>JAAONU010000004.1:28415927-29064873 GCA_012932295.1 Cyclina sinensis
GATGTCTCCTGTTGTCAATCAAAAATTAAAAGACAATACCAAGCAAAATTTTTCAAAATAATGCATCTTGTGCAAAAAGTAACAACCAACCTTTAAGTTTATTCCTCTGTTCCTTAATAGTTTTCTCTTTCTCTGACAGGGTTTGTTGTATATCCAGTTTCAGTGTCACGTATTCCTGGTCCTTGTTCTCTATCATCTGTAACTGTTGCTCGCTCATCTCAACTGCTTCATTTAGGCTCTTCTTAACTGCTTCAAGTTCTGATTGAGTGGATTTCAGCTGTTTTCGGAGTTTCTCAACCTCCCCTGGTTTTATCTCCGGAACATCCTTTGACTTCTTGGAGACCTGATTTGTAAAATAACATGCATTTAATTACTTTTGTACATATTTCCTATTTGGTTAAATGCAGTGAAATTTTCCCTTATAATTCTTGAACTGAATATTTTTCTACTCTTCTTAATATTATCACTGAAAACAAATATCTGAAATTTTAAGCTTGATACGACAAAAATGAGCAAATACTTTTAGTACAGTGCACAATAAGGAAAACCAATCACATTTTCTAAATGAGCAACATCTTAAATTCCAAATCAAAAATTTACATCAAATTTAGAGAAGCTCATTTCTGAATTTTCAATAAAACATCTTTTTTCTTCTAAAAAAGTCATTGATTAAGTTACTCTCATCAAGTTTACACAAAGTCTATTTCACCTTTTCAACTTCCTGTTGTGTGTGCTGAAGTTCTCCCTGAAGCTGGTGTATTTGTTCCTCTCGCTCTGCCACCTGACCTGTTATCTGCCTAAGCTTCTCTTCTGTTTCCTGTAGTTTTCCACTTGTTACAGACAGCTGACCAGAGGTCTTCCACAACTCTTGCTGTAGTTCTCTCAAGTCTCCCTCTCTTGCGGCCAGTTCTGAGCTGACACGCTGAAGGTTTGAATCGGTTTCATTCAGACGTTCACTCGTGTTTGTCAACTGTTCTGTAGTTTTTTCTAGCCGTTCTTGTGTAGCATGCAGCTGAGTCCATACATCATAATCTGGCTGTTTGGCATACGTCTTCAACTGTTCTTCCAGCTGGCTTACTTCCGTCTTCATTTTCTTCTGTAGCTGCTCTTGTTGGATTTCTAGTTTAACCACCTGAGATTGGTATTTCTGTTTTTCTGATAGGATCTCCTTAGTTTTATCGGCCTGCTGTTTATACTGCAACACTTGCTGTTGCAGTGTTTCAATATCTCTGCTAAGCTCAAAGGATCCCTGAGATTTTAGTTCAGTTGATTTAGCAGTCCCTCCCTTGTCTTCAATTCCATACCGTTTCTTTATAATGCTCAACTCTTCACTTAACTGTCTAATCTGCGTGTTCAACTCTTTCTCCTTAGATATCTTTTCCTCAAGATCATGTTCAAGTTCTTGAATTGTCTTTAAACTACCTCTCCTTTCTTTCTCTTTCCTTTCTCGTAATTTCTCAAGATCATTAATGGCCTGAACACTATCCATTCTTTCCCTGGCAAGTTCATCTTTTGTCAGCTGAAGTTCTGTTTCAATAGACTTCACTCTTTCATCTACAGACTGGCCAAGCCTCTCTTTGACAACAGTAATCTCTTTTTCTAAATCTTTCTTTTCTTTTTCAAGACTTTCTTTCTCTGTCTTAAGAACCTGGACCTCATTCTGACTTTTTCTCTCCAGTTCAGCTTTAAACAGTTCAATTTCCTCTTGGGCGTCTTCAAGTTTATCACTTCTTGCTTTTTCAAGCTGTTGTTTCACCAAGTCCAGCTGGACTTGTAACTGCCTGGCTTCTGAACACTTCTCTTCATATTGCTCTTTATAGAAAGACAAACTTTTCACAAGATGTTTAGAATCAGTTGTCTCACTGTCACCACCTAAAGAAAGTCCTAAATCAAAACTCTGTGCCAGTGTACTTTCTGTTCTGCTCCTGTAACTTTCCAATTCTGCCTGCAGTTCTTCAATTTCATCTTCTTTTTCTTTTAACTGGATCTCATCCTCATATGCCCTCACTTCTTTTGCAGACTCTAATTCTTCCTCTAGTTTTTGAACGATTTCTTCAGCTTGTTTTAATTCTATCACCTTCTTTTCAATCTCTTTGTCTTTTTCTCTGATTACTGATTCAACTGAACTTGTACTGAAACTTTCCAGTTGCTGTTTCACTTCTTCCAATTCACGTTTCAATTTTTCAGCCTCAAGGACTTTTTCTTTTACAAGCTTTTGTTCCTCACCATTTTCAATAGCTTCAGTGACTTTAACCAATTCTGTTTTAAGTCTGAGTACTTCAGTTTCCTTCAGTTTAATTGCCCTGTCTTTTTCATCTTCACTCATTTCAGATCTTCTTACCTCAGACACAAAAGGTGAGGGTGGTTTGATTTTCAAAGCTTTCTCTAACTGGCTCTTAAGCGTTTCTATTTCTTTCTTCTGCTCATAAATTTTTTCACTCTTTTCATCATCATCCATGGGTGGAGAAGGTGGTCTAATTTTCAAAGCAGCATCAATCTGCTTTCTAAGAGTTTCATTTTCTAGTCTAAGGTCTCTAATTAGCACAAATTTATCATCCTCAGACAGGTTGGCATCCATAATTTGTTGCTTCAACTTTTCAATCTCTGTGCGCAGTCTGAGAACAACATCTGCCTTGCTGCCCTCTTCTACAGGAGGACTTGGAGGTCGACCTAATGAAGCTGCTTCCAACTGAGTTGAAAGTGTCACAATTTCTTTCTTAAGTTCTGCTATTTTGGTAGCTTTCTCGTCTTCTGACACAGGTGGTGATGGGGGCCTTCCAAGTAATTTCTGAACATGTTCTTGCAAAGACTCAATCTCGGCTTTCTGCTGCTTAATCAACTCAGATTTTTCATCCTGAGAAAGTGGAGGAGATGGAGGGCGACCAAGAGCGACTGTCTCCAACTCTCTGTTCAATCTTGCAATTTCTTTCGTCTTCTCAGTGATAATCTTATCCTTCTCATCAGCTGTTAGGGCAGCAGCACTATCAGAAATAGCAACATCTAACTGTTTCTTTACCTTCTTTAGTTCTCTGTCATTGGCAAGAATTTGGTCATCATAATCTCTAACCTGCTCCTTGTATTTAGAGATATGCTGAAAAACAGAAAAATCATCATTTATCAATTGTTATCTTGATTGCTTTTTACAAAACTGGTGATTGACTATGAAACATGGGGAGATAAAAGCCTTGCACCTTTATCTTTTTATTCTAACCTTTTAATTCATGTCAAAATTCACTTATGTTGGACAATACTGCTTTAATCTCTGCTTATATCAATTTAAATTTTCAGAAATGTCAAGACCTGCAGGGAACAGCATTACTTTCTGTCTAAAAATAGAACTGAAAACATTATACTGCTTCAACTGACTCAATCTGACTGGTGAATGAATTTATCATCTGAGAAAATAAGCTCTTTAAAGCTGAAGCAATTACAAATTTTACAAAGTGATACTGCTGGGTATATTTGCCATCTAAATGCAAGCAACTTTATAAATTGATTTAAATAAACAATGGAGCTGAAATCTACTGCTTTGGGGTTTTTTTCCCCCGGTATTTTGCCTCACATACTATAAATTAGGTTAAAATAGCACGGCTCTGGACAATTATGTGCATCAAAACCACCAGTGTGATGTTAGCTTTTATAAATATACAGTATTAGTACATGTTTAGGTGGTCACCACTTCTCTACACAGATTGATCAAGTTACGTGTTGCAACCTTCCACAATTACACTTTATTAGTGTTTAAAGTTTAAATTAAACTAAATACTAAAAACAGTTTTAATCCAATTAACATTAATTGGTAAGCAACCCCTTTGCTAAAGGGAGCACGTTGCATAAAAATATCATGGTAAAAAATAGATGCTTCTTATAGTACATGAGAGTTTACACTTTTGACTATATGTGGTTTCATATAGAGCCATATGAAGACATATAAGCAACTTTCAACTTAACCAATCTGTGCATTTGCTTTGGGCCTTTTTTTTCATTTTAGAAAAGAGAACAATTGACCAGTTATACATATAAAAATCTTTGAAACACTCGAACAATGGAACAAAATATTATATCCATGTACTTGGGATGTTACAACAGACATAACAACTGTGTGAGTGTATGAACTCAAGTCAGCAGCAACCAAAACTTTTAATTCTTTCATATCACTGAAGTGAACAAGAAAATATTCATTAAAGGCAAACTGCAAAATATTTTCAGATGCTAATAAATATTTAAAAGATTTTTTTTGTAATTGATATGTGAAAAAAAAAACCACTTAAAAAACAATATAACAATACAAATGTTAAATCAGCCCAAAACAAAGTAAGGTGACCAAGGGATTAAACTGTGGACCACTGGTCTACCAACCGAAATGTCTAAACCACTGGGTGTAAGTGTCTCTTCCTATAAAGGTAATAAGGTTCATATAAGTTTCATTTACGAGTCTTAAGAGTACTTCAGCCTCTTTTTAAACTTCTTCATGAGGATACTACATGACACCCAAAGATCTATATGCAGAGTAATAAAGGACTGTTTAATAGTAGAGAAGTTCTATTTCAATGGGTTTCTGCATGTCTGTTGATTGTTCCACCAAACAAACATCAATAAGCAAACCTAGAACTATAAAGTATTTACAGTACGACTTTAGTTTGGAATAATTTTATCTTGCAAGACCAACATTAAATTCTTGCCAGTCATTCCTAAATGTAGTAAAGAACGAAAAAAAGACAAACAATTCAGCAGGTTTGAGTTCTGTGAAACTTATCCAAATCCTTGAATTGCCTCACATTATACGAACATAGAGCTAACAGTCTGCCGTTATTCCTATGAATAAGATGAATGATAGTTTTCACCATATCTGTTATAGTACCAGACACTTACTGTTTCAAGGAGTTCGACTTTGTCAGTCATTTCTGCAAGTTCTTCCATCTTCTCTTCAACAACATTATCTTTCTCCCTAAGTTCTTTCTTCAGTCTTGCTATCTCAACCTCATGTTTGATCTAAGAAAGAAGTACGCATGTTATACAAGGGTACAAAATACATCAAATGAACTATATCTACAAGAAACAAATGACTTGTAAGTTAGAGTACTTCTACTTTGAAGGGAACTGAAATCCAACAGGAAACCTTTACCTTGCTAAATAATTTAAACAAACTGATTTACAGAAAACAAAACAAAAAAGATGGCCTGAGTGTTTCTTAAGTGAGGTAGTAAGTAAGTAACTTATCTAGGTAATGGTGTCATATACACGTACTTCCAAGGAACAAAAGATCAGGTTACTTACTACAAGTGAATGTTCATCAGACTCTATGGGTGACCTGTCCGTCAGTTCTTTGGTCAGTGATTCAATCTCCCTGTCCTTTTCTTCTAACATGGTCTGAACTGTGTCAAAATCTTCCTGTAACTTGTTCTGAAGTTCACATTTTATCTATTAAGTGTATGTCAAAAACTTCTATCAGCTATTATTACTCTAACTAAAAAAAGAAAATTTCCTTTGACTGATAGCCTTGAAAATAAAATAAACCTGTAGGTAAGGAAAACCATGTGAAGTGGCTAATATTAGACTCTTTAATGAGAGGTTGTGAGCTTGAATCTTGTCAGTGGTATTAGACCGCAATTTTTTTGACCATGACTACTTGTTTTACGGATGACAACAGGTCAGGAAGAACTGCAGAAATGAAAAGTTCAAATGGAATGAAAAAAACTTTCTCTTTGATCAGAGTTAAATTATACGGTATGTGTAAGCTGTGGCAAAGATACCTGGAAGTCAGAGAGGTTATCCACCTCTGCCTGCAGGGAGTCCACTTGCACAGTGAGCTGTGTCACAAGCTCCTCTTTCTCCTGTATCATAGACTGCAACAGTCCAACATCCTCTGGCATTCCCTGTATCAAATCCTGGAAGACAAGTCACAATATAAAGCAAGAATACATGTATTTATGAAAAATATATTTAATAAGAATACTGAAGTAAAAATATTGCATATTGCAGATTTTCTTTTAAATTATTATGATTCTGACTGTGATTTATTTTACTCTTTACTTTTCAATATCAAACTTTCTAGAAAGACTTTTGTGCCATCTTTTTCCTTTCTCCCTGTTTGTTATTCAAATTTTAAATAGAGTTCTCCTGTGCCCCCACCCCTCCAACTCACCATTCCAGGTTTGCTCTGAGTTTGTAAGGCAAGGATCATTTCATCCTTCCCCTGAAGATCTTCTTTCAGGGTCAACAACTCTGTCTGAAGAGTGGCCAAATTTTCCTCTTTGCTTTGAAGAGCTGCTTTGAGAGCAACAACTTCCGACTCCAGACTGGCCATCTTTTCAAGCCTTGTGGCTTCAGATTCCTCCATTTCTTGTTGGATACTGGCCTGTTTACAAGTTTAGAAAATTAATGTTATCAACCTTACAATGTTGTACAGAACAAATTACAGAAGCATAAAGTTCATCTCAATTTGATCTGATCATACAACAATTACTAGATTATGTTAAGAACTGTTTAATCTTTTTGAATGTAGACATGCAACACTGTTACATTCATCAGTTATCTGGTAAAGGAAAATATATAAAAGAAAGCATGCAAGTCATTCCAAGACTACTGCAAGACAAGATTAGTAAAAATATTAAAGTCTAAAATAAAGGATGGATATGTATGAAATGTTTTTACAGTGGAAAATTACTTTTTCACTGTAAACAAACTGGGTAAATTTTCATACTTATCTGCAGAAACTGAGTCCTAACATGTTTAAAAGCATTTATGTGAAGAAATCAACTATTTCTTTCCTCTTTGAACAATTTACCTTCACCTCTTAACACATACACCATATTTAGTTCTACCTTTTCTGAAAATGAGGCTCCCACATTCATGAGGCTAGAATCAGGTGTTAGTGAGTGATCAGTAAATGCTGCAGACACACGGACGGACTGAAGCTCTGAAATCTCTTTCTCTTTCTGTTTCAGTTCTTCACGAAGATCAGCTACTTCTTCACACTGTTAGTAATGGTGAACAGTTATACACAGGTTACAGTTAGTTTGTTAACTTTTTCTAAATAAAAAATCTATTCTCTAAAAATATCTATGTTAAACCAGTATAAAAATTCTATTTGAACTTCTTCTTTTTTTCTTGAAGTTTTGCCTTGTAGATGGTTACCAAAACAGTTGAAAAGTCAAGCTCATCCGTTGTTTTTTATGAAAGAGTAAATTAATCTAGAGATTTTGGGCTATTATTTATAAAACTGAACCTTAACTTTAAAACCTGCATCAAAGCATGGATATGTATGAAAAGCTTTAACAGATGAGAATTATATTTCACTGGAAATATATGCTTCACTACTGTAGTTTCTGGGTTTGTAAAATCTTTTTCATTGAAATGTTTCTCTGACCATATTTCTTCTTAACCTAACCTATCATTTAACTTCTGACTTATTATGTATACGTTAAGAGGTTTGACACTGTATAGATTGAGTTATAACATTTGTTGTTTTCCATGACATCATAAGAGATTTGAACCATGCAAGATACACATTCACAGAGTTATAACTACTGACTGATTCCTGAGTAATGATCACTGATTTAAGATATGACAATGACTCAGTTAAAGTGAAAAAGAATTGGCTTAGGCATACACAATGAGAATTAACTGCAGAGGGTCTCAGAAACATGGAAATAAAACCCGTTACAGATATTTCTAGTATCATTGCTTCAAACTTGTTCACAAAATACATTCATGTAACATGCCTTCAAGACATAAAAATGTTTATACAGATGCCATGCAAATACATGATGATTTTGAAGCTAAAACAAATGAATGTTGGTTACAAACATGCATCTAATACCCCCAATAATATATTAATAAATCTTAACTATTCTCTATTTCTCTTTGTGACAATAATTAGTAAAATTATTATAGTTATCACAATTATAACAAGAAATTAAATCTACCCACTAAATCTACCAAAAACATTCCGACGAATACAACATACCAGATTCTGAACACCTTTCTCTGCTTTGAGATCATTAAAGTCACACTGAAGTCGGAGGATCTGCTCAGACAGATGATCTATTTCCTGGTTCTTTTCTTCCAGTAAGTTCTGAGACAGTCCTGATATGTCTGTTACACTTGAGGCTTCAGACAGTTTCACACGTTCCTGAAATTTCCAAGGCTGGTTAATACTTTGATCTTGAATTCAGCTAGTACTTTATTACAGGTGGATTAAATGAACTGGCTTTATAACTTCATCCCAACTTCAATATTTATACAAGTCTATCTCTAACCTTTATCCGGCATGTGGCAATCACTTTTGCCAATACGAACAGTGCAGACCATGATTATACTGTTCTATGAGTCACCTGCATTGTTCCTTTTGCAATAGTACTTTTTCAATTAGTAACCCTATAAATCATAAATGCTACTGCCAAAATTCATTTGTTAAACAAATACATTTATGAAATTTAGCAGGTAAAGACGCAAGTCATACAACTGAAGTCCTTGCTTACTTTCTAAGGTTTACCTGGGAACTACTGTGTCTTATCATGTCTTGTACACTATATGTCTCTTAAAGCGACTCCGACTTTATTCTAATGTTTGTCTTCTAACAATGAGTGACAGGTACGTACTATTAACATGATTAAATTCTCAATTTCAGAAATAATCTATCAATTTCCTATTGTAGACTTCAGTTCAACTAAAAAAGAACCAACTACTTGAAAAAATGTCTTTATGCACTTAAAAAAATCAAAAAACTAATTTAGCATAAAAAATGTTACCCTGAGTTGTTTATTTTCTCTTTTCAAAGCTTCCATTTGTTTTTCCATTTCCCTGTCACTCTCAAACTCTATGCCCTCAACAGGAGATCTCCGCGGTGACTTTCGTTCCCGAAGTTGCTCAATCTGTTGGTCTCGATTTTCTATTTTCTCTTCTAACTCTTCAATCTTTCGATTAAGCTCGGCAATCTGTCAAAATAAACATTAACCATTTTGTCCTGTTCAAAGTAATGAAATAAGTTTCCCCATCCTCTATCTTTTAGTAAGCATTTTTCATTTATAAATAGTATCTACCTGTATTCTTTGACAATCCTACCAATTCTTATCCCTTTTTTTACCTATTCATAACCTGTTTATTTTGATCAGGTATAGGAAAAGAGAGCCAATAGCTTTTTATTTGACTATCTTAAACACAATGAACTCCTAAGACTTACTTTTGGACTGAAAGAAATAATACCTCTGTATCTTTTTCTTCTGATTTTTCCCTCTCAAATTCAAGAGTCTTTACAGTATCAGGTACGTCTCCGATACCTCTACGATGCCGCATATCATCTAACTGATTACGAAGACTTGAGATTTGAACCAGGTGTTCATTCAGCTGTGACTGCAGTGTAAACTTCTCTCTTACAAGCTCCTACAGAGAAGCAGCAATCAATTACTTTGAATTATCCAACCAAAAATTTCTAACTAAATAAAATCAGGATGTTGTGGTTTCTGATAATCAATTTACAACCAAATATATTGCTCTGGCTGAAAACTCTTAAGCGGCCTGTTAAACAATGATTGAAATAAATATAATTAATACATCAAACAGCTTATTAAAATGTGAAATTACACAACCAAGATGTACCCAATTACATTTTTTCCAGAATGTTTAAAATCTGAGTAATTGTATCCTGGACATATATCAGCTGTTAAATCATCTTGTAAACAGACAAGATATATTTCTAAAGTTCCCAGTACCTCTTTGGTTTTGTTAGCAGCTTGTCTCATCTCTTCCTCCACAGTCATCTGAGGTTCTACCCTCACATGTTTCTGATCTCCAGCAGAATCAAACTCCAGAGAGCTGCCTGGCTTAGGTGACATGGTATCTGACTTGGCACTGTCGGATAGGTCATCATCTGCATATGGCCTTCTACCTAACTCTTCTTCCAATTTCTTCAATTTCTGAAACATTCATTGAAAAAATATAAGTTTTCATCTGTACTTCAATGATTTCAGAAGCATACAAGAACAACAAAAGACTGGATCTGGACACATATCCTACTGTATCCAACCAAGTTACAATCTCAATACCCTAAAATATAACAAGATATTGAATCAGACTCAAGTGCTTGTTGTCCAAAAAAATAATATAGCGCCCAAACATAGCTAGTTTGAGAAGATTAATTGATCAGTAATTGTTATGCTTTGCAATTAACCCTAAAAATAAACAATATGATTGATTCACCAAAAAAGTGGTAAATGTGATAATGGTAAACAATGTGTTGAAAACAGAACTAACTCAAACCAGTATAATAATATTAATATCAATACTACTACCACTAAAGATAATGGTTTTATCCTAGGTGGATAACATATTTGACAATACATTAATTTTAGATACTTGTCAACATGATAATGGACATGGTAAGTATTTACAAATATGAAACAAAATTGAATATCAAACAAGAAACAAGGCAATATCAAAACAACATGAAATGCATAAAAGAAAGACAAATATCTGACATTTTTACACCTACCTGTTTACTCTGCTCCAGTTCCTGTGTTCTGTCTTGCAGATCTTGTTCCAGTTGTTGTATTATGGCCTTGAGCTCGTTCAGACTGAGGTCTTTGTCCCGAGCTTCACGCTGATATTTCTCCGAATCCAGTAATGCCTGGTTGTGCAGATCTATACGAGACTGTAACTGTTCTGACAGGTCATCAATCTGTTAACATAATAGAGTAACATATGAATACTGATGAAAAAAAAATAGTTTCAAATAAACTGATTTTTGATTATAAGTTCTCCAAGTATTCTGAAATCATTCAAAGGGTTTCAAAGTCACCATTTTAGGACATTTGAAGAAACTGCTAAATGATATTACAGATCTATTCATTTTCCATTCAGAAACAGCATCTTTACATTGCATACGAGGTATGTCTAATTCACTTTTCAGTTTCGCAACTATTCAAAGCAAGAATCCCATTTCCTCAGCATTTATCATTTTTCATACACCTAAATCAACTTGTTCATAACAATTCTCAACAAGGCTATCAATCAAAATCAATAAACTTTAAAGTGCCAGGAACATTTTCTTAACTACTGGTACCCTTTGTCTTACTTGAATACATATAATATACCTCTCTCTGCAGCCTGGATCCAGCCCCATTCTGCTTCTCCAGGTCATGTACTATCTTCTTCCAGTTTTCCAGTTCTTTCTGATACTCCTCATGTTCTTGTTCCCTCTCTGCTGATTGCTCCTGGAATTGTTGCAACAGACAAATCATTTTTTTTATATATATTTACAAAGAAATAGGAATTGGTCAGCAGCTTGTGGTTATAAAAATTAAAGTTTTAATATGCCCCGCCATTCTCTAAAATCCGTCTCGCTTTGGTTCTTGTAAGCTTAACTCTCTTCATTACAATTTCTATTTGTTATGTGGAAGGGTGATTGATTATAACATTTCAATTACAAGTAACCAAGGGGATTACAAACCTCTAAGAACTGTTTCTTTGCTTTCAGCTGTTTTTCAAGTGCCTCCACCTGCAGTTTAAGGTCAGCTACTTCCTGCTTCTTCTCATCTATGATCTTCCCGTAATGTGTCTCCATATCCTCTCCGCTTGTCTCAAGCTCCCGTACACGTGACTCGTAACGATCATGGACCTGCTTGATTTGTTCTTCTTTCTCACGGTTCTCTGAGTTTAATCGAGTCACCTCCAGCATTAGGGCTGTAGGAGGAATGAGGTAATCATGTTTGAATTTGGTAAAGGTAAAAACAAAATAATTTCATACAGTAAAGAAAACAATCATTGCTGTTTAGATGATTAAAAACCCTGGAACTACAATCATTATCTGAAAAACAATACAGAAATAATACTTTAACAAAAAATAACTCCTCTGCCAGGACACCTAAAACAAATGCAAAATCATCAAGTGATTGTCTGACATTGCAAGTTAAAATGTATGTTGCACTGTAACAGGAAGATAAATATATTTTGTCCTTTCTATCAAAGGCTTACTTTAATATAAAACATTAACCTAACAATGTATTCTTTAACCATTTGGTAACACAAATATTTTAATTCTACAAAACCATCTCTCTACCATATCAAAAGCATCTATGTCTTATACTAAATTCTACAGCAAACACTGCTCTAAATTTAAGCCACTTCAATCCCAAAATACTCTAAGATTACATCTACAGACATGTAACATTTGTAAAAAAAAAATCTAAGTTTTTGATTTTCTACTAAAAAGAGTAAAACAAACAAAACACTATATTTTTCATTATAAAAATTTCTATCACACTTACAAGCAATACCTTCTTTCTATAAGGGAACCCATTTTCATTGTTAGGCCATTTTATTTAGGAATATGTCCGAACATTAAAATGTAGAACTCTTTAATTTCCTATATTTAAGATAAACATTTAGCACATATCCTCATGAGTATTTTCCCAAGTTTATAAACAAAGACTTAACTTTTCATTTAATTAAAATAATATATCAAACTGTAGCCCTTAAGTGCCCTGTAATTCAGAATTCATTGGAGCATTTAGTGTTCAACATTGTCATTTATGCATTAACAGTAATTTAATACCACATTCTCTGCAAGTGAAAACATGACTTTCTTAAGATAATCATTTCCCCGACCAATAACGCCCAGATTTTTGTGTACATTCCCTCTATAAAACAATGGTTTATTTGTCAATAAAGTTAACAAGTTTATCTACCTACAATGACCAAACAAACAGAAATTGACATCAATCCATTCAAGCAGAATTCAGGTTAAAGAATAGTTTATAGACCCTCCGTCTTTATTACGGCTTAAACAGTGTAACAATGTTTCTAAAAACTAAATTGATTCTTTTGTTTCATGCTTAAAATGTGTATATGTGAGATTACATCTTTTTGAAACTGAAATTTATATATTATTAACAGACAAAATAATGAGCAGAAACAAACAGATGTGTAAGAAAAATGCTTTATGTAATCAAATGAAAAAAAAAAGAAATGAAATTGTGTGCTCTTTTTATGTTTTGAAGAGATATTAATGATCTGACAGTTTTGTGGGATTATTTTTATCAGATTCTGTGACACACCTGCTCTAAGACAAACAACAGGAAGCAAATCTGTAACAAAGCTGCTTTCACACCAAGAAATGCTAAGAACAATAAAAATTCAGCATAAAATGCAGAGAACAATGCAGTGTAAAATGCAGAGGGCAAAGTCAAGTTAAAGGCATAGGACAATGCAGTGTAAAATGCAGAGGGCAAAGTCAAGTTAAAGGCATAGGACAATGCAGTGTAAAATGCAGAGGGAAATGTCAAGTTTAATGGCATAGGGCAATGCAGTGTAAAATGCAGAGAACAATGCAAAGTTAAAAGGCATAGGGCAATGCAGTGTAAAATGCAGAGGGCAATGTCCAGTCTCAGACATATGGCAATGCAGAGTGAAGTTTTTTCGGCAGATGTGCAAGAACATAAACTGAAATGCCAAGCTGAAGGGTTTCAAATCTGAACCCCGCCCCAATCTAACCCACTGCAAGAAAAGTTGCATAGGGCAGAATGTCATTTAAACTGAATGTCTCAGGACTGTGACTGGTGTGCTGAAAGAGGTGCCACCGGTCTGTTGCTATAACTTTGTGTCTCGTATGTTTTTTTGTTTTTGTTTTTTTTTTTTTAAATAAAAAGGCAGGTTCAGATGGGTGAGAACCTCAATTTTAAGATATACACTTTTGTATCTTTTAACTTCAGGATGTGCACAGTGATGGTAGGTCAGGTGGTTCAAGCCTTCACAATCTTGAAAATGGGTTTTACTATTAACAATCAAAGACATTTTAAATTTGTGTGAGCATTTTCTAGTCTTGGCAGTCATATGCATGCAGCATTTGAAAGTTTTTCAAATAATGGGAATCAAAATCACATTATTTTTTATAAATACATATATACTTTTAGTCTTTATAGAAGCATTCACATTATCTACATTACCAAGAATAATTTTCTTGAAGATGAACTTTCACACTACAGAGCTGCATGTTTTATACTATAAAGACTAGAGAGCACAAATCAATGCTGATCATTTTAAAGCAGCTGTCTCTTTTTTTTCTTTTGGATTCATTTTCTTACCAACAGAGTACTATGATAATGAAATTTCGCTTTTCAAACAAACTAATACAGCTTAATATCTTAAATGAAATTGGCAACTAATGTAGTTTCTATTTCGCAATTTTTATTATGAAATGAGACAGCTACTTTAAGTAGGACAATTATACACAATAAATCTAGACTCACCAACTTTTGTTCATCTACATAATAAACACTAGCAAAGCTTTTAAAATCTTGCTAACATAAATTTGAGGTCAATTTTACAGCAAGTAAATAATGAAATCTATATTTTACAATCTGCTTTTGCTAGCCAGTCATTTGCATACAGAGGAAGCCACTATACATGAAGCATGAGACAGGTTCCAAGGGAAAAGGCTGCATGACATTTTTTACAAGACGATACATGGGCAACATGCAAATTACATTTCATCTGTAATCCTATCTATGCCATTCTTGCTCAACACATGCTTGTAACAGACTTCAACTTGACAACTGCAGACACATGCTTTCTGTGGCACATACATGTACATACGAGTACACTTCTTGCAGCATTTTTACTATCTTTTTTGTTTCTAATTCTGGACTACATCTTTTTATGTCATGCTATGAGCCTATAAATCTTTGCATTCATCTAACATTTCAATATCACACTTGATGCACTGGCTAAATGCTTTCTCAAAAATGCAATATATGCATAAATAGCTTTATCACTTCTATACTTTCAGACATTCTATTTATAGACCAACCTTTGCTGCCACTAGGTGGCGTTTTCACTGGTTCTTCAGCCCTGGCAGCTGCATAACAAGAATCATGCATTATAATTTAAGTTCAGAATATACAAAATGCTCGAAATTTTTTATTAATTTTAAGTCTTAAACTTTAATTTAATCTATATCATCCTTTTTAAGCAAGCTCTAAAGGCAAATACTGATTATAAGAGATTGGATATATTGAGAGTTATATGTTAGCAAGAACATAGGGTTAGTTTTTCAGTAGATTTTGCATTTCAGTGCCCTTTGTATTCCCTTAACTTTCACATGCATTCCAGAAACTGTGCCCAAGACCCTCTGTTACAAGAACTCGTACATTTCCTGATGATTCACCCCAAATAAACAAATTTCTTGTTAAATCTAGATACTGATTATTTCAGTTTCTACAGTTAGTTGACTGTAACTGGAAAACTGAAGCATTCTAACCATTTTCCCAGTATCAAAGACAATATGTAAGATAGGTAAGTATTCAGAAAAGTCAAGTTCAAAGAATCCTAAGTACCACAACATGCATACTGGTAACTAAGGCCATAATAAAGTTAAAGTGATTTAAGTCTCGTTTTCCCTACCTGCCATAAATATAATATTTTACATTTTACAGTTTTTTAACATTGCATTACAATGCTTATGCACAAAATTTTGAAATATCTGAATAAACTAGAATATTTTATCTTCTTTAACATTACATTGCGAATTGTCTTCAAAAACTAAAAAAAAAACCAGTAAAATATTGGAAAGAACATAATGTATAACCTACTTAAAGATTATGAATTAGTTTTATAATTACAGAAGTTCACAGTTACTTTTGATGACCTTGGCAATATGTTATCAAAAGGAAAGAAGTTTAACTAGAAGTATAAATATAAAATATTAACTAACACTGGAATAATAGAAACTGTTCAAATCAAAACAGATTACTCTTCAAGCTCAAGGTTGTCACCCCAATGAAGAATATGATCTGCAAGAGTGATCTCCCATGATGAAGAATATGATCTCCAAGAGTGATTTCCCTTGATGAAGAATATGATCTCCAAGAGTGATCTACCTTGGGTTAATATTTTTCTTTATGAAAGCCATTCATGTTAATTTTCATTTTATACCAACAGCTGATTAAAGTAAACTTCAATTCTTTTATACATGCAAAACTGAATGGGAGAAAAATGTATTTCTTTAAACATTTTTCACTGCTTTAAGTATTTTCATCTCTACTATGACTTTCATACAGGAATAATATTAAACAAGAGGGCCATGATGGCCCTGGATCGCTCACCTGAGTACTTAGGTTTGCTGTTAAGCAGCATTTCATTTTTTAATTGAAAATATGTAAGTGCCTACAAACCAAATATGTAAAACATCAGTCAATAAATAAAGGCTCTATGACAGAAAGTAGAAATATCTATTATAAGCTATGGTGACCTTGACCTTGACCCAGTGACCTCAAACCTTACTCATGGGTAGAGGTCCATGCAAGGAACCTCTATACTGAATATCAAAGATATTGGTCTATAAATGAAGGCTCTATGATGTACAGTAGATAAATCTACTTTTAGCCTCCGTGACCTTTAACCTAATCCAATGATTTGAAAAAGCTTGATAAAGCTTGCTTCATGCCAAATTTTAAAATTCTATGTCTTGTGGTTTCAGACAAGAAGATTTTTAAAGATTTTCTTCTATATTGTTATTTAAAACTTGTGACCCCTCGGGCGGGGCCAATAGTGACCCTAGGGACATTTTTCTAACAAACTTGGTAGAGGTCCACTAGACAATGCTACACACCAAATATCTAAGCTCTATAACTTACGGTTTCTGACAAGAAGATTTTTTTAGATTTTCTTATATAACTCTATGTAAAACTAGTGGCCCCTGGGGCGGGGCCATTTTTGACTCAGAGGCCAGGATTTGAACAAACTTGGTAGAGGTCCACTAGACAATGCTACACACCAAATATCTAAGCTCTATAACTTACGGTTTCTAGTAAGAAGATTTTTTTAAGATTTTCCTATATAACTCTATGTAAAACAAGTGACCCCCGGGGCGGGGCCATTTTTGACCCAGAGGCCATGATTTGAATAAACTTGGTAGAGGTCCACTAGACAATGCTACATACCAAATATCTTAACTGTAGGCCTTCTTGTTTCTGACAAGAAGATTTTTTAGTTTTTCCTATATAACTCTATGTAAAACAAGTGACCCCCGGGGCGGGGCCATTTTTGACCCAGAGGCCAGGATTTGAACAAATTTGGTAGAGTTCCACTAGACAATGCTTCACACCAAATATCTAAGCTCTATAACTTACGGTTTCTGACAAGAAGATTTTTTAAGATTTTCCTATATAACTCTATGTAAAACTAGTGGCCCCTGGGGCGGGGTCATTTTTGACCCAGAGGCCAGGATTTGAACAAACTTGGTAGAGGTCCACTAGACAATGCTTCACACCAAATATCTAAGCTCTATAACTTACGGTTTCTGACAAGAAGATTTTTTAAGATTTTCCTATATAACTCTATGTAAAACTAGTGGCCCCTGGGGGCGGGGTCATTTTTGACCCAGAGGACAGGATTTGAACAAACTTGGTAGAGGTTCACTAGACAATGCTACACACCAAATATCTAAGCTCTATAACTTACGGTTTCTGACAAGAAGATTTTTTAAGATTTTCCTATATAACTCTATGTAAAACTAGTGGCCCCTGGGGCGGGGTCATTTTTGACCCAGAGGCCATGATTTGAACAAACTTGGTAGAGGTCCACTAGACAATGCTTCACACCAAATATCTAAGCTCTATAACTTACGGTTTCTGACAAGAAGATTTTTTAAAGATTTTCTTATATAACTCTATGTAAAACTAGTGGCCCCTGGGGCGGGGCCATTCTTGACCCAGAGGACAGGATTTGAACAAACTTGGTAGAGGTCCACAAGACAATGCTTCACACCAAATATCTAAGCTCTATAACTTATGGTTTCTGACAAGAAGATTTTTTTAAGATTTTCCTATATAACTCTATGTAAAACAAGTGACCCCGGGGCAGGGCCATTTTTGACCCAGAGGCCATGATTTGAACAAACTTAGTAGAGGTTCACTAGACAATGCTACATACCAAATATCTAAACTCTAGGCCTTGTGGTTTCTGACAAGAAGATTTTCAAGTTTTCCCTATATAACTCTATGTAAAATCAACTGACCCCTGGGGTGGGGTCAGTTTTGTCCCCAGGGACATAATTTGAACAAACTTGGTAGAGGTATACTAGATGATGCTTCATACCAAATATCAAAGCTCCAGGCCTTGTGGTTTCGGAGAAGAAGATTTTTAAAGATCCAACTTATAAAATCTATTTTTAGCTCCAGTGAACCAGAAATGCAATGGACCAGAACCATTTGAACAATCTTGGTAGAGCTTCATGCAAGGAACATCCCAGGCAAGTTTCATTAAATTTGCCCCATTGGTTTCAGAGGAGATGTCGTTTGAATGAAAAGTTGACGACGGACGGACGGACGGACGGACGGACGGACTGACGGACGACGGACGACGGACGACGGACAAAGACTGATCAGAAAAGCTCACCCTGAGCACTTTGTGCTCAGGTGAGCTAAAAAATATTTTTCTGTGTTTGCAAGATCAAAACTACTGTCAAGTTTAAGACATTTCAACCATATAAATAAACCAAGTTGCAAAATTTTCATGTTTTTCACTGGCAATACATGTAGAAGTATCTAACAAAGATTTTTATCTTGCAAACACTGGTTCAACCATTATTTCAAAGCCTCTTATCCTTGAATGGAAAACAGCCTGAAAAACATTAACAAAAACCATAGTCAACACAAACTACAGGGAAAAAAAGCTATGTATTTCATTAATACCTTCTTAGTTCCACTGAATTTTTCATATTTTTAACTAATCTTCATTGTCTATACTAATCACATAAACACTTGCTTTCATTCAAATTCAATGATTCAACAATATCTGTACAAAATGTTTTTGTCAAAAATTCACAAGCATTTTTTTTTTTCATTTAAAAGATCCAAGATTTATAAAGAAGTTATGACTGCTGTTTTCCATAAAAGATACAAGAGGCAAAATATGTTAATGAGCAGGAACAGATATAACTAATGAACTGCTGTAAAATAAACCAAAAAAAAAAAACCAAGAAAAAACAAAAAAAAAAACAAGCATGGTAAAATATAAAAAAAAAGACATCATAGAAGTTCAATAGAAAATAGAGTTAAAACACAAGTAAAAATATATTCATGATACACAACAATTATCTCTGTATTATTAATGTCCACTGTCTGACTACAGTGCATTATTACTTATCTAATTTCAATGAATATTGAAAGAAGTATGTACAAATGACCAATAACAAACAATGCAATGGAATTTCAGTAAAGGCCTATAAAATATACTTTGAATTGTTTGCAAACCTTGACAATCCAAGACATAAAGAAGCAAGCAAAGCTATAGAAGGAATTTCTCTTAACTTCAGATATAGTAGATAAAACATGTATGTTTAAATGGAAGAGTCCCTTGAATTGCTTTCTATAAGCTGAACACAATTTGTATGACTGTAAAATTGACAATAATCAAGCCTGAATTGTTAGTTACTGCAATGCTAAATTCTACAGAACTGAAGGTCCTTTTAAATGTCTTAAATGTAATGAGTTACTCCCAAGACATCTGAATGCATACAAATGTGACAGGTCACTTACCTTGTTACACATAAACAGACTGTTATCTCTAAAAGAACCCAAGACTGCCAACATTTAGGATATAACTCAAACGTTTGTTATATAAGATGCAATATTTTGAAAATTGCAAGAAATTTCTTTCTTTCAAAGAGTGCAAGTTGCAAAATTTGTGAACAATTTTGATGATACTGTACTCAAAAATGCTTTTTAAAAAACATGTGACATGTTTTATGCTTTCATTTACCCTGGTAAGTCAGACTACAGAGACGTGGTTTAAAAATATAAACATTTGACAATTCTAGAGTTGGCAGTCATGTGTACAGTGTTGCATTCAGATACTGAAGTATTTTCTTCATATGCTGTGCAAATGTTACAATAAATAAGCATTAACAAATAAAAATGTTACAAAAATGTTGCTCTGTAAGGGCAACACCAATCTATCATACACAGACAAGAACAGCATAACAAAACATTAGACATGCACAAGTTAACATAGGCATCCCAAGCATGCATAAAATAGTGAAACCAAAATGCATAAAAAATTTGTTCCCCCAGCAAGCATTATAAGCAGGCAATTCCTCGAATAATATAGCACCCCTCTACCATTGTACATGGGTGATTTTTAAATGAACTTAACCTTTCTTGTCCAATTGCTCCCAGTTGAGTCAATTTTGATTGGTTCGCACAACCATCCAATCAAATCCATTGTTACAAAAGCTGAAAATAATCTTACAAAGAGACAGTGAAAATATGCAATAAAATTTCTGTATTTAGTCATCTGATTCTATGTTCTTTATCCAATTACTATTGTCACTTGTTTCCCATTTTTGAAATCTACATGACACAAATTTCAAAACTGATTGTTAAAGAAAATACCAAGTATATCAAGTCACATGGTCTTCACACTCAATGGTACTTTGACTTTCACCCTCTTCTTATCTTTCATCTTTTCTGTACATGATCATTTCCATAGAATCTGATCCAAGAAAAGTAATTTCCAATATCTGCACAGTTCAACTGGTTTGAATCCAGGAATGAGTGCATCATATGTACATATGAAATTTAATCAAATATACTACAACTTTCGACTTCTGGTAGTTTCCTGTAAGAATTCTTATTTAACGGAGGATTATTTGATAAAATAAAACTCATGGTCATCTGTACACCCCTTTTTTATTAACAATCCCTCACAAAAAATTAACAATGAAACATCATCAGTTTATGACACTTTTAAGTAAATATCACATCATTATTTTTCTCTCCCACAATCAGTCCTTGCTGATTTCAACAATATTTACTGCAAATTTTAAACCAATATACTGATTATAGATAACTGAATACATTCCAACTGTAGTGCTACATCCTTTAAAATGCCTGTTCTTTAATTTGTCTAACAATGACATTCGTCAAAGTAACAACTTCTCAAGCACACATCACATTATGCTGAGTGGTCAACAGTCGTTAAACACTGTGTTCTCTGTAACCATCCAAACTTTGACTGTCATTTTATTAACACAGCATCAATCCCAGCAAGTTGTTTTCTTTCAAAGACTTTTTTTGTTTATTTTACTGAAAATCCTTCCCGTGACTTCACAACCTGTCTATCTCATTTCAATTTGATAATTACACTTTACACAACCAAGAGCAGTTGGACAAGAAGTTCTAACCAAATAACAGTAATATTCATATGAAATGTCAGAATTAATATACATAAATATTCTAATAACACAATTTAAAGTTTATGTAAAACATATACATGCTTGAAGACACATATGCACACCATGCTACTAACATTCACAACAAACTGAAAGCATAATGTGTTTCTGGGAAAGATAAGAAATCAAGTCAATCTCTGTATTAACGTATCACTTTCCAAATATAGGACTTAGTACTTCTAGACAAGGAAGAAAGATAAATTTCTGAGAGAAATAAAGTTAGTCTCAAAATAAAAATAAGACATATATTTCTGAAATAAGGGATCAGCCCCTTAATGCAGAAATAAGGTCAAGATCTGAGTAAGAAAAAGAGATATAATATCTGAATACAAACAAAAACACTCGTTATTTCTGAAGGGATTAAATACCAGTCATTTTCAGAATTATGCAAATATGTACAGTTTCAAATGAAAAAAAAAATTAATGTACAATTATATCTCTGAGTGAATTCCTAACCCTTAATCAAACTGGAAGTCAGAAACTTCCTATATCAATCATTCAGTACTTTGGTAATTCAATAATATCTACTTCTGCTTTGCTTCAGTGTTATACACCATTATAATTCCTTTTTTTTTAAACTTCTTATCTTCTTAGTGTAGTGGTGCAAATTGGACTAAGTGTTTTTAACAATTCAATTCTACTTGGCTCAGTCTTGCACCAAACCCTTAAAATCATTCTATCCTGATTTTTACTTTCTGTTCACTCAGCATTATCTCACCAAACGCAATTACAGATATTTTCACTGAGACCAGAGATGACTTTTGACCCTATGAAGATAATGGAAGAAAATGTAACAGTGGTATTAACAACAAAATATCAGTCAAACTGAGATAGACACATGATTAAATAATATTAAACTTTTAATAAATAAAGGAATTAAATGTAACATATAGATATGTAAAATGTTGTAAAATATGCTTAACAAATGATAACAATTCTACCCAGGTGGTAGTTTAAACACCTTAATTATTGCCAGGCAATATATATTTTTTTTTAATCTTTCTATGTTTTAATGAAACCAGTTTGACTGAAATCAGAGGTTAAAAATAAAATGTATTTGTTTCACCAGCATCAACAATACTTTTGTCTTGACACAAAAATGTCAAAGCAAGTTTTGCAGGGCCTTTGAAATCCAGAGCCACGGGCAAGTGAAACAAATAACATTTTATTTTGAGCCTTGACATATAAAATGAAAAGAAAAAAAAACAAACAGTAATGAAAAACAACAATTTACATGTGCAAATACAACAAATACTATCTATTCAACCAGTCGTGCAAAAAGAAGCATCCAATTGCTAAACCAATCGGTATAAGTACGTATTGGTAACGATTAAAACCTTGGGCTTCCTCTCCGACATTATGCGTCATTAATTCCCGCTGGTCATCCATCTCTTTCTTTAGCTGTGCATTCTCCCCATGTATTGCTTCAAGATCAATCAGTTTGTTTTTGACAGTCTCCAGTTCAAGCACCAGAGTTTCTTTATCCTCCTCTAGTTCACGGATTCGCTCATCGAGAGTTTCACGCTCAGAACTGTAACCCTCAATTAGTCCTAAAAAGGTTGGTCCACATGATAGCATTTTTTGAAGCCAATGAAGGCCAGGTTAACAGAAAAACTTTACATATTCTGTAAGCAGCAGCAATTTTGAACAGTATCACTTTTTTTCAGAGGCAAAGAAATTGAGACTCAAGCTTCTAAGCAAATTTTCTAAAAAATATTTCTTATATGTCATAGCTTAATTTTCCTACTTTTTTTCTAATGCATATTTCATATTTTAGCCTCTACTTCAATCTATAAAAACTGATAAAACAGTTATGATTACAGATTAATCTACTCTATTCATACCTTCAGCTTTGTGTAACTCCAAAGCAAGGAAATCTTTACGTTCAACTTCCTCTCTCAAGCGCTCTTCAAGGTCATTACATCTCGAGGTAACCTGCTCAAGGTCATGACCTTTGCCCTCTAGAGTTTCCATGAGGTCGGCCTGTGACTGTCTTGTGTCAAGAAGCTGGTTAGTGGTTTCCTCGATCATATCAAGTAGATGACTGACTGATGAGCGCAGCCGACTACCAGAATCTGAAATACAGCAATTGAAGCTACCTCAATAACATAGCTCTTTTCATATTTGTGTTTTTTTTTTAAATAAATATATCTTCCATACAAAGGTTAATAAGACATTCCTTTTCTAGGTCAATTGTTAAGAGTAAAAAAGCATTTCATAATCTACAAAACTGTCACTTGTCTCTTTTATCATTGTTACTTTTAATATTAATCTCTAGAACGGAGACCATCCAAACCACGAGCTTATTAACAACGATCTTTCTAACATAAATATCTAAATCATACTGATTCTTTGAATTAATTTTCCTTATCTGCATCTTAAAATCTCACACAAAACAATAAATGAAGAGATTTCTTCATTATGTTACAAAGAGCAAATTAGATACCTTATTCTTGTTGAAATTTTTTTATACAGAGAATAAACTCTTTATCTCAACAAAAAAGTTCCTATTCAGTCTTCGTGTATCTATGAATTTTAGTTTCAACAAATTTCAAGAGTTCCTCATTCACCAACTCATTATGTAGACACATCATTGTTAACAAGTATTTTTTCTCTCACATTACTTAAAATAAAATTCTTGACAATTCAAAACTTAAATTCTTGATGAAGAAACCTTTATATCCAAATGTGCAAGTTCACAGCAGGAAGTCATAATATCCATAATAAACATAATTAATTAATCCAGATAACACAAAAAATATGCAAGTCAATATGTTACAGTGAAAAATGTCACTCTGCTCATAAACCCAGCAGTGAAGTGTTAATAATTTCCTTGATGTGAAAAGAAACATACATAGGTTAATACATTTGTCACTCATAAACATGTATCTCAATCATTGACAAACTTAAGGAAACATGTACATATTGTAGTTAGAAAGTGTTTACACGCACAATGTACACAACACTACAATTATAATCACTTCAGCTAACATGTTAACAGGATATTGCTCATATACTTTTATATTTATACTGAGCCTGATATATCACATGACAATCACATGACTGGTCATGTGACTAATTAATTTAATTTTTCTTTTTGCAAATGGTATACCAGTATCTGCTTCTGCAATTATGCAAGTATTCCTTTACCTACGGGGAGAGTGTACTTTTAAGCAACTTGTGTTCTGACAGTATCTGCCATAGCTAAACTTCAGCAAGTCAAATTAGATGCTTCCTAAAAGTACTGAAATATCATGTGGCTCTGTTCAATCTGGCACACAACTTTTCTTGCTGGTTATCCTGCCAATGCTAATTTTTATGTATTTTTTATGTAACAATGATCACAGCCTTCTCAGGATAGCTTTAAAATTACTTAAAATTAATTAAAAGATTACTTTAAAATATGAAAATAATGACTATTCCAATGATAGTTTTTTGTTGAAAAAAAGTTATACAATGAATCTATCAACTTCTCCTATTTCAAAAACAGTTTTTTTCTCTTTGTGTACTTCACCAGTAAGTGCAACACAAGGGGTTTTCAAAGGGAGATAACTAAAGTTGTCTTACATCTAATATAAAGGGAGAGAATTGCTGTTTCATCATAACACTTTTGCTCTACTATTTCTACAGTTGCAATATAAAAGTATTGAAATAAATGAGACTTTAATTAAAAGGATGTGAAAAGGGGCAAAAATATATACCAAATGAAGGGATACAAAACAGAACAGTGGATTTAAACTGTTGTTTTTTTTTCTTCCCCCACCCCACTCTCCCAAAACAACCATCTAGAAGGTAAAATCTAACAAACTGTAGGTTCACACAACTTTCAGAAGGAAGTGTTATATACCATATAAACAATAAATCATGTGCTTCAAAAATGGTTGTTCTTCATCTGAATGTTCTGAAAATTCACAGAATTTTTTTTTTTCACAAAGTCTATGCATACTTTAAAGCATATGCCATTGGACAGATGGCTGAGAACAGAAACTCAAAATCACGTGTAACTAGACAAAACACACCAAAACATTTTGAACACAAAAAAGCTGTTTCCTGTACCAAAGCACACCAACAAATATTAACATATATTGATAGAAATACAAGTAGTCAGTACTTTCACATTCAGCATTTGCAAAATTGTTAACATAAAGCATCTAAGACAAAAATAGCTGGTTCCCTAACAATGCAAACAGAGTCAAAGAAGTGCTCAAAGCTAGAATGATTGTATCCATCCTGTAAGAATTTAACTGAAAAGTAACCTGAACTTGCAAGAACATATGCTGGTACCAAGGTGAAATAACAAACAGTTAGGACCAGCATGTTGGTTACCTGCCTGCAAGAAATTCCATTAACGTTTCTTACTGGTACCCCAACTTGTAAGAAGTAATTAAAATAAGCAAGCTGGTACCCACCTGTGAGTAGTTCTTCTTCTTCAGACTTGAGTTCTGGGCCCTGGAATATACTGTCTGATATATGCTGGGAGAGATCCAACCCTTCATCTGTCACATTAGATACAATACTTGTGTCCTGGGCACCGTCACCCTCTGAAATTAACAGAAGAGAACAGTTACATTAATGCTGTAGGGCAGAATGCACTTATTTTAAGAACTCATCTGGCTTAAACTGTTACAGCCACCTAGCTAAAAAGCAGGCAGATGGAATTAAAAATGTCACAAAATCTGTAAAATTCTTCATCAAAGAGACCCACCTATCATTTTTAAAAGCTGGATTTGTGAGAGCAGTCACCAGCTACAGTGAAAACTTATGGCAGTACACTAAACAACCAAGCAAGCGTGTGTCTACAGTGGCTACTCCTATCTGAAGCAATTCTAGCCATATAAGTTTTATAATGAAACACTTACTAAGCATCTCTTTAAGTTCTATATCATCTCACAAGTTTCACATGAATATTACAGTCATTAGTGCAAGTTCATATTTCAGTGTTGAGGAAGAACACCTACCCTCTGCCCTAGCAGGACTAACTCTGCCAGGAGATGTGGCTGGTGATCTCTTAGCAATAGGTGGGGGCGTCCTCTTTCTCTCCGCTGAGCCTGGACGACCTTTGTCAGTTGAACGATCACCAGATTTCTCCATCATCACTTTCATCTTTTTGGTGATTGATTCTTCAACTGTCATGTATGTTTTCACGGCATCAGACAGAAGACCGAGTAAGTGCTCATTTGTGTTCTGAAGGGCATCTCTGTGAAGTTGAAAAACAAGAAAGATTTTACATTAGCCTCCTTGTGACAATATGCATGCATCCTCCATTTCAAAGCAGCCTATTTGTTTTCATTGGCTCATAGGCCCATCTGCTTTCATTACTTAACAGTTTTATCTATTTTCATTAGTTTAAGGCTATCTGTTTTCATTACTTTGGAGGCCCATCTCTTTTCATTACTTTGGAGGCCCATCTGTTTTCATTACTTTGGAGACCTATCTGTTTTCATTATTTTTTTAGGCCTGTCTGTTATTGTTACTTTTGTGGTCTTTCTGTCTTAATTACCGGCACTTAAGTGGCCTGTTTTCATTCCTTTAGCCAATTTATAGTTTACAGCACCACAGTGTGTAAGATATTGTGTCTTGCTGTGCACCAAATAAATGAAACCTTTTTCTTTGTATTTGGCAGGTGTTTTTTTGTTTGTAGAAACTACATCCCACTTCAAAAATCATTTTAAATGCAATACGACACTTAATATTAATAACCTTCTAACCCTCTCAGTCTTACCTCTCCGCATTCAGTCGTTCGATATCTCCTCTCAACATGGCCGTCAGGTTACTCTCCTCTTGTTTCTCTCTGTCCAGACGGTCCATCTGATCATCTTGTTTACTCAGCTCCACCTGCAGCCGTCGTCGCAACTCGTCAACCTCAGACTCCAACTGAAAGCAAATACAGAACCATTGCTTCATTTTGCCCAACATCAAAAATTCGCACAAGAATAAATTTGTTGTTTTATCATCCTACGACTTCTAAATGATTTTCAAAAATGCAGCTAAATATTTATGTGTAAATGTAAAATGAAATATATCTTCTACTTTGTGTACTGTAAAATGAGCCTAAATTGGGGGTAAGACAAAGAGAAGGTATTGAAGGAAACTACACGAGCATGATTTTATAAGACCTGCAATATCTCAGGATTTCAACTATTTGACTACCTTGTGTATTTTGCCATTAATTTTCACTACTCTGTTCCTTAAACTGGATTGCATCCCATTCATATTTACATTTCACTTTTAAAAACCATAATCCACAGCTTTTTTGCCAACTTCAATATGCAAAACTGTTCACAACACAGTTTCATTATATCCAATCCATAGCAATTCAAACATATTGTACCAAGAATTCATTGAATATGCAAAACCATTCACAACACAGTTAAGTAATATCCATTCCTTACTGTATCACTCCAAACTTCACATGGAGTGTAAAAATCAGTTCGTGTTTGTACAGTTCAAGGTTAGCTGGAATTGATTTCTTTAAATAATATATAACATACAAGACTGCCTATCATAAATCTTTTAACTTTCTATTCCCCCAATAGACTGCCACAGTTTCCTACCAATTCAGAGACCTAAGGTACAGTTACTCTAACTGTATCCTCTTAACTTCTATGCACTATACAAATGGTCATATATCATAAGAACTTTTATTTTAAAACTCATAAAACAGGACTGAACAAAATCTGCTGAAATAAAGTTCTTCTATTAAGTGCTGTCAAAAATGAATCTAATGAATACAACCATATTTTTCTAAATTGTAGATTTTTTAATCCTTGCTGGTTTTAACTTCAGCAAACATGCCATGAACAAAGTTCATCAAATTCTAATAAATCATGTCATTCCTATTATACATTTTTTTGAGACAAACCTATTATGCTTACATTATCTTCAAAATTCATCAAAGGATATGCAACATTAGCTGGGTAAAATTCTCACAGGTGTGTGTGTGTTTTTTTTTTTGTTTTTTTTTTTTTGGAAGATGGGGGGGGGGTTAACAACTGTATTGGCAATAACTCCATCAAACATACAGAACTCAAAGACAAAACAAATACAAATATATCATCACAAGAGTAATGGGATGAAGAAATCCTTGACATAAATGTCTTTACTAGTGATAAATGAAACCAGGTAGTAAGACATTTTAGGATGTGGCTAATTATTTTCTACTGTCAGTTTCCATCTTTTACTGTTCCAGGCCAAATGTTGCTGCAAGTACAGGGACTACTGAATTAAAAGCAAACAGATCAATTAGAATGCATTAATCTTTCCACCTATAGTACTACCAAAGTCTCCCTGGGCATACAAAATTCCTTGGCTTCAACATTTAATTAACCACAGATAAAGGTGCATGATCAAATATGTATGAAGTAAACTCGTATCTATTTCCCCAATAGCTGCCTAGTCACTAAAGTTAACTGCTGTGAATATAGAGTTGATTCTCTTGCCAAATTATTTTTCATTCAGGTTGTGCAGAACAGACATTGGAGAGCAGAAGTTTAAATTTACATTTTACACAGAAACAACTATGTAGCACAAAAAGAATGGTGCCAATTTCTAAACCAATGGGCAATTGAGCTGATAAAATTATGAAACAAATTTCTTGTATGTGTTTTTCTTCAAGCATAAATAACGGTATGAATTTGACTAGTGAGGCAGTTAAGGGGCCTAAAACTGTCTTACCTTCCACACCTGTGTTCAAAACCACTGAACACTTCTCCCCTATGTTCAAAACTGCCTTTCATTCCTCCCCTGTGTTCAAAACTGCCATGCATTTCTCCCCTATGTTAAAACTACTTTACCCTCCACCTGTATGTCCAAATCCACTGTTTCCTGGCAAATATTTCAGCATTTTGTTTTTCTTTGAATTTTAAAGATAAAAGGAGGGTGTTACCAGCTGTTCATCACATATCTTGTATTAGACCATTATCAAAGTGTTCTAACCTCTTTAACCCTGAATGCCACCTCCTCCTTGTCTGACGCCCTAATAGAGGAGTCTGTAGTGTCATCTAGAGACTTCACTGTAGGGCCAACTTGTATTTCTGCGCCATAGCCCAAGGTCTGCATGAGAGCAGACGGCGTACTTCTGTCACTCTTCTGCGTCTCTGTGCAGGCAAGAGAAAAAATCAATTTTTAAATCTAATGGTTGAAAAAACACTAAGTATGAAAGATTACCAACAACTCTGAAAAGAACAGAAAATTCTACATGCTGTACTTTTTAATTTTTAAAATATCAAATCAAACATTACTGAAAATTTTCACTTCTTTCTCACAAAACACCTAACTCATTTTAACGAATTACAGCCATAGAATACTTTCTTTCATCTGATTTTTTTTTCATCAGACTACTTTCCCCTATTCAATAGACTAACAAACAGAGAATACATTCTTCAATAGACTACTTCTCATCATACAATTCCTTCTATGACTTTTTGCACACACTACCTCATTCAATATAGGTCAATTTCATTTTTTAGTAACAACTAAAATAATGAATGATTTTTCAAAACATCTTTTAAACTCTTTCCATGGATTCGTTTGGAGAAAACTTGTCTTTTTCCCTGAGAATTTCTTTCTTCCCTGGATGAGTTTTTACCTTCTTCCATGGGTTTATCAGTCTCCTCATCTTCTTCAGAGAACTGTATCAATTCTGTATCCTGAGTTGTGTCAACTCCCCGCAAGGTGCCCCTTGACTGGTCCATCGAGGTATCTATCACTGATGTATCCAGAGACTGGACACCCACTTCTTCAAGAGTTCCCTGTAAGGAGCCTCCCTGACCATCTTGAGACCTCTCTTCACCACTTCTGACCTCAAATACCTGGCAGACATGTTTATAAGTTTAATACAAAAATAGGTCCAAAGTTTAAGCTTAAATCTGTTAGTAACCTTTGATTTCATTTTATTTTCATATAAAGAAAGATGCCATATTTGAACTCTTTCAGAGGTGTCGAATTGAACAGCTCTGATATATACATAGTAAGCCAAACCAAACATCCAATGAATATCATTTTTGCTAGTCTACTGCAAGTATAGAAAGATGAAAGTAAAAGTACCATACGTTATGATACACTCCACTTGTACTTTGAAATGATGTATGGAAAAAATATCATACAGTTACTTGTTTATTATTTTCTCACCTGTGTTTCCATGGTTCCAGTACTAGCCACACCGCGAGACTCAGGCCTCAGTTCAGAGGATCTTTCTGAGTCTGACTGGCTGCGTGAAGTGGGTACCATGAAATCTTCCTCTGACTCTTGGGTGGATCCCATGGTACTGCCTGCATGGAACTGAAACAGAAAAGAAGGTTTAACCCATACTTCTTACACTATCCAACAAACTGGGCAAATAAGCTGGACAACAATGCTAAGGAATGAGATGGTTTAATCCTCCTAATGAAAACCAATCAAATCTTAAGCAGGATTAAAACCCAACCATTCCAAACACAGATGCCATACAAAATTTAGGCACACATCTTTAGCAACCTCCATAAATACAACACAACTTGAAACTAAACATCCCAAATACTTAAAACTTACAAATTCGACTTCAACCTGCCATATTTAACTTTTGAACTAAACAATTACTTGTATACTAAAAGTACTGTCAATACAGTTGCAGTCTATATAACTTACTTAATCCATCAACAAATTCTAGTCAGGTAGATATAGTTTACTTTCAAGTGTATTCAGGAAAAACTTAAAGAATGTAAAACTAACACAGACAACAGAGGAAATAAACCCTTGGCATAAATCTTTTCACTAACACTTTCTATACAGAAACTTTTTGAGGAAAGCTTTCACTATTTTTGCATTTATTCCTTTCTTACCACAATGCAATACATTTAAAATTTTGACAAAATTCAATACCAATAATTACAGTTATCTATACTATTTTACAGGTTCATTCAAAACTGCAATTACTTGTTCCTAATAATAGCTTTTGTGCAGGTTTTTATTTCTTTTTCAATAATAACTGTACTTCAATACATCTGGCAATTAAATGACAAAATCTGTAAGTTTTCAACAGGAAATCTGTGCTGGCCTTTAAATTTTTTATTCTATGTTGTATGTTAAATTATCACTCAAATTTCATTTTTATTGCTTCTTTTAATCTTCAGACTTCTGTATTTCTGCACATGAAAAACTACTTTAATGTAAACCAATATGTAGCAATATGAAATGTACAGAATGGAACTTTTCCAGTTAAAACCTTTTTTAGAATACAGAAACTGCCTTTATAATAGTATCATGCAGACTGCACTAAACCAGAATCATTTTAGACCAATAAAGTCAAGAAATCAGTAAAAGGACATGGAATCATTCTGTTAATTGATTCTTCTAAGGATGCCAAAAGACACAGCAGATGTTCCATATTGATTTGCCACTTCAAGATCAATCAACCAGACATCTGTGGTTTCATGCAATATTAACAGAACTGATACTACAAACTGATAATACACTTGCCCTAGTAGTCCAACTATCTCCATAACATGATGTAGTATCAATGTCACAATAACTAACAAAGACACCAAGGGAAACAACTCCATGATTCATAAACACAAGTAATACTGCTACAACTGTATTTAAGATGTAATTTCTTCTTGTAGAAATAGACTCTCGCTTTAAATGAGAACATAACTTTCTCAATAAACTTTCTCCAGCATTGGTGTGGTAGACATGGAGGGTCTTATTCCATTGTTTGAGTGGTTAAAGTCAATAGTGGCCATAACAAATAACAAAAAGAAAAGGTGTGTGTGTTTACTTATGAACTAAAATATAGTTACCCTAAACAAATTATTTCAACAGGCTAACAATTATTGTGGAAAGAACAATAGAGAGAAGACTTTATAAAACTTACCACTGGAACTGTCTGTACAGGCGAGATGGTGTCTGGATACTGTTCTAGTGCCCTCTGAGCTTCAGTTACCTCTCTCTGTAACTCCTCTATTTGAACCTATCATACAAAAAGTCATTTGTATATACTGTTAGAAGTCAGCTTTTATAAGTCTGAATAATCTGTTTATACAGGTAGTAATATTTTAGAGCACTAAAATTATTTGATACCCAAGTTGAAACAACTTTTATAACACAAGAGTGTGCTTGTATTTCTATGGAACATGAATTTTTAAGCTCTTAAAAAAGACCTATATAACTGGTTAAATAAATTAAACAATAAGCAATTTAGTAAGCTAAGACAAGAATCACACTGTCAATGCTCTTTTCTCTGACCGTAATTTCTCTGTATATTAGTTGATTTTTGCAATTCAAAACACACAGACCATAGCTTTAATGCTCCATCATAACTGCAAACTTGAATGGCATTTAATTTGACTTTTGAAACTTTTTATAAGTTTAAAATTCAGTTATTTTCTAAACCAAAAGAATTTCTACAAAGTGACATCAAGTGACTTGGAGAAAAATTGAAAAATCCCTAAAAATCATGTGACATACTTGTTTATTTTGTGCTATATTTGGGTATATTTACCTTGTATTTCGCAGCCATATCATCCAGTCTAGACTGGTGCTGTGTTTCTAGATTGTTCAGCTCATTCATGTGTTTCTGAAGCAGTCTCTCTTCCAAGTCCCGCAACTCTTGCTGGTGAGCTAACTCTAAAGCTTCTTCATCATCCAGATCTGTACCTGTAAGATCATAAGTATGACAATGATGAAAAAAACAGTCTGCCCTGTTCCCTAACCAGACATTATGTTTTAAACTTATAGCCCTATAAATCATATATAGGTACGTCAAAAGCGAAAGAGGGACAATGCTTCTTGTCACAGTGAAGGTATACGAAACTTTGTTATGTTACAGATTTCAAATATAATCTTTGTTTTGTAATAAGAGAAGTTTCCTAAATAGGCCAAGTGTTCTTCTCATACCATAAACAAGACCCTCACCTTCTCTCAATCTCTGTATCGTATCTTGGTACTCTTTCACCTCCTGTTCGTGACTTTCTTCCAGCTCAGCAATCTTCTGTTTGTAAGTGACCTCTGCGGCTGACAGCTCCTCAGTAAGTTGTCGGATCTCTTCCTCATGGGAAAGCCTTAACTGGGCAGTCATTGTTTCATACTCCACAATCTGAAAGGACGATGATGGATAAAATACAGGTTTATAATTCTTGTAAGTAAATCGAATAGTATATCTAATCATCGAGAGGTATTTAAGTCGCAAGAAGTTGCTCCCTAATCGATGTAAGAATAAATAGGTTTCAACTAATCTAAATTTTGAAATGATTATTCTATATTTCAATTAGTGCCAATGTCTGGAATTTCATTAAGAAAATCCTTTCTTTACAAAATTAATAAGGCATTTAAACTTTCCCATTAAAATATTTACTAATTAATACTGCACAAAAGATATCAAACTGTATTGGACTTGATGAATGAAATCAGTAGAGTTCATTCTTTTTTTTTTACGACCATCAGAAATAAAAAAAAATATCTGAATAAAAGAAGTATTGGATAAAAAAAACAACTGAAAATACCTTCTCAGCCAGTTCTCTCCTAAGTTGTTCCACCACACTACTGTCTAGGGGAAGTCTATCAGTAGTTGTGTCTGGTTTAGCAGCATGTACTGGTTTGACTGTCTGTCTCTGGACAGTTTCTTGGACCATTGTTTCACTAACTTCTTTCTGTGTTTTCATCTCATCTCTTGGTTCCGTCTGTTTCTCCTCTGACTGTCTCTCCTTAATTCATACAAAGAAATTGTGTTGTTTAAACATTTAATATTCAGAGTTTAGTTTTCCCCAGAGCTAGAAAAGATTTCATGAATCTATGAAAAATGAACAGATTCTTCAAGACTGTGTTTCATGATTTCAATGCTCGGTGATCATCTAAGAATATTCACTGCTTGTACTGTAAATGATATTATCCTTATTCTTCAAAACTCCTAATGGAATATTCTGTTTCCTTTTGTGATACTTACAACTGGGTGACAAAAATATCACAAAATAAATGATTCCTGCTGAAATAATCAAATATATATCATAAAATCACTTTTTTTCTGAGCTTACCTGGTCATGTTTGTCACTGGTATCAGCTACTCCACTTGGTTTTGGTTCAACTCTAGCTCCACCCTTCCCATCACCTTTATCATCATCATCATCTTTATCAGATTTATCACTGGTTGAATCAGGGGAGGTAACTTTTTCAGAATCTTCTTCCTTCTCTCCTTCTTCTGTCTGAGTTGATTCCACAGATGCTTGTTTCTTAAGAAGTTCAGACTTTTCTTTTGTTGCACTTTCTTTTTCAAATTTCTCCACCACTTCAGTTCTTAACATAACAGCTTCATACTCTGCCCTTAAATTCATCATCTCAGCTTTGTGTTGGCTTTCTAGTTCAATAGTCTGTGACTCGTACTGCTGCAGTAGGTTGTTGCGAAGGTCGGCCATTTCCTTCTCATAATGGACTCGCTGGTTTTCAAGATCCCTGTCTCTTTCTACAATAATTTCTTGTAGCTGTTTGTCAAACTGCTCATTCAATCTTGTCTGAAATTATTTCAAAATTTATCATAAGCCTGAATGAAAATGGGTTTTTTTTGCATGGAATTACCCCAAACTGACTGAATCCAAAACATTTAAAGTTCAACACACACTAAAAAAATCTCACTCTCTGGATTAACACTAAATCTTGTAAATCAATCAGATAGAAAATGTTCAATAAATGAAAACAAAACTGCTACCTCAGCATTACTGAAGTAACTTTACATGAAGCAAAATTTGAACAGCACATTTACTGTGAAATTCATAATCATAAAATTTATTGTAGCAACAAATTTACTTTAAGGCCGGCTTTAAGGCTTACCTGCTCAGCTTCAATCGTTTCATCACATTCCTGCTGTATCAACGTTTTTGCCATTTCAAGTTCCATATCAAACTTCTCCTGGATAAGTTCTGCTACCTCAGGCACCTCGCCTGTACGAAGACCTGTTGTAAAAGGAAGTAGGAACAGTGACGTTTGTTTATCGTCATGTCAGATTTATTGTTTCTTAACATAAATCCCCAATGTCACCCATAATCACCAATGTCACTCATAATATCCATAATCACCAATGTCCCCCACAATCAACAGTCACCTATAATCACCAAAGTCACACATCCTGAGTGACCTCATCCAGCAACTCATTACTGCTAATGTATAGGCCAGGTCAAGACCCTTATTGTTAACAGAGATAAATTTCTCAAGCAAAAGCACTACCAAAAAGATCAAGGACTGTTTCCAGACAAATTTCAGGGTAGCTAAATGTCATTAACTAGATGCCTATATTTTAATTTAGTAATCTCTGTATAATTTAGCAATGAGCTTTTCCATTCTTTTTTTCCATTATCTAAAAAGAAATTTTCATGCCATTCATTTCTTAATTTCTATACAATGAAATGTTCACTATCAGGAAAATTATATTATCAAAGAATTCTTCATTAAGCTACGACACAAGACACATCTGAAAGAAGCAAATGCAAGATTTCTGTTGCACCTACCTTCAACCAGATTTTCATATCTGTCTTCAAGATTGACTAGCTCCTGTTTATGGTCCCGTATAATCATATCTTTCTCAGCCTCGAACTCCTCCTGAAGTTCCTCTCTAAACAGCTCCATTTTCTCTTCATATTCCTTGCGTAACTGAGACTCGTACCCCTCATGTTTACGTTTCAGCTGAGTTACGATTTCTTCATGCCAAACAAACATATCTGCCTTAACCTTCTGCTCAGCGGCAAGTTTTTCTGATTTTGCTTTCTCTAGATTTTCATTTAACTGCTTAACTTCAAGTTCATGATTTGTCTTAAGTTTGGCAATTTGGTTTTCATATTCTTGTTTTAGTTTTTCTATTTTCTCTTCATATTCTTTCACAACCTCTTCCCTTATTTTGTTTTCATAAGTTCCCTGAGTAGCACTTTCTAATTTTACTGTAAGATCTTCAATCTGTTTTTCATATTTTGTCTTCAATGCTTTGAAAGACGATTCAAATTCACTTGCAATTTCATCATAAATTTCCTGTCCAAGTTCTGAACTGACAAGCTGCGATTTGACTGGAAGTTTGACAGGAGATTCAGGTGAGGCCGAAATTTCTGTTCTCTCTGCGTCACCAGTTGCTAATTCAGCCTGAGATTTTTGTAAAGTAGACAAAGGCGAAGAAGGCACTGAACCAACTGTGGACCTGTATTGAGCAATTTGCATCTGTAGTGAATTAATTTTATCCTCATATTCACGCCTGATTGTTGTTACAAAGCCTTCATACTCTGTAGGTGATTTTGGCTTTTCTTTTTCTTTTTGTGGCACTAAATCTAATGACCTTGACCTTGATAATGCGTAAGGAGAACCAGGAGGTTTGAATTCTGTTTTACTGTCAACGATATCTTGTAACTTTTTCAATTTTGATTCATACTCATCAGTAACAGTCTGCAGTTTATCTTTAAACTCAAGAGCTAATTCTGCTCGTAATTTTTCTTTCATTTCCGACTCTTCACTAACATCCTTCTCTTTCTCTCCGTCATCAGCTTTTTCAGCATCCTGAGTTTCAAAAGACTGAAGTTTTGAGTTAAGTTCTCTGATTCTGTCTTCATATTCCTTTTTAAGCATATCAATAGACTGTTCATATTCTTGCAGTATTCGAGATTCTACATCTTTTCTCACTGCTGCTTCAATTAAGTCTCTATCTACAGTTTCTGTGGCAGAACCAGCTTCAGTTTGCATTATTTCTTTAACTTCTATAGTTGCCTCTTTACTAGAAAGTTCACCAATTTCAATCTTTTCTTGAAGCTCTCTGAGTTGCCTTTCATGCTCAGTTTGAACACTGTCTAATTTTTGTTTAAGTTCAACTTCCATTTTCTTATATATTTCAAGTTCATGGGCCTGTCTATTCAGGTCATCTGTGAATTTGCTACTTAAATCCTCTGCCTGCTGATTAAGTTCTTCTTCCAACTGAATCTGGAAACTGGCTTCTAATTCAGCAATCTTTGCTTGATTTAAATTTTCCATTTCTTCTTTTAATTTCATAATAGCTTCTCCATGTTGAGCATCAAGCTGATTCAACTCCTGCTGAATTCTTGCATTTGTCTCTTTACTAGCACTAAGGTCTTCTTCCAGTTTCTTAATCCTTTCCTTCAGTTCTTTTACTATTTTACTCTCATCTACCTCACTAACATCTTTGTCTTTTTCACCTTTTTCTTCCAGGGCTGCCTTTTCATGTTCAAGTTTATCTATCTGCTTATCCCTGCTGGTCAGTAACTTTTTCAATTCTTCAATTTCATCAGACTTTGATTTCAAGCTTTCTTCATAATCATCCAATGTTTTATTACTGTCTAATAATTTACCATGCAAATCTTCAGCACTGGTTGCCTCAGCTTCAAGCCTCTTTTTCAACTCATCCACAAGTTTTTCTTTATCTTTTAATTTCTCTTCAAGAGTTTTTATCCTCCCTTCCAGCATTTCATTCCCGCTAGGAGGTGTTGGTTCTGGTGTTTCATCTTCATCTGATATCGCGGTCAACATTGTTGTACGTCTAACATACTCACGATGTTGTCCAGCCTGCACCTCCTGAGCTGTCGGGATTTCTGCACCAGTTCCAGACTCCTGCTGCAGTCTTGCCAGTAGCTCAGCATGTTCTTGTTTAAGCTGAGCTATGTCTGTGGTGTAGGAATGTTCCATTTCAGAAACCTTTGTCTCATAATACTGCTTCATCTCTTCCAGCTCTTTTTCATGGACAGACTTCAGGGCAGATTCTGAAATAAAATAAGTACTTGATAATTAGCCCTAAAGTCATATACCTAAGAATAAAGCTATTTTCCATAAATTCAATATTAACAATTCTCTTCAGATATTTTCTTTTTCCTTCTCTCATTTTTAATTCAAATGAATATTCTGCTATGTCAGATTTTAATTTGAGGAAATGGGAGTCCAGTTGGTCTGTGAAACAGAGTAATGCCTTATCTTACTTAGTAAAATATACAGGTCTATTTATTACATATTATATAGAATAACAAAAATGTACCATTTTCTGTTATCAATTACAAAAAAGTTCTTTCTAGGTGGCATAACTACCTTTCTCATGTCTAAGTCTGACCCTGTTCTGGAACTCATGGAATTCTTTCATGAGAAAATCCATGACTATACTTCCACCCTCTTGATATACACACTACTGTCACACAATCCTGCAATCCTTATGTCATGTGACTGACATGCTCCCACAGCCACATGTGACTTTCCTCCTTTATAATAAATTTAACTAACTCCAAACCACTGTGTACACTTGTACTTTCCATGGTTACCTCCCTTGTCCAAATTTCATAACTGATCAGAAACACTAATACTTAGTTTACATTTCAGCTACTAAAACTAATTCTTTCTTTCAACATAACTCAGCCCCTTGCACCTTTAGTTCATATTTCTCCTTTCAAAATGTCTACAGTATCCTCCAAGTAAAAAACAGGGGTTACATTTTCACTACTTCAAAAACCTACGTAAAACAAATGTCAAAACTCATTAATTTCTATTTCATTTTAAGAATGGAAACAAACTGACTATTCTTCAACAGCAAAGAAAAAAATCAGATACTGAAACACAAACCCTAAGATCTCAGTGGACTTTTAGAACTCAACTTTCCAAAGAAAAACTTAAAACAAAAAGTTCACCATTTCTGTGATAAATACTAGTGCATTTTTGTACAACTCAACTTTCCAAAGACAAACTTAAAACAAAACGTTCACCATTTCTGTGATAATTACTAGTGCATTTTTGTACAACACAACTTTCCAAAGACAAACTTAAAACAAAACGTTCACTATTTCTGTGATAAATACTAGTGCATTTTTGTACAACTCAACTTTCCAAAGACAAACTTAAAACAAAACGTTCACCATTTCCGTGATAATTACTAGTGCATTTTTGTACAACACAACTTTCCAATGACAAACTTAAAACAAAACGTTCACTATTTCTGCGATAATCACTAGTGCATTTTTGTAAAAGAAAAGTCAAAAGACCTCTAGAGCACTGGCAATTTTAATTCATTTAGCTTGCAATGAATCCTGGAAAATACAATCTTAAATACCAGCATCTTCTAATTGTGTTGTTGAAACTGATACGAACAATAGAAATCCATGATTCAATTACCCCTGAGGAAAGAAAACAGTAATTGTCAACACTGTGACATCAAAGTCCTAATGAACAGATATGCAGTAAATTACTTTAAATCTATTCAAGGGAAATGCATATGAAGAAACTTTTTATCTCAATAAAAGGGAAGTAACTAGACAATAAAAACACTGTGTGACCTAACAATCAGAACTGAAGAAAAATATCTACATGTAAAGAAAGGAAAAACATGCAAAGAAACCTTCTATTTCACTTGACAGAAGAACTGTATTAAATACAGAGACAAAAATATTTCTCGGGTATCGCAAGTACCTGTTTCAACTCTTGTCCAGTTTTCAAATTCATGAAACTCTTACATGAAAATAATTCCAACCTCTTATGTAAATTTATAAACCTTCAGATATATTTTTTTCAATCTACTGATGGGTGACACTTTGGTGATTTCCTTCATCTAAATCTGTTACATCTACATTTCCACACAGCAGTGTTGAATCATTTCTCCTGTATCCATTATCTATTTTCAGGACTATTAATATTTTATAATGAAGATAAGTCAAATGTACACAAAGCTCCTTAACAAAATCTATCATTTCATATGCAAGACAATATTGATTTAACTACTGTTTTCAATTTTGTATGCTAGGAAAGCCTTGAAACTAGGTGATTATTTTCCTCAGAATTATTTGTTCTTTACAACAACCATTGGAGAGAAACATATATCCCTAAGCCAAGCAAGTTGCATTATATTGCAATTCAGTTGATTTATTTATTAATGAACTGATGTTAATCAGTTATACATGGTAAAATAAGGATTTCATTACATTAAAAATTTAACAATTTAACTGTATAAGAGTTATGCCCCTTGTCAAAGAGAGAAGTTGAATTTACACAAAAAAAGAAAATATTGTTAATACTGAAAACGACTTAAGCCTATCAAATCAATGAACATGTAGTATTATTTTATTTTTAAGTCTTTAGTCCACAATTAACATGACCTTTATCCACATTTAATAAAATGGTAATTAAGAAACACTCCAGGTTATTTCCTTAATCCAGACTGAATTTAGTTCAAGATACACAATTAACAGTATTCCAAATTTTGTAAGTAATCCTGCACAAAACCACTTATCTAAAATTACACAAGGCCGTTTTTCAAGGTATTCTTTACTGGCTTTGTCACAACAACTCATGAATGTCAGTTCTTCCAACTAATTCAGTATTATATAGCAGAGAACCCAGTTTTTATTCCCTAAATCATGCAGCATTTCTTTCTTCCTTAATTGGAAACTAATGACCTGCTTATTGACTAGTCAATAGAAGCTAGAAAGTAGGGTAATATTGCAAGGACTATTTGCAGACTATCCTTTATTCAAGTCTCCTTAATCATAAAAATTATATTAAATGACAAGCAATATCCAGTCTGGAATTAACCCTGAACCTGCTGAATTTTTGTTATGGATTTGTCCAGCTTTGAATTTGGAACAGTCCATTCAAAGTTTAAGGGATTTCAATATCAAAATACAAAAATTGAGCTATCAACAGTATAGAGCCTGGTCAGACGGCACGGATGTGTAGGCTGGCCTGGCTCTATACTGGTGGCAAAGGCTAATCAATTTCGGTTCCAGCAGGTTAAGGATTACAGTGAGCTAGTTTTATTTATGCACAGTATATACCGATACTGGTAATTTTTCAAAAGTCTCAGAAACAATGTCTGCTGAGGTAACATAACTCTGCTGGCAAGTAAATCAATTCTAACGTACTTTTTGAACAACTGGAGATTTCAAATATGACATGAAATTTGTTACCAAAGCAATACAAAGCTCTTGAAATTTGAAAACAGGATTGTAAAATAAATCGGAGGAACTGGCCAAAGGTTTATGAAAGTAATGTATTGTTTGAGTTTTGCAAGATTCTGTCAGTCCACATGTATGTATTGATTTTATATTACTATGAATAAGCAGTGACAAATACAGGTCTTACTGCTGCTAAGTAAATGACCCAAAATCAATTCCTCTGTTCATTTCCATCAATTCTGTGCAGAGATATCTCTTCCTCTGACAAACATTTAACTGTATAAACCTCTCAAAGGACAGTGAAATTACTGAAAATTGAACCATACCCAGACAAACTGAAGACACAACATGGACTGACTATCATGAACCCTTAAAAGACTAGATACTTCCAAGATTTGCCATAAAAACTCAAAAGCCTGAATGTAAACATGTGATCTAATTACAAATGATCTGGATGTAAACATATCATATTTCACACAACATTGTGAACACTTCCACATGGACCATTTCAAATAAATATGTAAACACTTCCATGCAAATCTCTTTAAAATAAATATGTAAACACTTCCATGTACATGTACATCAAATTCTGAAACCTTCATGTAAACATTCCCATATTATTCAGAATAAATTCCACAGAAAATATTAGTTTTTTTTATTGTTTTTCATTTCTTATTTCAACATGTATGTATTACATGATTCTACCATCCAATCCATTCAAAAATATGCACATGAACGAAAAATCCAATTAGTTAAATCCAAATCCATTCATTTATTGATTTCATTAGTCAGCTGTTTCATTTCCATGATTAGTTGAAACTGGTGATGAAAATATTTGCTTTATAAGATGCATGCAGTTCGTGATAAGAGAAAATGAACATGTTTCTAATTGATCTGCACTCTACAAATTACATGAAAATAGACCAAAGCCACTTTTACTAGTATGGATTTTTTCTTAACTTATAAGTCTATTTCCAGTTTGGCTCTACCTTGCCTATTGGCTGACAATGGAAAACTGTATTTGAATTAAATTATAATCCAAAACGGGCTTTCAAATTACAGTCAAGCTGAAATGTTTCGCACTAAACAAATTAATATCACATGCCATACTGTGTCACCTTTGGTCAATACAAATTTTATGCCTACACAGCAGAGACCCATAGCAGACAATTACTGTCATACTGAAAATAGCCAATGAATTCATGATTGTTCAATTTTCAACACACATTAATAATTGAGCGTTTGAGCAGTTCAATCAATAATGTTTAACATGTCTTTGAAATACAAGAATCAAATCAAGAGATAATAACGTATAATATGCTGTAATGTTCTTTTAACTGTTTTATACCGACAACAGTATGTTTAGTCTGCTGATGATGTTACGATGATAAGCTAGACGGTGAACTTACTTATTTTACACTGATTAGGAAACAAGTCGGTACAACATGTACAAATCCCAATTGAAGACTGCCTCTTTGATTGAAATCTAGACCTCAAAACAGAAGTGTGCAACGTGAAATGATGGATAAAAAGAAAGAAGAAGAAAATGATGATGATGATGGTGGTGGATATTGATGCTCGTTAATACTGATGATGATTTAACTGTCATTTGAGAATCAGGCTGTTGCATTTGTTGTTTTATTTTTTCTTACAGGAGAAATTCCAGCCCTTTAAAATGACTGAGAAGTAACAAATATTTACCTACCATTACTTAATTTTCTAGCTTTGATTTCACTTCTTCGTTCCTGTAGGAACCTATCTACCACAAACTTCACTTTATACATCTTGCTGCCCGATGGGAGTACATATTTTCTGTCCTTGCCTTTTAATTATCAATAATTACTAAACATAAATAATGATCACTCGTCCAGACAAACTGTCATGTTATTCAAGGTATGAGTTATTTCTAATAAACTTTTTCTGTCTTCAACATGAGACTAACAAAAAATGTCAAAATATGTTTAATACTTCATAGGTATTTAAAACTCTGTAACGTTTATATCAGCAAACAAACAGATCTCCTGTGCAGTGTATTCCAAATTGTTAAAAAAATCCAAATTTCACAGCAGAATGTTGTTGTTGTTGTTGTTCATATGTCTTTATCAGTCTCATATTTGTTCCATTGTCTTAAACATTCTTAATCTTCATTTCCATTTAAATCCATGATAATTGTTATCTCTTATTAAAAAATGCAGATTTCTAATTCATCCATAAGTATATAAAACAGTTTCTAGAGCAAAACTAACCCTGTATTTTCATTTTATATGATGTTTCTTACATTTCAAAACATTGACTAACTGTCTGTAAATCATTGTAACACAAAGATACCATAGTCTGTGTACCTTACCTGTAAACACATGGTGGTAATCATAGACTTGCAACATACTACTCAGCCTAGTTGGCTTATCAGCATTATGTTGTATAATACTTTGATTTTGAGAAAAGTTAATGAAATATATTTTACATTAGACTCTATGATTTAATCTGTTTTTAAATATGTTACACAATAAAGTCTTAAGAACTTCAGTAATATTGGGCTTGCTCAATTTTTACTTGCACAGCCTACAGGGCTTATCAGCACTAAACAGTACTAAGTTCATCACTTGAAATTGAAACATTGTTTCATAAAAAGAGATTTTTAAGGACAATATTTAATTGTATTTTTGATAATAGTAGTGACAATATTAATAAATGACAGTAAAAAAAAACCCTGATTCAAATTTTACATCAATCTTTATTCAGTAGATTATAGATCACTTTTGTGATATAAACACACCATATTTATTAACATGTAAAACAAAAACTTATATGATTATCCAAACTTACACCATTCAATTTATTCATTGCAAAGAAGGAAATGTCTTGCTATGTCAATGCAAAAATTAACAGGCAGCTATTCTCACTGATCCAAAAACATTTCCTTAAAGACAGGACTCCCTTAGCAAGTCTACATGAAAACATTTTGATAAAATCAGAAAAACCCAGTTTCACTAGACAGTGCAGATGAAATATCATTCAGATAAGAATGTATCATCACAATAAAGGTTTTTTTTATCCCTAGGGGCCCCTTTTATCCCATGAAGGGCAGATAGGAAGTAAGGCACTAATTATAACCTAATTACAGTGATCATGCAATGTACTGAAATTACAACATTATGTGCACAATCCTTTCATTTTTACTGATTACTGCTTGTCCTTGGATGTGCATGAATAATCAAAGAGATATTTGAATCTGTAACTTCTACATACTTACATCCTTCCTATCAAATATAGATTTTAAGTCTTTGATTTTATCATAGGTTTAAAAAGTGTAGCTTTACTGCAGAAGTTTTGATTTCAATATGCATCTTGCTTCCTCTAAAGTGACATTTTATAAGATGAAAGGTCTCACCTCTAACTGCTTTCATTCATTTCACCATTTTAAAATCTACATGTAGATTCTATCTCTTTAAAGAAGAGTTGAAAAACAAACTTTTTTTCTAATCAACCATGACTCCAACTACTCTGTCATACAAGATTTCTGCTCAATTCTGTTTCACACCTACTTAAAAACTCCTATAAATCATTCAGGAACACAGCTATTTTTTTTCTTTTACAAAATTTTTGACGTCTTCAGAATTTTGTAAATTTCAGAAATGAACATTTTTCTTTATGCACAAGTTTACAAAAAGTAAGCCCCAAGAAAATATTCAAAACCAGAAGTTTTCATGCAGTGCAGCCTGCTTAATTATGTACAAAGCAACTTGCATCCTGCCAAGATGAAACCACATGCCTTTCTTTGGTGCAAATTAAAACCTCCAATTACATTAATCTGAAACCCATGACAACAAAGAAGACTGAAATCAATGTTCTAAAAAAATTGCAGAGTGATGCAAACCATCAAACTGTCAACAATCTAAAGTCACACACCATGTCAAACCATTTTTTTCTCTTTAAAATGATGCCTTCAGATGTTCTATAACTGAAGGCTAACAACCTTTTCTGAATAATTTTGGGTTTTCCACCATATTTCTGAGAGACTTCAGACCTCAGAATTTCAAAACCTGACCAATGAAAGGTACCTCCAATAAGATAAAAAGCAAAACCTGGATTCCTCTCAAAATTGTAAGTATATTCAAAATATTAAAATCCTCCTCACTCACCTGTCTGAGACTGGACTTTAGCCTCAAATTCAGCCATCTGGTCCTCATACTGTTTCTGTATCTGGGCCATTTCTTGCTGAAGTTTCTCCACCTCCTGAGACTGGGAGGCCATCACCTCCGCCCGCACCGACAGCATCTGTTGGTACTCCCCGAGCATCTGGGCTCGGAGAGCTGATATCTCTTCAAGCTGCTTGTCCAGAGATTTCTGTACATCTGTATCAAGAAAGGAAATTTTCAGTGAAAATGCATGTTTAATAGTAACAGATACATGTATATCTGCATATAGCATGTGGAAAGTACCTCAGGATGTAATTTACGACATTGGACAAAAGGCATCTGAATAAAGGGAAACAACTCTAAAGAATTTTGCTGCTATTTTTCTTGTTGAAAACCTAGATTTTGTACTCAATTTTAAATGATAAATTAGCTCTGTGCACATCTGGTAAAACCCTAAGCAGCTATAAAATGCTTGTAAAAGTCATCAAACCACATTATGTTTAGGCCAACTAAGGAAAAAAGGTTTGTTTCATTGGTTGGTACATGTATATAACCCTTTAAATGCTTCTGAAGTATAACTGTTATTATCAGTTTTGCTATTCTAGTAACATATACCCACTGTGCACAATGGGTTACAGTTGAGTTACCATGACAGAATATTAAATTTGATCAAACCAATCAATATAACATGATGCTGAATCTATGAAACAGACTACAAACTTTTTTATAGAATGCAAATGAAGCTAACCCTTTGCCTGACCAAGCACACCGTGTTTCTCTTCTACATGTTTAAACTCAGCTTTAGTTACTGGAGTAGAAGCCACACTGACGGTGTCGTCTCCCTCGGTCTGGGAATCTTGGGAATGCCGGTGTGTTACCGACACAGTCGATTTGTCTAGATCTTCCTCAATTTTCTAAAAAGTAAATGCAGAGCTGTGAACAAAATGGAAAATTAACAGCCATAACAAGGGGTACCTACTTCAAATCTGCTGTTTTTTTTTTTATCTATCATGTCAAGGAAAGGTAAGAGGTCTGAAATGTTAAGAAAATCAACTATTTCAGCTGATCAGCTGAACATTCTTATGCCTTTTCCTTAGTCATAAAATCTTTATCTCCATTGTTTTTTACTCTATGTCCACACACACAAACACAAACTCTTTGTTAAAACATATCTAAATGTTAATTCACTAAGATTTGCCTAAACTGGCTATAAAATCATTGTTATACAGGTTGAATCCTTATCACTTTCATTTCAACTTGTACATTTTTACATCCTTTCATAAACAGCATAATTTATAAAATCAATAACAGGAAAAAGCTATCTGCCTTAACCCTTAACCTGCTGGAACCGAACGTGATTAGCCTTTGCCACCGGTATAGAGCCAGGCCAGCCTGCACATCCGTGCAGTCTGACCAGGCTCTATACTGTTGGTAGCTCCATTTTTGTATTTTGATATTGAAATCCCTTAAACTTGAATGGACTGTTCCAAATTCAAAGCTGGGCAAATCCATTACAAAAATTCAGCAGGTTAAGGGTTAACTCTCAGATATATTCAGTCCTCTTCATGCAAAGTAATTTTCTGTACCTCTTTAAAACAAAAAACAACAACTCAACAAATAATGCAGCCAAAAATATCCAGATTTTCTAAAACTTAAAATTTACATATCCATCACTTTTTCTGATGTAAAATTTTCTGCTCATTTTCCAAGCTGACACATATGTCATAACACAAAAACAGTATTTTCAAACATATTATCAATTTTTCAATGAGTTCTTAAGAAAGAAAATAAGTGATAACGTTGATTTTAAATGGAAAACATACCAGTATGTATGTCATAACACTTATAGGCTACTGTCTATTGAAAATCATATCTTGTTTCAAAAAGTTTTGAAATTATATCAGAGGACAGTCGAAATTTGGTAAAATACAGTTCTCTGGTATTAAATCTTACACCAAAATTTTTTACAGCAACCACACAATCATGCAATTTTTTTGTTGTTGTTGTAGAGGCTGTCGTTTCCCAAGTACATGTAGCACAAACAGATCCTATCAAATTCTGCACGGCGAAATGCCCTTTTTTTGAGTTCTTGTATATGTGAAAACATACCTGTAAAATGGCCTGATGTTCCTCTGTTAATTTCTTGTTAAGTTTTGAGATGAATGCAGCACTGTCTTCTTTGCCTGGAACAAGTGAAATATTTCCATCAATATATGTCATGGAGGAATAATAAATATTATGTTAGTAAGACACAATGGCACCCTGCAATCTGAAACTGCAACACACTCCAGAAGTATCAGGTTGCATGCTTCAAGTGAATAAAGAATAGAATTCGTAAAGATGGAAACATGAGGAAATAACAGAACAAGTATTAGATGTGTAGCAAGCGCACCAAAAACAAAGAACACTTTTGCAAAATCATACAGTATATACAGCTAAACCTGTGAAATTGGGTATCCTGGATTAAAAAGGCATTTTTCTGAATTTTGTCTATGCAATACATTCATTACTTATCTTTCTGATTAAGAGAACAACCACATATTTTAAGAAGCCTTTTTTTTTTCACCCTCATCTTGGATGTATTGAAATTTCTACCCTACCAAGCACACAATTTTATAACTCTATATAGAACACCTGACTTCTCCAACCAATCCTTCCGTGCCTGTTTAACACAGGTTCAACTGTATACTAAAATAAACATGATTCATACCAAGAGAAGTAATACCAGGCCAGTTCTGTGTACAGCTTTACTTTTTATATACATGCACAATAAAACAGTAAAATTTACACGTTTAAACAGATGTGTTCTCAAAACAGATGTTGTGTCTGCAAAATACATTACAGTCTATGCATGAGTACTAATGAGGCCTGATATTTATCTAAGCTGAATTAGAAATAAAGAAACATATCTTGATACAAAAACAGATACTAATTTGAAAGAATGACAGCCCTTTTTAGCACTGGAGGTGGGACAGGGTGAATGTTTGTCTTATGATATGTTTGCACTGTAAATCAAATTTTACCAAAGACACAAAAGTAGATATTTGACAATTATTTGATAACACTGTTGGTTCTGCCCTTGTGATTGAGTTATATAAAAATCTTAAAATCTTTACAAATATACCCAGATAAGAACTCCTATTTAACTTGAGACTATTATGTCATAAACATTTGTAGATGATTGCATTTCACTCTCATGTGATACAATACCTATCATGTGAGATTTTCAAACATAAATTCAGAAATTTAATTTCAACATTTCAGATATTATAAAACACATGTTACGTTTTCATATGACAACTCTATTCAAAGAATAAAGACTAAGTTTTATCAATATTCCATAAAGACTGTGTAAAAGATACATGCAATTTTACTTACAACTTTTTTTTTTTTTCTTAATATTTTTTAATATTTTACGGCTAATTTTATTTCTACTGGCATTCAAAAACAAATTGCATTCATAGGTATATTTTACACTGAAACAAAAATTATTAAGTTGTTACAAGGGGGCACAAACCCATGACCTTCATTTATAATATATAAAATATATATATATGAGCACTGCTGTGGAAAACCCAACTTTTCATTACATAAGTTGTCATTGCAAGGTTTATTTCAATATCAGGAACCACAGGTACTTATACATGAACCATCAAAGGACAGAATGAGTTTACCTTGTTTTCAAAAAAGTTGATCATTAAGGAATTCGATTTTTAGTGTACACATGTCTAAAACTCAAGGTGTGCTTGCATGATTTCATCTCCAAAAATCAATACTTAATCATGTCAAAACATGCTTAAAAATTTGCCAGTTGGATTTCCTGTAGCTGTGCTCATATAAAATCGTCTCCCAGTGTATGTAAACTGAAATATGTATCATAACTTACCAGTACAAAAACTACAGGGAGCATTTTTTCCCTCTTATGTGCATACAAATATATACTATATTGTGCTGTTTTTTAGATTTACATAATGTGTACTTTTATCAAAATCACACTACATTTTATCATATTTTCATCATTTTTTTGTAAAGAAGATAATTCATCCATAAAAATATCCATCATGTAACTTAGTATGTAATGTGTTACTTGTTAATTACTTACAAAATTTACCCATATACATGTAGATGAATAATATTATTTACACAGGTATATATTTACTGTTTTTTTTTTCTGACAACTGAAAACTGTAGCTAACATGCATTAAAGGTGCTTATCTAAAATGGAAATCATAAACAGACAAAGGAAAACACTTTTGCTTGAATTTTTTGCATTCAGACTTTTCCACAAGTCTTAGAAAAAGTTATCTTCCTGATAATTAATACCAAGGCAATAGATAGATGTTCAGGAATACACTGGTAGTCTTTTTATATGTAAACAGAAATAATCAAGGTGAAAATATTGACACATTTATCCGACATGTGAATACCAGCTAATACATTTCTTACCAGAAGTTATCATTTCTATGATTACTGGAGGAGTTGTCGTCCCTGACGAGCCAGTGTCAGAATAAATTTCAACCGGAATTTCATTCCGTACAGCAGTATTTTCAGGTGGTGGAATGGAACTTTCAATGAAAGCTGAATTTCTCCTTATTGGTGCATTTCCCATTTTTGTATATAAATCCTTTTCTTTATGTTATATAATCATTTTTTTGCAATTATCTACTAGTTTTTTTTTGTTTTTTTTCAAACATTCTTCTTTCCTTCAAAGTGACTTTATAAGAATTACATCCAACCAATTATGGCAAAAGTCTTTCTTAAAGTCCCAAAACTCATTTTTTAACAATGTTTAAGGGTTTGAGTTTATTAAATCAAATTCTTTCTCTTGGATTATTTCTTTAAAAATCATGTTTTATTCTAAACTGTGCAATTTAGCCAACAGTACACAAAATAACTTCTGGCAAAGAAACAGTTTAAACATCCAACCAGTTTCAATTTTAAATAAACTTTAAAGTCCACCTCCTGTTACATTCAAATTACATCTTTTCAACCATGACTTTTGCAGTTCAATTCATAGCAACTTTCAGTATCTATATATTATATTCAACATTTATCAAAGCATCTAGGTTTTATTTTTTGTTACGTCTCACTTTCCTATGTAAAGTATTTCTCTATCTCTTTTAATAAGAGTGTGACTTGAAAACTAATGATTGTCAAATATTAATCTTACTTTATAAAATTACGTTTTCCTTCACTTGATGATAAAAAGATGTTTTGATTTGGAAAATTAATCTAGCAGAAAATGTTTTGGCACTATTCCTGCATAAGGATTTTGTTGACCCGATTACTCAGAGCAGAACTACCGCAAAACTAATTTTAATCATTACAGATAATACAGTTTTACACTACAACCCCTTGTTGACAAATCCCACTTCAGAATGCTGTGTCAATACAAATTACCATAGTGGCTTTTTTCCTGTTTGTTTTAAAATTGTGTGTGGTATACACCCAACACCCTTGTGTACCTTTGCTACATAGCATCACTCAGTTTGACATGGCTTTTTGCGTAATTACTAGCTATGCCCCTATATGCATACCAATATTTACGGAACAAGGCATTGTTTTTTAAGGAGTTGCCTGTAGCTCTAAACTGGATACCTCCAATTACCATTAAAGCACCTTTAATGCTCTGTGTATTCTTTAAGCAGTTAATTTTGTTGTTGTTGTTTTTCTCGTTTAATACAAACTGAAGTTCATTATTCAGTTAACCAAAATTTTCTAAATTCAGATACTTCAGTACTTACTTAAACAGGCATAATATTTTTTTAAATTCTTATTTCTTATGTCTATTACCTTTGGAACAAAACTCACCCCTTCTGAAGGACCAACTTTCAAAGAACAACCTTTTGAAGTGTATATTAACCCTTAACCTGCTGGAACTGAAATTGATTAGCCTTTGCCACCAGGATAGAGCCAGGCCAGCCTTCACATCCGTGCAGTCTGACCAGGCTCTATACTGATGGTAGCTTAATTTTTGTATTTTGATATTGAAATCCCTTAAACTTTGAATGGACTGTTCCAGATTCAAAGCTGGACAAATCCATTACAAAAATTCAGCAGGTTCAGGGTTAAAACAGTACAGTTTAATATAAAGCTGGACAACTCCATTCCAGGTGTAATATATATCAGTTTCAGACATGAACTTGAGTTTGTATTGTTTTCAATAATGAAGCACCAGTTGTTAGTCATGTATATATTATACATGTATATATATAGCTTTGCATTTCATTAATTAAATACTTACCACTGGGAAGAACAGCTTCATATGTCTGAATTACTGATGGCCAATATACAACAGGTTAGACATACCAAATAAATGAGAACTTTCAAACAGCATATGAGATCTATATAAATGTTGTCTTGCAATTATACCATGAAATAAAATAACATTTTATTTTTTTATCTGCATAGAGAAAAAACACCCAGATTTTTGTTTCCTTAGGAAAAATCATTTCAATTAAAAGGAAAAACGAAACAATAATAAAGTACAATTAACACCTTGGATCAATGAACATGAAGACAGAAATGTATCAATTCATAATCACAAATGACTTTACACCTGTTATAAAATGAAATAAAATTATAGCATTTTCTTAAAATTAATATCAATGCAGCAAGACAGACAAACTTGCCTACAATTTAAGCAACATATAAGTATGCTAGTTTCTCTATTCAAGTGATTACAATGTATCATTTAATATCTTTTAGGTCTTGCGTAATAAAAGCCACCTGTACTAATTCATGCATAATACAAAATATTTTTCTACCTGATTAAATACAAATAAATATTGTTGGTTTCTTAAATCATAATTTTAATCTAAACACACTTATTTGAATGCTTCAATACTTACAATGACCTTATACTCAATTATGATTCCATAAAAGTAATTATCTATACAGGGTACCTATGTAATTTGCAGAAATTCAAAACAGAAATATAAACCAATGATGACAATTATCATTATCATAAATGGCTAGGTAATAATTTAGAGATTTAGAAGGACAGTAAACTGTAGTTGTAGTCTTCTGTAGATGTTATCATAGTAGCATTCTAGTAGACATATAAAACTGCACTTTTTCTCCCTTACCTATCTAGGCTAGCTTAAAAGCCTGTCTGTTTTGTGGATTTTTCAGGACGCATTTCAGGCCTAAAGATTAATAACTTATATGTGTAGCTGGGGAGACCCCCTCAGAAGGTCCAATAGACATTCTCAAGAATCAGAAGACAAATTCTAAGTAGGTCTGTTTGAAATAGAGATACAATACAACATTCTACTGCCTTGTCTATCAACTATCTTTCATCACAATGTGGTAGAGTGTGTGCTCTGATATCTTGGGATCCTGAGCTTGAACCATGCAAGTGGATTTTCTGGGTTACAGTGCTGCTGTTAATCATAGATTTTATGACAAAACAGAATAACAATTGTTACAACATAAACTCAAAATAAATGAACAATAAAACAATCTGAAGGCACTTCACTGTTCTTTAAGACTTGATTAAACTCAATGAGAATGTGTGTAGTTTTTAGCACAAGTTGTATTATCAAAGTGTATACATATATTATGTTTAGACAAAATTTCTAAATCTATAGTATATTGTTCATGTTCACCACTGTATCTCTATCATTAAAAAGTTACAAACACTCTATACACCCTTGTGTCAAAGAATAAGGGACAAGCTAAAAAGAATGCAGATGAGAAACCCCTAAGCCTGTCATTCACTTAAAAAAACAGGTACAGTAAAGTCTCGCTTTGCGACCGACCCTTTTTTGCGGGCAAATCGATATTACGACCGCTTTTTTCCGGTCCCGACTTTTTTGCTATATAATTCAATGGTTGTAAGGTCCGATATTACGACCGACCCGCTACTACGTATTACGACCACTTTTTCGGGTCCGAATTCCCATTTTACAATGAAAATGGGACCCAATAAGACGACCATTAACTGTTTACTAAAATGACACGTGTCACCAATAAACAACATAATACGACAATCGTCAGCAAGGTGTGAACGATTTGCGGTACAATTAATAAAAATTAATAGTAATAAACTTAAGGCTATTATTAATTTAAAGGAATGTTATTATATACTTCAATGTTTGTATCATAAAAATGGTACTGATTAATGCAGAACAAAGAAATATGTTATGAAAGACGAAATAGGTGTTATTAATGCCCAATTTCGGATAGGTACTTTATTTCGGCTACGAGTGAAAAACTGTCAAAAAAAAATCGTGTACAGTAGGATTTCAGTGTTGCTAATTATGAAAACAGCTTGAAAGAAAAATTGCACTGTATACTTTCGAGGTTTAATTCATTTTATGTCGCAATAACATGAAAATTATGTGAAAAAATATCATGTTATTGTAGAATAAAATTGATGCCATTAGTTAGTATTTTTCCATAATTTACCTTTTCAACAAGGTTATTATAGCTAATGATAACCCTTTACAACAGATGAGAAATTGATTGAAGGCTAGCATGGGTCTCGGAATTAAGACCGACCCGATAATAAGACCACTTCTCCCAGGTCCCCAAAGAGGTCTTAATAGCGAGACTTTACTGTATTTAATTCCACAATTCAGATTTAATGAATGACTGAGCACTGGCTTAATATTCCATATTTTACTTGTATCTTTGTTGCTGAAAGCTGTTTTACATGTAGTCAGTTTCTTGAAAGTTGTAATGTGATTGACCAAACAGCCTAATGCTCCATAAAATTAGATAATATGTTACCATATCCAATGCTGTACATTCTTTGGCAAAAGGTTGTATTGAAGGCTTACAACCTTGTTAATGACAGAGACAAGTTCACTGAGAAAAATGAACTTTAACTGATTTTTTACTGACTGAAATAGATTAAATGAATATGCCGTCTAAATACACATATTATAACAACATTATAATTATAATATGCACTCTGATTCAACCACATGAGATTTTTAAGTTCATGTTTATGTTCAAATTGAAAATAAAATTACTGTACATTAAGAACAAGGCAGTGGCTACGGTTACTGAACCGTAATCCTAGCCTCCAAGTCAGGATTACCGAAGTCCCGTAATCCAAGACAAACCCACTGGAATAAGCTATGGTTACGGAAGTTTTTTTTAAAGAAGAGTTACATACCCAAAATCAAGTGATAAACCGTTAATTGTCTCAAATATTACATTTTCTGCAAAATGAGCCAATGCTAATGTTAGGAGAAAGGAAAAGAACAAAGTAAAAAATGAAATAACATGTCTGTAACAAAAACCAAGAGCTAAAAATTTCGATGGAAAAAACTCGTAAAAATACAAATTTTGGTGGGTTTCAGTGCCTCTTCGTGGTGTGGCCTGGATGTAGATGGAAAAGTAAAATAGATTAACACGATTTTATATTACAAAATTTTATTTTCAAAAAAAAAAAATATATGACTTCTCCAACTACAACTGAACGCTCAAGTGACAGTGTGAAGATGACAACTATATTTAACGTTAGTTTATTACTGGACAGTGTGAAGATGACAACTATATTTAAAGTTAGTTTATTACTGAAACAACAATCAAAATTATGTACAGAATGACAGTTTGATAATGCAAATTTGGTAAAATGGTTTGTTAAGTGAATAAAAATTAATTTGGCATGCTATCTGATATTTAACTGTTGAAAATACGTTTCTTTAAAAAAACACTTCCGTAACCGTAGGCTTTTCCAGTGTGTTTGTCTAGGATTACGGAACTTCCGTAATCCTAGACTCGGAGACTAGGATTACGGTTCAGAAACTGTAGCCACTTCCTAATGTAGTGGACACCGGGTATGTAAGGCATTTCCAACAGCCTCGCTGTTTGGCTAGCTCTTTAGCGACATGGTTGGAGTGTCTGGAACGTTTGCTAAGTTAAGCAACGTTATCCATGGTTAGTGCTTGGATGGGTGTCCCAAATTGACCTCATAGGCCAGGTTACTACACTCCCAGTGCACACAGGCACTTAACAAGGTAAAGAGCCTGCGAAGATTCGTAGAATTACTGCTGCCACCAATGTAGTAACCTGGCCTATGGGGTCAATTTGGGACACCCATCCAAGCACTAACCATGGATAACGTTGCTTAACTTAGCAAACGTTCCAGACACTCCAACCATGTCGCTAAAGAGCTAGCCCCACAGCGAGGCTGTTGGAAATGCCTTACATACCCGGTGTCCACTACACTAAGAACAAATCAAGTATCCGCTATAAAAATTATCCTCTGTAACCCTATTATCGGGGTACTTCTATTATCGGTGACGGACACACCATTGTCCCTGCAAGCACATTTACTCGCACAATTTTATTGCCACAATTCCAGACAGTACAAGAAGGCTTTCTTTTGTTAAATTAATCAAATGACTTCTTTTTCGTAACCTGTTTCAAACTTTAATTCTCTCTTTAATAAGTAGTCCACCATTTTAGTAGATCACCGGTATTCACTATAGCCAGTATATAATGAAATGATAATTTCTGAATTATGGTTTGATGACAATCATGAGAAAGTTAAGAACAGATCATAAGTATGGTGTTTCCTTTGATTAAAACATTTTTTGGCAATAAGAACACATCAGATTTCACATGCCATCTTTAAAAATTGTGGAGGGAAATTTTACTGCCCCCACCCACTTTCATTTTCTTTTCTTTTTTTCAAGCATTTTGTCTATTTCTTGTTGAAGTTCAAATATAAGATAAGTTACCTTTAGTTTTTCTTGAATACACACTCTATGCACATATCAATCCATATTTTATATAAAATATTGACAGAAAACTGATATTTTTCACGCACCAGTATGTTTATATTTTGCTGGGAGGCTATTTCTGTTTTCTTTACTGAAGAGCGCGTTATAGATGGAGGTCTCACACAAGTTATATTTCATCAGCATGTAATTTACACTTAATTCTTTAGTATCATTAGAAAATAAATCAGTTTTAGATGTGTATGTACCACCAAATCTCAACTGTAGACTTCTCATAACTTCCTAAAAGTGCTTTAAATGAAATGAAATGATTCTTTCAAAAGCAGAAAGTGCTATAACACATCATCAAACTCAGTGTCATCATAATAGTTGTGAAAGCTGGATGTGATAAAAGGTTATAATTAACATGTGTGCTACAGATACAAAGGCTAATCATATACAAGTATCTGACTGATATTTGAATCAAACAATACTCAGAGTATATTATATACACCATTACAATTTTGAATGTTGGCTTTCTTTCTAAAGTAACTTGTATTACCTTATGTGTAAAAATTGTATGAAGAGCATTTCTAAATTTACATACTTGAATTAATGTGTCACTACAATATCCCATATGTACGCATAATAGTACTTTTTTTCATAAAGCCTACTATCACATCTTTCTTCTGTAGTAAAAGATAGCATTTAATTTAAAGCCAGAGTCTTCATAAATGTATGATTGTACAAACACTTACTTAATGATTCCCCGTGTCTTGTCTCCCTCAGTTCTTTCTCATAATCCTGTTTCAAGTCTTCAAGTTTAGTGTTCCATTCTTGTTCCAGCCTGTTCAGTTCCTCTTTGTGATCTTTGTCAAGAGTGTCCCGGAGATCCAAGATGGCCACCTGATGTGACTGCTCCATCTCAGAGCGCACAATCTCCAGCTGACTGTTGTAAATCTCCTCAAGGGTGGAGCGCATTGTCTTTACTTGTTCATCAACTTCATCCTAGTGATAAAAAATCTTGTTTCAAACACTGTCAAAATGTATCAGTCCTAAAAAGTCATAATTTGGGCATCAAATCATAAACAGCCTTGTGCCATCCTTATGCCATAGGAACTGTTTGCAATGCAAGTAAAGGTAAAAAGGACATCTGAGACACATTACATTTCACAAGAAACAAATTTTGTCTGTGTAAAAATGTGGTATCTACAAGTCATTTTCCTTTTTACAATATACAGGTCATAAGAAACTTAGCTCCCTAAGAAGGTCTCATGCATCTACATGCCTTGAAAAAAAGTGCATACAAGTCATAAGAAACACGTCTCATAACTGGATGCATTGTCTACAGGTCATGAGGAAGAAAAAGGAATCTACACGACTGTATGATAAGTTGAAAACTTTCCCTGAATTCAGATTAAAAGGAATCTTGTGCAATTTACAGGTTTGCCACCAAAAGGTCATCAAATATTCTGTGTCATTTCCACATCAATGGAAGAAGAAAAAACATCATAATCTTTATGTTGATATAAAGTGTAAAGGACATATTATGATATTATGCTTCTTCAAGAATGGTATGATATAAAGTCCAAAATACAATGATACTCACTACATGTTGTCTCTGCATGTCCTCAAGTTGAGCCTGATACTGCTCATCTATACCAGATACAAGAGAGTCTAGCTGGTCCTTCTGCTCACCTGGCAAACTGCGACTTAGTTCGTCTTTCGCCTAATGAAAAATAAACATAATTTCAATATGATACAACAGGAAGTAAATAAATATACTTAAAATTCTAGACATAAACTGTTTCAAATTTCAGAGCACAAATTGAAGTGGTGAGCTTTCATTTTCAGGATAAACTTTTTTGCCATATTGTATTTCACAGTATTTGATGTATTTCACAGGTATTCTAAGCTGATAATGAGCACCCATTCTTTCCATCAGCATCAGCACTAAGCAACAGAATATATCATATCATTTTAATCATGTTACTTATTCTTCAACAAATAATTACTTTGACATCTAAGGATTAAAGTTTTATCGGCTACAAATTTGAATCCTATTACTGTTACAATAATAATCCACAGGGAGATAGATTCCATCTACTTGCTACTTATATCACAGATACTTACATTTATCTTTGGAATTTATGAAAACTGAACAACCATCTTATTAGCCTGAAGCAATTGGGGGTGGGCAAAACTAAAATCTCCTGAACAGGTTAAGAAATCACAGGATTTAATTTTTATCTCTTCTGTTTTCACATCGGAAAAAAAATGGTTATAATTATCAAGCAATCATTACCTGCAGTGCAAGAAAGTTTTATGCAAAATCTTACCAAATTCTACTTTATACCATTTATAGGGGACTGAAAACATACTAACCCCTTATAACTGATTTTATGTATGGTATCAACGTCATGTTCTAACTATACACCATTAAGTAGATCTTTTACTTCATACAAGGTCATTCAGTATAGAACTTAATCTCAACCTATATGGGACTCCAACTTTAAAACTGCTGGCCAGCAATGAGATACAATAAATATTGAAAGTAACACAGCTGTCCAGTTAAGATGGTCTTTACGATACCTGTTTAAACTGTTGTAATGTATCTCTGCCCTGTCCAGCCCCATCTGTGCTGTCACCTTCCTGACTTTTGCGTCGCTCACGGGATCGGTCAATCTCTGTCCGCAGGCTGTCCAGTTGAGTCTCATACTGACCCCTCAGACTCTCAAGCTGAAATTACAGATGATTATTACATTTAATTTCTCATTATTTATTACATCCAAAATTTTCAAGTAAAACACCCGCTTCAATTACTTACATATCGCCCCTGCTTCAGACATTGCCAAAATATTGATTTATTCTCAACAAGTGGGGCAAACTATTAAGCTACAATAAAACATTGTCTAAAATTTCATAAACACATTAAAAGGATGATTTTAAAATTACTTATTATGTTGTGCACATGAAAATTGATCAGACATAATTGAAATTAATGCTCTGAAATATTATGTATTGAGAAAAACTAGCCAATGTTATTCATTTTATTATAATTATAAAATCACCAGTAAGACAAAGATCCTGTGTAACTTGAAAAGATAAAGTATAATAAAAATATAGAATTTACATATATCTTACAACTATTCTTTTATGGGCATCTAAATTTATAGGAAACATTGTACATTCTTTATGTCTCTAATAAATTCAGATCTGCAAAGGGTCTTGTGACTATTCATGTGACTGTTACAGTAGCTTATTTGCATTTAGTCGATGTATCATCAAGTAAGTTAAACTGTTAGTGTTTCCTGCAGATCTGTAGACATAGTTTTTTGAACAATGGAAATGTTCAATGGAAGCATACTTGCAAGACAAGTATTAACCCTTAACCTTCTGAATTTTTGTAATGGATTTGCCCAGCATTTGAATCTGGAACAGTCCATTCAAAGTTTAAGGGATTTCAATATCAAAATACAAAAATTGAGCTACCAACAGTATAGAGCTTGGTCAGACTGCACGGATGTGCAGGCTGACCTGGCTCTATACTGGTGGTACAGGCTAATCACTTTCGGTTCCAGAAGGTTTAGGGTTAAGATATATGTAAATCCTGTTAATTTAGTATTATCTATCTTTGTATGTGAAACTAATGGACTTTAATAAAGTTGTGTAAAATCACCGCAAAATATTCAAAAGTATTGTTATAGGTTTAATACAGCAAAAATTCTGCTATAAGTACATTATACCAGAAAATATCAAAATTTGTTAAAATCCAGCAAGCTACAGAAAGGAATAACTTAATAAGATAATCTAACATAGGGACGGAATTTCGTACATTAACATGAGAATTGAACGGGGTAGAATAATATTTCTACAACACGGTGGTCTGAAATGAAAGTAAGCAAATGGACAGTTTAACATTGGGATGGAATTCTGTACATAAACATTATAATGAGAGACAGTGCAGAAAAATACTAATATACACAGAAGTCTAAAAATGTCTAAGTGAAAATGTAACAAAATCTTTTACACAAATAGAGGAATTTCACTAATAAATGTACAATAGGTAGAAAAGGTGTTGAATAAAATAATTCATAAGAAATGTTTAAAGTAAATTGGTTAAAAAGATAAATATAAGAAACTTCACGTCAACACCAGGATGAGGTGATCAAAATTCTATTTACAATCTACCGGTGTACAATGTTTTAAGTATCAAGGAAAAATTTCTTAACTTCTGGATACATACAGCCTGTAACAGTCAGCATTCAAAAGTAGCCATTTAAAAATAAAAATGATTTTTTATGGACCTACAAGATGGTTTTGGATGTAAAAGTGCATTAAAATATAACATATTTGTCTTTTGATAAGGAAAAGGATGTTATTTATTAAGGCGGTATTATCATTCGATTGTAAAGTAATACATGAATATATAGATGAGTAAACTAGCAATAAATGTTCTCCTCTATTACAAGAGAAAAGATTCTACTCTAAGTGTTATAAGATATAGAAGACTGGTAAACATTTGCCATGACATCAGCAAATTGTCACAACATAGCTTCTACTTTACCTGTACAGAAACTTAAGAACATGTACATATATAAAAAGTCTTAAAACTGGATTATTTATTTTATATCTTTTTATTTTTTAGATGGCACATAAGAATTAGATGAATTTGAAAGACTTGTCACATTCAACTCATTCAATGGTTTTTCAATGTTTAGTCTGTACTTTCAGAATTTTGCGACCTTTTTATAACAGACTTCACACCATCTTACACTGTTAAAACAAAATCATCACAAATATAAATAATATTGATTAAAAGCTTATTGATAGTGTTACACTACAGGACCATAAATCTTTGGCACCTCAACCATGTGTGGATATGTAAGGTTATATACAATTAGGTTGGGTTTATTCATAGAAGTGTGGGTAGATAAAATTCCTTTTTGGTCTTCTACAACCATATTTGTTCTAAAAGTTTCCCTGTCTAAATCAAAGTTTCTTTTTATGTACAGAAAACTGCTGATAACATATTGTCCTTATGCCATTTGCAAACAGGATGCATTCATAAATAGGATGTGTAAAATTTCATGTGTAAAATTTCATTTAACAACATGGCAATTAAGAAATATCTTTTTAAAAAAGTTGGTTAACGTAAATTACATTGTAATGATTATGGAAAGGATAATCAAGAAATGGCTGATTAAAGAAGGTGTAATTGATTACATTCTGCTTCAAAGAGTAGCCACAATTACATATTACTATAACCTCTGGGCAGGGTGAAATTTCTTTGGACATTGGACATTTGTCTCTCACGCTGATTCAGAGTAGATCATGTGGGAAAGTAGTAAGTCACTTGTGGAGAAGTTATCCAGGAAAAACGGTTAGGTGGACTAAGTGATGAGATATGACCTAGATGTTAAAACTGGTGTTAAACCCATACAAAACAAAAACGAACATTACTATAACCTACTGAATCAATCAAAGGTCTAGATGACTTTTTAAGACATAAATTGCAACGGTGACTAGATAATAAAAGTTAAAAAGGTCTCCAATTCCTTGCTTAAACATAGTGAGAAAATGTTATCCCTTTATCTGTTGCTTCCAGTTAGACTGCATTGCATTCTCTGTAAAGGTGAAAGCAACTGGCTTAATTATTTTCTTAAAAATTAAAGAGAATTAATACACAGTGGAAAACCCCCCCATAAAATTATGCTTCTATACACCATCAAAACTGAAGAAAAAAAAATTCACAAGGATTCAAACCCATCCCCTTTCTCCACTCAGTAAAATTCAAATAGGCTATCTGACCCACTGAGCCACCATGACAATTTATTTCAGGAGTATCAAAATAATCATATAAATAAAGTATCTACCCTGTGACTAAAGGGGTACAAGTGTGTAACTTTACATTATGATGTGTTTCTGTGACAAAAAATGAGAACTAGGTATAAATATGTTCTTCACAATAACAACTATAATTTCTATTATGTATAAATATTTTCTTCTCAACAGTGTGCTAAGGGTGTACTCGTTTCACTGAATGAATCTCTTCCAGTGGACAAACAAGTGGACTGGTAGTTGCACAAAATCATTTCTTACGTTACATTGACTATCCCTACATATGAAATGATATGCAACCATAAGACAGATGACGTTATTCGTAAAAAACCATTGGTTATCTGAAGACATTTCATTCCATCTTTTTCATAAACCATCAGCCATTCAGTCGTCTTAGACAGTGAGATTAAGCTGACACAGACAAGTGATTTTCTCAAATCCTGATTGGTTAGATTTTAAAGATTTTTGTCAGCAACGCATCTGTATCAACAGAAGTTAAAACCAAAAGTAATCATTCAACTACATCGAAAATCAAATCAAGAAAGTAGGGTTATGTGGTAAATGACAATAACAATATGGAAACTCTTGTTTTAAGTTTTCAGGGTTTACAAATATTCTGCAGGCAAATATTCAATGAATTCCCAGTGTGCTTAAAGGTATAAATATAGAATCATTTTATATCAGTTTGTAGTAAATATTTACCTTCAAAAATACAATGTTAAACTTATCTTTAAAAGCTTTTGAAATCTTCATGGATTTGAAGGATACAAGCAGAATATAGATCAATTTTATGACCAAATAAATAATCCAAGTTTTTAGATTACTGATATGTGACTCCTTTTAAAATTACTCGAAGATAAACTTTGACAGGGTATTTTAGAAGAATGTGTTGCAAATGATAGGTGAATAACCAAAAATGTGTGAAGTTGTCCTTCTAAATAATGTACTGTCTTCTCTATAAACATTTATCCTTATTACTATCAAAGCTATGAGCAAGATTTCAAAAGTAAAATTTTGTAATGATATTCAAATTATTATCATGGCCAAAAAGAGAGCTGGAAAATATTAAAAATATTAAAACAAAAATCAATTTGCACAGATATGTACTCTTATTTTATGTCTGTTTATTATTATGACTCCCCCCTCTTGGGGAGACATATTGTTTTTGCCTTGTCCATCTGTCCGTCTGTCCTTCTGTCCGTCTGTCACACTTCGTTTCTGATCGATAACTGGAGTACTGTTTGACCCAGAACCTTCAAACTTCATAGGGTGATTGCCCTTATTGAGTAGTAAAACCCTATTGATTTTGGGGTCAGTAGGTCAATAGTCAAGGTCACAGGGGCCCGAAGAGTGAAAACCGTTTCTGCTCAATAACTGGAGTTCTATTTCACCCAGAGCCTTCAAACTTCATAGGATGATTGCCCTTTTTGAGTAGAAGAATCCTATTGATTTTGGGGTCAGTAGGTCAAAGGTCACAGGGGCCCGAAGAGTGTAAACCGTTTCTGCTAAATAACTGGAGTTCTATTTCACCCAGAGGCTTCAAATTTTATAGGATGATTGCCCTTATTGAGTAGAAGAACCCTATTGATTTTGGGGTCAGTAGGTCAAAGGGCAAGGTCACAGGGGCCTGAAGAGTGAAAACCGTTTCCGTGCCATAACTTGAGTTCTATTCCACTCAGTGTCTTCAAACTTCATAGGATGGTTGCCCTTATTGAGTAGAAAAATCCTATTGATTTTGGGGTCAGTAGGTCAAGATCACAGGGCCTGATGAGTGAAAACCGTTTCCGCTCAATTCCTGGAGTTCTATTTCACCCAGAGCCTTCAAATTTCATAGGATGGTTGCTCTTATTGAGTGAAGGAACCCTATTAATTTTGGGTTCAGTACATCAACAGTCAAGGTCACAGGTGCCTGAAGAGTGAAAACCGTTTCCGCTCAATTACTGGAGTTCTATTGCACCCAGAGCCTTCAAGCTTCATAGGATGATTGCCCTTACTGAGTACAAGAACCCTTTTCATTTTAGGGTCATTAAGTCAAAGGTCAAGGTCACAGGGGCCCGAAGAGTGTAAACCATTTCCGCTCAATAACTGGAGTTCTTTTTCACCCAGAGCCTTCAAGCTTCATAGTATATATATAATGATATAATGATATGTATATATATATAATGTTCTTACTTATACCATAATAAATGACAGAGGCATCTGTTTCAGAAAGTTTATATTTTTTCCTTGCCCTTCCTTCAATCGGGTGCAGGGGGGAGACATGCGTTTTTCACAAAAAAACATCTAGTTTTCAATGGGGTTTCATGCAAGTTTCAACCTTTGTACTCTTGGAAAAATAAGCTTTACCAAACAATTTTAGTTAACTATATTCACAGTGAAATATGTCTCACTTTCATCAAGTAAAGTTGAATATAGTAAACATTCAATGTCAAGTCAAAAATTAAATTCTCTATGCTGGAAGGTATATCTTTATTTACATCTATATGACAGAAGTGACAGAAGTCATTTTTTACTACTTATTCAAATGATTTTTGAACACCAGCTTGTGTTTTCAGCATTTGTCTTGAAATGATACATTGTATCTCCTTACTGTAAAATTTGTTGTAACAATATCTTTCCACTGATCCTTCAGTATAAAAAATTTGTTTAACTAAGATACTAAAGTTAAAGTAAACGAAGAAAGTGAAATCACCAATGTGTGATTTAACAACATCGATAGAGATTTCAAAATGAACTGGATACATTCATTTCTCACAACATAAAGACACTATATACCTTCTGTTTGGCCATTTCAATTAGAAATCCCTCGGGCTGCCAGCGAAGCACAAGACCTTCATCGCGGTCTCTTTCCAGCCCATGAAGGCTCATACGATTGATACGAAACATGTCTGTGTTCTATAGGTCAATCAGCATATGAAGACAACTTCTAAACAGTTTGTGTAAAACTTTTCTCTCGAAGCTCTAAATGTAAAACAGGGCATGAGACTAGAATCTAGTGATCATGGTTTCTACTAGCTATACTGTATTTTTGCTTTGTTACGAATCATCCAAATGTCTCCAGTGACTGTTTCTTATAATGTTTATAGTAGACCCTCAGCACTTACTTTTGTGTTACTTGTTTGATTATGTCTTCAGAAATCACGGAATAATGCATACACTACCAAGGTGATCACTTCGGATGATGAAGAAACACTATTTTACTCTGCTTTAAATTATTCTAGTTACAAAATTATTTGGTAGGTTCAAGGTATGCTAAGCTTTAGATAATCTGACTAAAATCTAATATAATCACTAACGCAGAGGTCATAATGACTACAGCAGGAGTAGGTATTATGCAAAAGTTTCTTTAATATAATTTAAACCATTGTTAGTCATTCTATAAAATATAAAACACTCTTTAAATCACAATCAAAGCCTTTAAGTCGAGTGTAATCTACAGTTATTGCAACTGAAATAATCATTTGTAAAATTACTGCTATAAAAATAACCCAGTTTCAAAATGTTGTATGAAAGTGTACAATATTTTATAAAAGTCTTTAAAAAAAATCAATAAAAGCCATTGGTTTTGTTGGAAGTTGATTTTTCCTTTCTTGAATCTCAACAATAAGTCCATCAATTTAAATGTCTGTAAAATAATAATCATCAGTTCTGAGATGTTTGCTTCTGAGATGTTCCAAGTTACTTCCTAATAACTATTTATTCTTTTTTCATTCCTTTATATTATTAAATCCTTATCATATATGGATATAATTTCCTTAAATCCACACAAACCCCTTCTTCTGCCCTGCCCAGTTCCCTACCCCATTTCGAATGACAAAGCAGCCAGTCGTTGCACTAAATATTTCATTCTCAAGACAGAAGTCAGATAAATAATTAACTCTTTTAACTGCATAATGTTTTTAATAATTAACGCCCAGCCGCCCCTGAAGTAACGGTACTCTTACCATTTCCAGCCTCATTCCCAATACCCTTTTGACAAGATTATTGGAAATCATCTACGTGTCCATATGTTCCAATGATTTTTGTCTTAAAGTCGCTAATTGAATAATTAATGAGACAAAATCATTAATTAACAAAGAGACATATGTCTACTTGTAGTATTGGGCATTACTTTAATATGGTTTAAAAGAAACAGTCATCAAGTGAGCAGTATCAGTTAAATTGTATTAGTCTATAAGCTAAGAGTGGACAGATGGTGAAAAAAAATGCATGTAGGTCCAACTTGAAATGTAGACCTATATTGGACGAGTACATAGGCATGCTGCTCCAAAATTTTCTTACTTGAAAGAAAAAATTGTGCCCTATGCCACCTAATCACTTGGGAAAAAAGATGTATAAAACTCTTTTGAAGCCTGTAATTAATCTTTTGGTATCTTTTCAGTAAAAGATTTGAAATTATATATTTAGAATCTCTTTAATATATTGAGTATTATTACAGAAACAATGTTAAAGTGCTTCCACAATTTCTAGTTTTACCGAAACCAAAATATCTTGAGTCTTGGTATATCTGCTGTCCTTGCAAGCAATGCTGTTCCTGCCAATACTGAGCCATAAAAATATAAGACACTAGAAACTTTATCTTTTACAATAAAGTCTTTTGGAAAGACAGGTCCATTCACACATTTTATCTTTGCAATACAGTTGGGAAAACCTGGCTATAAATATTTAATTACATATCACATAAATGGCATCATTATTGGCAATGTATTTACAAGTCTAATTATCACATATCTGAAACATTATTGACTGTCAAGGGAGACAATTCTTGAGAAAGTGGTAAATATTTTGGACACAATCTGTACATAAAATTTGAAAAATTAATTCACTCAACATTTTATTTCTGCTGTCTCCCGTAATATTACATGGCCCAGTTTCACTTTAATGAAAAAATATGTTGAAATAACAAGATCTATATGTTTATAATCATTAATTAATGAGAAGATATCGGAAACTATCTTCGAAAGGTGTTAAAACAAGCATGGTTATTATTATTGATGATTCTACAATAATTATAGGTGTGTCAGTATATTTGAGAGCTTGTTTGTTAAATTTGTAGAACATGTTCCTAATTTGATAATTAGGCAGTTGGCTTTAATCTAAATATGTCTCTCACTCAAGCCAAGCATGGTCAGTTCCTTTCACCCCCGATAAAGGTCACCCCATCTTCTGTTGGCGACATTTCTTCACAAGTTCGACTGTATATCGGTCTGATCTAAATGCCTGACAGTGCTTAATTCTTTTTACTGATTGTTTACACAAACACAAAAATATTTAAATTCAGTTTTAAATTTCAGCCCTATAGAAACTGAAATTTGAACCCATAAATTGATTTACATTGTGCAGTTTATATAGTTTCAATACACTTAAAATGTGATTTAGTAAGTGTATTTCTATTCACAAATGGTTAATGGGGTTGATTGAATGCTAAGAATTTCATAGTTAGTATAACAATATATTCAACCTTGCACATTTTAGGTTTTTTTATGTACTTTAGGGATTTTTTTCATATCATTACAAAGTGTAAGCAGAATATTGATAATTGGCAGAAACAAGATAAGAAAAATTCACAGATTGCATTTTATTAAAATTCTAATGTGCAAGGCTGTGTGATTTTTTTCTGTAACTACTGACTTTTGACCTTCTGCCTTGGTAATTTGGTTTTACTGAGTTGAAACCTCTCTAATAGTCAAAAAGTACCTGGTAAGCAGTTTATCTAACCATTGTTCCTGGGAAGGACCTGTCTCCAAAGGAAACAGTCAATTTTCTCAAATAAATGGTAATGACTGGTAATGGGCCTCAAACCCATGACCATCAATAAGCGATCGGTAAAAGTCAGTAACATTTACCACTCAATCATGGAGGCAAAGTTTACAATCTTATAATTATATGTTCCCATAAACCTTCAATATGCCATGACCTTGCATTTTGCAAAATAAAAAAAAACAACATTCAGCATATAATTTTATGATTCCCTGAAAAGTCCTTCAGATATATAATTTACGATTAAGAGATAACCATATAGATTTACTCTGAATAAGTTAAGCAAACACAAATCTAATTCCTTTTTTTCTTTGGTTGTTGATGTAAAGATATTTTTTGTGTATGTTTTTTTATCAACACTATATTTTAATAGAGTTTACAACCTCAGGATTAATAGTTCTTTTTAAATGTCAAAATTTAAAATCCACAAAATACAGAATGGTACTAAAAGATCAGGGTCTGTACTTCGCTAAAAACATGATAACGAATAATACAAGAGTTGTTATGTCAATATTTGCCCAGTGATACAGCAAACTTATAACTTTACAGCATAAAATCCAAAGTAGGTTTATATAAAAGACTTTGCTGACAAGACAATTCCTAAGACATGTGTATTTAGTACTTAAATTTTCTCACAATTTTTCATAGAGTCAAGTTTAAGAACAAAAGGTTAATTTCTTGTCTGATTCTATCTCGTTTGATAACAATATATCAGCTGTCATTACTCCAAGCCCTTAATTCAAGACAGACTGGCATCTTTAATATTAAATGGCTTCAGTTCTCCATATGAATGGATTAATGAATTTGGTAATATATAAGCATATAGATTTAGTCCCCTTCCCAGTATTGTAAATAATCTTTGAAGATGTATACTTTATTACCATTTGAAATGATTCCTACTGGGAATTGTACTTCTGCATTATCCCATGCATTGTAAGCATCTTTGGTTGTTTCCACTGTTGCTAAAACCTATCATTTAATCTAAGACATTCAAGGAAAACGTTTTGTCTGGCATTTTTATAATATATTACAAAAGTTTGAGCCAAAAAGTTAAAGTAGTCTTCCCCTCCACATTCCCACCCCTGTACATACAGACATTAAAGTGGATACCACTAATAACCATTTGACTTGTTCCTTACGCCAGGCTATTGCATTTATAGCCTTGTTCCTTCATATACTATCAGAGTGGTTGCATCATGTTCTCTCAACACATGTTGTACTTAACCCTTAATCTGTTGGACCTGAAAGTGATTAGCCTTTGCCACCAGTATAGAGCCAGGCCAGCCTGCACATCCGTGCAGTCTGACCAGGCTCTATACTGTTGGTAGCTCAGTTAATTTTTTGATACTGAAATCCCTTAAACTTTGAATAGACAGTTCCAATTTCAAAGCTGGGCGAATCCTTTACAAAAATTCAGCAGGTGAAGGGTTAATCTGAGTACCAGTGACAACATACTATCACATTAAGTCTTGACATATCCCCACTGTGACCTCACATATTATCAACATGGGTACAGAAAATAACCATCTCACTAATCCCCACTGCATTGAAATAACAGGTACACTTGTTCGCTAGAATACAGTTAAATGGTCAGTCAGAAATTTTGTTACAGAGACTGCGGCAAGTGTCAAAGAAAAGCTGCAACAGAAAAATCATGCATCATTATTAAATCTGACTTTTTCCTTGTACCAAAACCGACACTTTACACCATCAGATGAAGTTTTTCCATAAATAACCATTTCTGACAAGGCTGACCAAGCATATTTTGGTCAATATAGTGACCAGTCATTCTGTGTTCAGTTTCAACTGGAGATTAAAGACCCCTGTGTGTTTTTAACCACCAAGTGACTTCAAGTACATTTAGTACGTATATCCAGATACTTTGACCATGTTTGCTAAATGTTGTAGGCAAACAAACTCAGCAAATATTAGGCTTGCGACAACTCTTGAATAAAGTCAAGAGCGCACCCATCTATTGATCTTGTTTTCATTTCTAAAATCTATCTGGCCAATCCATATCAGTTATGGTGCGGGTCAAGTATTAAATTTCAAAGTTTATCTGCAACTGTTTCAAACTTTTATTTGCATGTTCAGACAAGTGACCATTAAACCAAGATGACAACATGTGTGAAATCATCAAATTTTTCATTTTTAAACAGTTTGAAACATTACTTTTACATCTATTAGATCAACAGCAGAGCAAGCCCTTCTTGTGATGTAAAAATGATGCATTGGTGTGTCTGAATTCATGCCACTGAAAAAGATACTAACTCAATGAGTCAGAGGCAAAACACAACAGAGAACAATTTAGTCACCTTAATATTAACTAGGAAATTGACAACTTGGTTAGCCCTTTCTTTTTGTCTTATAACTATTGTCCAAGAAATTGCATAGTTTATAAAAATTTAGACATTTAATTTGTTAGACAATATCAATTTTTCCCCTTTATGTTCTCAATGCTTTTCTCAAAAGGTGTCAAATTTCAAATCTGAACCTTGGATTCTAAATGTATTATTATGCACACTTCAGTTATTGTTTATAATACAGTAATTCTTATACAAATTAAACAATGGGGTCTTCATAAAATGCCAATGAAATTTGATATTTTTTATCTTTATTCTTTATGTATATTTGCATACCTTTTAACAGACTGCTCGAAATTATCAAAATCTTTGCTTTGTAATGTCAACACTAGTCATGATGACAGTGACTTTATTTTAGTTGAAGGCCATTAGTTTCATTTACAAAGATAAAATGAATCAACATTTGAAGGTTTCAACTATGCTTTTAATGAAAATTTCCATCATTTAAACAGTTAAATACATGCAACCTCATTTCCACAAATCTGCAAGAAACAGTTTCACTGACTCGATGATACATCAATTAAATGTAAATTAGCAACAGTCTCATAGGTAGTCTCAAGACCATGGCAGATCTAAATGTATCTTAATTTATTATAACAACATTTCCAATTTCATTTAAAAATTAATTAGATTCTCATCCATTTAAGTTGTTGCACATAATACATAAATTCTGATATCTCAGTGTATTACTACCGCTTGCAAAACTGATTAGAGTTTCACATATTTGGAAAGCGGTAAAAAGTGACGTAACGATGTTTATTTCAGTAGCTTAAACTGTCACTTTACTGATCATCCAATCACAGCGAAGCAGTTTTCTCAGGTATACCTGTCAATAAAACTGCGTCTTGCAATGTTCCCGCAGCCACAAAAATGTGCCTGGGCGGCGCAAAATGTGCTGTGTCGTAATTGTTGCTGCGTTGCTACCAGAAATCTTCACTCAATATGTTTTTTTCCCTAACTGCTTTTCCATTTCGTATACATAGAATGACACTTTTGACAGGTAAAAGGCAGAGTTTGAAAGAAACACATTTGGCGGCTCTTTAATTGATTTTTGACAGGTGTACCGACGAGTCTCATTCTTTACCTAACAGTGTAAACTCTAATCAGTTTTGAAAGCAGTAGTATCTCTGTGAATGGAACTGGATCTGAGATTTAACATGACAAACAAATATAGCTCTCTAAAATTTTGCTTTAAACTTTGACCTCAAAGTTTCTAATCTGTAAGACATCAAGCATTATCTTACACCATTCCATATTTCTTTAGCTGATGGAACCACTGTATTTCAAAAACCTATTAATAGAGAAATTGACAATTCAAGAGCAGAGCGAAAGAAACCTGTTCATTTAATGGATGCAGCTCATTGATATAAAGTAATAACACAAAGTGAAAGGTACCAACATAGATATTTCTAATTTACAACACAGAAAATGTAGTTATGAAATAAGATGGCAACACTGCAGGACACTTTTGATACAAATAGAGAAATGGTTTAACAAGAGTTGTCAAACCAATACAAGTGGTCAGTCAGCCATTAAGCTATCTCTATAGAGCAATATGAAAAGCAAAGTAAGCATTATATCTAACTGCATTATATCTGCATGTGACATGATTATATGGTTTGATTGTTCAATAGTTTGAAGTAAAAGATCTTGTCATCATAGGGAATGGGTCATGTGACTGGGACACCCTGCTGTTTCTTCCTGTATCATATGATTACGTCAATTTTCAGTTAATAATGAACAGCTGCAGAAACCAATCAATTTTCTATAAATCATCCTGTTTTCCTTTTTGTAATAACTGCGGATCAATTTTCTATGAATTTTCAGGTTTAATGCAAAAGAGTTGTAGGTTTTCTTTCAGACCTTAATTTGAAATTGTTTATAATGGTTATGTGCATAGTTTCCTGCAATGCAGTGGGTCAGTCATATCTTCTAATTCTGTATCATATTTACTTAATTTAGAATTGATGCCTTTTTGTTCCTGGCAACAAATCTTCTGTGCTTCATGCATCGCAGCATGATAAGTGATACTTGTGAAAGTTGGTCTGACTTTGAATTAATAAATTCATGATGTGACACCAAGAAATATCACATTTCAGAGTGATCTCAAACAATTTTATTTTTTTACAGATGTTCAATGTTTACATATCTAGGTAATTCATGAGTTGACAGTAACTTCATTACCTTCCTGCAATACAAGACCTCGTGACCAAGCTCTGAAGTTCCTGACCAGAACTGAATCAATATTTTTATCATTTGCAAACATTAAACTTTCCTATCAATGTTTCAGGTATTGATCAAGCACAAGCACTTGTCCCAGCTTTTCAACAGAGAAAATAAATCAAACACATAAAAAATCATGAAACTACAACAGTAAGGCATGAGTCACAGACAGAAACTGCTAGTATATACAAGCCTGTAGAACTGAAATAAGTTTTTAATAAATTCATAGTTACTATTGTCTTTTTGAATGACAGTAAAGCAAAGGAAACATCATTTAACAATATGAGATGTTTTAACTCCAGCAATTCCTTGATAAAAAAAACCTTCCTACAACATGCACCTCTTAACAGAAGCACATCTGATCTTCTCAAAAGTTTCTGGTATAAAGCAGTTTAAGTACTGTATGTTATTGCAAGTAAAGAGCAGTTTTACCTTCAAACAGGGTGAAGAAAAAGAAACACTAGCTTTCTTAACCCTTCTAAATGATACTTCTATGATAGAATCATGAACAAGATTAACTACAAGGTGTATGAAGAAGAAAGGATAGAATGACTATCTCATCAAAAATTAGATTAACATTAAGAAACACAGAGAAGAATATATTCAAGGTTATATACACTCAGTTAAACAAGAATGCAAAATCTAGCTACATGTGAAAAGTAAGAAACCTTGTGAGTCTAATTTAGTAAACCACATCACATCTAGTCAGTTGAAAAAAAAAACCTTACCTTTTCTTCTACTCTTTTTGCTAACTCAGTGAATCCCTCCCCATTTCCCCAGGGAGGGGTCACAGTAACCCCTTTTGAGACTAAATCCATTTTATCAGTGGTGTCATCTCCTGATTTCCATTTTTAAACAGTTGAATTATGTTCCAATTGTTAACAATTTGACACTATGAAAATTGTCCTTTCAATAAATAATGAGACATGACACTCAATTCCTGTTCTATAAAATTTGTTTCAAGTTTCTGCGATGTTTTTATTGATGAACAAATTTGGCCTTGCCTTTAATAATTTTTTCCACACTGGGCTTCTTACAGACTAGTTCTAATTTCTTTCTTTCATACACAAAACAGAATAATGTTACGATAAATTTACTCTGATTACAATAATTTTAATCCTATTTCATTCACCATTTCATACCTCCAAAACAAGCATTTATTTCTTATTCAAACAAATCAATAACTTGTGAGCTTGAAGACTTTTTATACCTCGAATACGAAAAATTAGTACACAAGTTACCTACATTTAAAAATTCTTAAATCTAACAGTTCATGTTTCATCAAATATATATTTTGTGTCGAAATTATAAAAAGAATAACTTAAAATAACACAGGGTTAAATCCGAAAATAAAAGGGGGTCGGTCTTAAATGACGAAAAAATATTGGAAGGAAAATCAAGACCCTGTTAGTGTGTATTCATAGACAATCGGCTCAATACACTTATATCTGGATTAAAGTATACAAACAAATCAGGACTTGTTAAAATTTAAATATTTCTACCCAAATCAATACATCCAAATTCTATATATTGCGCACACAGTATGTGGCCATCTTTTGTGTTTGAAACCATAAATATTTTAAAACACTAATGACTGGACAAATGAACAGACAAATTCTATCAGTATGTCTCAAAAATATATTTTTTTAAACACTTTTACCTTGAAAATTGAATTACTTTGATTTCAATCTTTTATAGCTGATAAAAATTTGAATGACTTTATTTTTTGGAATTCCAGACTTACATAGATCACCATGATTTCTTTGAAACAACATTTAGGAAGAAAGACATGGGGAAATTTAAATTAAATGTGAAGGGTTTATTTCTAGTTGTCAGTCCTTGAAACATGCAGGGCTAAATTTTCTTCAATTACCAAAATATATCTTTAGAATGACTTCGAAATTATTAGAACAGTACCCTTTTTTCTTCTCCAATACTTTTGAATAGAAAGCAGAGATTGTAAAATTAAATCATGTAGAAATTTAAAACTGAAACCTTTGTCAGTAATACAAGGTAGATTTGTTTTTAATCTGCAAGTCTTAGCATGATTCCACTATCCCTCCATTTTTTAAAACTATACCATAAATCATAAAATTTTTGTAGTTATTAGATTCTATATTCTTATTAATGACATGCAACACAAGTTTACATTTTATATGTTACTGCAATAAATATAAAAAATAATACTGCAATGGTAACTCTAAAATTAATGTATTTTAATTTATCACACACAGAGTAATATTTGTAACTCATCTACAAAAAGAAACTGTATAACACAGAGGCATAATCATTCTAAATCACTGAAAAAAAAAATTTGCAATTTCCTTTTGTACAATAGTTTTTCACTTTGGAAAATTCAAAGTAGTTAATACTTATAATGCCAGTTGTTAAGTGGACCTAGAGAATATTTTGCAAGGGAACCAAGTACATGTAAAATATAATACCAGTGTGTACACCTCGAGTCAGCCAGTTCTTTGCAATAGTAAAAAAGATAACAACAAGTTCTTATAATTTATCAAAATAAACAATTCTATATCCTGAACTGACAATGTGCCATGTTCAAACAGAAATCTCGTCTATCAATTTGTGTTAATTTATTGTTGGTAGGCTGCAAACATGACTAATGTCTTCATTAGGCTTAAGTTATTTTAGGTTGTTGGGGACAGTGAAAGATACAGCTGGCATCCTATTTGAGAGACAATCATATCCATTTCCATCGTCGGTTACCCTCGGTACATATTCCGCACAACTACATTATGTATTTCATGAATATTAATTAGCAAAGGGAAGTAACTCTTCTTCCAATGAGATTCCGCTTTACAAATAGATACTCTTCAATGTGGAGTGTAGGCATAACGACATGTTACTTAAAAAAGACATATTTCACAGGATTTAAACATAGCTGCGAAAGACTGAGATTGCGCAATGGGAATCTTTCGGAAACCAATGAAAGAAGGTAAAGAATTATTCATGAGTACCAAATTTTACCAACCAATTGTCCCACGGTCGATGAATAGAGTGAAATGAAATGGATGGAACGTGTGTTTTCGACGATGATCCACTTCATATTCATGCTCAGTGTGTAGTATCGATAGATTCAGACCTTAGTTTAACATCTCATATGACAGACAATTAGTAGTGTTTATGGAGAAGCAAGGGACCAAACATGCAACCCGTGGTTAACAAGTGCTGGCCTGGGACTTCCACTGGAGGTCTGTTCTACCATAACGAAAGTGAATATATTAACAAGGCAGTAAGGCCAGAGCTAGGGGAAAGGTCTGAACTCCAGACTCTTGATAAAGGGCTTTCCTAAGATTTATTTAAATAAAGCATAAAACAATGATCTTTGTAAACTACAAAGAACTGACACTGACACTTAAAACTGACATTTTAAACCGCATAAGAAACATGTTGTTCCCAGACGAATTCTGTAACAGTGGTCTTATACAATCTTTTTCTCCTGTAACCCTTGGTAAAACCTAAATGAATTTGTATGACAGTTCTGACATTATTTCCTATTCTTACTTGTTTTCATTCAATATGAGAGTTATGTCCCTTCTTCTGCTTTTGTGCATTTCATTATATGCAAGTGTTCAAAGCATGGACAATGTCAAAAATACTTAAAGATTAAATCAACTCTCAAATAAAGCCTACTTTACAGTATAATTCAGAAACTCTGTCATGGTCCGTCCACCAAACATTACAGTACTTATATTAGCCAAGAGCTCCCGCACTTACTATACCGGTCTTCTTACATTACAGATTACAGTTCATGCAAAAAGAAAATCATTGAACCTATCAGTGGGTGCCTCTCGTGATTAGTTTGAACAAATATTTATACATACATTGAACACTGATTTATTGATAAACAATTTTTCGTCAATGCCTTGTCAAATTTTTCATTATCAAGACCTATCACAACTTTTAGAGCTTTTTTTCTATTTTCAAAAAAAAAGTTTTTATAATTCAACAAGTTTGTAAACAAAATTAAAAGAAATTAAATTATGGTCAATATTTTCATTGAAATGAAGCATCCTTTGTCATCACTCCTTAAAAGAAGTTTGAAATATGTTTATGAAAAAAAAAAATTCACCGCAGAGATCGCATTTCAATATAATCAATAATGGGAATTAATGATCTGGAAATATTAATGTAGTAAATTCCCTCAGATCTATGAAAACTTACTTTCTGTTTTTTTGTCTTTATGATAATGTAAAAAAACAAATCTGTGTTGCCGTTAGCAAACTCTAAATCTGCTTTGCATTTAAAAGTCCTAATTACAAATGATCAGTGTTGTATGACAGTTTTTCAGTCCAAATAGATAATTATCAATTAAAAGAAATAAAAACTTTCAGGTTGCGACAAGGATACAATTACACCCATCATCAATGTTTCACTATCAAATTTATCGTACACATGTATCAGTAGTACAGGAATCATAACTGCTTTCACAAGATCTGTCACAAGACTTGTCAGTGGTTCTTGCATTTAGGTATGAAAGAGAACAATTTGTGCAAAGTTTACTACACCAAAACTGGAGACTGAAGATGACTGCATAAAAGCAAGAAAGCCAATTAAAAAAGTTCAACTGGATGTAATGTACAATGTACCCAGGGACAAATTTCTAGCTTCCCTATCTTTTTAAGTGACATGACCAAAATCATTGCAAGTTATAACAACCAAGAGCTTTACTTTTTGGCAAGATTTTTTCCACTCTGGTAATGACTTAAACATTTGATTCTTTTTCAAGGTGAAGGAAATGATTCATAAATAATTCATATTGATCTACAAGTAAATAGTAGTATTATATAGCTCATTAGTTTCTTATATGACACCTATAGTGACAGTCAGCCGGCTCTTTGCAACCAGACACTGAAATATGCACGATTTAGCAAGTTATTACAAGACTTTTAAACCAGTGATTTTTTCAAAACCTATTTATTTTTTACATCGATTGGGAAACAATAATTGCAACTTAATATATAGATCCTGCTTGATGATTGCTTTCTGGATTTGAACCAGTGTGGAATGCAGTCACTGGAAAATCTCAAACCTGGTGGGTTTCTAGTGCTCAAACCCCCTTGACCACTGCATCTCCAGCATTTTTTAAAGAAAGATGTGCTGGATGTGTGTATGTCTTTGTGGGAGAAGAGGCTGGGGGTGGGGAGGGGGGAGGGGGGAGTGGGTAAAAAAGCAAAAACTGGAGAGAACAAAATATCTGGAAACTTTTGGAAATTAGTCTTTCAATATAGACTATAATCCAACAAGGAAGAACAATTTTCAATGACATTGGATTCCTATATTTATTTAACTTTCTTTACTCCTTTCTTTAAATAAATAATACTGAGTAAAAAACTTGCTGTGAGACTGTCTAAATAAGCAATTGTAATGAAAGGGAGTTTATTCATACCTAGTGTGAACTCTACTGACTTATCTTATAAATTTATATTTTAAATTAATTTAAGACAAGTTTTGACAAGTTTCTGCTTATATGCATAATCCACAACTTTTCATAGGGATTAGTTGAAACACTTCTTTCTTAAATCGTTCACTGTGTTTCCTTCAGTATGAATTCTTCAGAACACAGTAAAAAGTGCTTTATATTAATGTAGGGGTAAAGACTCTATGTCCTAATTAACAAGAGCTGGGTTGGTACCATGGTTTGAATACCGGTACAAGGGCAACTTTTCTGTTAAGGCAAGTTCACACAAGAAACAGAATTTTTCGACTGATATCTTATAATAAAACATTTTTCGTTAATGCAAAAATGAAAGTTATTTTGTTATGAACCATTTTTTTCAAGTTCTGATAACAAAATGACTAAAAATTAGAAACAGTTTGAATTTTTGCACTCAAACCTTCATCTTTACTGTACGACTTTTCATACAAACAACAAATCATTTTTTCACATTTTATTGTAAAACTAGCAATTTTTTCAGTAATAAAATATTCAAAGCAATCAATAATAATTATTCCTAAAACTAACAAGCTTATGGCCAAAAAACACCAATTTCTAGACTATGTTATAATCACAGAGCTGAAAACACATGCAACATTTTGTGTGTAGCATTAGTTTGGTCCAAACTTACCAAGATCACATCATCATAATACCTATTACCATTATATTCATAATTATGTTTTTGATGGACTGTGTTGCTACTTGTACAACTAATACTTCTCAAACATTCATCTTTTGTACACATCTGAAATGCCCACTTCAAAATACACTATATTTCCAGTTACCTTTAAGTTAAAATTTGCAAATGACATTTTGCCTCCGTATGAAACATATCCTATTGTCTAATGTACTAAAACCCAATACTGAAGACACAGCATGAGCCATAACTCTTCACAAAAGACTGGCTTCTAAATCCTAACTTAAAAAGAGATGAAATTGCTCTCACCTGGCTTAGCCAACATCTAAATAGAGTATCGGTTTGGGTTCTTACTTATCACTTGCCTATAACATTGTAGGTCAAACCTAATTCACATTCTAAATTTACTTCTTAACACAGACCTTCACCAAAGCATTTTAGGTCTCTCTTGGCATAGATTAAACTTGACTAGATGCACCTTTTGTGGACAAAAGTCCAATGCTCAACCTGGCTCCAATCACTGACTATACTTGGCTTGTTTCATTTCCCTGATACCTGGCTACTATTCAAACTGGTTGCTGGCTTGCAATGATTAGCCTATAGTTTTTCATGCATATGAAACCTGTTTCTTACTTCACATTTACTATTTAGCCAGTTTCCTAAATCACATACACGTTTGTTTTGTAACTTGCTCGTCACTTCATTTCTCACTATATTAAACAACTTGTTAACTTTAAGTTGCTTTAAGTGAACATTGCAATATCAAACTCAACAGCGGGTGGGTTCCCACATGTAAAGAATGCCAAATGCATGAACCAAACAGACTGACATTATTTCATAATCATATGTCCAAATTAAAAGGCAAAAAGCGCTGAAATACAAATAATGTACAAATCAGAGACAGATATTAAAGCGGACTATTTCAAACATGATTATCACTAATGTAAAACATAATTTTTTCTCCAGCATGTAAAATAAAACAATAAATAAGAAACAAAAATAAATAAATAACCTTAACAAAAGCACATTTTAATAATAATGGTCTATATATGGCAAACCAATAAGATAGAAAGGGTAGTTACTCTACCAAAACTATGACTGAAAATAAGAAAATAATCAAACAAGAGTTATCACTCTTTAAATGAATGAGAATTCTTTTTATCACAGCATAAGATTTTTGTCATATCACTGCAAAAGCTGAAAGAAATACATGATGAAGCGTAAGCTATAAACCATCCCCTATTAAGATAGCACATAAAAATAAGCTTTATTAAATGTTATATAAGCTTTGCTACTGATACAAGTTTCAGCAAAGCTTTCTATACATGAGTACAATATGTATTAACAGTCATTTACTTAAGCTTAAATACAACTGATTATAAACATTTTTACCTAAAGGAAAGACAGACTTCTAGACACTATATATACTGATGCTATCACATACCAAGAATTTTTTTCTTTTGATTTGAATACAATGTCATGAAGTTAAGAACAAGTTGTCATTTAATTAGTTTTGAATGCAGAAAACATTTCTTTGCATAATGTGACAAGTAATCACATTCCAAATGAAATTCACAGAGAAAGTCAGATAATCACTGTGTCAATACAAGGCACTGTTTAGAAGGAAGACACAAAGCTTTCCTCAAACTTCCTAGAACTTCACATGATGCAATGTGTGTGCTGTAATGTGCTAATATATTGCAAAACTGTCTGAGCAAGGGTATGTATGAACTTAATCATGATTATAATTTCAGTGGACTTGGTAAAGTATCATGTTTTAAGTGGCATATCTATCTTTGATTCTATACATATACCGGTAGGTATATATGTAACTATGCATTATAGTAATACAACTTAAAGCCCAAAACTGACTTCTAGGGAGCAAAAAAAATCACAAAAATATTCAAAATTACATAAAATATATAATGTGAATAGTTATTTATGGGAAGAAGCATCTGAGAAGTTGTCATTACAAAAATCAATTTGGTCACAGTTAGAAGTAAAAATCATTATAATTTTATCAAGTGTTGACTGTGTCACCTTACATGTACACCATAAGCCTTCTGTCACATAAAAAGGGAAACTAACTGTTTCACAATATAAAAATAAAATGTCTTATCGATATAATCACAAGAGCTAAGAAATAACTGAAAATTGATGAAAACAACTTCGATTTTTTTGGTCCATGCAAACCCTGAGATATTAAATTTATGAAACTAGAATATTTGTTGATATAATGACAGAAAAAAATCACATTACTTCATAAAAACATTTGTCTCTATGATAATATACATGTACTTTGCTATATTTCTTATCAGTTCTTAGATGTATATACAACCAGATAAATCTAATATGATGAAAACAGACACAAAATTATGACATGATTTGAAGACTTTCTGCTATTTCACAAACAGAAGACAAACAAAAATAAATTGGCAAAAATGTTATATAAGATAACTACGGTAATCCCAAAAACGTTTTAATAGTATGGTCAATTTATAGTATAAATTTATAGTATAGTATAAAATTTTATACACATAATAGATTATTTTGCAAATTGGAATGTCCATTCTCAAATGGTTTGCTTTATAGCATTTTGAACGTTATGTTTTTAATTTGACAAAGTTTTACAAGTAAGTCAGTTGCTCATTAATTTTGCTAATGACAGGAAGTTTTAATATATCTCAGTATAACTTTTAAGGTGGTTTCTTATTTCGGTTACACTTGCCCAAGTGTCACAACATATGACTTGTTTCAGGTAATTACATTACATCTTCTCTCTTATTAATAATTCTCTATGAACATTTTTGCCAATTTCAATTTTGTACACACAAAAATACTTGTTGCGTATATATAGAATGCTATAAATAATGATTTTTTTTTTCATAAGTGAATATACAATGACCACAAATGTCTGAGGCAAATCAGTTGCAAGTAATTTCTTTGAACTGAAATATGTCTATATTTTTACAATCACAAATAACAAAATCTCATGACATCCATTCCTGTTCAACTCTAAGCCTCAAACATTTATGGTTACTTCTGTATAATTATCAACACATCAAAAGTGTGTAAGTGCATCTTGAAAGATTACACAGCATAAGGTGTTATCATTATAACATTACTGTATTATAGATATACACCCTTCTGCCATTTTAAAAGCCAGTTCTTTGACTATGCCATGTTAACAGAGTATAAATGCAATATAGTCCATATAATGCCATGTTTATAGAGTATATGTGCAATACAGTCCTTCTGCCATTAAATATTACAGTGAGCATAATTGTTTATATATGTTTACACAAGTTTTGCATTAATTCACCTGATTTCTGGAATCTTTTTTCAGACGTGCCAAACCAGCAGCATGTTCTTTCCTCAATTCTTTTTCTCGTTTACTGTACTTCACTTTCAACTGCTCACGCAAAACATTCACTGCCACCGAATGTTGTTTTTCAACCTCTTCTAACATTACTTCAAGACGTCCGATATTCCTGTCTGAGAATGCTTGACTTTCAGAACAAACAGATGATACTTCATCATCACTCTCAGAGAATCTAGACCTACTTACTTTAGTTCTTTTCTCTCTTAACTCATTAAGAAGTTTATTTTTCTCAAAATCTAAATTCTCTTCTTTGTCTCTAAATCTGGATTCAATTTCCCTTAACTCTTCCTCAAGAATGCGTTTTTGTTTCATTAGTTCTATCTCATTTAAATCTTTCTGATAAACCACATCCTCTAACTCCTTTTGCTTTGATGCTTGATTCTCTAACAAAACTTTCTTTTCAAATAATTCCTCTTCTACTTTTTCCTTTTCTTTCAGCTTTGCTGTTAGAACATCTTTCTCTTTCCTTAGTGTTTCTTCAAGTATGCCCTTTTCTCCCAGAGTTTCCGATAAAGAACTGTTCTCCCTTTCCCTGTCTTTTAACTTATCAATAAGTTCTTCCCTTTGCTTCTGTAACAGTGCCAGCTGCCTTCCAAAGACTTCTTCAATTTCTCCATAGCCACTAGTGTTCTGACTTATCTTCTTTTTCAAATCTGCTACAATCTGTTCTTGCTCTTTCAACCTTTCAATCCATCTATCACAGTCCATGTTAAGCAATTTATTTTGCTCTCTCAACCTAGCCACTTCTTTTCTCAGTTTTAAAACATCATGTGACAAATTTGACCCTACACTGTGTTCAAGAGTTGACTCAGACATGCCCCTGAGTTCATTTGCTAATTTCTCTTTTTCTAATGCTTCCGTAAGGAGTGCAGTCTCCTTTGCATACAATGACTTAGTTTCTCTAAAATCTCGCCTAAGTTTGGTTATTTCAGCCACAAGTTCAAACTGCTTCAGTTCTAATGCCAGATGCCCATCTTCTTCAGCTTTCAATCCAGACCTTATTCTTTCAGACCCACTTAAACTTCCCTGATATGATGATGTTTTCGATGAATCAGAAAGCTGAGAACTCGAAATTTTTCTGTGTTTCAGTCCATCAGAATTTCTACTATTATTAAGATCATTAATATGCAAAGATGTGTCTAAAGTTAATGACCTTTCAAATTCTGGTCTGTCAATTGTGTTTTCACCAGGCTCTTTGTCAAGCTTAATAGCTAGTATATCATGACTGTAAGCTCTCCTTCCAGATCCTGAAAGTAAGTTTGGTCCCCTTCTGAGGAAGGACTTTGAAATGAAAGGCATTCCCCTACTCATGGATGGCTTAGGGGTTGATGTTAATTCTGGAATGTTGCCATCCATGTTCAGCAGGTGCTCCTCCAACTTCCTTACATAGCTATCTCTTTCCTTCAGATCTGATTTCAACTTTTCAATACTTGCTTTAAGATCTTCCATCTCTTCAAGATCCTGCAGGGTTAGCTCCTTACTAGTATCATGTTCAGTTTTCTCAATTGTTGGGTAAGGGTCATGCTCCAGGAGGTCTTTCAGAGCATGTAGTTCTATTTCCAAGTCATGTTTTGATATTACCAAAACCTCTACCTCATTTCTTAAATCACTGTACATTTTCAAAATCTCTCCATTTTCTTTTCTTGCATTCTCTTCTTGATTTTTAAGCCTTTTCTTTAATTCATCATTTTCAGCATATAAATCCTCTATTTCATCTCGAAGTCTCTTGTTTTCATGCACCCTATTATCAGACATTGCTTTCTCCTGTTGCTCTGCTGAAGACTTTTCAGCCTGCATTGATCTAATTGCATCTTTCATGTCTTCAAATATTTGTAAATTAGTATCACTATCATCTTTTTCCATTGTGAAATCAAGACTACGTTTTAATGTTTCATTTTCTAACTTCAAAGATTCAATTTCCTTCTCGAGACTTTCAGTATTGGAACTTTCATTCAACTGACACTTTAAATGGGTATTTTCACCTTTCAGAACTCCTATTTCTTCTTTTAATGCACAAATGTCTTTTTCATAACTCTGATTGTCCAAAATAGCATCTGTATTTGCAGCAGTATTAACAACAGATATTTCATTTTCAATTATTTTTTCTGTTTGTATAGCAATCTCATTTGTTTCATTGATGCTAATTTCAGTACATCTGTCAACAGAAGATACCTGTCCAGCACCATATGTGATGTTAGACCTCTCTAACTGCTCCATCTGGTCAGACAACTCCCTTAAAGCCCATTCATTTTCTTCATTTCTTTCAGTCATTTTGACCAAATCACTTTTCAATGCTTCATTCTCTTGCTGAACAACATTATATTTTTCTTGGTGACATCGAAGTATTTCATTATCTTTAGATAGCTTATCCACATTTTCTGCCATTTCTGTCACATCTGATTGAAGTGCCTTAGCACTTTCTTCCAACTTTTCAACCAGCTTGACAAGATCTTGTTTTGCCATTTTTAATTCTATTATGGTGCTGTCTCTCTCCTGCAGCTGTGACTTAATCACTTTGTTCATTTCTTCAGTTTCCTGAATAATACTGTTTAACTGTTCTTTCTCCTCTTTCAAACCATTTGCACTAGTCAAGGCTTCTTCTGCAGCAACTTTTAGTTTTTCGTTTTCTGATTTTAAAGCCGCTGAATGAGACAAAAGCTCATTTTTATCCTCTTTTAAGACAATTATTTCAGAATTCAGCTCTTTCTCTCTCTGTTCTAACATCATTTTAATACTAATTTCTTTCTCCAAGTCCTCTTTCAAGCTCTTGTTTTCACAAACCTCAATTTCAATAGTTTCATTCAATGTTTCATTTTTCTTCTTTGTGAGTTCAAGAATTTTCTTCAACTTATTATTTTCTTCATCTGACTGTTTCACTACCTTCTCCAAATCATCATACATTTTAGCCTGAGCAATCAAAGCTCTTTCAAGCTTTTCTTTTTCAGATTGCAATGTTCCAGCTTGTTTTTCAATTTCTTCTTTTAACCCTTCTTTATCTTTCAAAAGTTCCTGGACCTGTATTTTTAATTCTTCTTGCCTGTGTAACATTTCTTCATTACTTCCAATTCTGGATTTCAAAGAATCATTTTCAACAATGAGCTCTGATTTTGCTTCATTTAAATTGAACATTTCTTTTTCAATGCTTTCATGCGAGTTCTCTAGCTTCAGGAGGTCTGACTCAAGTTTCATATTGCGCATTGAGATATCAGAACATTTTATTTCAAGTTCATTTTTTGACTGTTCTATTTCTGAATATTTTGATTTCAAACTCTTAAGTCTATTTCTTTCATCCTCCAACTCATTTCTCAATACCTCTAGTCCATTACTTTGCTCAGATTTACTTTCTAACTCCAATTCAAGATGAGATATTTGCTCTTTACATTTAGCAATATCATCCTGTAATTCCTTATTTGCCTGCTCTAAATTTCTGCATTTTTCTTCATAAAGATCCTCATCATTTAATCTTTGTTCAGTCTGTAATATATGAGACTCTTGTTCTTCTTTGATTTTTTCCAATTCTGTTATCTGCTCCACCAAAACATCAATATCCTTTTGGCTGTCCACTTCCTTCAACCTTAGGCTTTCTTTCAATTGTGTGTTTTCTTTAGTTAATGAATGAAGTTCAAGTTTCTTATGACCCAACTCAATTCTCAGTTTTTGTAGACTTAATTCACTACTGTTCTGAGATTCAACATAGTCATCAACAGTGTTTTCCAATTCTCGTATTGCTGGATAAAAAGTATCTTCAGCTGCGACAAGAACACCTGGTTTTCTTCCAGGAACAGTGCCAGGGCAGATTGAATTCAAAATATCGAACACTGTGTTTTCATAACTCTGTTGCCCTTTCTTGTATTCTTGCTTTACAGAAGACAGGTCTGAGTCAAGATTTCGGCTCACATTTTCCAAGTCTCTCCTAAAAGATGATGACTTTGCAACTGTGTCAGTATTGGCAACTGAATCAGACTTCAATCCAACTGGCTTTACAATCTTTTCTTCAAAAAAGTCACCAGATTCCTCTCCTGTATGTGGACTTGTCTTTGCACTTATGGAATATCCACCACAACCAGGAGGCTTGTTATCACAGACCTCATCAATAAATTTATCAGCTTCTAAATGAGGGCTCGTGGAATGTGTTTTTTCCATCATAAGAGATGGTACTTGAGTGCTTTCAATTTCTTCAAATACTCCATCACTGTCTACATTTTGTTCAAGAACACCTTCATCTGTTTTTGGTATCTGAAATGTTTCCACCTGAGAGTCAAACTTCTCCAGAACAAAATGCCCTTCCATATTTTCACTTTGAGAAGTTTGATTTTTCATTTTATTTTCATCTGTTTGTAGATCTGAGCTTGAATAATGCCTCTTCTTTGATAAATGAAAATTTTCTTCTATACAAAAGGACCCCCTATCTTCTGTAAAAGATGCACTTCCTTTCCAATGACTGACTTCATCTGTTTCCTTGTCATCTGAGTTCTCATCATCTGATTCTTCGTTTTCTGAAAAGTGTCCCTCAAAATTATACTTATCGGTTAATGAATCATAAGAATCTTTAACAAGCAAGTCTATAACTTCACTATTTATTTCAATAGTATTTCTTCCATCATCTTCCTCCTGTATGAAATGGTCTTCGGTATTTTTCTCATCCACTGTCTCAGGAACCCTGACACAATGTTCAAGATCAACTGAAGAGCCCCTAAACAAAATGTGACTCAGATCTTCTTCATGTTCTACAAACTTGTCTTTATCTGTCTCTTTAGACTCAGGTTCCTGAGTGTCTACTTCAGAAGATTTTAATCTTAAATACTGATGTATTTTTCCCATTAATTCACCATATTTCATTCTGAGATTCAAGCAATTTGAATTAGAGCAAAATGATGACATATCCAAACTTCCACTTAAATTCTTCAAATCTGTTTTGGACCGGACACTACTTCCAAATGACAACTCTGGTGACATTTCCCAGTCTAACCAGGATGAAGCCTGTTGATTTTTTGCTGGTTTATCATTTCCCATTATACATTGTTCTCCCATAATGCTTAGCAATTGTTTACAAAATTCTTCCCTCTCCTGCTGATTGCTATTTATCTTCTGCTGTAAAGCATCTTTTGCTGCTGCCAGTTTCTGCAAAAGAGAAAATGTATGAGAGTGCAACTTTTTACATAAAAATCACTTTGTATGAGATAGCATGGATATACAGAGTACCTGAATGGTGCAAACATTGATAACATTTAGCTAGTCAGGCTCAGAAGAACGAAATGATTCAGTCTTGTCATCAAGCAGATGTAAAGTATTCAGCCCATCTAGCACCCATGCCCCTTTAAGCATCCCCTATGTGTATGTTGACCTGCAAATGAATAAGTGCCAATTTTGCCATAAAAAAATTCATAAATAAACATGTTTTTACACCTCATTTCTTTTCCATTTTGTTATGGCACATACAGACTTTACTACCATCTGGCAAAATAAACTTCCATTTTCAATTTATGATTTTTTCTTGCTTCTTGAACTAGACATTAGGCTTTGTATTAATACCCTTTAAAGTGCCACCCTTCTCTAGAATTTTCTAAGCACCCTGGATGCTAAAGGGGGGAAATCCAGTAAGCTTTCATAATGAACATGCCAATGGGAGCTAAGCCTAGCAATACTGTGAGGAGGATCCCTTTAGTACTGAGTAGTTTCACTTAAGAAATGCAGTATATCATCTTTCATAGCAATCAGGTTTAAGTCTTACTGACAAAGCATGCAATCTCAGTATCCAATATTGCATATTTTATACACAAAATTTACGGGAGATAAAAATATTCAGTACAATGTATATTTATCTGATAACTGCTGTTAAACTGTTCATCAACAGTCACAAAATATTTACAAAATATTAAATGCAAGTTCTTATAGCCTGTTTAAACTAGAACTGGCATTGAAGATAACAAATACCCCCACAACTGCGCATTGACAGCAAAAGCAAATCTGGCGTTACAATAGTAGAAGCTTTAGTGACTATGCTTGGCAAGTTTCAGTTTAATCTGTTGAAAACTGATGGAGGAGTTTGTGCCACAAGGTATGTCAAACGAGACAAAAAGTCTAAGTTCAAAGGCAATAGTTGTGCCTGGCTAGGTTTGCATCAGAAATATGTCTTTCAGATCTTCATTGACTAATTACTATCTCTGCCAAGTGTCATTACCAAAATGAAGTAGTTTGTGCCGCAAGGTATATATCAGTCAAAAATGGGGAAGAGTATAAGTTCAAGGGGCAATAACTCTGCACTGCCTGCATGGATTTGCATAAAAAAATGTCATGCACAGCTACATTGCCTTGTGACCATTTCTGCCAAGTTTCATTTCAAATGGTTGAATACTGAAGGAGGAGTTCACGACACAAGGTATATGATTTACAAACATGGGAAAAAGTACAAGTTCAAGGAGCAATGACTCTGCAATGCCTGCATGGATATGCAAAAATCTTGCACATCTACATTGCCTAGTGACCATTCCTGTCAAGTTTCATTTCAATCAGTTGAAAACTGAAGGAGGAGTTCATGACACAAGGTAAAGATGTCAAACGTGACAGACCGACCAGTAAACCGACCAACAGGGTGATTCCAGTACACCCCTCTGCAAAATTCATTTGTGGGGGTATACATGTAAATATATTTGTGAAAAATGCAACTATATGTCTCAAAACAACATTAGGAATATATCTCCATACATCAGACACTGCAGAGCCTGCAATGTGTCTGTGTTCTTCATGAAAAGTATCATCAAATCATCGCAATGATTCATGACAAGTTATATTAAAATCTTTTTTAAAAGGCAAGCAACTTTAACTCTTCATAATAGGCAATTGTGCAATATTTTATTCTTAAACTGTGAAACTGACATTTCTAAATGGACTTATATTGTGACCTTGACCTTTCCCTTGTAAATTTTTTTTTTAATCTTTATATGCATGAAAAATGTATAAGACAGAAAACCTAAACTGCACTTGTTACCTTTATATCTCGTGTCATCAGATCTGGTTCTCATATGCATCACTCTGTCTCACCAAGATATACCCTTGTGCACTGATATCTTGAATCCACTCAAATGTTTCAACAAGTTATAGCCCTTACAAGCTAAGTTGCACTTACTGCCAATGACATCTCAGTGTCACCTTGACCTATGAGCAACTGACCTGGTTCTTACACAGAACACTCTGTCTCATCAAGGTATACCCTTACGCGATGATTGTTTCAAACCACTCAATGCATGAAGAAGCTATGGACTGAACAAGTTAAACTCCATTCATACTCAGTATGATTTTTTATCTTTGAGCAAAAGACCTGTGTCATACCTACAACATTCAGTTTTGCCAAGGTACACACCTGAAGATCACTTTATTCATGACGGAGTTAACTGCCCTGGTAAGCTAAATTGCAATTATTTTTTAACTTCTGAAACCTCAGTGTGATACTGACCTTTAAGCAACTGACGTATCTATCAAATACAACACTCTATGAATCTGGCAACAAATAATTCCTAAATGCAACAGTTTATGACACAGCAGTTTTTTAGTTTTCTAATTCAAATTTAAATCCTTACTTAATCCATTCAGTGCTCATAAACAAGATATGATATCCTATCTTCAAAAATACAAGTGATTTCAAAGATAAAGATTTTTTCCATATCAAAAGATTGAAAACATAAAATAATTCCATTATTTTATCAATATTCTTGGGTATAAGTTATAACACAGCACATATCTCATTAATAAATGTCTACCACAAAAATATATATGCTGAATAATTGATTAAGGCACCCAGATGAGACCTAGTTCTCAAGTAAAAACAACCAAATCCTTGCTTCAAACGTGAGTTCTTCTGTTTACAGCAAATATAAATATTAAAATAATGTGCACCAGGTCCTTTACTTTAAATGGAAAATCATATTTTTGTCAACCTGTCTGTTAAAATTCTACTAATTCGAAAGGCCATAACAGAACCCAGTTTGTATTTTCACAAAAGAAATGAAACTTTTAGTGTTCACAACATTTTCTACTTAGTGACCTAGTTCTGGCCACACAAGACTCAATTGTGGCATCAAGTGTGATAACAGGGCTTTCTATTGAACTGAGCAGGTGACCTAGTTCTTGACCCTACATGCCCTAGTTTCATATCATCAGAGAATTAAAAGCAAGAAACATTCAGCATAAGGTAAATAAAGATAAATTCAAAAGTGTGACCTCTTGTGTCTTACTAAAGATTTCCTTAGTTTTGAGCTGGTGACCTAGTTTTTGGAGCCATATGACCAAATTTCAAACTAATCTATTAAGTCATCAGGGCAAACATTCTATGCAAGTTTCATTAAACCTGGATCAAAATGTGGCCTCTAGCATAACAAGTTAAAATGTTAACAACAAATGAAAAAAAAGAACAACAGCTGGCAGACAAAGGAACAAAGGCCGATCATAAGAGCTCAACCTGAGCACCTGTGGGAGTATTAAGTTTAGTTAATTTTAATCTATTATTTTACATTTCCTAGGAAACAACTTATATAAATCCTGCTCAATGACTACCTCCTGGGTTCAAACAAGTACTCCCTCCAAAGGTGGGGAGTGCAGAAAGCGAGTAACCTATGGATTGGTAGTCTAGCACTCTACGAAGCTATAACTGCTCCTCCATACTCCCTTTGAGGGTTAAAGAGTAGTTACTTTCAGTATCTTCAAGGTATAATTTTAACAACATTTTTCATTAACAAGAGGGCCATGATGGCCCTGGATCGCTCACCTGAGTACTTTGCCTGAGGGTCTACCGTTAAGCAAACATCAGATGCAACATTACATTTTCTAACTGAAGATATTCAAAGATCTCATATTTCATACAAAACAAATCCATGGAGCAGAGGCAATTTCTTGATAACAGCTTGTGAGGAGATGTCATTTGAAGCCATATATTGTAGAAAACCTATTTTTAGCTCCGGTGGCCATTTTGTTCAACGGAGCAGAACCCTTTAAGCAATTTTAAAGCAGGCGTATGTAAGGAACATTTCCATGAATTTTGATGGAAAATTACCTCGCCATTGAGGAGGAGATGCTGTTTGAATTTTTTTCTATTTTTAGCTTTTGCAGCCCTATGTGCAATGGGGCAGAACGGTTTGAGCAATTTTAGAAAAGGGCATTATAAGGAACATTTCCATGAAATTTGGTTTAAAATGACCAAGTGGTTTAGAAGGAGATGTCATCTGTAGCCAAATATTGATGAAAATCTATTTTTAGCTCTGGCAGCCATTTTGTTCAATGGAGCAGAACCATTTTAGCAATTTTAATAGAGGGCTACATGTAAGGAACATTTCTGTAAAATTTGGTGGAAAATCACCCAACCGTTTCAGAGGAGATGTTGTTTAAATTTTTTTCTTTTTTTTTAGCTTTTGCAGCACTTATGTGCAATGGAGCGAAACAGTTTGAGCAATTTTAGGAAAGGGTAATATAAGGAACATTTCTGTAAAGTTTGGTTAAAAATAGCTTTGTGATTTAGGAGGAGATGTCATTTAAAGTAAAATATTGACGATGGACGCCGGACGACTGACGCCGGACATAGGGTGATCACAATAGCTCACCCTGAGCATTTGCTCAGGTGACCTAAAAAAATAGATATATATATAGTGCTTACCCGATTCTCAACAGCCAAAGCCTGTAATGGGTCTTCAGGTTCACCTTCTGTATCCCCATCTGGTCCTATGTCTAGCACCCAATCTGTGTGTCTATCATCGTATGATACTGTCCTTCTCATGTCACCCGATTCTCTACGATACCTTTTGGTAAAGTCTGCTGTCACTTTCTGAAGGGTCTCAACAAACTGTTGGTCTTTCTCTCTCTTTATCTGTTCAACTTTCATTTCTGCAGCATTTTCTACTTCAGCTGCATGATCTTTTTTGTCTCTGTCAGCTTGCATAATAACTTCAACTTCTCTCATTCGAAATTTTTGTTCGAACTTCTCTTCCATATCATATTCCACTTGTTTAACTTTTCTTTCATAATTGTCTTCTAGCGTATGAATTTTTTGTTCTCGAAATTCAAATTTTTTCAAAACTCTTTCTTCTATTTCTATCTCCAACTCTTTCAGTTTAAATTCAGTTTCTAATTTCAAACTTTCTTTAGTTTCAGCAACTGCCTTCTCAAGTTCTTCATCAAAAGAAATGTCAGTTTGAACACAAGTTTCTAAATATTCTTTATCATTTTCTTCAGAGCCTTCTCTATAATGTATCTCAGATTTAACATTATCATTCTGTTCGTTACTGCTCTCTGTATCATTTTCAAGCTCTGGATACTGGAATGGTTGGATTTTCCCATCTGTGGCAATACATGCAGAGAGTATTCCACTGTCTGTTGACAACAAAGAAACATTTCCAACATACATCTCTGTCATGTCTTCCTGACCCTCTGTTTCAAAACAAACGCTTTTTTCCAAAGGCACTTCGGAGTTTTGTAATCTTTGTTCAACAGACATACTACTTTGGCAAGAAACTGGCTTCACCTGTACTTCTGTTTGACTATCATGTGATTCTGTTAATTTATAGAACTCCTCAGCTGTTTCATTTATGTCATTTATTTCATCATTGACAGTTTCTTCATTAATCTGCAGCACATCATCTACTCCTAATAATGACATTTGTCTGTCAACTTCAAACTGCCTTCCATCTACAGTTTCTACTTCATAATCAGTATCCTTTTCAACTGTTTCTTTGTCACTAACAAATTGGTTTCCATCATTTTGATCAGCCGAACTCTCAAAAACTGTTTCTTGTATATCAATATGCGGTAAATAACAAAATGAAAGCTTTTTCCATGCATCACTGTCCAACATTTCTGTTTGTGTTTCACTATCCATCTTGCTTACATCTTTATTTTGTTTATCATTATCGCCATTGTCATCAAGAAGAAAGCCCAGATTTTCACATCCTTGGACTGTTATGTTAGTCTGAACCATTCTACTAGAGGCATTTGATTCGCCATGAGAAGCTAGACCAAATAAATTTAAAGCACTTTCAAAGGAAGGCACAATATCTGAAAAATCGCTATCCATGCTATCTCTCAGTATTTCACTGAAATTTTGTCCTGCTATTTCACTACAATCAGACTCACTGACATTTTCTTGTATGGTACTTGGTTCACTACTTTGGCTTGCTTGTTCACTCCTAGAAGTATTAGCAGTATTACTCCTCTGTCTCTGTGAAGCCATCTGCATGTTCTTTAAGTCTTTTTGCTGCTTATCACTAAGAATTTCTTCAAGTTTTTGTTTCTGCTCAACAACTTCAGCAAACTGATTTTGTTGCTCTTCCAAATTTTCTTTCAAAATATTTTTTTCCTCTGTTGTACTATACATTTCATTCTCCATATAGTCTAGCATTTTTCTCAATTCACTTACATCATTATTCATTTCATGCAGCTGGTTCTGCAAGTGTTCAATTTCTTTATCACATTTCTTCTTTGTGCACTCCATTTCAGACTTAACTTCCTCATACTTTGTTTGCATGTCATGTAGCATATTTGTAAGATCATCTGTCATTTTCTGAAGTGCTTCTTTCTCCTTTTGGATTTCAGCAATTCTTTTGTGTAAGGCATCAAGTCTTTCCCCAAGAGCATCATTGTCAAGCTCTGCTGCCCTATTTCTTTCAATTAAATCATCTAGTTTCACCATTTTTTCTCGTAATGACTGAAATTTACTTTTCAGATCTTCATTTTGTTCTTTCAGATCTGTATTTTCTGACAATAACCTTTCATTTTCAGCTAAATGTTCACTTGAATTTTCAACATAGTATGCCTTTTCTTTCAGTTCACTTTTCAGATCATCATTTGCTTGCATAAGTATTTCATTTTCTCTTTGCAGCTCATTCATTTCTTCTTTGATCTTAGCCAAATTTTCTTTAATACCATTTTCAAGTGACAAGTCTCTTTCTTTATACAGTTCATTTTCTTCTGATAACTTCTCTGATATTTTTCTGATTGTTTCATTTTCTACATTAAGGTCTTCATTTTGTTCTGACAGTAACTGATTTTCAGAGACCAACCTTTTATTATTAACATTCATTTCTCTGTTCTGAGTTACTAAAGAAATATTTCTCTCCTGTAAGTCCTCAATCTCAGCAGCAAGTATTTCAATCTGGTTTCTAATATGATTTCTGTTTTCTGAAACTGCATGCAAATGGTGCTGCATTGTGGATATTTCCACCTTAAATCCTTCATTTGCTTGGTTCATTTCTGTCAAAACTGCTAACAATTCAGATTTTTCTTTATTTATCTTCTGGTTTTCAACAGTGGCTTTTTCAAGTTCAGTTTTTGCCTTGTTTAACTGTCTCTCTACCTCACAACTATTATGAAATGCTTCCTTCACCTCTTTCTGCAATAATATATTTGTTTCTTTTAGACTTTCATTTTCAGTTTGCAGCTGCTGAACGTTGCTTTGAGCACTTGCTAAATCATGTTCAAACTTGTTTTTGTATTTCCTCTCCAATTCAATCTGTGCATTAAGCCTTTCAACTTCTTGTTGTCCTGGTCTTCCCTGAGAGTTTAATGCACTTTCATAGATTTTCATCTGCTCTTTCAGGTAAGTTTCATTTTCTTTCAGCTGATGTAAATCTTCTTCCACACTAGCACATTTATCTTTCAACTGAACATTTTCTGTGACAAGTTCCTGAATTTGAGTTTCTAATCTTTCGGAAACATCCTCTTTTTCTTTCACAGTTTCGTCATACAATTTGACTTGCTCTACTAAATCAATCATATCTTGCTCTAATTCATTCACTTTATTCTTGTATTCCTCATTTTCTTTAACCAGAGCCTCTTTTTCACTTTTCAAATAACCTAAATCTGAGAATTGCTCTTCAACTTTAACTGTTTCTTGATCATCCATTTCCAGCTGTAAACTTAGAACCTGGGTTTTTAACGTTGAATTTTCCTGATCTAAACACTCAAGCTGCATTTCATACTTTTCAATAAGACCATCCTTTTCTTTCATACTTGCATTCAATTCCTGTTTTGTTCTGTCAATAGATTCTATCAATAACAATTTTTCATCATCAAGATCACATATAACTTTTTGAAACTCGTCACATTTGTCAAGTAAAGTTTCATTTTCTTCAGCTACTTCTGCCAGTTTTCCCTGAGTTTCCATTAATTCTGACATCAGGTTTTCATTTTCTTTGGTTAATTCATTCACTTGTTCATCAAGTTGAGCATTTTTTGTTTTCAGTAACCTATTATTCTCAGTTTGTTCATCAATATTTGGAAAGAAACTATTCAATCTATCATTTTCCACCTTCAAAGTCTGAATTTCTGTATCTTTCATTTGAACACATGTCTTAAGTGTGGAATTTTCTTCCAGAAGTCCTTCAATTTCACCTTCAAACCTTAATTCCTGAGCTACTTTCTCACCTGTTACCTCTGTTTGTGTCTTTTCAAGCTTATCTCTTTCCAATTTGTACCCTTCACACTCTGCTGTAACTTCTTTCATTTGAAGACTTAAGACCTTCAGTCTTTCATGGCAAGTTCTGTTTTCTTTCTGCAAGCAATCAACCCTTTCAAACAGTTTTTCATTTTCTTCAATCTGAGCTGAAAGTGAGCACTGCAATTTTTCATTTTCTCTGAAAATATTTTCTCTTTCCTCTTGAACTTTTTCTAACATGTCTTTGATTTCAATTATATCATTATCTGATGATTCAAGATACTCAAGCCGTTCTTTCACTCTGTTAAGTTCTTCTTCATACTGGGTTTTCTCAAATTCAATATCACATTTAGCAGTTTTCATATCAAGCATTTCTTTTTCAAGTCCATTCAATGTTTTAAGCATTTCATCTCGCTCCCAAGTTAATTTCTCATTCTCATAACACAGATTTTTCACTTGTTCTTTCTTTTCCAATTCAGAATCCTTTAAAAGATTCATTTCTCTTTGTAACTCATTATTTGAAGTCTCTAAGTTTTCATTTTCTTTAATCAATTTTGAGAGAGTTTCATCCTTCAATTCAACCTCATTCTTTAAAGATTCTTCCCTTATTCTACAAGATTCGGCAGAAGTTTCTAAGTCTTTAAATTTATTGTCCATGTCATCACAAGCATCTCTCCATTTGACTGCCTCAAGTTCTAAAGTTCTTATCACTTTGTTAGCTTCAACTAATTCATTCTGCAAGCTTTCAATGGTATTTTCGCTATAATTTCTTCTAGGTTCAGATTCTTCACCAAAATGTTCTGCATTGTCAGCAACCAGTTCTTTTCCATCATCAGGACTTTCTGCAGTGTTCTGAAATGTATCTTTATCAACATAGATATCACTATCACCTATACATTTTGGCCCTGGAGAACTATCTAACGTAACAACACCATCATTGGGAACCAAACATAAAGAGGAAGATGCATGCATATTGACCTCCCTTTCCAAACTGGTAACTGAACTGGTCTCACTTACCTTTGGTAGTTCAGAAGGTGTCAGGTTTTCAACACTTTGAGTCAGCAAGGCTTCACCTGAAGTTGCAAGTTTTTCTTCTGCTTTTTGTAATTCCAACTTCAGTGCATCACATTCCTTTGTTTTCTCATGTAGCATTTGGGTGGCATTGTCCAATTCTTGCTGCATTTCTGCAAGCCTTTCTGCATTTTGTACATCTGGCTGTTCAAAACAATATGATTCATATGCTGTGTCTTCAGTATTTGTTTGCGCTGACACTTTATTAGGACTATTCTGAACTCCAGTCTCTTCCGAATCAACACTCTGCAAATGTTTCTGAGCATCAGCTTCTATCTCCTTAGATATATTTTCAGCTTGTAGTTCAATTATCACATTATTTAGTCTTTCTATTTCACTTTCAAGTTCTTCAAGTTTAGCATCTCTATTCATATATGGTAACTGACTCACATTTGTGGTTTTGGCACTAAAAGATGCATCCCTGTCCATCATGACTACATTGTCATTGTCCAATTCTTCTGAAGTCTTAAGTTTGTGCTTATCACTTTCATGGAATTCTTTCTTATCGTCTTCATCTATTTTAGGTGTAAAGAACACTTGTGGCATTGCTTTAGTTTCAAGAATATCTTCCTGAGGTACAATCACTTCTTCAATTACCTCAGAAGGTTCTGCCCGATTTAATGTTTCACTTTTTGTGTCATAAAATTGTGACTTGCTTCTATCATGCTGTGTAAAAAAAGGCATCTCAACTTGCAATTCAGTTTTGGGATCTGCTAAGCATTGCTTGAGATCTTGGATTTCTTCATTCAATGCTAAATGATTGTCCTTGTATTTCGTATTCTCATTCTCTAAAAGCAGCAAATTATCTTTCAAAAGTTTGACATCATTCAACAATTGTTCTTTTTCACCTATCAGGTCCTCATTCTCAGTTTTGAGTTTCTGGACATCAGCCGACAAATCTTTCATCTGATCTACCATTTGTGAGTTTTCTACACCCAGTACTTCAAGTTCATTTTTCAGAGATGCTATCACATCCTTCTGGTTGTTGATTTTGTTATTAAGTTCATCATTCTGTACATGCAGTGAATGGTTTTCTTCTAAAATCTCAGCACTTTCACCAAATTTGCCTTCATACTCTGCTATCTGTGTCTGATACATTGCATTGTCTTCTTTCTGTTTGGCCAATTCATTTGCTAAAACCGTATTATCATGGAAGTTCTGCTGATGCTCCAGTCTCAATTTTTCTAAACTCTCATTTGTCTCTTGTAACTCTTTCTCAAGATGTTCATTTGTGTTCTTCAGTTCATATATTTCTTCAGCCATTTTTTGTTTGTCAGCTTTGATACTGTCAATTTCAGACTTCAATGTCTCTGACTGAACCTCACTCTGTCCCTTCTCATCAACAAGAACATCATATTCCGATTTCAGAACTTTAAATCCTGCAGATAATTCATTCAGCTCAGACACTGCTTTTTCATGTTCTTCTTTTAAGAATTCTAAACCTTTTGTCAAAGTATCACAGTAAGATTGCAATCCAACATTTTCATTTTGGATTCTGTCCAAATCTGACTTCTGTTCTTCATTCATAGTTCTCATTACTTGTAATTCAGATTCAAGTTGTTTTATTTTCATCTCATACTCGTCAGTAAGCTGATTTATTCTGTCTCCCTGTTTCTCAATGAGTTCTTGGATTTCATTCTTTTTCTCAAGGCTAACTTTCTCAAGCTCATTTTTCAATGCAAGGTTCATTTCTTCTACACTTCTACACTGGTTCTCAAGTTCTTCCATCAAGGTATTATTTCTGATTTCAGCTTGTTGTGCATAGTCTTGTTTCAATGATTCATACTCTGCAGAGATCTGCTTCATTTTTTCTACAAGCTCATTTAGAAGTTTATCCTTTTGTGTAATGCCATCTTGAAGTATGACAATATCTTCTTTGGCTTTGTGGAGAGCTCCAGCAGTTTCTCTCTGTTTTTCATTCTGAGTCTTTAGAGTGGTGTTTGCCTAAAAATACAAATAAAAAAAATCATTTCAATTAAAATAGTAACAGACTTACCATATAAGACTTACCAAATCAAAGCTCAGCAAATCTTTTAAATTAAACTGGTAATAACCTTCAATGAACATGAGCTTTAATGAACAGAAGCCATGAGTTACAGAAAGTCAACCATTGTGCTAAACCTTATCATCTTTTACATTTGTATATGAAGACCAATTGTCAATTTTATGAACCTATCCTTACACCACACTAATACATTTATATCTCCTAGGAAATCACAATTAACTATGCACTTTCTCAATTATAACCTTGGTAAACTAACTAAAGAAAAAAGGTGAATGACTCTTTTTAAATACTGTCTACAGAAATACAATGTAGATGGTGAGAATCTTTCGTTGCTGATGAATCAACATTATTTTACTTTAATTAAAAACCATTTTCATCTGACTTGTTTTTGATCCCTCTTTCCTTATCCACAGGAGTATCAAATTTTTAAATGTTCAGCAAAATTAAGAATGCGCTGGGCAAATACAAAAGCATATCAAACTGGTAAACAAAACAGAAACTGCCTCAATATCCACTACTTTTAGATAGGGAGTTCAAATTTAGAAATATACTTGTTGGAAAAAAGTTATTTCATTACACTGTGTATCTTATAAGGAGAAAATTCAAATTAAAAATAAGGCATGGTTTTAGTTGAAAAATTCATGAAATGTTGTATTATTTCTCAGACTTGATTGTATTTCGAATTAACAGAATATTAAAAGATAAATCTGTCTTTTTAGCTGTTAACTGAAGTCATATTTTAATGAAACTTTTTATCCGGCTGAAATGACAATTAGAGCAAGACACTGTTGATATTTCTTTTTCATTTCTTTTGAGTAATAAGAAATTAATTTTCACGAACGATCCTCAGTACCTCGGAACAACCAGTTAATCATTTTCTTGCTGACATCTCTGCCTTACTTCTGGCATTGTAATTTCAGTAACTGATGTAAGATTCCTACTAATAATTCATGTGTACCTGTTTTAACTGAAGTTGAAGCCACTGAACATGGTGAAGGAGTTCTTGGACATCTGATATGCTGAATTCCTGGGAACTGGCTCCATTTGCTTCAGTGTCTGTGTGGGAACCAGCTTCAGCTGACTGGTTTACTGTAGTTCCATTAACTGGACTGGACTGATTTTGACTTTCTATCACATTGCCAACAGCATTATGGTTTGTATCTGACACCTAATGTATATAAATACATGAAATAAGAACTTGTTAATACAGATCTCACTTGCCAACACACTGCCCGCAGATGTGCAGAACTTCTGTTGTAAATCTCTAAACAAATTATCAGATATTAATAGCTTTCTCTTTCATGAAGTCAGGTAAATTTTCAAAAAAACCTGTATGTCTCTAAACAGCCTACCAGTTTGACCGTCATTCTAGGGAAATACAAATGAAAATTCTCAGTAAATCTTTTCTAACTTACTTACAGAGGCTGCTGGTAGAAAAAAAGGTTTAAATCCAGAGACCCTAAATCACTGAGAAGTAATTTTGCTTTTATACGTCAAAGAACATGGTAAATCAACCAAACACAAACTGGTATATAAGATGTACAGATGTGAAGTGCACCATAAGTCTACAAACTAAACAAAATTCAGACTTTCCTTCCTAACAGAGTATATATACCTCAGTGTGTTGTACATGAGAGATCAAAGTTTTCAGTTTCTCATTCTCCTGAATCACTTTATCCAGTGCCAGCTGTTTTCCCACCAATGATTCTTCCAGCTCCTCCACCCTCTGAGACTTTTCCTGAAGCTTGGATTTCAAATGTAACTGTGCTCTGCCGGACCACTCCTAATAAGCAAATGTATATTAATTTCCATCTGTTATTGCTAGTGCATTTTCATTTTTCAGTGTTGCTGCTGAATCGAACTTATGACCTTACTTTAAGAAGCATACACTAAAATTTAGAGCATTCTATTTCCAATATGAATGAAATTTTAAAAGAATGTTTCCCTATGTCAAGGTGTCGGTCAAAAATTTTAAGCTCTACAGGTAATCGAATGCATTAATAATACACCAATTTTGTCATTTAGTTTTTGAAAGTATCATGTGAATCTACTACTGGTCTAGAAATGTTGTTTTAACTTGTCTGCAATTGATAATCCTGGCACTTAAATGAAAAATCTTAGTGAAATACTTGTGATCAATCTTTATAAAGTATATATAATTTTCTGTCTGGAACTTTTTGGCAGGATGTGCCAAATATACTCTATGGTGCCAATACTATTTCCCCTTACCTGAGCAGAGTCTGTGTCATCTTCACTACAACTACTTGTGGCCAATGTGTCACTCTGAAAGCAAAGATAGATGCATTTAATGATGGTATAAAATCTATTCCTCCAGAAACTAGGCATCTCTCTGTATACCTGGCATAATATGACCTGTGTTTTTCATTAAATTTGAACTTATTTTCTGGATCTACATAGTTTGAATAAAATGTGGACTGTTTGCGATTTATATACACCATTCTCAATGCTTTTTGAAGTTTTGAAAAGTACCCACAAAAAAGGAAATTACAGTTAGCAGCAGCTACTGACAGGATTAAATCATGTAACCCTTTGAGAGTTAGGATTAGAAACCATTTAGATAAAGCTCTCTATCACTGAAATGTCACTCAGTCATATGGAATCCAGTTTGCTCAACCATCCTTCCTGTGAAGGACCAGTATAGACCAACATCCTCAGTAAGAAACTGCCATTTTTTTTCATACATAAAATCACAGACTCCAACACATGACCTTAAATGAGTCAATGGTACATGTATAGTGTTTACACGTCAGTGAATAATAAACACTAGAGTGAGTAAGAAGATCTTCTGATTTTTATTCTATTTACACTCCAAGGTATTAATAAGAATACATTAAGGTTTACAGAGAAACAAACTAAATCATGTTAATGTACTTACATCAAAGGCAAATCCTGTATCAGACAAAGTTTCTTGTGGTGGGATGATAGTTGCCAGCTCTCCACTACTGACAAGTGAACTTCCTGTCTCGTCAGTGTGAGACTTTTTCTTTCTTTTCTTCCTCTGAAACTGTGCTAACTGAAACATAAACAGCAGTTTTACTTTACAGCTCTCTTGACTACAGTACAGTTACTTATTCCACAGTAATCAACAGTCTTGTACAGCCATAGTGTACATTCACATTAACTTTGCCAGTATTTCTAGCATTCTACAGTTATACCATGGCTACATATACTGGCAAAGTATATGTGAATCTACAGTGTGGCTGATCATACCTGTTATTCACTGTGGATCTATCTACTTGGCATATCTATATGATTTCTTCAGTATCTCAACTGGTTGACTGAAAACTTGTGCCAAATGAACTTGCCCTGTATAATAGTTATGCCATATTAATATAACAATTTCATTGTTTGTAGTTCAGTAAAACTATTCCTTGTATGCATACATGATGTGGCATGATAAATAATCCATACTATGAATACTGAGCTATTTTTTTCTTAATAACATCAGACCCTGAACTTACATCAAACATTTGACAGACGAAAATGAAAATTTTGAGGACTCATACCCTATGTTTATGCAATAACTGTTACTAGATTAATGAATAAAACTTATTACATACACTGATCTGAACAGATATTATTTTGTCTTTCAAAATATGCTTAAACCTCAGCAAAGAACAAAATATGTTTCATTTTCTGGTTATTGAAAGTTATATTAGCAGTCATGGCTATAACCTGCTGGACAGTCAAACCTGACTTATAGACACTGACATAGTCTGATGAAGACAACCTGCATTCCGGACCAAATGTCTGGAGATAGTGCCAAACGCAGTTTTCATCATTTCACTTTTCCTATGCATACCAATTTAAGTGTTTACTTTCTGTGTATTCTTAAACAGTAAAATGCAAAGAAATAAGTAGAGCTTTGTAGAGCTGAAGTCAATAAGATGGACAACACAAGCAAGAAATGCAATTCCTCAACACTTACTAGTTTGCAAAAAGAAAATTGTGATTATGAGAAAAAAAGGAAGGACCAGACATTTCAATGATTGGGAGCAGAAAATCGACTCTGGTTGCTTTTTGGTATTTCAGGTCTTTGCTTTTTGACATCACTTGTTAAATGAAATTCTTTAAACTTGTGAATTACACATTGGCATTTCTTATTCTTAATTCAAGTGACACCAAGCTACATGAAAATGAATTAACACCTACTAGCAAACTTTTTTATATCTTAAGAAAAGAACTATAATCCAGTATTTCTTCAGATTCCGTTTTTTTAAACAAATCCCTATTTGCTAAATGTCAACTGTTATTCATAAATTATCAATAATATTCTTTGCAATTAACTATTTGAAGTGACTTAGTGAGCAGTTCTGGACTGGGCCTTTCTGGAGAGACACATTCGAGTATTTCAACGTGCTTTTCATGACCAGTAAAAGGTAGTTCATTTTCACTTTTAGGCAGTGTCTTGCCCCTTTTTATATGATAAATTCATATGCAAAGAAATGGGCCTGTAGAATGGGGGACGAGTAAGTTCCATGCCACGATAAACATGATAGTCATGATAGTGAACGAGGGCTGTCTGTTTTCAACATGCATAGTGAAAGCGCCATCACTGTCGTAATGAGAGGTAGATTTTAAAAACTTTGCTGAAGGTATACTTTTTGCTTTCCTGCTCTTAGCTTCTCGTCTCTCTTTTCACCTTCCATGGTGATCTAGGCTGAAGTTTGTTAACTTTTGGTTTTGTTTCTCATTTTCTTAACGATGACGTTTCCGCTAGATGGCGCATCTTTTAAAGATCATCAAAGGGCGGTAATCCAAATTTGAAGGTCTCATACTTCCATTACCATATGTAGGTACCAATAAACGGCATTTTATGTTCTTGTACATACTTCGTCGCTTTCCTTTCAAATAAAGACCTCAATTATTTTAGGCCTTTGTTTGAACTTACTGAGATTAAGTTTAAAAATGAATGAAAACCCTGGAACTTACTATAAATAGTCTCTGGTAGGCACAACTGAAAGAAAATTTAGTCAGTTACCTCTTCTCACCAAGGCCTTTTAAATAGGAAAGATCTTGTTCTTACAAATGAATGGAAGTATTTCATATAGATCTATGTTTTTAATGTTATATATTCACTTGTCAGTACATAATTACAAAGGCTATATAAACATGTTTGTGATTTTGAGCATGGTCCATATCGACCTGGAATATGGTCCGTATCATCTCAAAATGGGCGCCATATCAATCTGATTAAAATCATATCCTTAACATCGCTATGCTATGCTAATGTAGTAGTTTTGACATTTAGTTAACGTCCGGTTTTGTCCTTTTCACGGCGTGTCACTGTCGTCCGTCATACTATTCATGTCATTCTTGGTAGATAAAATTCCTATTCAGTAATTTTCTCATTTTATAATTGGTTTCCTGGTAGCCTAAATTTAATATTTTTGTCTGTTGTAAAGGTTTTGTTTCTAAATGAAATATAGTTGAAATTTCTCCTCTATATATTCTGCGGGTTAACTTTATTTTGGTGAACGGGCATAACCCATTTGGATTCCGGTAGGGAAATCAATTTCGTGCAAGTTACAAGTACCCTGACACATGTTCAGGGGATGTCTAGTCTGCACTGCACTTAAGGTGTTTCCTGGGTGCTGGTAGCAAATCCTGCCAGACCCATTGCACAAGGAAACTTAAATCCCAGGTGCTCACAGCAAAATCTGTAGCCCCAAATTGATGGGATATTTTCTCTCAATATATTTTCATCCAAAACACTTAGTAGAATATGATAATTTTCTGAGGAATATCAAACTGTTTAGTGGTGAAATATTTGATTAAAAGGAGTATGAAAACTGTAACGTCTTGTTCGTTCATTCAATATTTGTAATTCCCTATTGACAGTGACCTTCGACCCTCGAGTGTTGTGCGAGCCAAGGCAACTTGCGTTGCGTAGCACTCGTGGATTGAAGTTGAAGTAGAAAGTCTACCCAGAGTACGAACAATTTAAACACCTCTAGCGCGAGTGCGGCAATTCTTAGCACTGGCCACGGTTACACTAACCGTAGGGAGATCGTGAACTTCAGTCAGATTGGGCGCCATATGATCTGGTCCGTATCGTCCCATGATCGTCAGTAGACCTACAAAGACCTACAATGATACTATAGATCTTGTCCTCATAGAGCTAAATAAATCCGTTCGAATTGATACGCAGTTTTCATACAAAGCCTATATCGACCTAACTATGAAACAAATAAAATTGGAGCTCAAATAATACATTGGAGCTCAAATAATACATTGCTCTAGATCTACTTCTGACTGGTTTTAACAGGCTAGCTTTCACAACTTCGGATTTTTAGCCAAGTCCTTGACCATGACAAAGGACTAGTTACGGCTGCACAAGTTGCTCAACACTGACAATTTAAGCGCAGTGAATAAGAAGTGTATTAAATTCACCCTATTTCATAATCTTATTATGTACTTTTGTTGTATATTGATGCTTCAAAACTTAAGCGGGCTAGTAGCCCAATCTGACTAATGCACACAATATCCATACGGTTAGCGCAGCGATTTTAGGATATGACTTCAATCAGACAGGCTGGTAGCCTTAAAGTTTATTACCGTATTAATGGATTCTAAACTTTCCCTCCTTCTTTAAGTATTTTCTTTCATGTTAAAAACTTGAAAAATCACTCCGAATGAAAGCAGTAGTTCACGAGACAGTGATAGGGACAAGAAGACGGGTTATCATAAAACAGGTAATAAATTTGTAATAATAAATAATGAATATATCGCTGACGTCCAGATACCGGTACTTTGAAACTATAGCACATAACCATCTTAAAAGTTGCAGTCTGTGGCAACTTTGCTTCACCTCAACAATATTCTTGGAACATAAACTTCGAGATAGCCTTTTCAAAAAGTAAAAAAAATCACCAAACGATTATAGGAAAGAGAGGATGTAGTTCTAGTTCGGCATGAACCAAATCGGATCCCTGGGCCTAAATAGCAAGTAACATTCAAACCTCACCTACTTATCTTATCAATACGAGACAAATGGGGCACTGACCTAGATAACAGAGCAGATATACTTCCGTAAACTACATGTGTGTCACATGTATTGTTCTTCTCTAGACAATAAAAGGTACTTTTTTTCGTCAAATGTACTAATCATAAAAACAAACATCTTTGTTGTGAAACGAAACCGTTCATTGCTGATAAGCTGTTAATAACCGGTGACTTAATGTATCGTTTATAATTCGTTCGTAAACACATTTATCTGAAAAATCAGAATGTTAGCGTTTAAGATAATAAGTTTGCAAGTACTGCTTTATATATTGAATATTTAATTTGTTTAAACAGAGAGCAATGCCTCTACGCAACCGTTTTCAGTTCGAGCAAAGCATGTAAAATTGAATCAAGGAAAAAAATTCTCAGTAAAGCCTTTTTTATCATTAGCACGGCTTTCTTTGGAATGGTGGCATTACTTTTGACCTTTGTTCTGGTCTGGTCGTGCGAGGCTACGACATATGACGGAAAGCTACGAAATGCGACGGACGGAACGTTCGAAGCATACATGATACCACGATTTAAATCTAGCCATGCCTCCTTTATTGAACCATGCCCAAATGGTGATTTAGTGATGGCGTGGTTCAGTGGAACGGCGGAAGGAGAAAGTGATGTTTGTATTTATTTTTTAACGGATTTATCAAAATAATTACTACTAATTAAGATTCTTATCATTACAAAATCTATCAGAAATGTTGTTGCCGCGTATTTCACCCATAAAATATTAATGATAGCAGGGCCTTAATTGAGAGGGAATGGAGGCCCTGATGATAGTAAAAATGACTAACAACAATTCTAACCAGAGAAAGCTGGAAAATATAAAATTCAAGTTTCTTCAGCGCAATGCCAAATTTTCTTATCCTAAAATAGTTTTATCACTTCATAAACCTGGATATAAACAATACAACAGTATCGATACGCTAAACAGACAAGGTCTTTCCTCATGGCATTTTGAAAATTCGGTTTATTTAATCAAAGTTTTACCAATATGACTAGATTTAGCTTCTTTGTTCTATCTGACTTATAGGTATTGTAGGCGTTTATTGTATGCCATGATTAAAGCGTATGTGCTGATGAAATTCTCGTTCTTTTGGCATCGTTTTCTTTTTCAAGGTAGCAATTGTTGTGAGTCGATTACCAAACGGAACTGACCAGTGGACTGGACCTATTGTTGTGTCACAGAGAAAAGGTTATTCAAACCAGAATCCAGTCCTCTTCTACGATAACCAAGCAAAAATATTGTATCTGTTTCACACACAGCAAGACGCCAAGAAGTCGTCAGGTTATAAACTGAAAGGGGAAGGTAAACTTAAAATAGTCCCCCTTTAAACATAGCCTATACAGTGATTCTTAAAATATATACATTCAAATTAACCTTTATTAAAATATAAGTTTGTTCATAAAATAAGCAATAATGTCGTAACGATCCTGCTAGCAAAAAGGAAAGAACTGTAAGGCCGAACTTTCGAATTGACTAGCTCGGGCACAACTATACTTGAGCAGTGATTCTTCAATTTAGTTACATTATACCTCAATCGTAGAACACTAATGATTGCTTTAAACTTTAAACTTCGGACCAGAATAAGTTTTTAAAAATATGATCATGCATTAGGAGGCGATTGTTATGATATTTCAACTAGATTTCAAATCCACCAAATCCTTTTAATATGCTTCCGTATTTATTAGACTCGGCCACCATTTGGGAACTGCAGTCTACAGACTACGGTAAGACATGGAGCCCTCCCCGTGTAATGTTTGGTAAAGCAGGGTCGTTTGACAGGAATCGTATAATTCTGTCGCTGAAAAACTCCTGGCTTTATCCTATTTACTATGCTGGTGGAAGTAGGAAAGACACATCATATATCAAGGTCGGTGTTAGCGTTTTTGTATAAAGAAATAAAATGACGTTTGTTATAGTCCCGCGAATGAAGTCTCAATTCATGATATTAACGAGTTCCCATAGACTTAGTCCGTTGGTTGATTGACTGGTTGCTGTGGTGATTTGTTGCTATACCTTTGCGATAAAAGTTCTTTTTCTTTTAAGTTTTACAGGGTTAAACAGAATCTTGGATCACTTAAAGTGCAAATTCGACTTAATGAAGGCGTTGCAGAATTGGGTTACTGGTTTTCTATTTCTTTGAATGCCTTGCATATTGCATAAGTAATATAAAATCTCTTTTATAGAACACTCTTCAGGAATCAACGTTCACTACACTTACTTTCCATTTTTCCTCGCTGTGTTGTCACGTGATTCTCTTTGCAGGAAAGTGTTTCACATAAACCATTTGACACATGGCTGGAGCATTACTTCACGGACTCAGATCATCTCGTTCAACCGAGTGTTGTTCGCCCAGTCGCAAGTAATTTGAGAATAACTTAAGAAGAGTCAAATTAAAATCTACAATTTCTGCTGAAGTTAGGTTTTTGTGCTGACGTCATCAAATTTTATGAGGCTGGTGTTTTACTTTTCACTGTAAGTTGAAACGTTACAGTAAGAACTAAATTATCAAAGCTTCTTGACAAATTTTTCATTAGTATGGAAACATAGTTGGTAGCGGGGAAATACTAGTAGCCAGTTACTCTTGTTTATGCTATAAAGGCTGGTGTCCACGGAGACAATCTTCTCATTTGACTGACGATGTCTAATTCTTTTCCCAGACTCAACCAAACTTGTATCTTTCTTCCGAGACCGACGAGCAGAACATATCTATCGTGCTATAAGTCTGACAGATGGTGTCACGTGGTCCAAACCTTCGAAAACTACCTTGCCAAACAATAATAGCGGCATAGAGGCCACTGTTCTGCAGTCAGGACACCTTGCGATTGTCTACAATCCTACAACCCATGTCAGGTAGTAAAACGTGACCGGCGCTTAGAAAAAGTGATTACCTTACGTCAAGTCATTTTGACGTCACGAGACATTTTTGTTGATTTTCATGACAACAAAGTTTAAATATAAATTAAAATAAAATTACATTAAAATAAATATGACAATTATTAGAAACTAGTGTGTCAACAATCTCAGTTACTTCCCTTTACCAACTACTTTTAGTTTTACCAAGACGATCTTTCATTCAATTCATATTTCATGGTAACTTCAAAGACAGTGAAAGAAACGCCAATGCATCAAAGAAAATGTAGACCGTTAGAAACGAAACCCATTATATCAATTTGTGAAGTAAAAGTACATCTCTTTTTCACAGAAATCCAATAGTTATCTCCCTTTCAATGGACGAAGGGGTGACATGGGTGCACACCCGATCACTGGACCATGAGTCTGACACAGACGGCGTGGAGCTAAGTTATCCAACTTTGTTCCAGGACTCCAGGGGCCGGATCCATGTGTCATACACTTACAACAGGGAAACTATAAAACATAAAATACTTCCAAGTGAAGCATGGATCATGCAGAGAGAATAAATTATCCATAAACTATGAAATTGACAAGTTGTTTTTCTTACCATTTTGTTCTCAAATATTTACAACTTGGTACACAAGGTAATTGCCTTTAAGAGTGTATCCTCTAATGAAGACTGTGTTAACAGCAAGTGCGGTGTGATTTGTGGAAGCGAACTTTTTATGAGTTTATTGCTAAAATGTCGAAGGCCACATTGTGAGCCAGTGTTGACAAAATTTTGAGGATGTATTTACTCCGAGTAGTTATACATGAATATTCGTGCATATAAATGTCTTATCTCCGTCGGGCACAAATGAAATGCCCGCCACTTTGACAGTCTGGTCACAAAATTTGTTTCAAAGTACAGTACTTTTAAAATTAAACTTGATACACTTGTGCTCTTGGAGTTCACTTGCTTTAAATCTCTAGTGCTTTTGACGAAGTGCACTCCAAACTCTTGTCTTTGCACACAGTAGCAACAAAAACCTAGTTTAAAGGCAAATGTATGTTAAGCCAAAGACTTTGAATAGGAATTTGATTAAAATAATTAGTAAAAAAAGACCCACTTCTCTATAGAAACTAAAATTGAGAAAAAATACATTAATAAACAAAATTGTGAATAAAAAGTAATGAAATAATATGATTAGAAAAACGAACGAATGAATGAATTAATGTGATAATTTGAATGAACAAACTAATGGAAAAAAACTGAAAGAAGGAACGAACAAAAAGGAAACAAATGAAAAGAAACTTGGCAAAGACATGCTGTTTTTAGGTAAAGTTAAGCCGAATATGGTTGAATCAGTGATTTTGTTTTGGTTTATTTTGCATATGAAATTTTATACATATATGATTTGAATTCTAAATATATTTTTCAGGATTTTTACTGAGCAAATGTTAAATGAATGAATGAATGATTGATTGATTGATTGATTGATTGATTGGTTGATTGATTGATTGATTGAATTAATGAATGAATGAATGAATGAATGAATGAATGAATGAATGAATGAATAAATGAATGAATGAATGAATGAATGAATGAATGAAATAATTGTGAAATGAAAAGTGTTCTTTTTAGATGTTTTAAAATAAGGTGTTAAAAATTGAACCAGCTACATGTCGATCAATGTTCAGTTTTCCTTACGGGAAACATCCTTGGAATAAAACCTAAACTGTTGGACCTTTGTTTTGAAAACAACTAATAACTTGAAGAAGCTAGTTTATGGATTAAATTAGTTAATGTGTCCAGGGTGTAACTTTACCCCAACTCTCTCAATAGGCAGATTAACTCCTCTTAATCTTAAAAAAAAAAACTCTGAATATAATTTTCATTATATTTCTCATTTAATTTACAAATCAACAATTCAATAATTCATGCAGTATTTATCTGCATAGCGGATTTTGAAATATATTTTCAGTGTCATTTTAATAGTGGCTATGAATTATTAAAGAAAACCACCTAACAATAAATACATAAACTATTAAATGTCGGTTGATAATCAAAGCTTTTCTTTGAATAAAGAACAGTGTATGATATTAACATGACACATTTAAACGTAATTATAAAAGGGAGTAATCCATAAACATTAATCACTGATGGCCAGTAAACAATCCACGGCCGAAGACTTTCTCAAACCATTAAGGCGAAATACTTGGGGCGTCACAATAGACAGCACACTGTCCTTGAACAGCCATGTAGACATAAAATCCAAGAAAGCTACAAATACCACATCCTGTCTACGTAGAAAACCTTTCCCACTGTCCTCTTGACATCAAGGCTACCTGTCATAAGTCTTTGGCAAGGTCCCAGCTTGAAAATGCAGCATCACGGTATGGGACCCATATAGTCAGACTAGTATCAATAAGCTGCAGAGCGTTCAGAGAAGAACTGCCACATTCTGCACTGGTGACTACAGACACATCAGCAGTAGCATTACAGCGATAGAGGAATAACTTGACTGGTAAACTCTTGCATCCCGCCGTATTCCATACTCACCAAAGCTGTCATGATGTACCGGGCCGTGACTGAAATGTGTTCGATATCCAAACACACTCAATGCCGATACAGGCAGGGATTGGCACAAGAGGGCAAGTCAACAGGTTTCTTGTACTATTCTCCAGTGTGAACGCCTACAAGTACTCGTTCTTTCTATCTGGAATTCGTATATCTGGAACATTCTTCCAAATGAGGTCATGAGTGCCCATTCCCTAGACGTCTTCTAGACAAGGATGGATGCTTAGCACACGTAGCGCTGGAGCAAAATGTTTTTAGCCTGTTTTTAACCTGCACTTCCCTTCACACATTTACATAGTTCAAAGTTGTGTGACAGTACTCCAGAGGGATCCAACACATTATTTTAAAAATATTTTACAGCACAAATACTGTCATAATATTCATTCTCAGTATTTTCATGGTACAGGTGTTCTTCAGTTTTTTATTTAAACAAATCATACTGATCAACCTTCCAAAACATATTTCTCTGAGACTGAGATGCATTGTGATGTGCAAATTAAGTGCGTGGAAACTGTGATCAGAATGGGACAATATTTAGTTACTCCTCACTCTTGACTTTTTGACAATTTATATTTAATACGTATTCACCGGGTGACAAGGGTCAAGGCCGAGTAGTGGAACTTCCGTATTTTCCAGTTTAAATCGGAGTTTGTAGCAATGAGTGAAGTTCCCTGGTCAAATAAACGGGAAGACTACGAATTAAGAGATGTGATTGGTATGTGTATTAAACTGATTTAATAGCATATTTCTGTATTTTAATAATTCAATGTCGAATGTCATCATTGATGGAAAAATTCATTGATTCAGTCTCCACCACATGACCCTAGGGCTAGGCAACACTTTACAGATTCAGAAACTGAAACGTGTTGTTACCGCTTCATAAGACAAGATCAAGAATGAAATACATGTTTGAAACGTGACGATGATTATGATGGGACATCAGGTCTCTAGTGTATTTGTTAGAAATTCATCGGTTGGTATAAATAGCGAAATGAAGATTGCATGGCGAAATGGGCGAAATGAAGATAAAAAAACAAAATACTGTTATTATCCTTTATTAAAGATAAAAGATCTAAAATTGATCAAAGATTATTTCATATGTTTTCAGAATAGACATAAATGAAAACAATGTACGGTAAATTTCTCTTTGATCATTTGCTTTCAAGTTCTTGTTATGGCGAAATGAAAAAGAGCGACGGCGAAATGGAGAAAAATGTAGAACACTCTTCAATTTTTAATGATAATTAAATCACTTATCGTTTTGTTAAACTGTCAAAACACAGAAGTTGAATTAGTGAATTTATCTTTTGTTATGTATTTGAAAGATGTACTAAACATGGGCGAAATGGATCTAACTCGGCAAAATGAAGATATAATCCTGATTACTCAGTTAGTATTTATTTCGGCGAAATGAAGAAGATCGACGGCAAAATGGAGAAAATGTAGAACGCATTTCAATTTTTAATTACAATTAAATCATCTTATCGTTTTGTTAAACTGTCAAAACACATATGACTAGAAGTTGAATCAGTGAATTTATCTTTTGTTATATATTTGAAAGATGTACTAAATGTGGGCGAAATGGATCTAACTCGGCGAAATGAAGATATAATCATTGTGTTTAAATTAAATATTCATTATTGTTATTTCATTAAAGTAAATGTCGGTTTTTGGTTGTAATGTGATAATTGTAATGAAAAATAATCATCTTTTTCTACTTTATTTATTTCATTTAAATACCAAATTGCTGCATTGATTTCTGACTGTTCTTCAGACTTTCCAATTTAACTGATGAAAGAGCCATTATTTTCAATCAGTTTAGTCCACTGATACTCGTCAAATAAACAAGTAATTAGCGAATTAACATAAAGCCACGTGTAATCTGTTCACACGTATGTCGTAAATGTTAACTGACACGCGCTATATAAAAAAACAGAATATAACAATAAACAATCGGATGTTTAAATAATTGATTTATTGCGCGGCATTAAGTTATTTGCCTACCTTAATTTGTTAATATCATCAAAATTCTTTCATAGATTTCTTTTCTTGCTTTTTCTTGGTTATACAGTATGAAAAATATAGGTTTATTTTTAACGTTCATTAACTGTTTGAAATTAAAATTATATGGCCATTTTCTAAATTTCTTAAGTGCATTTTTAAATTTTGTATTGTTTCTAAATATTATTCTTATTCAAATTAATATTCAAACATTTAGCAAAATTGTAGTCTGTTCGAACTGTAAACATCAATATACGTAGATTTGCAGTATTAGTCTACAATTCGTTGCTCTGAAATTTCAAGACTGATATTAACTATATCTTGCTGTAGCCACAAATCCTTTAACCCCAAACTCTCTGAGATGCTATTTGAAAGACCCTGTTTAAATCAATATCTGTTTATCTTGATTTCTACTTTTGAATAAAAGAAATAAATACGGTCAAAAAAAAAGACCAGTAGTATTTCAATAATCATTTATGATACCACACTTTTGAAGAAATTGATAAAGTTCTGGTGGGATTTCAAAATTGTATTAGACATTTTATTGTACTTTTCTCCATTTTGCCGTCGATCTTCTTCATTTCGCCGAAATAAATACTAACTGAGTGATCAGGATCATATCTTCATTTCGCCGAGTTAGATCCATTTCGCCCATGTTTAGTACATCTTTCAAATACATAACAAAAGATAAATTCACTGATTCAACTTCTAGTCATATGTGTTTTGACAGCTTAACAAAAGAATAAGTGATTTAATTATAATTAAAACATTTTTCTCCATTTCGCCGTCGCTCTTTTTCATTTCGCCATAACAAGAACTTGAAAGCAAATGATCAAAGAGAAATATACCGTACATTGTTTTCATTTATGTCTATTCTAAAAACATATGAAATATTTAAAACAATTAATCTTTGATCAATTTTAGATCTTTTATCTTTAATAAAGGATAATAACAGTATTTTGATTTTTTGATCTTCATTTCGCCCATTTCGCCATGCAATCTTCATTTCACTGTTTATACCAACCCGAAATTCATGGCTGGAAAACTTGGTTACATCAAGTTAACTATGGTAAAAGTAAAAATAATATCATTATTTGAAGTTTTCAGTCGAATTTTATGATTTTCAGGTATAAAAATTTGTTTTTGAATTGTTGCTGTTGCACTTGTTATCTAATTCTAACCTTTGAATTATGAATTATGAAGATACATCAGGTGGAAAGTATTATGGTGAAGGGCTTAGTTAAGCTAAAATTGATTGTATGCACAAACCTACAGGGGGTCCAGGGTGCCACACGAGGCCCCCTTGCAGGTTCAGGTCAAAGCCCCGATTGGGATCTAGAGGGCAAAGCCCCTTGAACTTCCAGAGTTTGTCATTTAAGGAGTTTTTCGCATTAAAGTTATTCTCTCTGTTTGTCTTCAGGAACAAATTGAATGCATGGGCATGTAATTGGGTGTATAGGCAGCTAAACCATAGGCAAAAATACTTTTCTTTATTACAGGGGCAGGAGCCACTGCTGTAGTTCAGGGAGCAGTATGTAAGCCAAGGAAAGAGCCATGTGCAATCAAGCGCATCAACCTGGAAAAATGCAACACAACTGTAGAAGAATTGTTGGTCAGTTGCAATGCACTTTGTAGTTATTTTTAAACATCTTTATCCATCATTACATCGCTTGTAACAAAAAGTACAGTAGTTAGAGGTCCCATTCATGTAAAATTTTATGTTAATCATGAAAATAAATAAAGATGCACGTAAAAAAAATAATACCTGTTGCATGCATGCAAAAAAAAAAAAAAAATAATGATAAAAAAAAAATAAAAATGATAGATAATCTACTCAAAGAACTATGTTTGATATTGCTACACTCCAGTACTATTTATAGACACTGAATGGTTTGTGGCTGTTGTATTGGTTTTTTCTGTATAAATTTTTGTTTACTGTGATACAGTCCATACAGTTTTAGCGGAGAACCTCAAGGATTACTATTTATAGATAAAGTCTGGTTTCTGATATCGGCTTTTTCGTGGTATTATTTAATGGTGTTTCAGCAGAATGCAAAACTGTAACCCAGTCAATACAATTTTTACAACAACATGTCCTTGAAATTGAAGCTGTCTGCTTTCTTTCAAAAGAAAAAATGCTGGTGAAACTGGCGATAATGATCCACATTTTTATGCTCCCCAAAGGGCAAGCATATAGTTGCCGCTTTGTCCGTTCGTCCGTCATTATTTTGTCCGGAGCATAACACAAAAACTGTTAGAGGTATCAAGACCAAACTTCATAGGTAGTAAGATCTCATTATGGAGCAGTGCAGTGCACAAGAGCCATATCTCTTGCTTTATTAATTTTTGAGTTATTGTCCTTCAAAATTTCTCATACTTATTTTTTGTACGGGGCATATCTCACAAAGTATAAGAGTTATCAACTTGAAACTTTATAAGTAGATAGATCTTATTGATGAGCAGTGCAGTGCACAAGGACCATAACTCTTGCTTCATTAATTTTTCAGTTATTGCCTTTTGAAATTTCTCATACTTATTTTTTGTCCGGGGCATATCTCACTAAGTATAAGAGATATTAACATGAAACTTTATTGGTAGATAGATCTCTATGAGGAGAAGTGCAGTGTGCAAGAACCGTAACTCTATTTTGCATTATTTAGGAGTTATTGCCCTTAGTTATTTTTCATACTTTATAAAAAATACGTATTAAACAATAGCCCTTTTGGAATCGGCATTTATTCGGGGAGCATCCATCGGTTCTACCGATTTCTTGTTTTTTAGTGTACTACCCCCAGAATCTGCTGTGTACCCGCAAAATTGATCAGACATGGGTACCTGTACCCCTCTTTTAAAAAAGCCAGTGGGAACCATGAGTAGTGAAACATAGAGGATTATTCCTCTTACTATGATTAACTTTACTCTGAACTGTGCACTTTATATTATTGATATCATTCTTGTTTGAAGTTGAGAAAGTTATGTGTGAAAAATGTATATTATCTCTTTTATGTCAGTTAACATAAATTTTTAGACCTTCAGCACAAAAATTGCCAACATCATGACACATGTGTGGCCTCAATAACTAAATAATGACAATGATTAAATTTTTTTTAGACCACTAAAATTAACCTTTTTTTTACAGAAAGAGATACAGGCAATGAGCCAGTGTAAACATGAGAATGTAGTTGGATACTACACATCATTTGTGGTCAAAGATGAACTATGGGTTGTTATGAAACTATGTGGAGGAGGTATGACTTTACATTATCCGTAATATGATCACATTGAAATGATCTGCATGTCATATTTGTGAATGTGTCATTTAGTTTAGTTTAAACTTATTTATATTACATTGATTGGGAAGCTAGTTCTTGCAACTTATATTCATCCCTCTCGATGGCCGCTACCAAAGTTCAAACCATTACTTGCGTTGAAAGTGAGAAATGTGGAATGTCACTGGAGACTCTCACCCACTTTGATCCCTGAGCTCTCTGAAACTAATCTATACCATCTTGGTCTTGTTGAAATTAAGCTGGGGATGATTCATTATTATTTTTTGCCTGATACATTTATGTGAGATACAAATGACGGAAGACGGACAAAACCCCCTACGGACAAAACCCCCTACACTGTTTTTTATGGAGTGGACAAACCCCCTACCCTGTTTTTATAGTGGACAAAACCCCCTACATGGATTTATCAGAGTGGACAAACCCCCCTACACTGATTTATCAGAGTGGACAAAACCCCCTACTGATGATAATTTTATATATAATCATAAAAAGTATACTGTAACTCAATAAAAATACAAGTTTTTTACATCCCTAAAGGTAGTCTTATAGAACATGAACCATCTGTTCCTTCTTAAGTCACCATTTCGTGTCCACTTAATACATAGACAGCCCTGATTTTGAAATTTACTTAAGTAAAGCCACATAATGGTCAGAACCTATGATTTTGGAATCCATTGTTTTATTTAGATTTTAGTGTTTTAAACCAGATAAACACGTATTAACTGATGCATGTGAATTTAGCAAGATTTCAATGACTTCACAACTCAAACCTCTATTATCTCTCAGAAACAATCATTTTGAGAACATTAAATTTGCAGTCAGATTTTAGTCCATTATTGATTTAAGAAGTCCTGATAACATGCACAACATCAGATACATTCTTTACTCTTTGAAATTTGATTAGTTTTTAAACCTAAACAAGTCGTTTTTGTTTACTTCCTAGATGCCCAAGGAATAATGATTGTTGCTTTTTAACAAACAATAATCTGTGCATTGAAAACATTGCTACCAACATTTGACAATGCTTTAAACACTCCAGTTAACTGATTTGTTGTTTGAATTTGTTTTGGATGACAGCTTTGGTTTATGCATTGTATCAAAGTCTGATGGAGCATCACTGGAAACATCTGCTGGTTACAAAAATAAATTTCTTTAGTATTTTCACATCCTTCCAAAATACCAATACTTTTTTACACCAAGTATTTTTAAGGAACAAGTACGAAGTGGAGATAAATATTTGGCATTTGAGTACTATTTTTATGTTATTCGGCATTCTTGCAAAACTGTATGGTTTGAATTTGAGAGTATTACCTACTAATTATGGTAAACATTCTTTATCAGCAACTTCTTTTCTTCAGTGATATGTAATGGGCAGAAAGAAAAACAATGGTTTTGATAGATTTTAGAATTTCTTTTGTATTTTTTCTTCTTATTTTCCTTCTTGTAGGATCAATGTTGGACATTATCAAAGCCAAAATGCGAGCAGGAAATTGTACCAATGGAGTCTTTGATGAAGCTACCATAGCAACCGTCCTGAAGGAAGTGCTCAAAGGACTAGAATATTTCCATAGTAATGGACAGATTCACAGGTTAGTTGATCTAACTAGATCTAGAAAAACCTTTCCATTCTTCTTAGAAATCTGGGCTATTTCAATATTCTTTGTGTTGATTTGTCACTGCATGTTAGTACATCAGTCCAATCTGCTTATCAATGTTTTGAGATTAAAATAGTTTGGTTTAGCCTTTCGTTGTCTTGTTTGTCATCAGCTAATTCCTGTGAAAAGATCAGTTTATGGATTCACCATTCTGTTAGCTCATTGTTCTGGCACCCTGCTGGCCCCTGTTGCCAGAGGTTTTGGAATTATTCAGCATAATTATGTAGACCACTTTGCTATACTTAATCACTTAAATTTGACTGCATTTTTGTGTGACATTTTTCTCTTGTGGCTTGAAGAAGACATTTCAAAGTTTTGTGCCTTTTTGTCATACAGAGATTGATGTATGATTATATGTAGTGATCCTTTTGTTTCATTAGTTAACAGTAAAATATTTAAATATTTTGATAAAAGTGTTTTTTTTTTTGTTTTTAACTAAATTTCTTTATGTTTTAAATTTCCTTATGTTCTAAATTTCCTTATGTTTATGTTCTAAATTTCCTTATGTTGTGCTTCTTGATTCATCATGAAATTACTGACATGGATTGGAAAACTATATTATGATGCCAAGTTGATAAAGGAAGAAAGTTGAAAAGAACTACTAAATACTTTTCTGTCATTGTGTACATGTAATAAACAGCTCTATGGTAACAGCAGTAATGGATTGATTAACTAACAGCTGTTACTGGTGTTTATACAAAGATTTTACAGTAAGAAATGTCATGCAACATAGAATTTCTAATTTTACTAGAAGCATCAGATTCAGTGAAAAATGAACTTTATTGATCTTTCTTTAAAGGTGGCTTTTTATCACAGGTGTTTCCATTAAGACATACATATAGTGAATTTTTCTAGCTTTAAACTGCATACATGTATTTGTAACATAATATCTATGAGAGATGACTTGTTAAACTTAAAATCAAAGTTTACAATTCATCATTTAAACATATAATCCTGCCCCCCCCCCACCCCCACCCACTCACCAAAAAAACAAAAAAATAAATCTAAAGCATAATTTCTACAATATTGTATGGTTGAAAAATCTGTTTAAGACTCAAAAGACCTATAGACTGAGTGATAATGCAAGAACCATAATTTAATTGCTTTGATTAATCTTTATTTTTTTTATACATTTTATTTTTTTCCCCCACAAAATGAGAATATAAAAAAATGTTGTCTTATTTTAATACAAGGTAATTGTACACAGTGTACAAAGTGTTTACTTCAAATATAGTTTTGTAACTAGTCCAACTTTTTTTTCTTGTTGATGGAGATTTTGGCAGTGTTTCATGTTTACAGCCTCACACTTTACGAAGGTCAACCAATGTTTTTTTCCCACCAGTAACCAGAGGAATGTACCAGGGTGCTTCACCTTTAATTGTTATGTTTTCTTTGTTACCTGTATACATTGTTAGTGGGTGAATGAAAAATTCATTTAGGGATAATTAAGTAGTCAGTTAGTGACTTACTTATTATCTTGATTGGTTTTATGAGGCCTGGTTCCATTAAGTCATTCATTCAGACTATAATTTTTCAGTAAGACAGACAGGCAGACATTTATTAGGTCATTCTATATACCTGAAATTTGAACTGAGGTGATTATCTCACCTAGAGAGTCAGTCAGTCAATGACTTAAGAATTCAAATCAGTTATTTACAGAATTAGTTACATAACTATTGACTATTGAGTCATTCTTGTAGTATGTCACTGAGCTAGTGTGCCAGTCTGTCACTAAGGAACTGAGTAACCAAGCACCCAACCTGTCTCTCAGTGACTGAGTTACCAAGCAGCTAGTCTGACAGTCACTGAGTTACCAAGCAGCAAGTCAGTAACTTAGTCACTGAGTTACCAAGCAGCTAGTCTGTCACTTAGTTACTGAGTTATGAAACAGCTAATCAGTCAATTAGTCACAGAGTTACCAAGCAGCTAGTCTGTCACTTAGTCACAGAGTTACAAAGCAGCTAGTCTGTCACTTAGTTACTGAGTTATGAAACAGCTAATCAGTCACTTAGTCACAGAGTTACCTAGCAGCTGGTCTGTCACTTAGTCACAGAGTTACCAAACAGCTAGTCTGTCACTTAGTTACTGAGTTACAAAGCAGCTAGTCTGTCACTTAGTCACAGAGTTACCAAGCAGCTAGTCTGACAGTCACAGAGTTACCAAACAGCTAGTCTATCACTTAGTCACAGAGTTACCAAGCAGCTAGTCTGTCACTTAGTCACAGAGTTACAAAACAGCTAGTCTGTCACTTAGTCACAGAGTTACCAAACAGCTAGTCTGTCACTTAGTCACAGAATTACCAAGCAGCTAGTCAGTCACTTAGTCACAGAGTTACAAAGCAGCTAGTCTGTCACTTAGTTACTGAGTTACGAAACAGCTAGTCTCTCACTTAGTCACAGAGTTACCTAACAGCTAGTCAGTCACTTACTCACAGAGTTACAAAACAGCTAGTCTGTCACTTAGTCACAGAGTTACCAAACAGCTAGACTGTCACTTAGTCACAGAGTTACCAAGCAGCTAGTCAGTCACTTAGTCACAGAGTTACAAAGCAGCTAGTCTGTCACTTAGTTACTGAGTAATGAAACAGCTAGTCTGTCACTTAGTCACTGAGTTACCAAGCAGCTAGTCTGTCACTTAGTCACTGAGTTACCAAGCAGCTAGTCTGTCACTTAGTCACTGAGTTACCAAGCAGCTAGTCTGTCACTTAGTCACTGAGTTACCAAGCAGCTAGTCTGTCACTTAGTCACAGAGTTACAAAGCAGCGAGTCTGTCACTTAGGTACTGAGTTACGAAACAGCTAGTCAATCACTTAGTCACAGAGGTACCAAGCAGCTGGTCTGTCACTTAGTCACTGAGGTACCAAGCAGCTGGTCTGACACTTGGTTACTGAGTAACCAAGCAGTAGTCTGTCACTAAGTCACTGAGTTACCAAGCAGCTAGTCTGTCGATGAGTTGCCAAGCAGCTAGTGTGTCACTAAGTCACTGAGTTACCAAGCAGCTAGTCTGTCGATGAGTTGCCAAGCAGCTAGTGTGTCACTAAGTCACTGAGTTACAAAGCAGCCTGTGAGTCACTTAGTCACTAAGTTACTTAGAAGCTAGTATGTCACATAGTCACGGAGTTACCAAGCAGCTAGTCTGTTACTGAAATACTAAGTTGCAAAGTATTTTGTCAGTCACTTAGTCACCAGGCAGCTAGTCAGTCACTTAGTCATTGAGTAACAAAGCATTTTGTCAATCACTTAGTCACTTAGGTACCAAGCAGCTTGTCAGTCACTTAGACATTGAGTAACAAAGCATTATGTCAGTCACTGAGTTACCAGGCAGCTAGTTGTCATTCAGTGATGAGTAACAAAGCAGCTTGTCAGTCACAAAGTCATTGAGTTACCTAGTTGTTAGTCTGTCATTTAGTCACTGGCTTACATAGCAGCTTGTCAATCACTTAGTCACTGAATTACCAAGCAGCTTGTCAGTCACTTGGTCACAGAGTTACCAAGCAGCCACTCTGTCACTTATTCACTGAGGTACCAAGCAGCTAGTTAGTAACTTAGTCATAGAATTACCAAGCAGTTAGTCCATCACTAAGCCATGCACTTACCAAGCAGCCAGTCTGACACTTAGCCACTGAGGTACCAAACATCTAGTCAGTCAGTTAGTCATAGAATTACCAAGCAGCTTGTTTGTCACTTAGTCACTGAGGTACTATGCAGCCAGTCTGTCACTAAAGTCACTGAGGTACCAAACAGCTAGTCAGTCACTTAGTCATAGAATTACCAAGCAGGCAGTCTGTCGCTAAGCCTCTGAGGTACAAAACAGCCAGTCTGTCACTTAGTCACTGAGGTACCAAGCAGCTTGTCAGTCACTTAGTCATAGAATAACCAAGCAGTTAATCAGTCATTAAGTCACAGAGTTATTTAGCAGCCAGTCTGTCACCTAGTCACTGAGGTACCAAGCAGCTCATCAGTCACTTAGTCATAGAATTACCAAGCAGCTAGTCAGTCACTAAGTCACAGAGTTACTTAGCAGCTAGTCAGTCACTAAGTCACAGAGTTACTTAGCAGCTAGTCAGTCACAAAGTCACAGAGTTACTTAGCAGCTAGTAAGTCACTAAGTCACAGAGTTACTTAGCAGCTAGTAAGTCACTAAGTCACAGAGTTACTTAGCAGCTTGTCAGTCACTAAGTCACAGAGTTACTTAGCAGCTAGTCAGTCACTAAGTCACAGAGTTACTTAGCAGCTTGTCAGTCACTAAGTCACAGAGTTACTTAGCAGCTAGTCAGTCACTTTGTCATGAAATTACCAAACAGCTAGTCAGTAACTTAGTCACAGATTTGCCAAGCAGCCAGTCTGTCACTTAGTCATTGAGTTACCAAGCAGCTAGTCAGTCAGTTATTATTAATTTCTTGAAACATTCATTCATGGCATTTAATGATAAAGAAATTATAAGTTAAGCCAGAAGCTGAGTCAGCCATTGCATCAGTCTTTCATGAAGCTAGGCTGTAAGTTAGTAATTCCTTGAGGAACTCATGTGATGAAATCATTCTGCCATTTCCTTTATTTCATTGTTTTTGTAATTTATTTTGTCATTTAGTCATCTATACTGTCAGTCACTGACTCGCATTTATATAGTCAACTATATTAATTCACATATAAATTCAGACAGTACTGTGTTGTTGTCCATTCAGTTACTGTGCTGGTAAAAAGAAAAAAGTACTTACCGATACACTAGTAATGCTTAGATTGTAAAACTGTGGCAGGGACACAGAAAAAAAAATGCTAACTGCACTTAATACTAATCTTGAATGTACATGTATATGTGTGTGTTAGTGATGTACAGATTTTAGGACAAAAGCCAACAAAAAGGAAATGTCATACAGAACTACAAATGTAAGGTATATATTTAGAGCACCCTAAATTTGAACTATGATATTTTATATATAAGTTTGGATCTGTAATCTGACTTATTCTGCTTCTAAGTGCATTTGACAGCTTTTTTTTTTTTTTTTTTAAGAAAAATATTTCCTTAACCGGGTTACTATGATATTTGTATTTTGGTTTTTAAATAGCGTGGAAGGTCACCACCCCGTAAACACAGTAGAAGTGATATTACATGGCAAGGAATTAAATTTAAATAAAAAAAGTACTTCTACAGTATACATTTTGAAATGATATGCCCTGTTAAAATGCCCTTCTTAAAATGATGCTATTTTTTCTCAGTTTTGAATTTTTAAAATAAATTTTGATTTTGATAACCACAAAATTGATTGCAAGTTAACAGATTTTGAAGTTGGTCAAGTGGTAAGGTCTTTGACATGTTACATGCTGTAACCAGCTAACACTGAGATAGATTCTATAATTATGTTTAGCTATGTACTACCATGAATAACTTTAGAATAAGGAAGTCAATAAATGGAGGATCACCTGTAGTCCCAACTGATATTTTCCTTCCTAATTTATCTGCAAGAACTCAAAGTCACTGACTGAAAAATGCTTGTAACCTTTGTCGGCCATCTCATTTTATTTTCAGTTCATGATGAACACTTCAATTCTTATTCAAATAATTAATTGTTATTGATGATCATCAAGTCACATTTAACATAAATGAACCCCAAAAGGTGAGAAAAGGGTCCAGTTGAAATGTTTAAGATTTTTTTACACATCTGAATCAACTCATTTTCATTTACTAATTGAGTGAAATATGAAGATCAATCAATTACGTTCACATAATGTTTTGAGATTTTTTGTTAGAGATTTAAATAAATATAAAGAAACATTTTAGTTTTTCCACATCTGTTTATAATTTTTTTATGCTCAAATGGGTATATTTTTGTTATGTCCATGGTTGTCTCACTATTATCTCTCTGACAGCAATTTCATGTTCTCTACATGTATATTTAAATGGATTTAAAGCGACTGACTCACAGAATTTGCTGAAATTTTTTTTTCTTTAAAATCTAAGAGAATTTAATATACTATGGAAAAAACATAATATTATGCTTCTATACACCATGAAAACTGAAAAAAAAAAGTTTTGACTTAACCAGGATTCGAACCCACGACCTTTCGGTCACTAAAATATAGAACGACGATCTAGTCCACTAAGCCACAGCGTCTATTTGTAAAGAAGTGTCAAAATTAATGTTATAACTAAAGTATCTACCCCGTGACTAACGGAGTAAATTTTTTATCGATAAAAGTGTGTAAGTCTTTATATTTTAATGTTTTTTTTTGTATCAAAAAATGAATCAGTAACTTAGTTTAAATATGTTCTTCACAACTGCAGCAAAAATTTCAAGATGTAAGAACATTTTCTTTTTTTTCATCGTCGGCCCATCTGTGACTCAGTCGCTTTAAGGCATTTAAAACTTACTGGCAGTAATGATGACCATGAAGAAATGATGTGATGGACTAAGGTTCTCATCAGTATACAAGAAACAATTCTAACTTATCATAATACTGTTCTTAAAAATGAGCATTGCCATAGCGTGGCTTTCATTTCGAGGCGGGAGGTGGGGATTTCCCCCTGCTATTTTGAGGTTTTCCCCTGTGCTACCTTTCTTAAAATCAGGCTTATTTTATAACAGACTGGCAGCAGATCCCCGCTTACTTTACATGTATTCCCTCCAACTCAAAAACTTAATGAAACATGTGCATAGTCTCTTGGTTGTTATGTTGCTGTTAATGAAGTGTTTATGTATCGTGTAAAAGGTCATTTTCTGTCGGTAGTTTCCTTAAGGTGAAAATTGCCCCACTTCAGCTTAGCTGTTGTATTAAAATGAAACAAGAAAGAACATGATTTATGATGACTTACCGCAAAAATTCTATTTATAGCCCATCCTCTAATAGAGGCCCATCCCCCATATTTTGGACAAAAAACGGCCATTTTTCAGCCTAAAGTTGAAAAATCAACTGCCACTTTTTAACGCCCATCCCCTGATTTAAGCAAAAAATTGAGCTTACCTTTACAATTCAAGTTTACATGTTTCCCTTTTATTTTACTTTTTTCCATTATTTTTGCCATAAAAAAAAGTAGTAAAGATCATGCGCGAGGCTTATTTTTTATTCCCATGCTTGGCAAACTTTCACACATACCAGACTCAACATGTAAGGTAATAGTGGAAATGAACAGATTTATAAAGCCGTGCTTAGAAAATCGGTCTGTCTTGTGTGTCTCCAATTAACGCCCATCCCCAACTTTCGAACAATACTTCTAATAAAAGCCTGGACTATAAATAGAATTTTTACAGTATTTCATTGAGCCTGATTTCAAGATGATTTCATTGAGTGAACTAGAATGTTTGTTCTTTGTGTAGCATGTTTTTATTTGATTATTTAATATTTAAAGGAAACGTTCAACTCTTTCTACATGTTTTAAATCTAAAAATAGCATATAAAGCTTGCATTACAGATGATGTTTCACATACATCTTGGATACATCAGACAGGCTGTTTTGGATTGAATGAATTAGTTTTTCTTAGCCAGAGATAAAATAGAATAGTAGTGTCATGAGTTGAACTGTCTACTATGGTAGATCTTTGTGACTCAAGCAAATGGATATATCAAACATTTTTCTCATCCTCTACTGATTTCGAGTTATCGAAGTTTTACTGTGAGTTTTTTTCAGTACAAGATATTGAAGTTTTACTGTATTTTAAAATTTTCTTGTACTGAATAGGTAGGGACATTTTGTCTCTGATGCTGGTAATGATAAGCTTTTTATAGAAGACAAAAAAATCTATAGTTCAGTCTGTTGATGTGTCAGTGGAAGTGTTACATAATTATGTGAAATTGACAACAAGTTTCTTAAGTCAGCCTACCAACACATGTTACAGTGTGTTGTGTCTCAGATTCCATTTAACGATCTGTGGCTGATGATGTACATATTAAAACACTGTGAACTATTTTTCAAAATGATAAAATTCATTTTGCAAAATCTTGAAGAAAAGGAGTTAACATATTTCCTCATGTACATACATTTAGAATAGTAAATACTTTCTTTGACACTGACACTCTAAATTGTGAACTGTCAGCTAAAAATTATACAACATTCTTTTTAAGGACATTTAAGGAAAAATGTCTGACAGGTTCATCATTTTGCTAGATGACAGAAACTTGAAAAAAAATCCTTTGCTGTTTCTAAACAGATTGGGTCAAGGCTTTGAAGTTAACTTTTTCCCAAACATTTAAGCCTGGTATGCAATAGGTTTTGACGAAATATGAATGTTATCAGTTACTTAAAAACAAGTTGGTATGAAAACAAAGTTAATTTTAGCTTCGTATATATATTAATAATCTTAAGGTATGATAAGTAGTAAAAAGTTGGGATTTTCATTCCTAAGCATATTAAGGGTCCCAGTTATTTGGTATTTGTGCTTCAAGATAGTCCAGTTTATTACATATTCTTTTGAAATAAAATATTATAATACTGTAAATGATGCAATTAAGAGTTGTTGTTTTTTTGGTCCAAGTTCATTTAAAATTCTTAAGTTGACAAAATAGTGAAATATGTCAGATTATGATATAAATCTGTTGCTTTAATGAATGTAAAATGGGAAGCTATAAAAAGTGCTGACAGAATTAGGCACTAAAAATGTACAAGCTGTCATTTTATAGAAATTTTATGTTTTTTTAGACTTAAACAGTTTTATTAAATTATAAGAGGGACATGTATTTCATGAATTCCAGCTATTAAAAAAAATGAAAAAAGTTTTACAATGATGATAAAATAGGCAGTGACTTGTCTCACTATAATTTATGGGGTGCAGATTTAAGGGGCCATATTTTATCTTCTTTTATATTGCTGGTCTTTGCAAGCAGTGTAGACTGTGACCAAACTACATGGATTGTAAATATTACCTGGTAAAGGTTTGAATTCTTAACTACCCAGTCAATAAGTTTTTGATTATCCCTAATGCAGTCTTTTGAGACCTGAAATAAACAAACATGGAGGGGACAAAAAAGTATTAAGTGAAGCTTGCCAGTTTTACAAATGAAAACATCAGAAACTGGATTCTTGCAAACTGTAATAATATTGGAAATTATTTTGTCATAAAAATTCAAAGAAAACCTGAGCATGAAAATTATCAGTGAGTATTACAATTGTCATCAGTTTTTAATTTCTTGTCTGTTTCAGGGATATCAAGGCAGGGAATGTATTGATAGGAAGAGATGGTGCTGTCTATATTGCTGGTAAGTTCATAAATATTAACACAGGCATGAATAGTAACAAGTGTTTGTAAATGAGGAAATGTCATTACAGACATTAACAGTTACAAGGGTTAAAAAAACAAGGTAAGCTCAGTGCAGATATACATAGTTATTTTATGCTAACCAATGAAATACCGAGTTCTATCAGTGAAATATATTCCATATCAGTCACAGTGTGACTGATATAGATTCTATATCAGTCACTGTGCCGAACTACTTTTCAGTAACCACAATTTGAAATTTTACAAGTATTAATATAAAAGATATAAAAATTAATTCTAACATAAAATCCAGAGTCCGACTTTTAAAGAGTCATTGTATGTATACAATAGACCGATCCATTTCGAGAATCCTATGCCATTCCGTTAATTATACGTCACATACTTCAGAGTAGGTGACATAGGCATACAATTTATTCCCCAAGATGGCATTTTACGTGAAATCTTAAATTGGATACACAGGATTTATGCTATTTGAAAATGTGATGACGTGTATTGCTTCTTGATCAACCTATGGAAGAATAGAGATCTCGTAAGGGCATTTATTTAGGATGAACCTCTGCTTTGGCGCTGAATTTTGATTCGTCGTTGCAGACCATATTTTATATGAATGCCCTGTAAGCAGCAAAATGTGGATAGTAAATAAGGAAAATGAAGAAGAATATGCAGGTAGATCTTTGTTTATTTCTATGATTTGTTTGGTGATTAGGTGTAGACTAAATAAATCGTTAGAATGCAACACGTTTCTATGTGTCATGTATAATTCAAGAAGGCAGACTGTGTATTGAATTTGAGTTTCACGATCATGTATTCATACGCGTGTAAGCAAAGAAACAGTTCTAAAAGTTTATTGGTATTAGCATAAAATGAATAGAAAATTTGTTTGTTTTTCGTAGATATGGAATATATCTCATCTCAAAGTGAAACAATTTTTATATTTTCACTCGCGCTACGCGCTCGTGAAAATATTTAATTGTATCACTTCACGATGAGATATATTCCATATCTACTCAAAACAAACAAATATCCTCTATATATCAGGGTAAACAAATGAAATCAGTTTATTGCAAACCAAAACAGTAACAGGACTGGACAAGTGAGACTAGTTCAGTACAAACATAAACAGCAGCAAAGGTTGCTTCAAGTTGACACAAGTTCAAACAGAAAAAGTTACAAAGGTTAACAAGTGAGGTAAGTTCAGTGCAAACATAATCAACAACAAGGGTGAACAAGTGAGATAAATTCAGTGCAGACATAAATATTTACAAGGATTAACAAGTGGGACTAGTTCAGTGCAGACATAATCAACAACAAGGGTTAACAAGTGAGATAAGTTCAGTGCAGACATAAATAAGTACAAAAGCTAACAAGTGAGATAAGTTCAGTGCAGACATAAATAGTAACAAAGGTTAACAAGTGAGATAAGTTCAGTGCAGACATAAATAGTAACAAAGGTTAACAAGTGAGATAAGTTGAGTGCTGACATAAATAGTAACAATGGTTAACAAGTGAGATAAGTTCAGTGCTGACATAAATAGTTACAAAGGTTAACAAGTGAGATAAGTTCAGTGCAGACATAAATAGTTACAAGGGTTAACAAGTGGGAATAGTTCAGTGCAGACATAATTAACAACAAGGGTTAACAAGTGAGATAAGTTCAGTGCAGACATAAATAGTAACAAAGGTTAACAAGTGAGATAAGTTCAGTGCTGACATAAATAGTAACAATGGTTAACAAGTGAGATAAGTTCAGTGCTGACATAAAAAGTTTCAGACGGTAACAAGTGAGATAAGTTCAGTGCTGACATAAATAGTTACAAACGTTAACAAGTGGGATAAGTTCAGTGCAGACATAAATAGTTACAAGGGTTAACAAGTGGGAATAGTTCAGTGCAGACATAATCAACAACAAGGGCTAACAAGTGTGATAAGTTCAGTGCTGACATAAAAAGTTACAAAGGTTAAGAAGTGAGATAACAGTGCAAAAATAATCAACAACAAGGGTTAACAAGTGAGATTAGTTCAGTGCAGACATAAAAAGTTTCAAAGGTTAAGAAGTGAGATAAGTTCAGTGCAAAAATAATCAACAACAAGGGTTAACAAGTGAGATAAGTTCAGTGCAGACATAAAAAGTTTCAAAGGTTAAGAAGTGAGATAAGTTCAGTGCAGACATAAAAAAGTTACAAAGGTTAAGAAGTGAGATAAGTTCAGTGCAGGCATAAAAAGTTTCAAAGGTTAAGAAGTGAGATAAGTTCAGTGCAAACATAATCAACAACAAGGGTTAAGAAGTGAGATAAGTTCAGTGCAGACATAAAAAGTTTCAAAGGTTAAGAAGTGAGATAAGTTCAGTGCAGACATAAAAAAGTTACAAAGGTTAAGAAGTGAGATAAGTTCAGTGCAGGCATAAAAAGTTTCAAAGGTTAAGAAGTGAGATAAGTTCAGTGCAGACATAAAAAAGTTACAAAGGTTAAGAAGTGAGATAAGTTCAGTGCAGACATAAAAAAGTTACAAAGGTTAAGAAGTGAGATAAGTTCAGTGCAGACATAAAAAGTTTCAAAGGTTAAGAAGTGAGATAAGTTCAGTGCAGACATAAAAAAGTTACAAAGGTTAAGAAGTGAGATAAGTTCAGTGCAGGCATAAAAAGTTTCAAAGGTTAAGAAGTGAGATAAGTTCAGTGCAAACATAATCAACAACAAGGGTTAACAAGTGAGATAAGTTCAGTGCAAACATAATCAACAACAATGGATTACAAGTGAGATAAGTTCAGTGCAGACCTGAACAGGATCAAGGGTAACAAGTGAGATTAATGAAGTCTCCATATTAGCAATAACAAAGGCTTGCAAATGAGAAAGTTCAGTTACAAAATGGGATAGTTCCAGGATGGGACTTTACTTATCCCTAAAAATCTTTTAAACTCAGGTATTTAACTCCTTATTTTTAGGTTTAATCATGTCTGGCTTTGAATTGATTTCACTGTTGGTCTTCAAAATGTGTAAATGTTATTCTTCATGTGAATAGTGTTTGCTTTATGAGTTGATAGAATCATAGATTAACTGAGTATGAGTTGATAGAATCATAGATTAACTGAGCATTAAAGAGAAATTCTGATTTGATTTGCAGAACAAAACAATAAAGTATATTATATAATTTGCAAAAACTTCATTCTTGAATTGACAGTCAAGATTAAAATAATTCAAACAAAAAAACAAAGGTACAAATTCTTGTTTTTCTGAATTTATACTTTAAAGGCCTCAGGTCAGTTGAGACCAGCTTTAATGGTTTCCATTGATTATTTAATGAAATTAGCAGTGGAGAATATTTCAATTATAATCAGAAATTCTGAATATTGAAATGTTCAGATAAAAAGGTAAAAGGTAAGATGCAGTGTAACAATTACTGCAGAAGAAATCAAATATGTAAATAGATTGTTTAAAGCCTGAGGCATGTTTAAACAAGAGATGATATAAGATAAGTGCATCCTAGTTAGCATTTTGAAATGAATAAACATTAAACATTGTGACAACTTGCTGAGATTAAATAAAGTGCATCAATTTTTTCTGCTACATTTATTCATGACATCTTCCTTTTTTTGCAGAGACATGTATTTTGTATATTTAGAATGTCAGCAAAAGTAGGTGATACAATTTTGAGCTGTGCTGTAGCAAAACCAGTGATCAGTAGACTGTAAATTGGCAAAATCATTTTGAGCTGCTCTCATAAGCAGTCCTTTGAGACAGTAAATATATACAAATTTAGTTTGAGAGATGCTGTTGGAAAACCACTCCTTCAGATTTGCTTACTGTATGGATGTGTAATCATTTTCATATTTGTTTATATTTTTGGTGCTTTGTGTGTCATAGGGGCTGCTTTATTTGATGAACTGGAATTACTTAAATTGACAGTCTCAAGGCATTTTCTGCTTCTGTTTCTTTGACAATGATAATTTATGTTACAAAACTGATTTATATGCGCCTGAAGGAGGGAATATAGTTTTTTAACTGTCTGTCCATTCACCATTCCTTCCAAAACCTTAAACGTTAGTCCATAACTTCTTATAAGTTAATAAACTTTCTTCATACTTGGACACAACACCCTTTTGGACAAGACCTTTCCACAAACATAAATTTGTGTGACTTAGACTCCTGAACGACCGAAACCTCAAAAGTCCAGTTGTCAAGAAATTTTAACCATGCCCATAACTTCCTTATTAGTTAATGGATTTACTTTATACTTGAACACAACACCCCTTTGGACAGTACCTTCCAACTGACATATTTGTTTGCCCTTGAACCCTGAATGACTTTGACCTTGTAGGTCTAGTTGTCAAAAATACTTAATATTTGCCATATCTCCCATATTAATAGATTTAGTTCATGTTTGCACACAAGAAACCTTTGGGAGAAATCTTCCAAATGCATATATATATATATTTTTTTACCTTGACCCATAAATGACCTTGACCCTGAGGGAAATTGAAAAATAAAACCCCACTTCTTTGAATCAGCAGATTTAGTTAATGTTTGTACACAACAATCCTTTTGGAGAGATCTTCGAGATGATGTATATGTTTTTTTACCTTGACCTGTAAATGACCTTGACCTTAAGGTGATATTGTAAAAAAAGAATTTCTTTTGAAGGATCTACAATTTATCTTCATTTGGTCCACAGCTGAAAGGTCAAAACACCACTTTGGGGGCATTGTCCTCTTTCATTGACAATTCTTTCTGCTTATTAACTTTATTGTCTTTTTGAAAAAAATGGTTCTTTTAAAAATAGTTTTTAGGAATTCACACTGTATTTAGGACAAATACCAAGGTTACAAGTCTGACAGCATTCATTGATTCATTACTTTTAGAATGAATAGATTCCTGTAAAAGAAAGAAAAATTTGTTTTGCAATTCATGCCCTTGACTTGTTGTTCTTGATACTTTATTTTCATATTATTTCTAACTTCAATGACTATACAACGTGGTAGAAACATTATTTATATTGACTGAGCATTGTATTGCACTGAGCCACTAAAATTTAGATGAGTGAAAGAAGGATACCAAAATCTAACAGTTACAACCTTTTGCTACCAGAAGGTTTCAGTTTTATCACACAGTGTACTTGCAGAAAAGGAAAAAAAAAAAACATTGTATAACATTTTATCTTTATTATAGAATTTTTTTGGTCTCAAAGCTCTTTGGATACAGCAAGATCTAAGATTTCTATACTAGTAAAATATTTTTTTTTTGTGCTGGAAGCTTCTGTTTTTCTTCATGAATTAAAAATGTTATCATCCCATTTTCCCAGAGTTTGTTGTTTGTTTCAGATTTTGGTGTTTCGGCTTGGTTAGCAACTGGAAAGGACCAGACCAGGGATGCTGTGAGACATACATTTGTAGGGACCCCTTGTTGGATGGCCCCTGAAGTCATGGAGCAGGTATTGCAGATGGAATATTTCTTATTATAAATGTGACTTGTTTATAAATATGTTATAACAATCTGTGTGGTCAAAATTTTATATAACATCTTTCTGCCATTCCTAGAACTTCTAAGGACTGTGGCTACATATGTTTTAGTTCACATGAGGAAATCATTTGGTAAGGTTCAATTTCTATGTTTGTCATATAGAATTTTCATCATTAGACTCATATAAGCTTGCTTGCTGCAAGCACATTAACTGTCTCTTGTGTTTACCTCTGATTTCCTTACAACTTTTTTTTTTAAAACCAAAATTAATTAGCTTGAAATTAACAATTTTATTTTACAGGGGACTTCCACAGCATTGTATTATAATCATATCTAAAAAACTGCAGATTTATGTTGAATGGAGGTTTCCTACATTTTCAGGTGACAGGATATGATTTTAAAGCAGATATCTGGAGTTTAGGAATAACTGCCATAGAGCTAGCTACGGGTACCGCTCCTTACCACAAATATCCACCAATGAAGGTAAGCAGTCACTATTCCAGAAAATCAAAGTTTCAGAAAATTTGACTATGTTAAGTGTAAGTATGACTTGATAAAATAGAATTGATTTTTTGTCAGACTTTTCTTTTTCTTTCGAAGTTATTTCAGCACTGTACTTTATGAATTATTGGTACTTTCAGTGCTTTGATTTTTGTGTATTTTTCAGGTACTTATGTTAACCTTACAAAATGATCCCCCATCCCTAGATGCCAGTGCAGAAGACAAGGACCAGTATAAAAACTATAGTAAAGTTTTTAGAAAATTTGTCTCTGATTGTTTGAAAAAGGAGCCAGAAAAAAGGTGAATGTCTTTGTCGTTGGAAAAAGTTTTCAGTCAGAGTATATACATGCTTGTTCCTAGATTGCCAGCCTACCTATCTTAAAAATATGGAATGATAAAAACAGATAGTGGCAGTCTGCAAAAATAGCTTTGAAAGGAGTAAGTTTTGTTCATTAGTTGTCCTGCAAGCATTTTCAGTCAGTCAAGTTTAGTTTTAAGGCCTTGCTTTTTATGCACTTGTCTCAATCCTTTTGTACTCTTTACATGTATATTAACAAGTACATTGTATTAATAGATTGAAAGTCACATGCTTTCATACATGTTTTTATTGTGAACAAAATTTAAAGCATGACTGTCTATGTTCTTTTTCACAAAGATTTTTCACATGCCAGTGTCATTCTCTTTTCATAGACCTACTGCCAAACAGTTACTGAAACATGAATTCATGAGGAAAGCTAAGGTAAGCTTTGGACATGATTTTAAGTATTATTCACCCAAACTATTGTTAGCATCTTCAGATATTATTTCAGTGTATGAGTAATGAACCTGAATTTTGTGACATTGAACATTAATTTGAGTAAGCTGGCAGTTACTTATGGAGCATTGGCATTTAGTATTGGTCGTTCCCAGGAATGACGGTGCAGTAAAGTGCCTGCCTGTTTTAACTGTGACTGTTCGGTGGGTGTTGAATTGCTGCTAAACCAAACCAAACCAACAAATATGTTTAAGGATGTCATCAAGAAGTTGTTGAAATGGATGTCAATTCTCATGCTATATTGTCTGTATCTTGTAGAATATGATACTTTAACCACTTTAAAAATCATTTCAGTCGTTCTAAAAACTAGATGTATAAAAAATTGATGTAATTTGATATGTGTTAAATAATGGTAAAGAGTTCAGATGTGTAACTGTCTGATTATGATTATGTAATATTTTCATTACTCTAAAAGGTATGTTATGTTTGCAACATTTTAAAATCATTTAGAAAACTATTCAAGCTTGGAAATTAACAAGATTTCTTGCAAAGAAAGAAGTACTGTCATCCAAAGGGTATAAGATGCTTCTTGGAATTTAACTCATTATTAAATTTCTGAAACAGACCTGCCTGCTACTTTATTTGGACCAGCACACAAAGAGGGGTGAATTTGAAGAAGTTTTAGGTGCAGCAGACGGCATTTTTTTGCGTGCACTCCTTGATTTATAGGGTCATTAAATGAAAACATGCAAACTGACTAGTGCAGCCCATGATCAGGTATGCTAGCAGATTAGAGATTATGGTCTTCAGTGGTCGGCCAGGCAACAACAGTTGCTACAAGCAGGGTCACAGTAACTTAAACCAATCATATTGTTTGTTTTACAGGACAAGGCTCATCTTGTGAAAATGTTACTGTCCGAGGGATCATCTGTCAAACCACAAAAAGTTAGTGTAATTTTTCTTTGTAAGCATTTTAGAACACTAAGTTAGTGAACACATAGTCACCTTTGCTTGTGCTTTTTGTCTTGAAGTATAACGTGGCATGATGATAAAAGGCTATGTAGCTAAGCACACGTTCTGTTTTTGTTATATTGCACCAGTTTTAGAATTTTAAGATTATTTGTAGATGATTATATTTTTCCATATAAATGAAATAGGTTGTTTACAGTACTGATATAGAATATTGTTACATATGAAATTAACATTATAAATTTGCATATATAAATTTGCATAGAAATTGGTGTTAAGAACATGATATCAATGCTCCATGGAATTTACGGAAAGAGTACTTGGTTCAGATATGTTTGAAATATCAGATTATTAAAAAAAAAAATGTTTATGGAAAAATACTACTTTTTAGTCACCGATAAGAAAAGACACATATCAATTTTGTTATGATAATACACATATATCTGGCGTACTGTTTGAGGCCATGGCTTTGTTTGAGGCTTTGAAATGCTTGCATTTGCTTCTTTTTATTTAAAGGTTAAAGAAAATTCAAAAAGGATTTTTCCGGCTTTAGATAAAGAATTCTAGGCACTGATTAATCATGATATATACCGGGGTAGTTGGCTTGATGTATGTGTATTTATTTGTGTAAGTTTTGTGTATATGAAAGTCTGTAGTATAAGGTCATAAGAGCATAGATTGACCTCATTAACTTGGGCATTAAAATGAACAGGTGAAAAGGGTGCCGGGCTCAAGCGGGCGTCTTCACAAGACGGAAGATGGAACATGGGAATGGTCTGATGACGAAATGGATGCCGAATCCGAGGAGGGCATGGCTGCTGCTGCAGAGACTAGCCGGGTACGTGTGATAGACGTTTGAAATATTGCATTATGGGTAAACTTGGTATTTCAGAATTTTATCTAATTGCTGGTTCTTATTACTTGTCTTGAAGATAAAGCTTTCGATATGAAAATTAAATACCTCATTTTTCTAGTATATTCAGGATTGTTTCCTTTAGACTTGGGTTTGATAAAGAGAGAATGCAACTTACCGTTAAGTTAACGGGAAAAACATTTATCAGTCCAGAATACAATAAGAAAAGGAGGCTTTTTGAAATTTAGAACTAATTTTGGACATACCAAGTTTTGAAACATCTTGATCTTTCAGTTAATTTTTGTTGTTTTAAAACATTTGAGTTCTGAGTTCATATTGTGAAGCATGTTGGACTATTTATGATGAGAGAAAATCTGTGTTGTATATTTTAACAACTTCAGTTCTTCTCAAAAGCATGTTGATACCTTAGCTAAGTAAAGACTTCTTGTGAAATTTCTGCTGAAAATTCTTACAGTCCTGAAAAGTGATTAAAACAAGAGATGTAAATTTCAAATTACTGTTAGGATTTGCTTTGTGTAGATATAAAATGAGAACAGGGTAATTGACTGCTATTTTCAGCAGGAGTAGAGTTCAAATCAGGTTTACACATTAAAAAACTGCTTAAACAACAAGATAAAAGATTTTTGCTAACAGAAAGATTTTGTGAATAGAAACTTGTTTGTTAAAGGTGTGTATTATGTTAGTAATGTAGACTCTTGCCAGGGAATACAGCCTCGTAATACATAGTTTTGTCAAATTGTTATAACCCGAGCAGCCAGTCCTAAACCAATTGGGAGGCATCAGATATATAGACAGTTTTATAATTATACTATTTGTAACTACAAGGTTGCATGATGTTTTGTGCCAAATTACCCAGTTGAATATTACATTGCAATGTCCCATGCATGGTCTCGCCAGTGATAAGTTGATTGATATAAATTGATTGATAGATCAAATAAGAATTCAGGGGAATATTACAAGTTATAATGGGCTGTTCTGTGTTCATTGCTTTTGAGAATAGGTACAATTAAATCTTACAGTTTTTGTGGTGCCAAGACTTCAAACAGTAAATGGGATGTTGAAAATGATTAAATCTGGTGCAATCTCTGTCAAATTCTTTTGCAAAATGTTTGTCTAAACAAAAGCTGTGAAAAGTTCAGTAGACGGCTGAGTAAAAATAGAAGATTGAGGAAATCTCCAAACACCAAACAAAAGTATATTATAGACAGACTTACTAAATTCTTTAGATAAAACTTGTACAAAGTAAGAATACATTCTGGCTAGTCTGCTTGTTCATATGTTTACATTAATTTGATCTAATGTGTTCCATTGCATTGAATTACTTAATGATTATATTAAGAAAGCCAGAGGTTGTTGCTTGCTTTAAGTAGCTTTAGAATTTAGATCATGCAGAGCCAAAATACATGTACCAGTTGTAATGCTATGCAGAACAAAGAAAGCATTCAAAATTCAGGCACCTTACACTTCTAAATAAGGAGACGTCTTCTGTGTTCTTGGCACAATGGAAGTAGATACATTAATAATAAGGTATTAGTCCAAATTGTGACAAGTTTAAATCAGTTTATTTTAAACTTCTCTAGAAACAAAGCACCTTTCATGTTTAAATTAGGAGCAAGTTTTCTGTTATTGTGAATATAGGAGTATGTGCCCCTATCAAAATTGACTAACGAACTTAAAACATATTGAATGGAATAGAATAATAGTGTAATTAGGCTAACACACACCCTTGTATTATAGCGTGTGAATGAACATACAGGACTAGGCGACATTCAGGAAGATACTGAGGTAAGACTTATAATACAACATAACATTAATGTCACAGTTTCTTGCCAACAATGTCACATTTTTATGCCGATAATGTCACAGTTTTTTGTCGATACTGTCACAGTGATCTGACATTAATGTCCTTTTTATTAAAAGTACGCTCAAAGTAAAAGTCACTTTTTGTTGTTGAAATATTCACAGATATTTAACACTTATTTCAAATTAATCACTTGATAATACTGTTGTCTCCTTTAGATAATACAGTATTTTGTTGATAATGTCAAAATTTGTTTGTAGATACTTGCAATTCCTTCACTAGAAGAAGTATGAGTTTATTAATATGATAATGCCGTAATGCCAAGAAACATTTTTGTTAATACAAAGTACAGTGGTGTATGAAACTTCTTACACCTGAATGTCTTATAGGTATATCAATCTTTTTCAATAAACTGATATTTTAGCCTTGAAGATTGAAATATTTTGGTACCGCCATCCCCCACCCCCCAACCCCAACTTCCAAAAAAAAAAACATGTTTGAATAGGTGTAGAGATACAAGTGTAACATCAGGTCTTGCATTATCTATATTTAGTCATGAGTATCTAATTGGTTAGCCATAATGTATATATAGTCTAGTTTTATTCATATCTCTGTATATTCATAATCTCAGTGTCTTATACAAGCACCATAACTAATATTGAATTACTGTTATGAAGAATGTTTAAACTAATCATGCTAACTCCATGAAAATTAACTTTTTATGCCCCTACCAATTTAGGGGAGGGGGCGATATAGATTTGCCCTTGTCCATCCATCTGGCTGTCACACTGTCTGATGGAAATTATTGGAGATCGGCAGAGCTATGCCCCCTGATTATGCAAAAAATTGCATTTTTAGACTTGTGTTGCGTGAACTCTAAACGTATACCTGCTAGAGTCATGAAACTTCCTAAGAAAAGTTGTCAGCATGTGAATTTAAGCACCTGGGTATTTTGATGCAAATTTATTGGAGTTTGGCATAGTTATGCCCCCTGATAAAGCTAAAAAACAGCATTTTTAGACATTGTACACATCTGTAATTGTACAGGATTTTTTTTAACAATATAGCGGAATGTGGGGGCGTCCTTGTCCTATGGACACATCATTAGTTCATTAGATTTCTCAAGTCAGCTGGTTTGCTTGGCCATTTTTCTTTTATTCTTACATATCAAATCTTTACCTGTTGCTTTTGTTTATATCTTTCTATTTTCAGGCTTCAGATTCATCTGTTTAATTCTGCAATCTATATTAAAAAAGATACTTGTATAATTTCACTTATTGGTCATTCTCATGGTCAACCTTCATGTTAAAAGATCATCAGATAGTGATTTTTGATTAAGCTCATTTTTCCTAAAATATCATGAGATTGAACCCTGAAAAAAGTTTTTAACAAAGGTTTGAGACTGATGCTGCTATATAAAAATATTTGTTGAGAAATTGTCTCTTTCCACTTAGCAGAGTTGGGTCTTGGTTTTTACAACAGACATATTACATCTTCATTGTTAGTGATTTGTTTTCATTTTCAACAGAATGTAACATCTATTTAAATTTTAAGTGTTTTAATGAATATATTGATGAAGTTATAGATGCTTAAAAAAGTTGCAGAAAATGAAGTTTAATGCAGATTTTTTACATTAGGAAAGTACATGAAGACATTTAAAAATGGCAGTTGTATTTCATCTCTCTGTGAACTGCATTGTCATTTAGCTATCCAGAATTAGATACCTTTTGCACCCATTAATGTTTTGCCCCACCTGCGCTGGAGAAGGACATATAAGGGACTTAAGATTGCAGGAGATTCCCAAAAGGCAAGATTTTGATGGGCTGGGTGAGACTGCCATCCAGGAAAAAGACTTGGCAAAATTTTATTTTCCAGGAGATTTTGTACTTCTAGAGCAACTCCAACTCCTGGGCTTGTACAAGAGCACTTTGCTCCAGGAGTGTGAAGTAAATTTAAATTCCATGGATATGCCCGTCAACTCCAGGTAGGGCAGAACTTTAACAGGGTGCTTTAGACTTTTTGCCTCCTGTCAGATCCTGAAATAGGGGCCAATGCCAGATCAAAAGCTTATCTGGAGTCTTACTGTTAGAATTTCATAAATATAATAGTTATAATATGTTATCAAGTAATTGTCACAATTGTATATATTTCTTAATCATGCAGAATGGAAGCTTTTTTCCCCCAACTAACAACTAGTGTTCTTTCAAGCTTTATTCTTTATAATCTTTTGTTCCTTAGCTCACCTAGGCCACAGGCTCAGTGTGACCTTTTTAAATAGAACTGCTTGAAGCCTAATACTTTTTGAAGACATTAACCTTTAGGGGCATTTGTCTCTTATAGTGGCAGCTATTGTTTAAATTTTATGCATGAAGAATTGCATCTTGTTTTCACAGTAGCTCTGACAACCTTCCGTTTAGCACATTTAAGTTTTATTATTCAGAATGCACTCATTGCCTGTCATTACGTGTAATTCACAAAATTTACCAGTATATCACAACTTGGAAAAAAATGCTACTTATTGAACTATATAACTGGATGGACTTTCTTAACTCAATCTCTTAACGATATTTCATTTCATTTGCTGTAGATAATATACCATATTGTTCCTTTTTAATGCCACTCCCTGATATCACAACGCAATGCATTTCAATTTTCAGGGATCTTTAAAGAAAGCTGTCCTGCAGTTCCTCTTGTATAATTTGTTCTGTAATCTTGCTTTTATAGATGAATAAAGTTACAAATATTAAATCTGAATAACTTATCCAAAACCCTTCTGTAATTATGTCTGACTTCAAAATGATTTAACTTTGAAGTAGTGAAAATTTGTTATACTATGCCTATCAAATTTTGCCATAATGGTTTATTGAAATGCCTCTCAGTAGTAAATTAGTTTCATTTAATCATTTAAAGTCAAAATGTGACTGAAAGAATCATTATAGTATGCTAAAATATTTGATCCTATCTTCTGTACTTCTTGCTTAGAGCAAGAAATGCAACACAATAAAATATGTGACTCTATACCAAAGATCTGAAAAAAAAGTAGAAAAAAAGTCTTCGTTCTTCAAAAAGATTTGAAGAGATCTCGACTGTACATTGGTTTTGATGTTTTTTTTGTTTTGTTTTTTATATTATTTTGTTAAGGATGCCATTTTCCCCATGTTCTTAGGTACTATAAATTCAAAAGGAACAGTATGGTAGTTTTATTACTATTTGTTTTTTTAATAGCATCTGTAGTTGAAGGCGAAGTGTATAAAATTGAGACAACAGTGCATCACAATTGCTGTGCATAGAAAAGAAGAACAAAATGCAATACTTGTACACCATACCTTGGACATTCTGGAAGTTAAATACTGTCAGAAATTATATACCGGTATCTTTAATGTTAATTTTTTTCCAATCTTTCTCGTTACCCAGTCACCTCGAGTCAAGCCTTCAGAAGAATCTGAAGAGGAAGTTGAGAAGCTTGCAGAAGGTGCTGCCAAAATGTCGGTAAAAAAAGATGAACCGGAAGAATCAAAACCGGAACCAGCAGAAAGTGAACAGAAAGAAGTGACAGCACCAGCACCAAAGACTGATAGTGTTGCAGCAATAAACTTGGTACTGAGATTAAGGTCTGTGAATTTCTTTTCATGAACCCTGTTTACTTTGTTCGTTTGACTAGACCAAGGTGACAGTTTGTAGAAGATGTTTGAAGAAGATATTTGATGGATTATAGGGTTGTTCCAGAAGATTCACTTCTTTTTTTTGAGAAATTGGTTTTTTAAATAGCTGTAGAAGACCTTTTTTCTCAAGTTGTTATAACAGAAAAAACAATATTACCAACATTCATATGTGAATTTTTATGCCCCCGAATGGAGGCATACAGTAATCGCACTGTTTGTCCATCCGTCCATCTGTCTGGTAAAATCTTGTCCTCGCTTCATCCCCGAAACCGCTTGAGGGATTTCATTGAAACTTAACAGGAGTGTTTGTCACCAAGCCTAGTTGTGCATATCTTCAGGAGGTTCTGCTCAATTTATTTTTGGCAGAGTTATGGGCACTTAGTCATTTTTTTTTACTCTAATGATATTTTGTACATTCTTACTTGTCTCCACTGGCTGATGAAAGGATATGTTGGGTAAAGAATGAAAATGGTAATTTCTTAATTCCTCTTTTTAAAAAACAAAAATTCTGTGATTAGCAAGTTCTATTACTTACTAAAAATTTGTCATACCACAGTTTGCCATTTTCCAGAAACTAAAAATATAGTTATCAGTTGTTTTCTATTTCCTTTTTTATATGCCCCAAGGGGCATATTAAGTTATGGTACTGGGCGTCTGTCTGTCTGTCTGTTAGCAATTTGGTTTCCGGTGAATAACTTGAGAACTGTTTGGCCTACAGTCTTTTAACTTTATTTGATGGTTGCTTATATTTAGTGCATGACCCTTATTGATTTTGGGTCAGTAGCTCATAGATCAAGGTCACAGTGACCTAAACATTGAAAACCATTTCCGCCGTGTAACTTGACAATCATTTTTTATAAAGACTTCAAACTTTATATCATGATTGCACACTTTGAATGGATGACCCCTATACATTTTGGAGTCAGTATGTCAAAGGTGAAAATCACAGTGACCTAAATTTTTAGAATCATTTACTCTCTGTAACTCGACAACCATTTGTCATAGAGACATCAAAAAACATGTAATGGTTACACACATTGAGTGAATGACCGCTGTTGATTTTGGGGTCAGTAGGTAACTTCTAAAAGACTGACATTTATACAAATTATAAAACCTAAAATTCAGATTTGATAAAGATCTGTAAAACTCTAAAATTATAAAATTTTAAAAATCAAAATATTATAAATAAAAAATTCAAAATTAAAAGCAAATGAATTAATTCCAAAGCCTAAGGTTTCCTCCCTTATATCACAAATGCATCATACTTAGAAAAAACACCATTCAGGCATATAATGCTCCACCAACAATGCTCTTGTTTTCCATGGAAGATTAAAATGCTCATTACTTCTTTTTCAGAAATGAAAAACGAGAACTTAATGATATAAAATTTGACTTCACGACTGGTCAAGGTAAGTTATTTTAGATGTTAGAATGTAAATTGAAAAACAAAATATTTCTGAATATGAAATAATACTGTAGAAGACTTGGAAGTCACTCTGCTGTAAGTTAATTGAAATTCCGCTTGAGTGAAAAATGTTAATTGAACCATAGATGAGCTAGAAGGTATTAGCATTCACTTGACTTGTTTCAACTGCTAACAGACAATAATATATGTGTATTATCCTGACAGATTCTGCTGACAGTGTCTCTAGAGAGTTGGTCGAAGCAGGATTAGTTGATGGAAAAGATATGATAGTCGGTAAGTAGTTTAACTTTGGTAGATTATGCTCAAAGCTCATCTAATTTACTGTTTCAATTACATTAGCCAAATTTTCTCACAAGAAGTATCATAGCAAGTAGAAATATTGTTAATTAGTATTACTTCAGATCCAGTGGGACTGGCTAAAGTTTTCCATGATAATTGATCTCAGACAGTGCGTCTGTCAAAAGGTAATTTGTCCCACACCTCTGATTCATGTAAAGAAGCAGTCAGTAACTTTCAGAGAGATTGGTTAGTAAACTAGTTGGATACCCAGAAACATTTGTTAGGTGGACTGACTGCCTGAATATGACCCTCCAAAAAAATGAAACTGGTATTAAACCCTAATAAAGAAATTAGTTTTACAAGTGTAAGAAAACAGAACAAAAATGCAAGAAAATGAAGTGTTATGAAAAGATGTGTTTCATTCAAGTTTTTACAAGCAGATTAGCAATAAATGCTTTTTGGCTAAGACAGAGAATGTTTTTTCCAGCTGTATAAAATTGTACCTTTAAGCTGTGCACTAGACGACCCTTTGAAAAGTTTTATGTTGGACATTTGTTACAAATGTTAGTACATCTCTTTATTCTAAAGAAAATCATTTGGTCACATTCAGTAAGCTTTTGTTTTGATATTCTGTTGGAAGGTCAGTGAAAAATGATGTGTAAAAAAAATGTAATGTGGATCAAGGCATAATATGATTTTTTTTTTCTATTTCCAGTTGCTGCCAATTTACAGAAAATTCTTGACAACAGGATGTTAAAAAGTTTAACGTTCGCTTTAGTAAGTACACTGTACAAGTTCAAGTCCATCAGAAGTTTACCTTATAAACTATTTTGAAACATAGATATTTATTTAGTTCAGGCTTTTTTAAGATAGGATGCTAATTTTCAAATACAGAGCGGTTTACAAAGAATAAGCTCAAACTGCCCTAAATTTCAGGTGGTCTGTATAAGATGTTAACATTTTAATTTTCTAATTAGATAGAATACTCTGTTAATAGTATAATAATATTAACATTTGAACTGTGATTGTTGAAGAACCCTTTTTCAAGTCATGTTTATTGATACATGGGTTATTACTTGCATCTCAAGTGACTCAGGTTTACAGTTAGAGCATTGTGTCAACTTGTACACCCTAAACTGACAATGGACCATACATTTTTTTGCAGAATTGCATTTTTTTTGTATTGCATCTTTCTGAGCAATAGGTAAAGGAACAGAAGAATATATTAGTGATACACTGTAACTTTGTTCTATTGTGGTTTGTTGATCTGGCTTTGACAGTTCTTTTATTTTTTTAGAAAGAGAACAATCTGTGTTTACAAGATAGATTCTATTATTTTTCTCTGCAGAATTCAGGTTGTGCCCAGAATGAAGCTCCTTGTGATAAATCACTGATAGGATTTGCTCAGCTCACGATTAACGACTGATAACAGTATGTGTCAACTACACAGAGCAGCTATACCAAGTTTCAGCCAGATCAGTACATCATGTCACAAACTTGATACAGAACAAACTGTAGCCAGTATTTGTAATCTCCCACAGCTGCAGGCCAAGGGGATAAAAGTGATGGCATTATCTGCGTATTCTTCCACCCATTTGTCCATCCAGAACCCTAGTGAATTTCATGATGTGTGTCTCCCATTTAGTTCATCAGTGTGTAGTGTTTGAATTAAACTTGACTGGAAAAAGTAACCACTGGATATAATTAAAACCACATACTAATATTTCATTTGCTTTACTCAATAAACCCCATATGTAAGATACAACCCTTCAGTAAAATGATAAACTTTTAAAAGTGTTTTTTCCGTCCATTTGTCATTCAGTCTTCATCCGTATCCAAAATACAAAAATATTGGTACATTTTTTTGAGTAATGAAGTAAAAATTTGGAAGAAACTATGTTAATTAGAAATTGGATGTGAAAAGAATTCTGTTCTAGAGTGCTAAAGATTCATTCATTTATCCTAAAGTGATGTAGGTAGAGGAAAAGCAGCTTAACACAATTACTTTTACAGAAAGATTATATTGTTAAAGCATTAATGAGTGATCTTGTATTTTGCAATACAAATTGTGTAGATTGAAACATTTTGAACAATACATATCTTGAATTTTTTTTATCAAGAATAGGGTGATAAAATACACAGAAACTAGGCCTACACTGGTGGTGGTGGTGTTAGGGGGCAAATAGGAGGGCTTTGGTGCTTGTTATGACAACTTAATTCAGTGTAATACCTAACATTGTTATAATCAAAATTAAACAGAACCATATGCTTTGTCTACTGTTATTTAAGTTGTCTAGTTTGTAATGAATAATTTTTTTTTGTTTCCTATAAATAAGAGTTAGATCACTATTCTTCATTACCCTCTTTACTGTTTTAATGATACCTTAATGGAGAAATTTAAAAGAGTTAATAATTTCTATGATTAAATCTCATTTTTGTAAGTTTATTGCATTGAATTTAGATATATACAGAGAAGAAATATTGACTTAGTTTTGTATGACAGAACCATCATGTCTTGTATGATTGTTTAATATACTCCACAACTGGCTACACAATACATACACTCTGTGGCAAACACATGTCAGCAGGCTTTTGTTTTATGATATTTTTATATGCAAAAAGGAAACTGATTGAATTCAGAGCTGATGCTGCAGTTATTTGTTTAGCAAGGTAATTGTGCATATGTACAGAATTGGTTCTGAAAATATTTTTGTCAGTATAGGTTATCTAACATTGTTCTGTACAATACGGAGATATATTCGGATGGAGTACACAGCTGAAAATGTTACATTGGATGTGCCTTTAGCCAAGGGTATTTTGACTGATTCAGCTGTGCACAAGTACAGATATATCTCATATTGTACATATCAGAGTTTAATAATCTTTTTATTCTATATCTTACTTTATTTATGCAGAAAGTATATTCCATTTGTAGTAAGATTACATTTAAAGAAAAATAGTGATATTACAGTTTCTAAAAATAGCAATTCTGAAATCTAACAGCTCCCTTGACATCATGCAGATTCTTCTGTTTGTAATTCATGAAAGAAACACAGAAAGTACATAGTAACTGTGTGTTACAGACTGTGCGACACAGAAAACCGCCAAGGAATTTTGGATACTGTAATGAAAGATATTGGACAATCACATGGTAGAAATTACCAGCGCTGATTGGATGATAAAAATAGATATAGAATAAATAAGAATTATATTTGTATATGCTGCTTTTATGATGTATGCCCATTATTCAACGAAATGATTTTTTCTTTATTTGTTTTAATGAGGAAAACAATGAGCAAAATTTATATTGAACAATTTTTTTATTTATTTCAAAGAAATTTTAAAAACACAGTGAAATGCTCTGCTGTGTCACTTGCATTTAGTTTGTAAAATTGCAAACGTGCAAACATATAAATATACCAGTTTTTATGTTAAAGAGAAAACATGATGTTGTTTGTTGTTAGTTTTTATTGCATTACTACATTTTCTAAAGATTAATTTTATTTGACTTTGTCTTCCCTTGTTGATCACAATTTCTTACACAAGATCTTGTTATCTTACCTGAAGTTGTCATGACATACAATAAAAAGTTGGCAGAGTTAGAATTTTACTTAAATATACACTAATTTGTATGGTTGTTCAAACAGGATGTTGTAATTTAAAAGAAGCCGACAGATTGAGTAAACTGAAGCATACCAAAAATGAAAGATTTAAAAAAAACATAATGAATTAGCAGTATCTTGAATGGTTTGAAAGTGACCAAACTTGACAGTTTCAATTCAGAGTTGATAAAAAGTTGTATGCTGTAGGTTGACAAGTTGTTTTGATTTAAAACTCAACAGTTGTCTTTTCAAGTCATAGTACTTAGTGACAGAAATGGAAAAAAAAAAGGTGTTATAAAACTGCTGACATTAATTGAAACTGACTATTAAATGGCATTTACATGTAGATGTATGTCAAATGAAATTAATATTTCCATGCAGAATTTCCTTTTCCAAAACGTGACATTCCAATACTAGTACAGGTGAATGAATGTTGACACTCAAATACTGATAGTGTTAAATGATTGTTGACATTTCAGTTCTTGTACAGGTAAAAGGATGTTGACATTTCAGTTCTTGTACAGGTAAATGAAAGTTGACATTTCAGTTCTTGTACAGGTAAATGAATGTTGACATTTCAGTTCTTGTACAGGTAAATGAATGTTGACATTTCAGTTCTTGTACAGGTAAATGAATGTTGATACTCTGATACTGATAGAGGTAAATGAATGTTGAAATTTCCAGACAGTGTCAGTGAATGAAATAGAAAGTTCCTGTTAATAACAAGTCAGTAATTTATAATTCCAGTTAATGTAAAAAAGTGTGTTGCTAAATTAATCTACAGCTTGTGGTAGTTCAAGTTAAATAACTAGTTGAAGTGACTTGATTGAGCCATTCAATGGTTGACTGATCAGTTAAGTACATAGGTTATACAGCAATGTTTTTACATTTAGAGCTTATTTTTATTAGCATTAAACTTAAGCCTGTGTTATTTGTTTGTTCAGATTGCGTCCACAATCACATTGCCATTACCAATAGTAATGTGTAGCAACAATGTGTCTTGTATAAATTGTAAAAATTTTCTAAAGTTTGAAAATTACAATGCTTGCTTGCTGCTTCAAGTGTGTTTTCATCTGTTCTAAGGGGGGTACTCTAAAATATTCATTAACTATAGGCTGTTTTGTATTTCAGTTACTCATTCTCTGAAAACTGAGAAATAATTGATAATGTTTAAAAAAAAGACATTGTGTTTAGACTTTGTCTCAGGGCATTTAGACACCAGCAAAGTGTTCATTTATAAGAAATTGCTATCCACCCTTAAATTTTACAAGAACAACATTATACTGACTAATGTTAACCTGTTGTACTTAAAATTTTATACCAGAAACTTTGACATCCTGTAATTTTTTGTTTAATATTCGTATTCACATGATTTTGATGGAAGTGGAATGCCTTAAATTAAAGGCTATTTCTCTTTTAGGCTATGTCTCTTTCAGTAAAATATGTGTGAGTTGGAAAACCTTTCCTGTTATTATTATGTGTATTAAATTGAGAACAGATTGTACAAGAACTTTAAATAAGGTGTAATCACTTTTTGTGCATTAAAAATGAAAAGGGATAAATATTCATTGGAATATGAACAAGTAACACCAAAGTTTGAACACACCAAAGTTTTAATAATGCATATTGTTATTTTGCATACCAGATACCACTGAAATATACACCAAATATATAAAGTTTTCCCAAATGATGAATTGTTTTGCTGTCAAAATGATGGAATTACTTTTCTTGATATAGAAATATCAAATGGCAGTGTTATGTTTTGAAATTTTTTATCCCTTAGATGACATGTAAATATTGTCAGCATATGCAGTACAGTACAGTACAGTATTTAGTACCACCTGTACTCAATTATAAGACGAATATTTTTTTCTTTAAAATTTGAATTCAGTAAAAGGGTACGTCTTATACATCCATCCTACATTAAAGTAAATGTTTAAGCTTATTCTTCAGCGGCAAATGTCATTCACCTTAAATGATAGTAATAGAACTAAGTAAGCGGTCTTACTGTTCGAAAAATTGGAATATAAAGTTAAGTCCAGAATAGCTTGAAAACATAGATCTCAGATGGAATCACCTACATCGACATCTGACTGCATCTTTTAAGAGGGTCAGTATTTTTTCCTTCCTTTGCCCCGACATGGTTACATTGTGTGCCAGTGTATTTTTGGCAAAGGTGAGATGCATATAAACATTAACAAGAGTTACTTAATATAGATATCCATAGGAGCAAAAACTTGCAATCATGATGAGTGTAAGTTCATTATGTCATGGTATGTTGCTGGTATTTTCATTAAATCTTTATTTTAGAATATACTATAGGCAGAAAGTCTAGAAATTAGAATAAGTTTGATAAATCAGATAGAACATGTATTCCAGCAACTAAGAACATAACAATATTATTATTCTATTTTGGTAAAAGCAACAAAGTAAAAATTATGGCTATATTTGGGTTTATCCTTACACTGTCAGCTTTAGAAAGAATCTTGACTTGATTCAAACCAGAAAGTTCAGGGGTAATACTTCTCCACCATGAGTTAGCACTGAAGAAATTTGTTCAGGACATAGGAATTATTCTTGCTGTTCACAGTAGAGCACTCTATGTATGTCTTGTAAGGTACATATTTTATGTTTTTCTGTGATGTGGAAAAAAATCCTCATGTTACTGTTAGGTGAATAAATGTTGTTTTGATAAATTGATTTACCTGTAGTTATTTACACCCTTTCCTACCAAATTTTGAAAGTGCCACTGTAAATTCTTACAAACATGAAAGTCTGCAACAGAAAGATGCAATAGAATACACAACCCAGAGTGGGATTCGAACTCCGATCTCCCGCGTGACATGCCAATGCTCTAACCACTGAGCCAAAGAATCGATTCCCTAGCGCAGTTGTCAGAGGTTGTATTTTTACAATTATACAAAGGTGTGCACTAGACCGTAACACATCCCCTCTAGAAAGTCATCATTTACGATGAATGGTGTTGTCAATTTTTTCTGTTTTTTTTAGATCAAGGATCAGACAGAAGTCTTGAAAGATTCTATTTTAGAATCAATTTTTATAACTAAGTATAGGATAGGTCATCCTGGACGAGCCCCCATCTTATGAACATAAAAGTCTGCAACAGAAAGATGCAATGCATCATAGAATACACAACCAAGAGCGGGACGCAAACCTTTATCTCCCACGTGACAGTCCAATGCTCTAACCACTGAGCCAAAGAATCGATTCCCTGACACAGTTGTTAGAGGTTGTATTAATACAATTATTGGAAGGTGTGCACTAGACCGTAACACATCCCTTCTTGAGAAAGTCATAATTTATGATGACGAATGGTGTTGTGTATTTTTTAGATCAATGGATCAGACAGAAATCTTGAAAGATTTTTTATTTTATTTAATTTTTACAACCAAGTGTAGGAGGGGGTAATCCCGGATGGGCCCCCCATCTTACGAACATGAGAGGAAAAGAATAGGCTATAAGAAATCACAAAATAATAGTTCCGTCAAAGTCAGAATGTGTATTGATGAGATATCTGATAAACTTGGGGGGTGACTGATATACTTGAATTTATCAGGTAGGCAGTTTATCAACAGAAATTGATGTAAAGACATGATAAAATTTTTATTCTGTTCTTACGAACATGAAAGTCCCTAACAGAAAGATGCAATGCATCTTAGAATACACAACCCAGAGTGGGATTCGAACTCCGATCTCCGGTGTGACACGCCAACACTCTAACCACTGAGCCAAAGAATCGATTCCCTGACGCAGTTGTCGGAGGTTGTATTTATACAATTATACGAAGGTGTGCACTAGACCGTAACAAAATAAATTTGATGTTACAGAAAAAGGCACTTGATGTAATATTGATTTTCAGTGAATTGAAAAATGGCAAAAATATCACATATACTACAGCCTTTAAGTGAGACATAAGTTTCTTACATAATAGAGATGCTAGCTGAATATAAACCCACTATTGAATGAAAAGTTATATTTTGCAAAAGACTGAAAATGTTGAAAAGGTAATACTATTGAATTTGACGATCATGTAATCCAATTAAACTACAGAAAACATACCTTATCATGTGGCAACAGGAAAAAAAGATAATTTAGAAGTCAGATTGAGGTGAGTGGTCATTTGGATTTTAAATTTTACACCTCATGTTTCTTTGCTGCATAGTTTTTTTTATTTCTGCTTGCTCTGAAATTTTCAGACAGTAATCCATTAGATGTTGTGTTCTAAATACGAAAACAAGAGGGCTATGATGGCCCTGGATCGCTCACCTGAGTACTTCGGCTGTAGGTTTGCTGTTAAGCAGTATTTCATTTTTTAATTGAAAATACGTAAATGCCTACAAACCAAATATGTAAAATATCAGTCAATAAATAAAGGCTCTATGACAGAAAGTAGAAATATCTATTATAAGCTATGGTGACCTTGACATTGACCCAGTGACCTCATACCCTACCATTGTAGGTTTCAGACAAGAAGATTTTTAAAGATTTTTTTCTATATTGTTATTTAAAACTTGTGACCCCTCGGGCGGGGCCAATACTGACCCCAGGGACATTTTTCTAAAAAACTTGGTAAAGGTCCACTAGACAATGCTGCATACCAAATATCTTAACTCTAGGCCTTGTGGTTTCTGACAAGAAGATTTTTCAAGTTTTTCCTATATAATTCTATGTAAAACATGTGATCCCTAGGACGGGGCCTATTTTGACCAAGGGGCCATGATTCTAACAAACTTAATAGAGGTCCATTAGATAATGCTGCACACCAAATATCTTAACTCTAGGCCTTGTTGTTTATGACAAGAAGATTTTTAAAATTTTTCCTACAAAACTCTCTGTAAAACATGTGACCCCTGGGGTGGGACCATTTTTGACCTAGGGTCCATGACTTAAACAAACTTGGTAGAGGTCCTCTAGACAATGCTTCATACAAAATATCTTAACTCTAAGTCTAACGGTTTCTTCTGTGTAGATTTTTAAAACCTTTTCCTATATAACTCTATGTAAAACAAGTGACCCCTGGGACAGGGCCATTTTTGACCCAGAGGCCATGATTTGAACAAACTTGGTAGAAGTCCACTAGATAATGCTACACACCAAATATCTAAGCTCTATAACTTACGGTTTCTGACAATAAGATTTTTTAAGATTTTCCTATATAACTCTATGTAAAACAAGTGACCCCTGGGGCGGGGCCATTTTTGACCCTGAGGCAAAGATTTAAACAAACTTGGTAGAGGTCCACTAGACAATGCTACACACCAAATATCAAAGCTCTATGCCTTACGGTTTCTGACAAGAAGATTTTCAAGTTTTCCCTATATAACTCTAAATAAAACAAGTGACCCCTGGGGCGGGGCCATTTTTGACCCAGAAGCCATGATTTGAACAAACTTGGTAGAGGTGCACTAGACAATGCTACACACCAAATATCTAAGCTCTATGCCTTACGGTTTCTGACAAGACGATTTTTAAAGTTCTTCCTATATAACTCTATGTAAAACAAGTGACCCCCGGGGCGGGGCCATTTTTGACCCAGAGGCCATGATTTGAAAAAACTTGGTAGAGGTCCACTAAACAATGCTGCATACCAAATATCTTTACTGCAGGCCTTCTTGTTTCTGACAAGAAGATTTTCAAGTTTTCCCTATATAACTCTATGAAAAATCAACTGACCCCTGGGGTGGGGTCAGTTTTGACCCCAAGGACATAATTTGAACAAACTTGGTAGAGGTCCACTAGATGATGCTTCATACCAAATATCAAAGCTCCAGGCCTTGTTGTTTCGGAGAAGAAGATTTTTAAAGATCCAACTTATAAAATCTTTTTTTAGCTCCAGTGAACCAGAAATGCAATGGACCAGAACCATTTCAACAATCTTGGTAGAGCTTCATGGAAGGAACATCCCAGGCAAGTTTCATTAAATTTGCCCCTTTGGTTTCAGAGGAGATGTCGTTTGAATGAAAAGTTGACGACGGACGGACGGACGGACTGACGGACGACGGACAAAGACCGATCAGAAAAGCTCACCCTGAGCACTTTGTGCTCAGGTGAGCTAAGAAGAAGTGAACCAGAAAAAAGTCTGAGTGCTCTTTCTCATGTGACTGGTCAATTTGTCTCGTATTTAATACAGATACCACTTTTGTGAATGTTACTAACTTTTATTTTATGCCTACCAATGAAATATAGGGAAATATCAGTGAGATAAAAATGATAATCCACTGTTTTGAATCAGTGAAATGACCATTTTGATAATCCACTGTTTGTGCCGGAACTACTTTTCCCCACCACGTAAATACAAGAGAATCCGCTGTATTTCAGACAGTGACAGCGAGTGAAATTTATTTACCTTGTTAAATCCAGTTATAATATTGAATTCCTGAGCCTATAACTAGTTGTGAACAATGATGAAATTCGCCATAAATTATTTAAAATGTCTGATTTGTTTACATAACTCACATGGACAATATCCAATATGGCCGACTTTCAATTCAATTGATTAAATATTACTCGGTATTAATCCGCTTTTATAATTAAAGTATGTATGGCTAAAATTCAATAAATATTGATAAACTGTGTAGAGAAAAATAAATGTTATTTGATGAAAGTGTATTCAGTTTATTTCAGCAGAAGTAAAGTTATCATATGTATTGGAGATTGTCTGCACTTTTTTTGTGCGGAGTAACGGTTTGACCAAAGTACGCATTAACTGATTTGGGGCTCACCATGGGGAATTTATTGAAGGCCCTGAGTAAAAATGTCATAAAATACCCATTTTTGACGTGTTGGCATAAAATAAAAAGAAAATTTGTTTGTTTTTTAGTAGAAGATGGGAATTTATTTCATCTCGTGAACACCATATGTTTATATTTTCATTCGTGGCTGCGCCACTCGTGAAATTTATCACATATGGTGTTCACTTGATGAAATAAATTCTCATCTTCCACAAAAACAAACAAATATCCTCTATATAATGCTGAGACAACATGCCCCATTTCAGGGAATATATATGTAACAAGAGCTTGTCAGAGACAAAGCAATGTCCATCTCCCTAACTCCAACCCATATCAGGAAAATGACTAAAGAATTTGTCTGAGACATGCATAATCTCCATATGATCCTCTATCCATGTACAAAGTATCATCAAAAAGAAAGCGTCATAGGTCAAGGTCATTTAGAGGTTAAGGTCACAGAAATATATGTTGTTGAAAAGGTCTTATCGAAGGAGTTGTTGTGACCAAGTTTGAAGTAATTCTGTTCAGAAATAAGGAAATTATGGCCAAACTTATAGTTTTTGGACAAGAAAATATTCAGAGGTCAAGGTCACAGAAATGTACTTCCTTGGAATGGTCTTGTCCAAGGTATTGTTGTGGCCAAGTTTGAAGTAATTCCATTCAGTAGTAAGGAAAATATGACCAATGGTAAAGTTTTCGTAGGAAATGACTGATAAACGGATGAACAGTTCCTCCTTTGGGTTCATAAAAAAAATGAGGTGGATATTCTCCATACTGCCATTTATCCATATTTCAAGTTTCATAAAAATATTTGAAGTACTTTTTGAGTTACCACAAATATTGCTATATTTGCCATATTTTAAGTCTATTTGTTGCCATAGCAACCAGATTTTTCAACATAGGAAGAAAAAAAATATGTGTATAATCTCCATACTGCCATCTATCCATATAGCAAGTTTCATAAAAATATTTTCAGTACTTTATGCGTTATCTCAGGATTCAGTGAAACCCGGTAGGGGACTAAAAAAGGTCGCAAAACTAGAATTTTGTAGAAGATGGTGACTAATACCCCCACTGCCTTGTCACAGGATGGTAGCCCAGTTGGAACAAGTTGCACACAATCTTTAATACTAAATTTCAACTTTCATCTGACCTTGACCTCTGTTGAAAACCCATGAAAAACTAGTCCCTAATGTTTAAATTTTCTCAGGATCACTAAGAAATTAAGAAATAATGAAGTTATATACAAAAAACCACATTTTTTCATGAAAATTCTAAGTTCAAGGGGGATTAATCTAATAATTTTGGAGCTAGAGTTGTGAACCTTGAGGTGCATTATCTTCATACTGTCGCCTATCCATACTTCATGTTTCCTAAAAATATTTTCAGTATTATTTGAGTTTTACAATAACAACACATTTTTTTCATGAAAATTCTAAGTTCAAGGGGGGATAAATCTAATAATTTTGGTGCTAGAGTTGTGAACCTTGAGATGCATTATTTCCATACTATCACCTATCCATATTTTATGTTTCATAGAATTATTCTTAGACTTTTTTGAGTTATAACAAATATAGTTATATTTGCCATATTTTAAGTATATTTGTTGCTATAGCAACCAAAATTTTCAACATAAGAAGAAAAAAAAGACGTGCATAATCTCCAGACTGCCATCTACCCATATTTCAAGTTTCATTTAAATATTTTCAGTACTTTTTGCGTTATCACGGGATCCAGTTTTTGTGACGGACGGACAGAATGACGGACGGACTGACAGAGGGTAAACCTATAGTCCCCCTCCGGTTAAACCGGTAACACTGGGGGCTGACGATGTCAAACCGCGAGCCGTTTTGTTACGAAGACAGGTAATGGTTTCGTCGTGAGTATTTGTTTACACACACGCCTCACGCACGCCTGTGTTTACTGAAATTGACAACTTTTCATATAAAGGTAAGAGTATTTGTGTGAAACGTAAGCTGTAAATCTTTACAAATTGTTAGCAAAGCAAACATGTGACTAATTTGCAATTGTTTAGCCGTAAATTGATTAAAATCAGACAGTTTCTTTTTGAATGTGTGGTTTTATACAGCAAATTCATGGTAAACACAAGCATCCGTTATTAAATGTAATTATTTTGCTTACACTTTCAGCTTTTAAACACGAGTTCAATATGTTTTTGGACTGTACATGTTTTTCATTTGATTTTATGCCTCTATTCCTACAAAAATTGCCTTAAATACTCGGTCGTGTTTATAAGAAATGAGTTTGGGTTTTCTCTCGAAGTCACTGCATTAGGTATGGGTTTTCAACAGAAGGTGTATGTGTTTTCTATTGAAGACATCAACAGAATACGTCTAGGGTTTCTTCTGCAGCCATTAGATTATACATGTGTGCTAACCTTTAATATAGTTTTTTAATTTGTTGTGTTTATCATTAGAGAAAGTTGATTCACTCTCGTCTAAGTTTCACTTAAAAGCATTCGTCTTGATAACTTTTTGCATTGATTAAGCATACATCTTTTGATGTATAGGTCTTTAATTATTTAATTCAATGCGAGTTAATCATAATTCTTTTTGATTTATTTCAACTTCGATTTGATGCTTAGGCCTTATAAACTCGTATATCATCACTTAGTTTGGCTGTAGACAATCTGCATTTCTTTGTTTTCAGATGGGTGACTGCTACTCTCCTGCGCATCTGTCGAATGTTCCACTTTCTTACCTCTGCTAGAATTATGTATTTCACTTTTCAAAGTGTTTTTAATATGTATACGTAAATAAACCAGAAAAACTATCAAAAATGTTAAAATCATGATATGGTAAAGTTGTTTTTAGACGTTTAATTTCTGTATTAAGATGTTTACGTAAACCCGTAGTTGAAATGTGTTTACAAAATTGTCAGAAAACACCCGTCTATTTATAAATTTTGGAATCATATGATCGTTTAAACCAATGAAAAATGGTTTAAAGATTTTTCGGTTTTGGGGATATTGGTGCACATTCATTAGTTTTTTAAAAGTTCATTGTAAAGGTCAATATCATAAATCTACTCTTATTAAAGCCGCGGTGTGAAGTAACGGTAAATAGAAAGAGAACGGTAGTGTATTCACATAGCTGCTGAGGGAGCGTAGGTGACTGCATGGACTGGCTAAACATTTCTTTTGTTGATGAAGACATAACTTGCAGCGAATGTGATGAGACGATAATTAAATATATGGTTATAGGAACACTATCGTTATTATCTGGGCTATCATTGCGCCAGTTCATAAACCAAGCAATCCAGTCAGTGCTGCGGACCCTAGTTCGATCAAAACCCGGGACGAAGTACTGGTTCTACCAAGGAAATTTATTGGTACAATTTATAGCTCCGGTGCACAAACATATACACATAACTTTCTTGAGAAAGATCCCCCTTCCTGCGTCTACCCCCACAAACCGCTATGTGGCTCGTTATTTTGGTATCTGGCCGCATGTTGCCTTCGGCTAAAATTTCTTGATCCGGGGATACCAGATCTGTTTTTGAGAAAAGTGAGCATTTTTAGAAGTACTATTTCGTTTGCTTATCAACAGATACATATAGAGTTCTCATCGGTATTATGTCACAGTTTAAATGTGTGCTGTTATATTTTTCAGGATGTTAATAACAACACTGACAAGGATGTAGGGCACCTTTTCTGCCGGGTGATTCTCAACACAATGACCACTGTCTTTTATGTTCTCAAATGTAGAGTCATAATAGCTGCACATAAGATTCTGAAAAAAAAGAAAATCGACTTTGTAACGAAACACATACTATTTTGTTGTACTTCGTATGAAAACCTAGACACACTCTGTGCGAAACACAGACACAAAAAAAGATGTAAATTGCCTATTTTAATAATGTTTTCGTACTAACAGAGACATCTTATTGTAGCAGGAACAAATATTCATTGATATCTAGACAAGTGACTCTTTCTTAGATTATTGTATTTTATTTTTATACCGTTTTGCAAATAAACAAGGATTTTTATGTAACACATAGTAATTACACACTAATAAACACAATAATATTTAATAAAAACCAAAATGTCGCATATAGGGCATACACGAACATAACATACTCGTTAACTGTAACTCTCCGAAGTTCCACACCGAAACAACAGCAAAATATGTTCAAATGTGTATACCGCACATGCATGTCACGCTAGATGTAAACAAATACTCACAACGAAACCATTACCTGTCCTCGTAACAAAACGGCTCGCGGTTTGACATCGTCAGCCCCCAGTGGGTAAGGGACTAAAAACATTCTTTTCTTGCTAACGTCTCATGTCAACATACTGTTTCCAAACATGCATCATGTCAACATAACTGATTTCAAACAGTCTCAGGTCAATAAATTGATTCCAAAGATGTCTCATGTCAACATGTTGTTTCCCAACATGTCTCATGTCAACAAATTAATTAGATCTCAGAATGTCTGTTGTCAACATATTATGTCCATACATGTCTCATGTCAATATATTGCTTCCAAACAAGTTTCATGTCAACTGTTTCCAAACATGTCTCTTGTCACTGTACTGCTGCCAAGCATGTCTCATGTCAAACATTTTGTTTCCAAACATGTTTATCAATAAAGTGTTTCCAAACATGTCTCGTTTCAACAAATTGTTTCTAAATCATTCAAAAAGCAGTTAGTTGCAATCACTCTGGAAATAATTAAAACTCTGCCTTGCTAGTTAGAAGATGGGTTTTATTTGTATCTGCCTACTTCCTCCCGACAGTTACTAAAAAGCCACTGGTCATGATCCCTTGACAATGCAGACAAAGTCCTTATGTTTTAAATGGAAGAGCTGATATTCTTTTTTCAATTTTATTGATAAATGAACTAGGCAAAGCTTTAGAATATGCAATCGGGTCGGAGTCAACAACTTGACAAATCAGAATTTTTAACAAAAGCAATAACTGCCATGATAGAGTTTTGATTCTTTTGCTCTGGACATCTAAGTGATTCCTCACCATCCAAGGGTATCAAGTCAATACATGAAATGCTCTGGACTAAAGTGTCGCCTTTTCAGCAGGGGATCACAAGAGAATGTATCAAAGAAAAAAAATCTGTCAGTGAAAAATCACCAGTAAGTTTTATTTCATTAATAGCACTAAATTTATAATTTACATGATACATATATATAACCATAACACTTCACAATAACAAGGACAGTAAAATCCTAGGCAACATACTTTTAAGATCTGCCCTGAGTATTGGTACATCTTAGTTTCATTACTGAATCCAACATTTTACATGAAAATGAGGTGTGTGTCCTAAATGATTTATGAAAAATTATGTTTTATCAAAAACTTAAGAATGTAAACATAAAACTCAGCTTAAACAATATATAAAACTGAATTACAGAAGAACAAGCACAAAGTTCAACAATTTTATGGTCAGATATACCTGGTCCTGGGAATTCTATCTGAAGGATTGAAAAGGTTAAATTAACTAAAAGCCTGAAATCAGGACAAGGCCTTATCACAGTAGCTCTTCTACATGAACTGAATTAAAAGATAGTTATAAACAGAAACATGCCTATCTTGATCATGCCCTGACCAAGGTACAATACCAAATAACCATACTGTGTTAAGAATGAACGGGCATAATTTTTTCAGCAGGTAAAAGCTGTTCTAAATATAAATAGATATTCAAGAGAAAATTCTTCAAAAAGAAGTAACTGAATATTAGCTCAGCTGAGTTCAATTCAATTATATTGCTGCAATAAATTAGATGTTACCCTGGTAAAACATACCATTAGTGCCGCTAAGAATTAAGGAGGACAGGTTTGCTGTGTGGATATGGCAACTCTTAAGTACTAAAACAGTGAAAAAAGTTTGGCCAGTATTTTAGCATTTATATTCAATATCTATACTTATTAAGAGATCTTCAAACTCCTTGTGTCTTATAAAATCAAAGACCACTGCACTTTCACTCATAAAATCTGTAAGAAATAGGTTGATGAAAAGTTCTGTTTTAAAGGGCACATCAAGGTGCCAGAGAAAAGGTCAGGGTGCACAATGAAAGGGGCTGCATGATAAACTCTGCCATTTTGAACTAGCTGGAGCATTGTATACTTTCAAAGATACAAAAATATATGTATCGAAGCAAGACACAGGCTCAATATTTCTGGGCTTCTTATGGAAATGTGTATTAACAAACTGAACTTGCTAACTTTGAAGGACAATATCTGTTGCTTATCAATTTGTGCTGAACGAAAAAGGGAAGTCATTAAAAATAAGGAAAACAAATTGAGATGAGCAGTTTTAGCCAAAGTATAAATTTCCAACCCTGCTGGATTAAACTGGTTACAATTGTTACAAAAAAACCCATCTGCATGGCAAATTTACAGACAGTTAAAATGATCTAGACAAAAAAAATATCACTTTGTCATCAGAAACTTCTATTTGATTTTATTCATTAACATAACAATGTTCTTTAATACTGTTTTAACTGGATACATTCTTGCCAAAGATCATATTAGTTCAAGGATGTAACAACTTTCCTAAAACTGTATTTTCCATTTGGCTAGAATCAAGCAGTAACACCTACAGGGTTCTAACTGCTAACTGAATACATAAGAATGAAATAATTATAACCTCTTTACTTTCACCTCTTAATATATCTTGTAAACATACAATGTAGCATGATGGGGCTTCCTTTCTTAATAAAATCCAAAATATTCAAATAACATACAACCTCTAAGCTCTTTCTTTAATTGAGTTTAAGTTCAAACCCTTTTTCAGAATGAAAATCCATTTCACTGTAGGAAAAGTCATTTTATGGCAATTCCAGTAACCCACATCTCCCACTCCATGAGGGCAAAAATGAAAAAAAAACCTGTTGTGAGTGGTCTTTTTACATTGGTGGGTTGTTTCTTGTCAAAGTTCTAAAGAGGGTTGGTCCATTTTGAAAGTTGCCTCCTTGGGTAGAATAAATGCTGTACTGGAATGGTCCTTAGGAAAATAAACCACTTGTTGTTCGCATACTCTGACTTCATCCAACATATTTACATAATCACTGCCACAAGACAATCATATCAAGCACATTAGGTGTTTTCACCTGTATCCAGCACATTTACCTGTTTACAATTGTATCCTGTGCATTTACAGTATGTGCCAGGAGGAACTCTCGTTTTCCTCGAGGTCGTCGCGGACTACCCATTCCTTAAAACGCGACCAAATCCGCCGCATTTCGAGGACGACCCCCGCGGACATGGTCACCAAATATCGTTAAATGGTTCCGCGAACTTTTTCACAGGTAAGAACTGACTTATCGAGGCTCACGAAGTTCCTGATTACAGGCATTTCGGCGAATTTTACACTTTAAAATATCATTTAAATGTATAAAACTCTCATAAACTCTCATTCTGATGCATTTGTTTATGAATGCTCGAATTTGTTAATGGAAGGAATGACAATTCAAAACCGAAAGTAATTGCATCTCGGAACAGCTGACCCTATTTTCAGAAAATAAATTGACTGGTTTTCGATTTACACATGTTAAAACTGCTTTCCTATATTTAAAGAAAACATACAACATGTAAACCCTACTGCGACATCTGTATCGACTATGCACTTGACAAAATTATTGATCGATTTTGCTATACAATAACGAGCCTTTTCAAAGACGAAAGTACACATAAACCTACACAGCAAATGTATGAGAAATTTTGGTTTTAATTTTACCAAATGTCACATAATTGGCAGACGTAAAATGCACAGTTTCATTACGATCATTTCATTAAATGTTCAGCTTATCCAGGTGAGTTATGACTCTAATTATTTTCGCGCTGGTCGTCCAATATCGCCAAGATATTTCACGATGTCGAGACATCGAGGAAATCCGTTTTTTTCCTCGATGTCGCGGTGGATATTTTTTTTTCCGCGTCTGCGAAATAAAGCGGAAAATGTGAGTTCCTCCTGGCGCGTACTGTAGGTGTTTTCAAATGTATCCAGCACATTTAGGTGTTTTCAACCATATCCAGAACATTTAGGTGTTTTCACCTGTATCCAGCACATTTACCTGTTTACAATTGTATCCTGTGCATTTAGGTGTTTTCAACTGTATCCAGCACATTTAGGTGTTTTCAACCATATCCTGAACATTTAGGTGTTTCCTTCTTTCAACATATAACAATTTTTCATTGCTCTGCAGTCAGTCATCACTACCAGTATAGGTTTAACATTTTATAAGGCTTTCCTTCTTTCAAGAGATAAAATGGAGAGATAAAAAGAAACAGTCAACTATTATCAATTCAATCTTCCTTAAAGATACAGTCTTTCATTTGGTTGTAATCTTTCAAGATCCAATATTAGCAGCTCTTTTCATCTTTTTGGAGAAAATATTGGTACATTGGTACATCCTACTTCAGTGAGACACTGTCCCCTTTCCAGATAAAGTTTAAGCAGAACATATATTATCTGCTCATGTTTTGTCCTTGGCTGTGGGATCTTTATATGACACACTGCTGTTTGATGAGGTAGCATTGTTTAACTGTTCTGTAGCACTCTGGAAATATAAAAATATCATGACATACATATAAATATCTATTTATTTTATGCCTACCAATGAAATATAGGGAAATATCAGTGAGATAAAAGTGATAATCCACTGTTTTGAATCAGTGAAATTACCATTTTGATAATCCACTGTTTGTGCCGGAACTACTTTTTCCCACCAAGTAAATACAGGAGAATATGCTGTATTTCAGACAGTGACAGCGAGTGAAATTTATTTACCTTGTTAAATCCAGTTATAATATTGAATTCCTGAGCCTATCTAGTTGTGAACAATGATGAAATTCGCCATAAATTATTTAAAATGTCTGATTTGTTTACATAACTCACATGGACAATATCCAATATGGCCGACTTTCAATTCAATTGATTGAATATTACTCGGTATTAATCCGCTTTTATAATTAAAGTATGTATGGCTAAAATTCAATAAATATTGATAAACTGTGTAGAGAAAAATAAATGTTATTTGATGAAAGTGTATTCAGTTTATTTCGGCAGAAGTAAAGTTATCATATGTATTGGAGATTGTCTGCACTTTTTTTTGTGCGAAGTAACGGTTTGACCAAAGTATGCATTAACTGATTTGGGGCTCACCATGGGGAATTTATTGAAGGCCCTGAGTAAAAATGTCATAAAATACCCATTTTTGATGTGTTGGCATAAAATAAAAAGAAAATTTGTTTGTTTTTTAGTGGAAGATGGGAATTTATTTCATCGAGTGAACACCATGTTTATATTTTCACTCGTGGCTGCGCCACTCGTGAAAATATCACATATGGTGTTCACTCGATGAAATAAATTCTCATCTTCCACAAAAACAAACAAATATCCTCTATTTATTGTATTTCTTTGTATAGAGGAGTATGTTCTACGGACACGAGTGAAATAATCTGTCTCACAATCAGATAAAAAACATTCTGTGTCAGCCTTATATGAATTATTAAAGAATCAGGATTAATTAAACTAATCAATAGATCACAGCAGCCCCTGCTTAATGTCCAAAAGTACAGTAATACTAGTATTTTCAATTTTTGCAAAAACAAAATGGACAGAAACAAATTCAATCCGAAGAATAAATAAGGAGCTTGGGTCAGTCTTCACTAACTGTGCACATTAAGGAAAACTTTGTAATTCAAGAAATCCATCTACTAAAATCCCAGACTTTCCTGTACTGCATATGTTAAAACATCTTTTCCAAATTCTTCTGAAACTCCAGAATGGCCACAATAAAAGACTAACAAACTGTACCTGTGATGGTAATGTGGATGATGACGTAAACAGCTGATGGCGTAATGCTGCATCATGTGACCCTGGTCCATTGCCAACAACTGGACTGTTTCTACATGCACCATCTCCATGTGTATCCTGAACCAAAACAAAGTATATGTGAACAAATATCTACTTACTTTATGAGTTCTGTTAGTCAAATTGTTTCGCTGTTTAGCTGAAACCTATTCATTCAACATCATATAGGAAACTTGTTTGGAAACCTTTAAAAATCTTGCTTGATGACTGTTTCCACATTTCAAACCAGTACTTGTGCAGTAAGAGTGTAATGTGAAAAGTGAATGGAGACTCTCACTCCTGGTGAAATTCTAATCAGTGACCTATGGATTGCGAGGTTGAGGCTTTAATCCCTAAAACAAAGCTTCTCCTTAGACCTTTTGTAAACCTGCTTTTGCAAGAAACTAGAATTTTTCTAAAGGAGGTTCATTTCAGGAAAGAAAAATTTTTCATTGTCTTTGTAATGATTTCTTCCCAAAGGAGACATTAGCAAAGACTTGTTGTTAGAAAACTTCTATGAGTATAGATTACAATTTATAGGATATCTTCTAATACTTCCTTAAAAATAGCTTCAGACTGCTTTAATATTTGCTTATAAACTTTTCAGTTAGTTACATTACACCTTGATAATTTGTTTAACATAATTTTATAGAATCTAGCAGAATCAGAAGTCAGGGCAGGAATTAGTTAAATCAACTTACAACTACATTTATTGGACTTTCATCATCATCTGAGATGTCGTCTATCTTTGGTTCCACATGATTTGGAGTTACATCCCCTCTTGATGCCATATCACTGCTCTCTCCCTGGGCACAGGATGGATTTGAACTTTGGGTGGAATTAAATGGAAGAGACAGTCTGGCATTGACGGCAAGGAGATGGTCCCGTCGTGACATCAAGTTTCGTACATACTCTTCAAGACGTGTATTCTCAGTTTTCAACTGATGTAAACAGTTTAGTAATGATGCAACTGTAATAAAAATATATAGCATAATTATATCCACAGTTTCTGAACCAAAACTGAACTCAGGAACTACATTTCTTTTGACAAATTTCAAATAATGTTTCAAACTGTACTCTTGGGCCTTTCTTAAATTCTACTAATTTTCCACAGACATTTTATTTGTGGAGAACAGACAGTCAGACATTTGCACTTACTATCAAAATGCTGGCCCTGTTCCATAAGAAAGTTGGATCCTTGTTCCCACTGTCTCTCAAGAAGCTCCTCCATACTCTCTGGGGTCTCACTGTAACAGAAAAACTATTCATTAATACATACACTTAGTCTACAGCAAAAGAAATGGCCTCAAGTGAACCCAATTACAAATCAGTTCATTTTTGTTTGACTCAACTTTTTATACAACTGGATTCTACTTTGTTTTTACACTTGGAACCATCTCAGACTTGTCTGTCCATGTCAGCAGTCAGCCACGACCACATGACCCTCAATAGTGTAAAATGTTACAAGATTTACAAGTCAGCAACTACAGTCATTCAAACAGGGAAACCAAGTTTATCTCGTAAGGAATTTTAACTTCTTAATGACAGACAAGACTTTAGTCAGAAGTGGCTACAGTGAAGGACACTATACATTACCTTGATTTGGAATCTGAGGACAGCAATGATGAAGATGAATGAAAGGGTTTCGGAGGCCCTATCAAAGGACCATTAGTTAACTTCTCTAAACCTGAGATACCTGAAATATACAAGACCAAGAAATTAATACTACTGGAAGTAAACACTTGCAGCAAGTCACTGAGCAGAGCTATTTAGGAAATAATAAAACCTTTCAGCAGCTTTTCTATGACTGATGCAAAGATTATTGCATTTATCCCTTAGCCTGGTAAATATCTAAAATGGACTTGTCCATCTTTAAATTTGGACAGATCCATTAATTGTTTACAGGGGCGCTTATTGAAAATTTACCAACTAAATGGCGAATAGTTCAGACCATGATCAGACTGCACGGATGTGTACGCTGATCTTGGTCCCCACTGGTTGCAAAGGCAAACACAATTGCCGCCAGCAGGGTAAGGGTTATTTCTTTTTTTGTTATTGTAGAAAAGTGTACCTGAGGAATTAAGTGAAGGAATTTGACTGGTTCCTTGTGGTATACCAGGTTCTATCTTGGGTAGATTGGATACCAAAGTACCAGTCTCAGCTGAAAGGGAAAGAACTCTTATTAATTTTCTGATCTTATAAATTGAGCATATTAAATGAGTGGTCATATAATATTGAATTTATTGCACAAGTTATCTGAAAATGATAAAAACAGGACACTGCTTTTTGAAGTATTCAATAATTTTATTGCAAACATTATCCCATATTTTTTTTTTGGAAAGGAAACACTTACTGTGAGTGAATGATGTTCTTGACATTGGATTTGGAAAATGAGGCTCTCCTCCAAACACATTTGGATTCTGTGGTCTACAACAAAGGAAAGAGGAAACTAAATCAATGACAAACCATAGTAGAGGTGTTAAAAGATTGTGCGTACAGTAGATATGTACAGGAATTTTCACAAATATGGACAAATTTTGGTGTCATATAAGTGACTTCCACTATGTCCAGATAAGAGTCACTAATAAATGAAATGCATATACAGTATAGAATAATTATGCTGAATTTAAAAGGTCTAAAAAAGAACCCATAATGCTAAAAGACCTGAAATATGTATGGAATTACTCCACAGCAAGCAACATACTACATGGCTGGTATACTGGCACTACTGTAAGTTGATATCTATTTACCCATGAGGTGCAGCAGTAGATGTAGCTGGCACGGCCGAAACAGGAACAGTTGTTGAGGATGTTGATACAACAGACACATTTGGAGTACTCTCTGATTTCTTCCTTGTCCTCTTGTTTGATGGCGGAGAAGTCTCTTCATTGTCTTCGCTGACAGAGTTCTTCATTGACCTGTGACGGGAGGAAATACCAGTCTTCCCACGACGGGATTTCTTGTCCTTGTCAAAAGATCTGTAATAAAATTGTTAAATATAAATTTCTTTTTTAACCTTAACTTTGAGAAGTTCTGAGTTTTGTTTGTCTATGACTGAATGAATATCTACATGGTATACAGTTTTAATTTCTCTCAAATTTTTTTTAAAGAACAAGCAGAATTAAAATTCAATTTTTGTAATTCATTTTGCTAGAACTTCTATCCAACTGCTGCATAAAGGTACCTTTGGTACTACTAAACTATTCAAGTGAAATACAAAAATATGTCCATGTATTCTAAGTTTATTCAGCCAAAACTGAACAAACATACCATCAAATAAAACATTGTATCAAATGACAATCTATACTGGACGTTTTTTTTTTTTTTTAAGGCCTTATGAATATGTCAAAAAGAATGTTTACACTAGGCAATCTGAATTGAAACCCTGAACACAGACTTACCCAGCTCTTAACTTTCTAGGTCTGCCTGCTGTGTGAGACTCAGAGTCAGTGGTGGGTGTTGAGGCAGAACTGTTTACCATACTGGATATCATACCATCTAGAGATGTTGGGAATGCTACCTGAAATCACCAATGAACCAAAGCAAAATTTAACAAGATTATTTAAGCTATAAATGAAAGGTTACAGAATTCCTAACTACCATGCAAACACATTACTTACTGCATTTTAATTCATGACATTTAACACATTAATATTCAGAACACTTTTACATTGCATGAGATAAATTTTCTTTCCAAATCAAAATTAATGGTTTAGGAAAAAAAAATTGCTATAAAAATAAGCAGGGCTTCATGAGCTGAAGGTATTTAATTTTGAATGGTAGCACACAAAAGCTGGAAAGAGCAGTATATTACATATTTATAACACTAAAACTGCAGAAGAAATTACAATTTTTACTTTAACTAAAAATACTTACGTGTGTGGTTACAGGTAAAGGCAAGGTGACCTGGCCCTCAGGCAGGGGAGAGAATAATTCTGAGACTGGCTTACTCTCTATAACTGTTGTAGTTGATGATGAAACTGATGATGTTGTGGTGCTAGATGATGAAGAAGAGGAAGAGGATGATGATGATGATGACAAAGATGACTTGTCTTGACTCTTTGTATCTGAAAAAAACCCAACCCAAAAAACGGTAAGATCATTATGAACAAGACAATGCTCTTTAATATTCACACATGCAATGATCTACAGATAGTATATCTGTAAAAACATGAAACTGCTGTTATTATAATAACATTATAAATTTTCTATTCCTTCAAAAATGCAAGTGTATCATGAAAAATTGTAATGAAGCCAGAAATCATATACCACTGCTGACAGGGTACAGTGAGTATTCCAAAGATACAAGTCAACAATTCACACTTTTCGGCATTAAGCCTACTTTCAAGACACTTTTACATGCAGAACTAAAATTTACTAAACTACAGTTAAACAAAAATAAACAAAACAGGGCAAAAACTATTAAGGCCTGCTACTGGCTAAACTTTTAACAATCCAAGCTTATCAATAGCAGGTATTATAAGGGCACAATACCTTGTGACTTCAAATCAACATCATTTTTAGCACTGCTTTGTGACTGAGGAGTCTGGCTAGAACTCCTACTGCCGTGCGATCTCACTGAGGGTGCATCTCTGCCCTTTGGATCAAACGGTGGCCCAGATAGTCCCGATAACTGCCTTGCTGCGAATGATTCACGATTCTTGTGCTCAGCAGATATGTTGATTTTGATATCCTAAAGTGTTACAAAGGAAAACTAATCCTGTGCACCAATATCTGCCAAAATGCTTCAGCAATGCATTAAGTAATTTAATAAATCTTATTAAAGCATTGACAAACACTAACAAAGACTTAGTAAATGTCCTAAACAGAATGGGTCTTGGCATACTTTTTAGGTAAAATACAGTTAAAATATTTTGCCACTACCACGACAATATGCATCAACTGAAGACTATTTGTTGCAAGTTAATAAATCTATCTACTTCAAAACTGAGAACTTTCAACAGATCTAACATTAAGTTATTCAAAGCTATTTCGCACAACCTGGAGAGAATCTACAAATAAAACACACTTACACTGTTCATTTTCTCTGGGGTTGTGTCCGGGGTAGCATTATCGGCAGGGATTGGCTTGAATGCTGGAATGGTCTTTATGTTGGAATCTTTCTTCTGAAAGTGACAAACAAAATTTATTTTACTTCACCGCATCATTTTATGCATCTGGATCGACAGATTCTCTCAATTCAACATGGAAACTCAATTCTTCAAGTTTATTCAACCTCTGCAACTGCATTTTCACAGGTTTTCAAAGAAATACTTTCCCTTGCCTATTAATACAGTATCTGTTTTATTCAAACAACAACAAAAAAAGAAAATGGAAAACATTCCAAACAATGTGCCCAATCAATTTGTAACATTGACATAGTAAACAGACAAGCAGCTGACTCACCAGTTTTTTGTAATGGTGACTACAGTAGCCACAGTACTTCACATTGTCACCATAGCTACCAGACTCCTCACACAAAAATCCATTGGCTTGGGCACTGAAAAATACAAAAAAAATATTGCTATAGCCCATTTTACTAACGGGAAACTAAGTCGATATTTTCAAAAACATCTTGTTAAGGCTTAAGTATTTCAAGCATATTTTCAAAAAAGGTATGGATATTGGTGCAAAGTTGATTTAGTAAATTGTGACTTTTTTCCTTAAGAGCTACACGATATAACATGCCATGATGTTCCAATTTAAACACATAACCATTCAATATGTGACATCAGTCTTCTAAAACAATAATGTCATACTTTTCAACACTTAATGAGTAAGCTTATCAAATACTAAACTGTTATGGGCATTCAATATACATGTATTTAATTATCTATCATCAAAACTTTGAATCCAACATACACTTTTTATTCATTAATTCTATCCCCAATTGTGAGCATTTGACAAATGAAATATTTCTTTGTAATACATATATACTGCTGGATTTTACAGGTAAGTTTTCTAACCATGTAACATGGAAGTTAAGTTTACATCCATTTCTATTGCACTGCATACATGCTCCTGTGGTTGCCTTGGATACTTCTTTTCCTTGTTCCTCACAGATATAGCACATCTAAAAATAGAAATACAATTTCACTTCAAACAGATATAACACATAAAAAAATAGCACATACAACAATTTCACTTCCTCACAGATATAGCACATCTAAAAATAGAAATACAACTTCACTTCCTCACCAAAGAATTCAGAGAATTTCACAGTTAAACTTGGAGTATTGTAGCAGGTTTCCTTAACCTAATAAATTGAGCAGTGAATGCAAAAATGATCCAAGAGCTATATAGAAGAGATAGTCCTTTTTCGCATTCATCCCTTGCAATGCAAAACAAATAGGGTTGGATTAGATTGTATAGATGTGCAAGAAGATTCTGTACTGGATGTTAAGGTAGAATACAAAATAAGTATATTCAAGTAAGAAAATCTTACCCTATTAAATCTATCCGGTGGTACATTTTTCAACATGATTGGTTCCATTGTCTGTACATTGGCAAACCAAGCCTCGGGGATAAATAGAGCACAAACAACATGGCACCAACCTGTTCGAGTATAAATAAGCACTAAACTGCTAAAACTTTACAAAAAACAAATAACAATATTCAAATGAAGCATGTTGAAATTAGATTCTCTATAAGAATTGAAAGAATTTAGGATCTTTATAATTATTCAACATTTTCTTTTTGTTATGAACTTACTTATCTTTCAATGCAAGTACCCCTTGAAACAATGTTTCTGGCTTTTTTAAAGTATTTAATCTGAAAAAAAAAAATTACTCCCAAAGCAGTGAAAATGCATATTCAAAGTCTATAAAAATTGTCACACAGGTCCATACCTGAGTCTTCTTTTCATATTTGTTTTAGATGCAATAAAATGTTCACAGCAAACAATGAGTAATAATCACAAAAATAGAGAACTTACCTCCACTATCTGTTCTTTTCAAAGCACCATCTTTCAAAGGACATAACTCACACCTCTGTAACAAAAGAACAAAACTGTAATATTCTGAAAGCATAAGTCTCTTATTACAGAGAAAACACCTCTTCTTTGCAGCAAACATTAGTTAATCTATTCCATTTCCATAATAATTCTACATTTCAAACAAGAGCACCACTGGGCGGAGCATTATATGCTGGAAGGGTGTTTTTTCCAAGTATGATGCATTTGTGATATGTGATATAAGAGAGGAAACCTTAGGCTTTGGAATTAAATGATTTGCTTTAAATTTTGAATTTTTTGTTTTTGATTTATAATATTTTGTTTTTTAACATTTTAAAGTTTTATAGATCTTTATCAGATCTGAATTTTAGGTTTTGTAATTTGTATAAATGTCAGTCTTTCAGAAGTTATGATGTTCATGCTGTGATGCACGGTTATCAAGTTATAGTGCAGAAATATTGATTGTTAAGTTGATTGTCACCTTGACCTTTAATGTACTTACCCTGAACAGTATAGGGGTTATGTAATCAATGATGGCAATCATCCTAAGAAGCTTGAAGTCTGTATGGGAAGTAGTTGCCGTGTTATACAGCAGAAATGCTTTTCCGTGTTTAGGTCACTGTGACCTTGACATCTGACCTACTGATCCTAAGATGTATGGGGGTCATTTTCTCAAAGTAATCAATCATCATATAAAGTTAGAAGTCTGTATGACAAATGCTTATAAAGTTTTACAGCAGAAATAGTTTTCAGTGCTTAGGTCACTGTGACCTTGACATTTGACCTATTGACCCCAAAATCAATAGGGGTCATTTTTGAAGTCACTACATGTTTGACAAACAGGGTTGGCACCAATCGACCGCCCCTGGTTTTAACCAGCGGTTTTAACTGGTTAAAACCGTCCCGGTCAATACTCCCCCAAGTGGTCAATACTGGTCAATACTGGTCAATTGAACTTTTTTTCAAGATTTTTATAAAAGAAAGGAAGAAAACAAACCATTAAACATTTATTTCATTTCTAATAAAGTTACAAAGTATGTGCCTTTATTAGAATTCACACTAATAAAATAAAGAATGAAAATTTGCCACACAACAGAATTCCAACAAAAAGATTTAAACTTTTAGCACACAGTATTCCAACAAAATGATAGAAACATTTAGCACCACCATGTCCACCACCATACATATCTGTTCTGGCATAAACATTAAAAATACATGCTTAAATAGCAATATTTCACACTGGTTAATGACCAGTTCTACCAGTCAAGCTCATCACTACCTCTAAGGAAGCCGTAACACACAGCAAGTTTTGCTGCTCTCTGAATTCCTAGTCTATTCCTAAGTTTTGTTTGTACAGTTCCAAAGTTGGAAAAGATCCTTTCAAGGGAGGCAGAGCTACATGGCATTGGAAGGACCAGGGAACATGTCAATTAAGATGCTAATATGTTTATTTAAGGATTATCCAATAACCATAAAGTAGGTGTTATACACTTGTCAATTAACACTTGTGTATGACAAAGGATGGTCAGGACACTGAGGGGTCATGACTTGCACTTCTATTGTTTATCGAACATGGGAACATACCAATTACAATATTATGTTTACTTAAGGATTATCCAATATTAAACCATAAATGAAGTAACATCTAGGCCCTACCAATGTCTATTGTAAGGGCCTAAAGGATTTAACTGTTTTAACATGATTCTAAGAACATTATGGACAGTTTTGTAGTGAATAAAATTGAATTGACCAGTATTGACCAGAAATGACCACTATTGACCAGTATTGACCAATAATGACCAGTATTGACCACCAGCCCGGTCAATACTCAATTGACCGGTCAATAAGCCAACCCTGTTGACAAATGGTTGTCAAGTTACAGCATGTAAATGATTCTAAACATTTAGGTCATGGCGACCTTGACCTTTGACCTGAAAATGTATAGGAGTCATCTACCCAATGTGTGCAATCATGATATTAAGTTTGAAGTCTCATTAACAAATAATTGTCAAGTTACATGGTGGAAATAGTTTTCAATGTTAGGTCACTTTGACCTTGACTTTTGACTCCAAAATCAACAGAGGTCATCCATTCAATGTGGGAAATAATTATATGAAGTTTGAAGACTTTAGGTCAAAGAGTACTGAAGTCATCATCCTGAAATGAAATTGCTACCGTACGCACAGACAATGGCTTTAAAAATTTAGATCACTGTGACTTTATTCTTCAAGCTACTGACCCAAAAATCAATAGGGGTCACTCAATGTGGGCAATCATCATATAAATTGAAAGACTGTTAGCCAAACAGTTATCAAGTTATCCTCCGGAAGCCAAATTGCTAATAGACAGATGCCCAGGACCATAACATAATATGCCCCTTTGGGCATATAAAAAGGTGTACTGTAAAATACCTTTGAAACTTTAAAAATAAACAAAACAACAAGAATCATATAACTTACTACTCGAGCAGCTCTCTCTTGGGATTCACACTTTCTACAAAACCAAGGTCCTGTAGGCACTTGAATGATTCCATAACATGCTGAAATACATACAAAAGAACTGACATGATTCTAATGGTAAAGACTTTAATACACCTCTTTCAATATTTGATTTATTTACTCTGTGGCAATGGACTGAAAATACCTTTCTTTTACAACAAACTTTTACTTTTCTTTTTTTGTCCTTTTTCTTTTTAAATAATCTTTTCATGTATTCACTATTTGGGCAGGTATGCCTAAATATTCAATTAAATTTTTCTTATTTCAGTTTTTATTCAATACATTTATTGCATAAAACTAATACACGTTTATAGCAAAATTTTCAGTCATCAAATTACAAACAGCCAGGAAACAATGTTTACAACAAGATTGTCAGCTAAGTAAAAAAAACACATCATTAAAGAATGAGAAGTTATTTGGTCAAAATTTATATAAAGCTAATTATTATATTGTACACTACATTTTCACACCTAATTAATGTGACAGACAACATTTTACCATTTTGATAAATGAATGTAAGACTGAAATAATGACAAATGAAATTAAACAAGAAATAAGGGTAAGACTAAGATAGAACTCTTTTGGTACACTGAAAAATGATTTCAATAAATATAAGCCCATTTTACACAAAAAATGTGTATCTGACAATACATGTATGAAATTCTTAGAAGAATATGCAGTTTGGAAAACAATCAAATGCTTCATTCACTTATTGTCAGGTCAGTATTATATAAAATTTAAATAAAATTATTGTTTAACTCTAATAAGTAATAGTTTATATTACTTAAAGATACAGATTTGTTTCCATTAAGTATCAGAACTGACACATTTTGAAAACAATATTTATATCAATATTTGAATTTTTTGTTTTTATTCAGTATCAGAATCAACACAGTTTGATAATGATACATATATCACTGCGTTAATTCTGTCATTTTGTCAAAATTTCCAATTAATTCCTAATCATGTCAATATGATTTCTCCAAGTTATATTTCATAACAATTTCACAGTTTCACAATTACCTGTGATAATAAATTTTAATCATGTAACTGTTTTAGGTCACACATATGTGAAACATTCAATTATACAATCAAATTACAACAGCTATTAGTTTGATGAGCCCAGTTCTCCTTAGCTTTATAATTAAATTTGACAAAACTATGTCCCAATCTAATAAAAGAGTAAGAAGTGGTAGTTTGATAAAACTGACAGCCACACATACAACCCTATCTACATAAGAAAACATATCTGGCCATCTACACATTTTTAACCATAACATAATTTAAATTTGTAATACACTTATGAAGAATTATAATATAAAAGCTACATTTGGCAGAATCATGGCAAGCTCAGTTGAAAGAACTAGAGACTAGTGTCCAAGGGTTTGTGGGTTCCAGTCCCACTTAGGATGCACTTTCCCATTGTTGACAAGAATGACGGTAGCCCAACAAATTGTGCACCAGGGCTATTTATTATATAGACGATGGTTGCCCTTCACGCACAACCCACTTACGATTCAAAACAATTCAGAAAGTTTTTCTTCTCTATGTATATGCCAGCGAGCAGAATCTCGTCGCCAACTTTGACAGCTTCAAATATATATTAACATTCAATACTTCTTGAAAAAAATAAATATCTGTAAAGCTTATTCCAAACTGAATCAATATAAGAGAAAATAGATAAGAAAATTATATGTTATTTATGCATTACACTTATAAACTCTACACATGTCAACATGTTTTTGTTGGACACCGCTAAAACTCTACCTGACAGCAGTTTATCAATTGGTTATATTTTTAAACCTCGATTTCCGACACAGTTTTGAATCTAACTGGTTGAGACGTACAGGCCGACACCTATGTAATATCAGTTTGTAAATCGGTCGGTCTTGCAGTCGAAATATTAAAACTAGAATGACAGCAGAACCTGGGATGGCCTACAGATGTAGAGAAGAAGAGGAATATGGTGGTGCCCTGGAGTAGAACCACAACAAGAGCCTGGCTAGCTCAGTAGGTTGAGCTATCTTAGCCTAAGGACTTCTGGGGTCTTGAGTTAAAGTCCCACTTGGGATGCACTTTCTCCCATGGTTTACGACTACAGATATAAGCCTTTACTGGATAGAATTAAAAATAATTGGTTTGGAAAACCTTAGCTAAGCAATGAAATGTTTTATCTTTACTTCAGTCCCATCAAAATCATGATCATCATCATGATGGGGAAACTATTCACCTTGGTGGACAGCAACATTGCAGCCGTGTCCATCACAATAGACGAGAGGGTTCTCAGCCCAACCTCTCTCATCTGAACAAACACAGCAACCCCCAACCATCTCCTTCATTTTTGTCTTTAGAAACCAATAAATATTCGCACAATAATGAAATTATTGTCAAAAAACTACAACTTGTTTTGATTCCGCCATATTTTTCATATCGGCTGCGCACGCGCACCAAACCGGCATTTTCATTAGAAAAGGTGTAGCATGAAGATAAAATTATTTTAAGGTTGTAAACTACCATTTCTGTCAATACTTTTGGGGAAATGAACTATAACCCTTTAGGCACGAAACATTTTTCTTATTAAAAATTAACAGTTCTCTCTTACCATTTATAGCAAGGAAAATAAATATGTAAAAGACTAACATATCGAGCAAGACACTAACTTAAATGCCCGTGAACATAAAATATACATAGCCAAACCGCAGAATTTGCATGCATATGTTTTACAACTTCAACTTCAACTTATTACTGCCAAAAGTCAATACTGACTATACTAGGCAGGTGCGTGTCAGGAACATTAAAATTATAAAAGATAATAACAAAGAAAACAAGATTTAACTGAAGATCTTACTTAAACATTTATTTTAAGTACTTAAAATCTATAAAACTTGTTTAGTCCACTGATAAAAGCTGGTACAGTTGAGGGAGCCTTAATCTCGGTCTGTTCCAGAGTCGTATAGTCCTTGGGAAGAATGAGTTCATGTGATGTTGTATTTTTGATTGTGGGATGAGGAATTTGCTGTTTCTTGTGTTTGTAAGGTGATTGTGATCAACATTGACCTGATTGTTTTTTTATTTTGTGTAGCATGACCAGGCTGGCATGGTTTCGCCTTTGTTCTAAAGTTGACCAATTTAGTTCTTTGATCATGTTTGTTACACTGCTTGTATAGTGGTAATCATTATGAACGTACCTTGCAGCTGACGTCTGGACCATTTCAATTCTGTGTGTGAGATATATTTGCCATGGATGCCATATGGTTGAGCAGTATTCAACCTGTGGTCTTACATATGTTTTGTATGCTGCTTCTTTGAGTTGTTTGTTTTGTGTTTTGACGTTTCGTCTGATGAACCTTAAGCTGTTTTTGCTTTGTTTGTGATATTGTTTATGTGGGATGACCAGTTTAGGTTGCTACTTATTGTAACTCCCAAGTATTTTGCATTTTCTGTGGTTTCAAGTATAGTGTTATGTAGGGTGTAGGGAAAGATAGCCGGTTTCTTTTTCCTGTGTATTCTGAGTACTTCACATTTGTCAGGGTTGAATTCCATTGACCATTCTTTTTCCCATATTTCAAGGTTGTGCAAATCATTTTGTAAGGTTTGTGCAGATGCTTGTGATTTAATTGTTAAATAAACTATGGTGTCGTCGGCAAATAGACGAACCCGGCTCCTGACACTTCCTGGTAGGTCATTGATGTATGCGAGAAAGAGACATGGACCCCAGAAAGCGCAGGGAGCCTGTCAGAGACCTTGTTTTCCACTAATACTTGTTGTGAACTGTTTTTGAGAAAGTTTTGTATCCATGAACTGATGTGTGGGTGAACTCCCATGTGTTTCAGCTTGTGTATGAGTTTGTGGTGGTCTACTTTGTCAAAAGCTTTATTGAAGTCCATGACTATGACATCAGTTTGTTGACCTTGATCAAGGTTGTCAGCTATTTCTTGTGTGAAGCCAATGAGGTTTTGATTTTGACCCTTTTTTGTATGCTTGTGTGATGACGGCATGTTTCCAATCCTTAGGAACAATACCTGTGTCTAGTGATCTTTGGAATATGATTTTAAGGATTGGTGCTATCTCTGTGTGTAGCTCTTTGGGTAACCTAGGTGAAAGCTCATCTGGACATTGGGCTTTGTGGGGGTTTAGTCCTGTCAATAACTTATCAACTCCTTGAACTGAGATGGATATGGGAGCCATGGGCGGGTGACCAAGTGATGGCATTGTGCTTTTAGCTATTTGTTTGAGACTGAGTGATGAAGGCTTTGAGAACACTGATTCAAAATGTTTGTTTAGTATGTTCGCCTTTGACACTGGGTCACTGTAAGTATGCCCATCAGTGCTGAGTGGTGCAATTCCTGTGTTTTCAGTTTTTTTTTGTGTTTAATAAAGTTGTAGAACTTTTTCTTATGTCCTGGATCTGTATTATCTGAGAAGATGATTGACTCTAGATATGACCAATAAACATTTCTTATTTGTTTTGCACTGATGCCTTAAAATGTTTAAATTTGAATTTCTTTATGTTCTGACAATTCGGTGACCGAGACCTTTTTATTTTTGTGAAGAGCTTGTTCCTTTTCCTAATCTGTTTAACAATATCGTGAGTAACCCATGGTAAATCAGCTTTATTTTTGCATTGTCTTGACGGTATGTGTTTGGTTGATAACCTTTTGATCTCAGCTTTGAACGTGTCCCATAATTGGTTTGGGTCCGTTCATTTTAATTTTGGTTGAACGTACTACTGAAAGTGACCAAGTCATTTTTGAAGTCAGACCAGTTTGCTTTCTTGTATGATTTGACCTATCGAGGGGTTTGCCTGATTCGCCCTCTTTTGACATTAAGTTCATGGAAGACTATATCATGGTCTGATGTACCTAAGCTTGGTAAGACTTTTGTGTCATGGACTTGACCCGGAGTGTTAGTGAAAAAGAGATCTAGGATATTTTTATCCCGTGTGGGAACTTTGACCATTTGTTCAAGATTATGATTAATCATGTTCTCTGCAAAATTATCATACATGTCTTTGAATTTGCATGTATCTGTTGGTGTTTCATTTCACTTTACAACCATGACCAGAGACATATGTCTCTGCCCTGACAACCTTCTGACAGATTTTTGTCCAAAATCAAGACGGCTAAATACAATCGCAAAAGCGTGTTGTTCGATTGACTGACAGCACTTGGTATAAATAGAACAGTTTAAAATCGACGTACACATCTGCTTTTTTCTTCTTCTTTATCTTTACATTACACATTACTAAATACGAGTAACAACGCCATGTTTAAGCGCTATTAATAGAGTGAATATGAAAAAAGGGTAAATGATACTAACAGTTGGTAATCGTTTAAGCTGCATATTCTATCCAAATTTGTGTCACGGAAACACTTTACAATACCTTCACGTCGTTTTGAAAAAAAGCTACTGAAACATAATTGATCACATAAGATGTGCTATTTTTCATGTATGTATTCAAAAATGGCGACAGAAATTTCCCTAATGCTAAATTTTATAGGTAGCCACATTGACGAATCATTCGTTATTTAATAAGTAAATTACTCAACTAAATAGTGTTGTGAATTACTGAATCAATGATTAACCAGATATGATTCTTGAACGTGTAAATTCGGCTTAAATACAAAATATTTTCAGTTAACAATTGTCTGCATTTAGTATAAAATATGTATTCGTTGTGTAAAATCAAATTGTTTTATAATCAGTTAATCAGTATCTTAGCATATTAAGTTATGTTGGTATCCAATATCAAGTTTCAGTTTAAATATTTCATGTTTGTCTTATTTAGAAAACCCTCATTAGTTAACAAAAAATAAAAAAGCCTTTATATCGAATTATTGAAAGTTTTCGTCAAAGATTATTCACACATATTTACGTCAACGATAAACAGACGAACTGAATAATCATTCAAACACTATCTAAAGCATTTTTGTCATTATTCAGAACGTAGCAGTACTATTCATTATTTTGCAATACAACCGTTTTTCAGAGTTAATTATGATTTCAAGGTAAAAATTAACCGAATGTAAATGTATGTTTGATTTTTTTGGTGTTCATCACATGAAACAGTAAATACGAACCGTCCTTTTCAATCTTGGGCCATCTTGAATGACACAGAAATCACAAATTACAAAATTCTGACATAAAAGTAATCATATATTAAAATAAGTCATGATAAAATAAATAAGGCATCATTCTTATGTTTTGTTAACACAAATAAATTAGGAGTTGCTGATGACCAAAAGAATATTATACATGCTCTATGTAACAATGATAATGGCAAGCTTCAAAATTAATTCTAGTTCTCCTTAACAAAAACGGCATGTAATCAATGCGTGTTTCATGGAACCTTTCAAGACTAACATTCAACAACAAAGACCAAAAATATTACTACTGAGAAAAGCAAAACAATCAAATGTGTATTGTAACATACAGTTCTTTAAACCAGTATCAGATATCGTGTGGATGCACAGCTGTTGCCTGAACTCTATAATATCCTCAGCAATCTTAATGATACGATTCAAAACTTGTAAGATGTAAAAAAAAATCATATAAATTTACTATTATTTGTCAGCTGAAACTAGTATTCAAGGCTTCTAGCATGTCACGAACTCAATTGTATAGACAGAATCATATGCTCTATATGTCTTAACAAAGTGATTTACCCTCAATTCGCCAGACACACAAAGTGCACAGTTTTATCTACTGGGACCTTTTTACAACATCACCGGTTTAACTATGCAGTTTGTGTGAGTTTATTCTAATGTTTGTGAAGCAGTTCCTTACTTATTCATTTTGATGTCAGAAACAATAGGTAAGTGTGGATTTTTCCATTCCTGTGTGTCTACAAGTTGACAAAGTTTCCATAAAAGAGATTTTTTGTTTATAACATCAGGGCTTTAATTTACATGTAAATTAAAGCCCTGATAAAATCTAACAAGTTTTTTTCACCATCTTATATAAATTTATTCCTGAAGTAGATATATTTTGTATTTAGATACTGTAATAACAATGAGTGTTTGAAATCCATCTTTTTTTAACTTTGTTCAACCATATTTATCTAACTTTCAGAAAAAATCTAAGTACGAAGTCATATGAGTACAAAGTTGTAGGGTCACGTGCACATGACCCATTATTTATCAAAGAAGCATATAAACCGACGATTTCTTCTTTTATGGTGTAAGAGACAATCACAAACATGAAGAAAAAGGTAATAAAAGTTTATTTATAAAGACTGTAATTCGTAATTTGGCTAAAGCGAATGAGGAATGTAGCACTAGTAAAAACCCTGACCAAACCAGTACTCGGACACTACAAGTTAGCGGAGACCCCATATAGTAATAAGCTGTACGATCGTTTGTGTACATAGAGAGTCAGTCCATTTTTTATATATATATGAAAATGTTATTAGTTAAACATTATGAGTAGTCTTATAAAAATACTTTCCCTTTGCTGTAAGTGTAACATTGCATTTTTTAATCTAATTAGCTCTTCTAACTTAATTTAAGAAAACGTAGCCACCTGAAAGTAATTCTGACAGTAAGCTAGGAGTAAGGACATTGCCTTTTGCTGTTGATCATGTGGCACAGACCACTTCTATTAATATGCACTTAATTCTTGTTGGCAATCAGATGTAGTTCAGTTGTCTAAAGATGCTTCCATTTCACTGCAGGTTTTGTTGATGGGCAAGAGTGGGTCAGGGAAGACCAGTATGAGGTCAATTATATTTGCAAACTACATAGCCAGAGATACCAGGAGGCTAGGAGCTACAAGTAAGTATAAGAAAAAAGAAGTAAAAGCAGTATGTTTTAAGAGAACAATACCTTTACTTAATGGACAGAAACTTCCTCTGCCATGATTTTCATTACCATTCTTAAATGCTCTCCAGATTTTATTAGTAAATTGCATTTGCAATCCTTTTTCTAATTAACATTGTATCAGATCTGTATGTTATCTAATAGGCAATTTTAATACAACTATGGATTTTTTTTTAATTCAGGTTTCTTTAGTGTGTGAATATCATTACATTTATTCCTGAACAAATTAGTGAAACAAAGTGTTTTCAAATTGTCTTTCAGTTGATGTTGAACACTCACATGTACGTTTCCTCGGCAACCTGGTCCTGAATCTCTGGGATTGTGGAGGGTAAGTTTTTTCCTGTTTTTTTTTCTCTTTTTTTTTTTTTGAAAAATAAAAAGAAACTGATTTTAAATTCTTGTGAACAAGAAAGTCCGTAACAGAAAGATGCAATGCATCTTAGAATACTCTGATCTTAGCACATCGAAGATCAACACTCTAACCACTGAGGCAAAGAATTGATTCCCTGACACAGTTGTCAGAGCTCTAACCACTGAGGCAAAGAATTGATTCCCTGACACAGTTGTCAGAGGTTGTATTTATACAATTATAGGAGGGTATGCACTAGACCATAACAAAATACTAACAATATAAATATTGCTTGTTCGCACTATCTAGAAAGTAACTCATGTATTCTGTATATAATTTTATACATGATAGAATTCACATGAAATAGTTTTGCTTATGTCACAACTATGCATGATGTCATAATTTATTGTTCTTCACTTTTCAAGTTCTTAATTAATGATATTCACCATAAAAATGATAGAATAAATAGAAAGAGTTTAGAAGTTGTTAGGCAGTATTTTTTTTTAACCAGCAAGAATATACCTATGAACATGATCAATGTTTAGAATGTATTTACTTTGCACTGTGATCATTCGTTATATTTCAGCCAAGAAGCTTTCATGGAGAATTACTTTGCTAGTCAACGAGAGAACATATTCAGGAATGTCGAGGTGCTAATTTATGTGTTTGATGTTGAGAGTCGGGAACTAGAGAAAGATATGCACTATTACCAATCATGTTTAGAGGCCATACTACAGAACTCCCCAGAGGCCAAGGTGTTCTGTCTCATACATAAAATGGACCTGGTGCAAGATGACCAAAGAGAATTGGTAAGATCAATTTGTATTTTTATACAATATTTCAAGATAGTTGTCCACCTCATAGGGTTCTCATATTCTTTCACCAAGTATCATTTTATCAAATTATGACTGTTTGCCTTTGTTTTTGTTAAACTAACATGTTTCATGAAAAATTTATCTGTTACAATGATATTTCAAGGAAATGATAAATGTTTCTTGGTGAAAGGTTTGATATTCATATCCCTACTTCTGTATTAACTGTTTACACATTGTGACATAAAATAATGACTGTAATGTAATTGTAGTAAAGTAATAAATCACAAGATATGTTGTCTCTTTCAGATAATACGGGAGAGAGAGGATGACTTAAAACGACTTTCCAAACCTTTAGATTGTACATGTTTTGCAACATCTATTTGGGATGAGACTTTATACAAGGTATAGTATTGAAATGCATGGATTCTTATTTCTGTTTTAGCAGAGACTTACTGAATCTGGCTGTACTTATAATTTTTGTTGGAAAACTGAGGCAGTTATGATTTACCACTACACACTAGTTCTGACCTAGTGATTAAGTCATTCCTACTTGTCACATTAAACATTCACTCGCACCATCAACAAAAAAAAAACATTCAACTCATCAAGGATACTTTCTTCATATCAAAGCTTTCATTACTTACATTATGGGTTCTTTAATTGGATTACTGAATGTAAAATTTGATGACAGACACCAATTTTCTTTTTCTGAATATGTTACAATGTATTATTCTCATCCAACAATCTCTGTTTCAGGCATGGTCATCAATTGTATACCAGCTAATACCAAATGTTAAACAGTTAGAGGACACGTTAGCTAACTTTACAAGTATCATTGATGCTGATGAGGTGTTATTGTTTGAGAAAGCCACATTTTTGGTAAGTACTATCAGGGAGATTATCTTAAGTAATATTAGAATGTCAGAGTTATTACAGCCTTTGTTTAGGAACAAAGTGGAGAATAAGATGCCAAGTCAAGGGGTCACAAGTTTGAATCAGGTTAATGCTCACATTCAGATTTCATTTCAAGTTTTTGCACAGTTCAGAACCATTTGTTTTCATGCATGCAGCTTGAGGGTGTTATAGACACTGTATATCCTAACACTTAGGAAATGGGGTCATTACAGTATTCTAGTTTTGAAATAACAAACATTCATTTCTTGGAGGAGGGTTTAAATAGTGTCTTTGAATATTTTGGTAGATTTCACTTGGTTGAAAACTAACCTTCTCTTCGTCTGTTTTCTCTCTTCACAGGTCATATCCCATTGTGAAAGAAGACAGCACAAAGACATTCATAGATTTGAGAAAATCAGTAACATAATCAAACAGTTTAAGCTTAGTTGTAGTAAGTTAGCAGCCTCATTTCAAAGTATGGAAGTGCGCAATTCCCGTTTTGCTGCCTTCATTGATGTGTTCACTCCCAACACGTATGTCATGGTTGTAATGTCAGATCCAAGCATCCGTAAGTAACAGTATGAATCTTTCTAAATTGTTCGATCATTAACAAGGTGATGACTCTATGCATGAAGCAGAGATGATAAACATTATGTATGTCATACTTCAGTTCAACCTGTGAAGATACTAGAAGCCAGTATGTTTTGAAATGAAATGAAAAAATACAAGTTAATCTTTATTGTCAAGAATAATAAGAGTTAAGTATGTCTCTGTAGTTATATAGATTTAAAACTCATTGAAATCTTGTAATTCGTCTTCTAGTGTGGTATAATCGTAATTGTGGCAAGAGTAATCTGGTTAGATAATTTCCACAGCATTATACATTTCCACATTATGACATGTTAAATGCTGTTTCACAAATAAATTTCTGAAATGAACGTCCTAAGTTTTAATATTATCATCAGGTTTGACACATGGCTTCTTATTGTAGCAACTTAGTATGACCTTATTGTTATTTGTATGAAATTTGTGAGGCAAACATTCGGCTCTGTTTGTACAAGTCGGGGAAACTTGCATCCATCGGCAGTGTTAAATAAATCAAAGAAGTTGATTCTCACTTATAACGACATATGTATTATCACTTTATTTCAGCATTTATTATCTGCTTGTTATTTCAGCCTCAGCGGCAACATTGCTCAACATAAAGAATGCACGGAAACATTTTGAGAAACTTGATAGGGTAGATGGGGGCCACCCAGCTATGACGTCTTAGAAAATATTGTATGTGACCATCTAAAAAAACAACGTGCAATGTAGAAGTACAGATCCTACAGTTTGAACAAAGTTAATTCTGACACAACTTAAATGGAATACCTAAATCAAATGAGACGTAATTATCTGTTACAAGTAAATAGTAATTTGTGAACCCATTAATGCCTAGCATCAACAAAATAAGACAAAGGCAAACAGTGCAGACCCAGATCATATGCCAAAATATGCAACAGCTGGTCAGAGTCTACACTGTTTGCTTAAAGGCATATTCCTGAATAGAATGAAATTGAAAATTTAAACCAGAAACCCTTTAAATTGAAAATAGACTCATCCAACTAAGAAGGATGGTGTAATCCACTAAATAGAATGAAATTGAAAATTTAAACCAGAAACCCTTTAAATTGAAAATGGACTGGTCCAGCTAACAAGGATGGCATAATCCATTAGACATAAATGGGTTAAAACATGTATTCTAGGAAAAAATCTATTTTTTGCTGATAACAGAATGTTGCAACTTAGAAACGCTCATAACTGTGATATTGAAGTTCTTTGCTTTTTGCCAGAACTTCTTGTTATCTTTGATTTTGCTAGAAAATTTGTTTTAGATAAAGTTGCCACAATTTAGTCTTAAGTTTGTTGAAATTTGACTGATCCATATTGAATTTGTTAGAATGCCATTGTTTTTTTTTTACTAATATCACCAGATTGTTATATATTTTCAAGGAATATTGCTTTAACAATGGCTGGTTTTATCAGATTTTCCAGAATACATTTTTTTTAAGTTTAGTAAAAATCATCAGATATTTCTCTTTTGATTGACTTTTGCCTGTACTTTTTTTTATCTGTAATAGAATTTGTAAGATATTCTGTACTTTTAAAACAATATTATTATTGTAAATCAAATGAAGTTCAGACTAGATAAAATTATGAATAGATTTTCTGTTGCCAGAACCAAGTATCAGTAATGTTTGCATGCTATGAATTATATTAAGAAAATCATGGAGAAATTGTATTATTTATTGATGAATCAGCTATTATGTGTGTTAGTGTAGGTTGATTTTTCTGTGATCATGACATAAATAATAATTAAAACAAATGATTTAGTCAATACACAGTCAAACAAATCCTAGTAGTACAAAATTACTGTGAATCATTAAACATTCTTTGGTCTGTTTGCTATGAATGAAAGATAAGGTACAAGTGAAAAAGATTGGGACGGTTGTCCCTTCAAGAATTTTATTTTCAACTATTTTTATATATGGTTGATAAGTCCTTTCAGAGAATTTTGGTTTCAACTTATTTTTTATTATCAATTTTTGTAAGTTTGATACCTGTAAACATCTTTGATACATGTACCTATAAACATTAGTGAGTGCTTTATGTGTTTCATAAGAGATTGATATTAGCACAAATGTTCTTTGGTGTTTGTAACTTCAACCTGATGTAACAGCTATTTGCCAGTGTTTGAAGTATCATTTCATGGCCGACCAGCAGAAGTGATCATGCTATTGTTGTTATCTGTATTTATATAAAAGCCAAGAGATTTCAACATATCTTTGAAATATAATAATGATGTGTAACTAATCATGTTGTGTTTTAGTCGAGTATCTGTTATTTAGCATGCTTTTATTTTAATGCGTATTTGAGCACTTCATGGCATGCTATATACAAAGAAAAAAATCCACTATTTGTCACCTCATCTTCTATTGTGTATAAGTGGCCTATTTGTGGTTACATTGTCAGTAGGGCTGTTAAAAATACTTATTGAATTATTGTGTAATAAAGTCCAAAGTAGATTTGCTTTGTTTATTACAATAGTCCTTCGTATGTTAATTGCTTTAAATAATTATTCTTCAAATTGTATAATTACCTTATGTATGTACATGTATTTATTTTAAGAGAGATTTGTAAATAAAATGTGGAAGCTTGAAATGATATTCTGTAAATAAATATAATAATTGATTTAAATATTATTGTTGTTGTTGTGATGATGATGATAGATGGTTATCTTATTAACAGTGCAAGCCTCTTTGGCATATATGATTGTCCTTGGTCGGTCTAGTGGTTAGTGCATCTGGCTATGAAAAAACAGATAATGGTTGGATCCCCAGATTGACCCAATATGACCTTAGTTGTTGAAAGGGACCTTAAACTTGAGTTCACTTACTTACTCTGTCCTCCAAATACTAAAAGGTATTGGAAGTAATTATGCTGCAATGTTAAATATCAAATAGCCATTATAGACTTTACTGACTGCTATGTGTTCTTTGCCAAATGATGAAGGTCACTCAACTGAACCCTGTAAATTACACTGCTAAGAGATATGATTTTGAACCCTGCTAGACTAGGCTATTGTATGAAAGACATTAAATTTAAGGAACTTTTTTGAATGATGGGAACATTATTTATATTTTTTATAGTTTTTTGTATTTTTGTATTATTTCAAAGTTAGGTTGACTATGTCCATTGTTGCTGCTGTATGTATACTCCCATTTTTTTTTATGTACATCAATGTTGACACATGTCGCACTAATAAATTGATTTCTTAGTTCATCCCATTTTGTCTTGTCTCATCTCATCCCATTTTGTCTTGTCTTGTCTCATCCCATTTTGTCTTGTCTTGTCTCATCCCATTTTGTCCTGTCCCCTATCTTCTGTCTGGTCTCCTCTCATCCCATTTTGTCTTGTCCCCTATCTTCTGTCTGGTCTCCTCTCATCCCATTTTGTCTTGTCCCCTATCTTCTGTCTGGTCTCCTCTCATCCCATTTTATCTTGTCCCCTATCTTCTGTCTTGTCTCATCTCATCCCATTTTGTCTTGTCTCATCTCATCCCATTTTATCTTGTCTCATCTCATTCCATTTTATCTTGTCCCCTATCTTCTGTCTGGTCTCCTCTCTTCTGTCTTGTCTCGTCTCATCTCATATCATTTCATACCAAACAGCAGATAGGTTAACTCCTCATCTATACTTAGCTGTGTTATTGCTGAAAATTGTTTAACAGAATAAGAACTGACAAAACTTGTGTCCATGTGACCAAAAGACTCGTGATGACTTTCACAGTGTGACTAAACAAACAGAGCAAGATAGACCTAATGCTGTCAAACAATTAGTGTAGACATGACCATGTAGTGAAAACTTATCTCATCACTTTCTCATGTGTGACTAAAATTATCATTATATACTAGAAATATGTCAATTAAAATTGTCAGTGTAGATTTGGCCATGTGTGACTCAAAGATGATCAGTGTAGACTTAAATGTTTAGCGTTCAACCAGTATAGATTTGTCATCATGCTGTAAAAAGGTAAGTGTAAACATCTTCCCAAAATGATTTCTGCAGACTTGTCCACATGCTACAAAAATGATCAGTGTTTATTGAGCAGGTGTTAGTGTAGACTTGCTAAGGTGTTACAAAATTATCGTTGTAGACTCGATCACGCGAATCAAATGGTCAGTGTAGACTCAGTCTCGTACAAATATGCAGTTTGTCTGAGACGTTACTGAAGGCAATTGTATTTTACAGAATATGTAATACATTGTATTTATTAAAGCTGGATGAAAGTTGACCAGAAAAAATATATAACAGACTGACATCTGTTGATTTTTTTCACCCGAGACGCCATTATAATTGTAGCAAAGTTGGTTATGCAGTCAAGGTGGAAATTGCAAATAGGAAGTTTTCATGAAACCTAACGTATAACACACAGTGGGCACACTGTTGTCTTGAGACTACCGTCAACAATTAACACGATATATGAATTAGACAGTTTTGGTTGTCATGTATTCTCGGTGATCATCAGTGGTTATGACAGAAAAATTAAAGCACTTATATCGTGATGACCTTTGACATAGATATGTAATACATACACCTTTGAGTAAAAAATAACGCTCCAGGGTCTTACTTAATTATATGTCGACATGAAGGAAGCTGTGTAAGATTTTTTTCCGTTTGATTTATTTACATGTTTTTTTTTCTTAACGAAGAGTAAAACTTTTAAAAAAAATTAGTGCATGTTCAAGTACATGACTTATTTTCTAACTGCTACAGTGTATATCAAAGCAACGACCTCAGGTGATACAACTCTTTTCATTTTGGAAAAAATGAAAAGCAGACCTTACTTTTTGTTTACTATCAAGAGGAATTCTAATGACAACCAAGAGTCATGTATACAAAACAGTAGGGTAGTGTGGATTCAGACAAAATCTGTCAGCAATATCAGACTGGAGACCACAAGATAAATATGACGCGTCACAAAAAGGGGATTAATGGATGATTTTTTTTTAATTTGACTATTAACAGAATAAGACAAATCGAGTATCTCTGCTATATACTGAAAGTAAATTCTCTAGTATGTTTATTTAATAATTCACAGGGTCTTAGAGAAGGCGTCATTTAAATGACGTCAAACGTTATTCGCAGGTATTTTTCGACGTTATTTTGGTGAAGTTTGTAAAATCGCGCCACATAAATTTGACGGAGGTATCAGGCGGTCAAATTGACCATTAAATTGGGTAATATGTCCAATAAAGAACAGTGTACGATATTATTCATTCATGATAATAATATGCATGTGATTTTTATTATGGCCATTCCGTTATGTTACGTAATTAATAACCTGCTGTCCACTTAAAAATGCACGTGTGCTTACTGTATGGGCTGGCATTTAGACGTTCAAAGCATATAATAAGGATAACTCTGTAGAGAACTTTCTGCTAAATAACACTATAAAATGGGAAATACAGGTAATTTGCTGTTTTTTCATATACATGAACATATTAAGTCAATGGTATAAAATCCGTTAACTAGAAGGCCGAGTATAAATTCCGTAACACGACTACCGGATTTAACAGGATTTTATCATTGTCACCTGTGTATGAATAAGCATTTAAGCGTTAATTCGTCTATTTTTAGATGTGCTATTTTTCCATTGACGTCTTTTTGATTTACATATAAGGTGAAATACTTGTTTTGAACGTGTTTAATATAAATAAGTAGAGGCGGAATATAACACGCAAAAAAGAATAACAAGGTATGTTGTCTGTTTTAACGAAACTTTCTGTATTAAAATGTTTACTTACACACAAGTTAAGGCGTTTTAGAAGATTTCAAATTGAGATACTTATTCAGTCGTTTGTTTACCTTTGTTTTGACTACTTGTGATGGAAGACATTTAAAATGTTGAAGTATAAGTGGTATTTTGATTGGTTTGCTTACAAGAATATAAGAAGATTATATGTGTATATATAGGCATACACAAAACATTCCATTTCCTTCTAAATCATGTGAATGATATAGGGTAAATAAAAATCTTTAGTCTTTAGATGAGAGTTGTTTGATGTACAAGTTTTGGGTGGATAGCGATTTATTGCATATATACACTTTCTTAATGTCTACACGCCCTAAGAAAAAATCGATGAAAATTATTTTCTCTTTATATTATAAAGTATTTTCCATTCTCTAGTCAATTAAGTCAAGGAAATGCATATGTTGTAAATCATTAGTTGAATTTAGGGTAAGTGCTTTTAAGGCAGTTTTGCTTAAAATACTTTAAAGGGACAAACCTAACAATTAACGGATGGTATATTGCATATCGATTTTATTAGCTCATTTGTTTTAAAATGAAAACATAATCGATAATTCAAGAAGTCAATGAACAGATGTTCCAAAAATTTCTCCTTTAGACAATAAGACATCTAGAAAAGCGTTCAATGGAATAAATAGCTATCCACCCAAAAATGGTACACCAACTCCCTGTTTAAAGACTAATAAAATGTTTAAGTTTATCTGTTGTACTTAAACTTGTTTACTGACACCATGACTTTGGTACTAATTTATTAAATATCATTCACATGTACATGATTTGACAGTAAAAGTCAGGGTATGCCTCGTAGTCCGTGACTTACTTGTATATAGGATTGTATATGTATACTTGTTACGCTTATGTAGTCTGGTAATAAAAAATGACCTTTTGACAGGCTGGACTTTTTTTCAGTCAGGATCTACATATATACACGTCAATAGATTGCTACACAAACACACGTTCCGTATCAATAAACCCTGGATACCCTGTCACTTCAACAAAACAAATTATTGGTTACAATAGTCATGTTCTATATGTCTTTATCAAATGTGATCCAGTTTTCATTTTCAAAAGTAATATTAGTGGTCAAAATGAGTTGACTAAGATGCATGGTGGTCAATAAAGGTGCTGAAAACACATACGTGTATGTAAAAGTCATGTAAATTATAGAAGTAACAAAGAACCCTTTAATCTCTATCTATATACCTTCCATTTCAGCTTTTTGTTTATGACTGGACCACTCATGAAAATGGGTTTTACAATATTTCCGCTTTCATAGGGAGCAAAGTCTTTTTCACAATGAATATATTACAGTAAAACGATCGGTTATACTATTAATACTAATCGGTTCGAATTGAAATTTCAGAGTCACTTTGACAACTTATATTACTGCGAAAAAAAACTGGTGCGAGAAATTTCCTTCTGTGTTTTATTATAAACATACACCAGATATGAAGTTTATTTTATTTTATTTTTTTTCATGGAGGGACATTCATTCTTAATAAAACTTTGCATTTTCCAGTAAATTAAGAATAGTTTGGGTAAATATTCACAAACCTTGGGTTTCAATATGATCAGGTTGAAATGTTTAGAATTCTTTAAAGAATTCATTAAAGAACATATACGTGCTGTGTCTCATTCAAAGTGAAAAGTCTATACAAACCTTTTAACCATAAAATTTATTCTTTTGTACATTTATAACGTAATTAATTGATTTTACATTCAAAAGTTTCCTGAGCTGATAACATTCACATATAGGATGTTTTTTTAACATTTCATATAAAGTCATGTTTATATACTTTCTGAAATATCAATACAACACAAAGAAGGTATTATCAAGAACAGTTAAATATGCGATATTTTCCCCTTTGTTTAGATTTACCCTTTTTCGTGAGGGTATTTTATTCTGTCGCGGTGTTTACAACTTGCAGAGCTCCGGCTGTTATTGTTAAATGTAATGTAGACCATCTTTATTTGTGTTTCAGCAATGTCTTACCAACCAAATTACGGTGAACCTCCACCAGCCTACGCCCCTTACGGAGGCGGCAGTCAGTATCCACCACCCCAGCAAGGCTACCCACACCCACACGGAGGATACCCGCAGAACTATCCCGGCGGTTATCCACAGTACCCGCAAAATCAGCAACCTGGAGGGTACGGACAACAGCCCGGCGGTTATCCGTACGGTTATGGCCAGACAGTCGTTGTAACACAACCGCACACGTAATACTGAATTATGTTTTTTTTCCCCATCCTGTCTAAATGTTAAAATCTGTTTGCCGCTTGAAAAAAAAGCCAACCATAAAAATGCATGTATCTTTTCTGCATGATCTTGCATATAGACTTCACAAGGCTGAAGAGTTACAGATACACCCTTGTTAACTTGTATTGTTCTATTATGTTATAAAACCTCGGCCATATTTGTTTGGATACTGTGCCAAAATATTTGTTGACAAAATTCACTTCTTCACCGACATATACAAATTTTATAAACGCTGTACATACTGAAAGTTATATGTATAACGTAAGTAGGTAAGAAAACACGAAAACATACATTTGCTGGTCTGTCAAGCGTGTTGGTTTAGACCTTGCCTGAATGGGTATCAAAAACACGGTAAGTGATGCAAGTCAAAGCGACATAAGTATAAGAGCTGTTTTTATACGCTTGAATACATCTCATAGAACATAAACAAAGAAAGGAGATATTGCAAAATTTGCACACTGGTAAGCTAAGAGATATTTCTCATTTGTTATTTACTCCCCATATTATTTCAGTGACGTTTTACAGTACATGTATTATTTATAATTCACATCACCTAGTTCTCTGCAAGAAAAAGCCATCTTTCACACATCGAATCCGGCACAGCGAGTCATGTTGCGAAAGGCAACAATTGGGCTTTAAAGAAAGAAATAAACCGTGAAATTTTTGTCACTTCACTCCCGGATATATCAGACACATATATATTATAACACAATTCTTAGAAATCTCTTCATTTTATAATTATTCAAGTTCTTTTCACCGATGATTATATTTTCAGTGTACAACAGCCTCAGAATAACCGGGACAAAGACCGCTCTACAGAATGCTGTTTACTAGGACTCTTAGCGTTAGTGTGTTGTTGTTGCATAATGGACTAGGAACAAGGCAATGTAAGCTCTCAACAGTGTTATTTGCCTTGATTCCGATCAACCAACATGGCAGAAAATTTTATCCAATCAAATCACTGATGGAAGTTTATGAAGGCAACACACTCACAGGGTGCTTTCAAAACTTTTTTTTATATATTTAATAATTGTTATTATTCTTGTTCCAACCTCAGCGGTATTTAGATGCGTATCCATATGTACATTTTCAAAGCAAACACAATAACAATCATAAAAATATTGCAGATTACATTGCCGTGGTTAGGACAAGCACGTTGCGTTATTTTAATGTGCATTATTTATCTAATCGGTCATGCTTTGTATAGTTTGTATTTTTTTATACATGTTGTACTATCCACCCTCTTTTTATATGCCTTTTATATGAACGAATCTTTGCAATTTTCTTTTAGAATGTATCAAGTTGATCTTTAGAATAGTGTCAGATGAGTCCGTCAAGTAACTTTTTGTTGTAATACGCCATTACACAAACTCATGCCGAAAAGTTTTTGTGTTGATCCTTATCAATGCTGTTCCTTCATTATTGTATCTTCATTGAAACCCCAACCCTTTTTTCATCATTGTCTTTATCTCTTTTCATTTATGTTATGTTGTGTCATTAAAGTACATCGCTGGCGATGTTCTGTTTGTGTTCTTTGGCGAATTTGTATTTGAAAAACAAAACGAGATTTTTATAGTTTAAAAAGATGGCAATCATACACTCATACCATCCCCGTCTTATGAGGTTTAAATTGTCATGATTTTTAAAAAAGTTTACACTTCTCAAGCACTTTTTTCTAAAGATTGTTGCGTTTGCTACCTGTTCTGTTCTGTTATCTTTCTCTTTTCGAACCTTTTCAACTGATGTAGTTTATAACGCCATTTTTTGGGGGGTTTTGCCCATAAACACTTAAATATGATTCAGATTTTAACACGTATTAAGAAAAAAAAAACATCCGTGTACAAGTGATATCTTTTAGCATTCTATATTTTCATCCTTGCTATGTTTGCAAATTGACAGGTATATTTTCACTTTCAGTGATATAATCATTAAATCTTTATTAACTTCCCCTCTTCAGTTATTTTCTTCAACAACATAAAAACAATTTGATTCGAATTCAAATTTTGTAGATATTTTTGTTCTAACAACAGAAAACATTTTTAGGGACAAAATTCTAAATGCTCAAGCTCCTTCAATTGTTTAACAACATAAAAACAATTTAGTTCGAATTCCAATTTTCTAGATTTCTTTTTTACTTTCCGCTGAAACCATTAATTATTTTGACACAATTCAAAATGTGCAAGCTCGTACAAAAAATTCTTGTGCGGTTAGAATCTGTCAGTTAACTTATTCATGTAAAAGAGTTTAGTCCCTTTAGTACTTAGACAAACATACTCATACTACTAAACGGTATTAGAAAAAAGGGGGTCCCTTTGCTTACTTCTTTAAAGATCTGAAAATATCAATCTCCAGTAACCTGTGTTCAATCTAGTTTATCAAATTATTACTCTTTTTAACGAACAATCTCACTGTAACTGTTTTAGAAAAAGTAACTGTACATAAGGATGTTTTACCAATGTATAAAATACATTAGGACACCAGAGTGGGTGGAATCCCGTTTGTATTTTACGAAATCTTTCAGTCAACTTTTTGTAAAGCATATCGTCTTCTTTTAGTATTGATCTGTTGGTCTGATGTAACGACTGGCATTCTGAAATGTGACATGGAAGTGAAAATGGGTAACTTCCTTATGTATGCCATGTCATCCATTTGGACTGCTTGATTTTGATAAAGACAAATGAATGTAATCGAAACTTTTTGTACAAAAATCATGTTTTTATGTACTATAACTTTAAATTGTCAATATAGAGAGATGAAAGCGAATATGTTCTAGCTGCTCTTTTATTCAGCAGCACTTAGAATATTTTAGCATTCATCCCTCGATATACAGTTACTTTGTATATATCATGTTTTTAAAACTATGTTTGTTATATTTCTTAGTAAAGACGGATTGAAATAAATTGTTATATCATTTTAACTGTTTCGTTTGTATAAGTACTACCACGGGTTATAAATATGCCCGACTTGAGACTTATTTCAAACTATTCTGCTATTAGTTTCAAACTAACCCGATTTATAGCAGTTTTGCCCTCGCTACTTAGCATTGATATTGTTGGCAATTAATAGGTCTTTCTTAATATTTTGTTTAATAATGTATTCTACATACATGGCGAATACAATAATCCAAAGCATTTAGGCGACAAGTACATGTATACACTTTTATTTTAAAAGGCGTCAAAATTTACAAAATATCAAAGAAGGTAACGTAGGCCATCCAAGTTGTCTGCGTACGATGTAGTTATCTCCCTTGTGTATGTCATACGAAACAATACAAAAAGGCTGTAAGATTTTAAGTGGTCCAGTGGTCACGCGCTGGACTGGTAACCCAGGGGTCCCAAGATCGATTCTCCGCTCCTCCACTAACATAACTTATTGTCTTTCGGATGAGACGTTTAACCGAGGTCCCATATATCAGTGCTGTACTTCGAGCATGCAAAAGTACGATGTGTTCTGGAATGGGATGCTTTTTGTATCTTGCACTACCCTCACAACATAAAATAACATCTATCCAGGGGGCGTCGGTCATATGGGCAACCGGTACCGCCGATAAATAAGCTCAAATAGAGAGATGTAAATGGGAAAAGATTGTCAAAACACTAGCGAAACATGTTTTCCTGTTATGTCTTTGCCATAGTCGCTCTAACTAACGAAGAAATGGGGAGTCTCACCACTTGTCTAAACATCCCTTTAGGAATAACTCTAGGATCGTCTAATTTCAGAATAAAGTTTAAGCTGTTCGCTAAGTGTAATCCAGGAAAATCCACTTGCACCAGGCTTCATTTGAAATCAGGATTTTAGGTCCACAAAGAGATACTCTTCCGGGTCTCTTTAAAAACCAGCTGACAGTCAACGTAGAACATAACCTGTGCGAGAGTTAAACGTGAAAATGTTATATCGCATTTGGTTTTATTAATATGCAATTACAATTATTTTCCAACTGAACCCTGGACTAATTTCTCTACAGTGAGGCTCTACCGCACTGTCTCAATTTATCTAATCTTTGCGAATGTCAAACTAAACATAGATGGCCCAACAAATGACCAACGTGTAACAGCTGATTATTCACAGAGATATGCGGCGTCAAAGTTAACGAAGTTTTCTCATCTTCATTTTGTTAAACAACAAATAACGACTAAGCCGAACATCGAATTAACAATTAAAAAATAATTTTAAATTCTAACTGCAAGTGTGCCGAAGTGACAGCAGAATGCTTTTTTAATTATATTTTCTTTTCGAGTTTATGTATTGTCGGTACTGGCTACCGGATGGACATCATTCCCTGTGCGGTTTTGTTATTTCAGGTTTTAGGGGACAATTCAAAATAAAGAAATCATCCCATTTCAGAGACACTACTTCTTTACATGATCAGTGTAATACATTTAAACAGGACTTCTTTTTAACGTTAATCAGAAAGGCAGTAGCGTTAATGGAAGACCGGGGATCGAACTCGCATCCTGTGGATTACAAGTCTTGTGACCATTAACTAGATCACTGATCCGCGGAAATACCTTAAATGTCTCTGTCTACTTGAATTTATTTATCATGGGTACTGGTCGAGGAATAGTGCAGGGTAAAACATCCCTTTTAAAGACATCTCTGTTTCTTGACATATTAGGTGTCTTAAGTCTAAACTGATACATGGGATATGTGTTTAAAGTATAATCTGAAATTTATTAAGATTATTTGTAGAGGAGCAGGGGGATCGAGCTTGTGAACCCTAGATTACAAGTCCGTAGTGTTACCACTGCACCACAGATCCGTCACATTGCCTAATATCACAAACGGCTAAATAGTTATATTGAAATATGTTGAACTACTGGGCTATCAGTGTATTAGTGTGACTTGATTTGACATTCGTCATTAATTACACCAACTTTTCGTAAACGCACCAGTAGTCAGAGAGCGAGGAATTTAGTGGCATTCAATTTTCAGCTCTACGTACGTCAACGCTAGGTGTTGAGATAGACACACAACGTTCTCATCAATACTAGCCCTCACCCAATCTAATACATGTATTCCGTTTAATATTAATGAAGCGGATCTCTTTTGATTAACAGTTCTGCTTGCCACTGTTTGTAAGTTTTTCAGATATGTTGTCAATTTTTTTTGCCTATGCATGATGTTCAAAATATTATTTATTTCATGAATTTAGGTGAACGAAAGCTTGACAAGGAACCTGAAACTGGACGTTAGTGCTGTATGTTGAGTTCTGTTGCTCTGCCATTGTAGAGGCAATGGAAATAGTGTTGTTTCTGTTTTCTTTGATATAATTTTCAGACAAGTACAAAGTTTCTTATTGTCCGTTGTCCCATACTGTTACTTCTTGAAATCGATATTTGTCTACATATGACCTAGATTCAGCTCTGAAAGAACGAGAAGTGGGCGGAGCTTAATGTTGAATGTCGAGTTAGACAAAGTTCGTGGTTATAACCACTTGGTCAATTTCCAGCCGCGTGTTGAGTGCCTTCCTAGTTTGAAATGCGGTGCCAGACACTGAATAAATCAAAGCCAAGTTCACGATAAACGTCCGAGGCAGATGCAAATTTGTCTCGCAAATTAAGCTGGGATGTAATATTGCAGTGAAAATGAACCCGAAATATCACATCAATACAATTTTACAGTTTCCGAGCGACTAATAATAGACCAACTTAATATATCGTACGATATTTTCTTGCATGAGGTAAGGCCAACTATTTTTTGCCTTTTAAATCAACTGATGATTTTGCTAATAAAGAAATGACTATATTTTCATATGATTAATTTATACTTTCTCATATTAAAATAGTGTTAGAGACGAGTATAGCATTCTTAAGTAATTTAATTTTAACACCCCTGTGCATTTACCTGTAAAACGTCCGGGTATGTCAGGCTATTGAGTTACGTAAGAGGGGAATTACCTGCTCAAATTCAGCTTCAAATTATTAAATTTCGTAATCAAATTATTTATACGTACTGTACCTTCCCACACGCATTGCTTAATGATACATTGATATATATATAAGTGTACCCAGAAAGCTCGTTCAAAGGATTGCAAAAGATCTTTCTGAGGTAAGTTGTGATATCACAGTTCTTTCTCATTTTGTGGTTCAGATAGTGCACATTACAAAAACAAAAAATATTTTTCAGGAGCTATTTAGAAAGGTCAGTAGTTTCCATAGTTAACCCATTATCATGTAAATTTATTTCACAAAAAATAACGAAAGAAGAACAACAACTAACTTCTTATAGTTTCTTCTATTGATGCTACAGATGTCAAAATTCGTTATTTCTTACAATACTTCAAAGCTATGCAAGAACTGTATTTTCCTCATGGATTTGTCAATGTGCAAACGTTGATATTATTATAAAATAGAACGAAAAACACATGTCTTATTCGTTGCTTTTGAATTTGTAAAACAAATATGTAAAGTAAAGATGTTTTATAAGCATTTTAAGTAAACGTTTCAACTTCTGGAAACCCTAATAGATTAGCCTGCGTGATTCTTAGATTTTATATTTTGTGTTTTATAAACTTTAAAATGGTATTCGTGTGTTATAAATATAGTCATTTATATGATAATGTGAATACAATGTAATATATCTTTTCCTTTAGTAGAGGCATCTCTGTTTCCAGTGACAAGATCTTTGACTTTTGTCCGTGTTGCAGAAATGTCGCAGCTTCAGGTACACGACGGGTAATCGGTAGTTGTCACCTCGTACACCAGTAGTCATGGCGGAAATCAACGACCTGTAATTTCGAACCAGCAGCTAGTCACTGGGTATCCACTATCGCCTCTCATGTATCTACAACAACAGCAAAGCTAATTACCTTCACATGGCCGTCAGAGCACCACGTTGTACATTTCGGGAATACCCCACCGCAGATGCATGGACAGCCTTACTCTGGATATCCTCATGGCTGTGGACAGACAATGTTTGAGAATCAGCCATGATCGTAAGTCTATCCGAATTCAAGTTACGCGTACTGCAAACAGTGAGTTCGATGAATTTTTGACAGAAATTTTCACCCAATCAAAATACACTTGCTGCAATTCAGTATGACTGAGTAGGTTTAGGAAAAATTTATTACTGATGCATTAATATTTTACAACATGGGCTGATGGTTTTTTTTACTCGGTATGATCTTTCTGACCCATGCTGTGCATGCATCCATAGGTCAATGTTGGTTAACGAAAACATTTCGTAATTATTTCTACATATCTAATTGCATTATTAACACACAATCAGATTAGCATATATGTAAATCATCTCCAAAATTATATGCATATAATGATAATCATTCTCATCATAATAATCATCTCCATCATCGCCTTGTTGCAACGACATTACCATACCATAGGAAACACCATCATCATCATCATCATCACAATCACATCAGTGTCATTATCACCATTTTTGTCGTCATTATCATCATTATCATCAACAACAACTTCTATGCATCCAACACCACCACTACCACCACCATAATAATAATCATCTTTATCCGCGTCGTCGTCGGCATCGTCATCATCATTTTTATCATCTTCATCAGCATGAGCAGCAACAACTACAAGAACAATAACATTAACATCGTCATTATCGTTGTAGATGTCGTTACTTTCATCACTGATATATTCATCATCATTATCATCGTTTTCTTTCTTCGCCACTGTAATCATCATAGTCACTTCATCTTTTTTTTTTATGTTGATATTGTCTTGTATCAAGTTATACCCAAATGAAATGTCTCTTTTTAAATGGGCACCAGCCTGGCCCGAAGCAGCAGAGAGATGATAAAGATGATTGCTGTACAGGAGACTGTGACTGCCGCTGCTGTGATGATCCTGATTGCGACAATTGTTGTAGATGTTGCGAATGCCTATGATGCTGCTGTGCGTATCCTGATTGCGACAATTGTTGTAGATGTTGCGAATGCCTATGATGCTGCTGTGGGTATCCTGGTTGCGACAATTGTTGTAGATGTTTTTGCCGCTAACTAAATCTGAAACCTGAGTAACATTTGATCCCCGCCGCCTGAAAACTATGTGAGCCGTCTTGATTTTATACAAAAAGCTTTAGTTCAACAATAAATTTATTTGAATTATCAATACTGATTATATACGATAAAGCATTTAGTTAAGAATATATATTTTCGTTCAACTACGGTTGAAGAGTGTGACTTGTCTCTGTTCATTTGACGGCGATATAAACAGGGTTTGGTTTTGCACAGCACTGCTCACAAATAAGTTAAAATGGCAAAAATGGACTAAAAATTCACATAGTCCCTTCGATCAGGCCAAAAGATCATTGGTTAACTGGTGATATTTAAAGCGACCAACTCGTACATCGTTCGCCGATGCATAAAAGAGATGTTTATACATATAGAAATTCTAAGTGTTAATGAAAGCAATTCATTCTTTCGTAATTACCCTAGAACGAAATTCATATTTATGTATGTAGAGTAACCATGTATGTAGAGTAACCAATAGGTACTCATTGTCCCACATTCCTAAAATAGACTATCTACAAGATATATTTAAAATCCTTGAAAAGCTATTTCTTTCTTTCTTTCTTTCTGTCTGTCTGTCTGTCTTTCTTTCTTTCTTTCGTTCGTTGGTTCGTTCGTTCGCTCGTTCGTTCGTTCGTTCTTTCGTTCTTCGTTCTTTCTCTCTTTCTCTTTCTTTATTCTTATTTCCTTCTTTCTTTATTCATTCTTTCTTTAGAATCAACGATTCAAGCTTTATAGAATTACACAATAAGCTTTAGTTCAACAATAAATTTATTTGAATTATCAATACTGATTATATACGATAAAGCATTTAGTTAAAAAAATATATATTTTCGTTCAACTACGGTTGATATAATAATAATAATAATATAACAATAATGCTGCATTTGTGAATAACGCATCAAAACTTAGTGTCTGAATTATTTTTTGTCAAGGAAACACTACAGAATTATTAGTTTTTCATATTATCATCTGGGTAAGGACTTTATATTGTAGATAAAAGGCTTGTGATGCAGTAGGTTTACATGACAATGGAGATGAGTTTGAGTCCCATAACCAGCATGATTATTTTTTTCCCCTTTACAAGTCGTATAGAAACACAAAAATATGTTTCTGATGTAGTATATTCACTTAACTTTAACTTAAAAGAAATCTATTTTTAGCTTAACTTTGTGGGTTAGTAGCTTTATAGAAACTGCATAGTATTAAGATGGCTAAAATACCGTTGGCTGTCACTAACAAGAAAAAAAGTTGTAATTATGCTTACTTACTATGTGTAATTGTATAAAGCTTGAATCGTTGATTCTAAATAAAGAATGAATAAAGAAAGAAGGAAATAAGAATAAAGAAAGAGAAAGAGAGAGAGAAAAAAAAACGAAGAACGAAAGAACGAACGAACGAACGAGCGAGCGAGCGAGCGAGCGAACGAACGAACGAAAGAAAGACAGACAGAAAGAAAGAAAGAAAGAAAGAAAGAAAGAAATAGCTTTTCAAGGATTTTAAATATATCTTATAGATAGTCTGTTTTAGGAATGTTTGACAATGAGTACCTATTGGTTACTCTACATACATGGGTAAATATGAATTTCGTTCTAGGGTAATTACGAAAGAATGAAGTACTTTCATTAACATTTAAATATTTCCAATATAATTGTGTAATTATTTAAAAAATGACAATAATTCAATCATAACAAAAGATATTCATTTTCTGGTCCTAACAATGTACAATTCATAGATACAATATATCGACTTCATTGTTATCGTGTGTTCATTTGCAGAAAAGAAGATAAACAGATGGATACTTCACATTTTTTGCTTCTTTTTAAAGTTTTGTTTTTCCTTTTTTCTCGCAATTTTCCGTGAGAGAAAAAAACTAGTTTATTTATTGAAAAAAGTGTTATGTGTTGGGATATGCTATTCATTTGAGGCGGCGATAGTATATTTTTATTCGAGCTTTTCTTATGTATATGTAATGGCTATATTAGTGTTTAAGATGTCGAAAATTCCAAGCCACTCCGACGAAAAATGAAATCATAACAAAATTTCGTCGGACAGTGAAAATGCATGATAAATGAATCAAATCAATACACATTTTGCTACTATCTAAACACAAGTGAATAGATATGTCGCGAAAACTCAAAGATTTCGTGCAGTTAATATCACGTGATGCAAGCACACGTGAGGATATAGATATTGGAAGTTACGTCACTTGGTTGCGCAGGCGCATTACACTGTTGAGGAGTATTAAAACACGTAAGTATGTTTAGACCCTTCTGAAAAAGTACAACTTCTTTTATAACTTGGTTTATTCTATGTTGATGGAAAAGACAAGAAGTTAAAAGAAAAGTCCCTTCAGTGTATCTTCCGGTTTTCAATCTCAGGTACTACTGCGTAGGGAGTAGAACATTATGGGGTCGAAACCCGAATAACATAATAATAACGCATGGAATTTTGTCATATACAAAGCACAAATATGATTTTCAGATAATATATAGTACAGAATACGGACTGAATTTTATGCTTGATGTATTTCAGCTGCTGTCATTGAAATCATACGTCACAGTAAGCACATCGAGGCATCACGAGATGACTTAATATGTCAACAAGGCAAGCGTAGACCAGAGTAAGTCAGACCCCTTCATTGAGATGAATGTTTTCAGGCTTATAGCGATTTCCATTCGAGTACTAGTATAGCTTTTCACATTTTAAAAGGATACCAATTAGTATATCATACAGTCGTGATCGGATAAGTTTCATTGCATTCGTCTATGCCCCGATACTTCTAACACTCGAGTTCTAAGTATACATTTGATAATGTATGTAGAGCATATTTCTTTCATCGAATATGTGCAGATGAGTGGTACACATTTTAACCCATGATATTCATAAGTCACTTCTTCGTGCTGTTCTTAATCCTTAAAATATCAACCTATATTTTCATTATCCTTAGAATGACGTTTTTCACATGCTGTTTACTGGATCACCATTACAGGAGTGGTCCCCTGAAGTTCTATTTTCTTCTTCGAGGATCTGTATCAATTTTCATTAATCCCTACATTGCACAACAAGGGAATCTTCGACGCGGGTCAACAAGTTCTTTTGAGAGAGTTCTTCATGCGGCATGGACCGCCGCACGGCTCTTATCCACGCCGAAATCCGCTTCTTCTATGAGAACGTCACAGTCACGAATATCGCAGCCGTACGCAACGCTTACTGAAGAACCGGAGCTAGACGTAAGCGACGCCGAGTCTGAAATAAGCGAAACAAATGAAAGACTAGAGGAAAATGGCGACGGTGACCTTGAAAAAACACCGAGCTCAGCATTAACACCTATCGACGTTGTTGCCCAGAGTCAGGTTGTTCCTCCTGAACCGAGTTCGCAGTCTAGGTCTTCCAAACGATCACGGAAAGAAACATTACGCGCTAAACTTGGAAATTTCGTCGTAAAATGCGGTAATGGATGAATAATATTGCCATATAGACTATGCTTCTTTATGTCGAAAATTCAAAATACAGTTGATAAATATACAAAAACTAAATCTAGTGTCCAGTGCATTTGTCAAAATGCCTAACTTTCTGAAAGATATTTTTATGCCCCCACAAAGTGGGGAGCATATAGCGTTGTACTTGTCCGTCCGTCCGTCCGTCCGTACGTCTGTCCGTACGTCCCGAAATCTTGTGAACGCAACTCCTCTTAAACCGGATGGCAGATTTTGCTTAAACTTCCAGGGATGAACAACCTTAATGTGTAGATGGTAGTAAAGGAAGGAATTTTTGCTTCGACCAAATTTAACAGAATTATGGCCCTTTGTTGATTTTTTCACTATATACCATATAGAAATTTTGTGAACGCAACTCCTCTTAAACCGGATGGCAGATTTTGCTTAAACTTCCAGGGATGAACAACCTTAATGTGTAGTTGGAAGTAAAGGAAGGAATTTTTGCTGCGACCAAATTTAACCAGAATTATGGCCCTTTGTTGATTTTTTCACTATATACCATATAGAAATTTTGTGAACGCAACTCCTCTTAAACCGGATGGCAGATTTTGCTTAAACTTCCAGGGATGAACAGCTTTAATGTGTAGATGGTCGTAAAGGAAGGAATTTTTGCTGTGACCATATTTAACAGAATTATGGCCCTTTGTTGATTTTTTCACTATATACCATATAAATAATTGAACATATAAATTTTACATTTGTAATTTAATTTAACATGTACATAAGGTTACCTGTAGATCATTTTAGGTATATGTACAGAAAAAAGGATATACATGCTCTTGTTTATGAGCACTTATGCATAGTGGGGGCATCCGTGTCCTATGGACACAGTTCTAGTTTAAAACTGTGTTCCAACAGTGCTTGCGTTAATCTGAATTGAAAACCATACAAATAATTAAGTATATTTTAGTTCTAAAATCAATGAAAGACCGAGTTTCTTTTCAGAAAAGGGTAGAAACTTTGACGAAGAGTCATTGCTTGACCAAAATGGGCACTACAACGCTTCTGTGATAGTGGACGAGGAAACAGATATCATGGTGATCGACGAGGATATATTCAACACGTATATAAAGGTAATATCCATACTTAAACCGAAAGAAAGAACATAAATACTTGCAGACTTACAGGCAAACATAGTTGCTATGTAACGCTTTGCAAAATTAAAGCGCGTCACGTCCAGTTTCTGATATACACATTTTTCTTAACAAAGACAAGGCCTCATGATTGTTGTCGCAGCAACAGCTGCCAATCAAATTGGCGATTTTAGACACACTTTGTGTGTGATAACAGCCAGTCAGAGGCTATAGTCTCTGTGAAATCAATATTTCCTGAGTATTAGATTTACAGAAGCAGATCAGTGGTCCAGCGGTTACGCGCAAGACGATAAACTAACATGACTACCTGCCTTTCGAATGAGACTTTAAACTGAGGTCCCATCTATCAGTGCTATACACTGAGCACGCTTAAGAAGCAGGGGTGTCCCTAGTATGCGATGCTTTCTGTATCTTGTCATATCCCCCACAACCTAAAATACCTAAACTCTGCAAGGGGCGTAAGTCATATGGGCCACAGGTACCGATGGATATTAGATTTAGCAACTATCTCATAACTGACTGACAGGTAATCGTTGTTTCAAATATAACCCGAGAAAAATGTCGAGCGAAAAGTCGTTTGAGTGAATTTTGTCGGCTGTTTAGTTCGATGTGTGCTTGCCTCGCAACAGAGTAGACTAGGCCTATGCGCTTAAATTTTGCAATGTGAAATAGATATTTTTTCTTGATTATGATGGTATGTTGTCCTTGTGCAGTAAAGAACTGCGTTATTCTCGCCTGTGTAAAGTTTCTGATATACACATTTTTCTTATCAAAGTTGAGGCCTCATGATGGTTGTCGCAGCAATAGCAGCCAATCAAATTGGCGATTTTAGACACGCTTTGTGTGTGATAACAGCCAGTTAGTGGCTATAGTCTCTGTGAACTCAATATTTCCTGAGTATTAGATTTACAGGAGCAGATCAGTGGTCCAGCGGTTATGCGCAAGACGATGAACTAACATGACTACCTGTCTTTCGAATGCGACTTTAAACTGAGGTCACATCTATCAGTGCTATACACGGAGCACGCTTAAGAATCAGGGGTGTCTCTGGTATGCGATGCTATCTGTATCTTGTCATATCCCCCACAACCTAAAATACCTAAACTCTGCAAGGGGCGTAAGTCATATGGGCCACAGGTACCGATGGATATTAGATTTACCAACTATCTCGTAATTGACTGACAGGTAATCGTTGTTTCAAATATAACCCGAGAAAAATGTCGAGCGAAAAGTCGTTTGAGTGAATTTTGTCGGCTGTTTAGTTCGATGTGTGCTTGCCTCGCAACAGAGTAGACTAGGCCTATGCGCTTAAATTTTGCAATGCGAAATAGATATTTTTTCTTGATTATGAGGGTATGTTGTCTTTGTGCAGTAAAGAACTGCGTTATTCTCGCCTGTGTAAAGTAAAACATAATCACCAATAAAAAACTGCTTTAAAATATTTTCATATACAAATTTGAAAATTTGTGTTTTTTGTGTGAAAGCTTACAAACAGTTATTCATTATTGTTATTCAGGAACACCACGAGAAAGAGGTTACAACAATGTCAAACTTCGTAGATAACCATCCATTTTTCAGTCAACTTCCAGCCCAGTCACGTGGTGTGCTTCAGATAAGTTTGAAAAATCAGCAGTTTCCTGCGGGTTCACATATTGTCAAACAAGGAGATTCTGTGAACAGACTGATATTCCTTGTCAGGTAAAATAGCCAGTACCACAAAATTCATGATGGAAATTTCATACTGGTCGTAAAAAAGTACATGGACTTTACAGGGCAAAACAGGAATTTATGACAGATATTTAGACACACTGAATTTATTTTCTCTAACGTGAATTTATTGATGATAAATTAGCAAGGGTCCAATCCTTTTTTAACTATAAAAATATAAGTAAGGGTCTTGAAATAATAGATGTCTCTGCATTTGTTTCAGTGGTAGCGCAGAGGTGATCATGGAACCAACGAAGCATCGGTTCCAGTATCCAGCGTTATGGCCATTTGAGACAAGTTCAGATGTATATTTCAACGAGTGTGAATGGCTTCGGTATTGCATTTTCTTATATGAAAGTCGAATAGTTTTGTAAACTTTTTAGAGTCCGTTATTTTTTATTTTGATTTTATAATTTTTAAAAATAGTTTTCGGTTTAGCTTTAGAGTCCTTACAGTTTATGATTCACTTTGTTTTCTTATTTTTGATAAGAGCACTTACGAACAATTAAGAATGTTTATCCTTATTCATAATTAAGGCTTCAAACATTTTCTATTCACCAGAATATTTTAAAAACCACAAAAGTAGGGTAGAATTTTACATATATTACCTTTACACGGCGGTAACTTTTACAGGGAGGAAACTTATTCCCCCCGTCCGCTTCTTTATATTCTTTTCCTAGTGCTTCCCGTGTTTGATGTCACAATAACAATCATGTCCAGTACGATATTCAATTATTGCTGCACTTCTTTTCTAGAGAATCGAGAAGGCGTGTTTACAGAAAGAAATATGAGTTTGCAGGTGAGGTATCCAGGCGATCACACAATAAGGGAAGCAATACCAAAAGGACGGAAATTAGCGTGTGCGCTGTACAGAACCGGGAAGTAATTGGTATCACGGAAATTATCCTAGACCTCAAAACCTACGTTAGCAGTCTAAGATGCCTCCATGACTGTGAAATATACACGTTAAGTTTGAGGCCATTCAGGTACATGGTTCAGCAGTTGAGCTTAAAGTTTTAAGACATATCTATAAGAAATGAAATAAAAAATACAGACTTTTTTTAAGTATATGGTGGTTGAATGTCTGCAACTATCGTAGGCCCACCTTAAGTCTATACAAACTTACTTTCGCTATCATCTGCTACGTTTCATTTTCAATGATTCTCATAAACTGGTCACGGACAATGGTAAAAATGTACTGATTTTAGATAAAACATTTCGTAACCTTTAGTAATTTTAACCAGCAGTTGTATGGAAAATCCACAAAGCTTACACGGAATGGTCTTGGACCAAAGTCTCTTCAAAAAACCTTGAAGAAGATGAAAAGAAAAACCTAGTTAAACAATTGTGATTGATAAAGGTAAAACAAATGACAGAGGATAACTCTTGAAACGTCGGTATTTCTTTGTATCAAAGGCGACTTATAAAGAAGAAGCACCCTGAGGTAATGGACATGATCAGAGCCTACATACAGATGAAGCTGCGTCACCATCTGGACAACAGTATAGGCGACAACGTGCCACTGATAAGAGTGCTCTACAACAAGGTAGAGGGTCTTGTGAGAGAGCATTCATTTAAAGGTATTCGATAGTGTATCACAGGTGAAAGTTTTTATATAAAACATCTACTTGTAAAAAGTATTCAATAAATGCACATTGCTTTGTAATAAAGTAAAAGGTCATGTAAGATGCAAGTCACTTAAAGGTGTTTGACAGTGTACCACTGATGATAAAGTAGAAAGACTTTTGTGAGATCAGTCATTCAAATGTTAGATGGTTTATTCTGGAGAATGCTTATCATATAGTAGAGAGTCTTGTGAGAGAATAGTGATTTAAAGTTACTCGAAGGTTTATTATAGCTTTTTGCTTTATCATAGAGTAGAGTGTCTTGTGAGAGAACAGCCATTCAAAGGTATCCGATGGTTTATTCTGGAGATTGTTTAATCATAGAATAGAGACTCTTGTGAGAGAACAGTCGTTTAAAGGTACTCGAAGGTTTATTGTTATTGATTCTTTATCATAGAATAGAGAGTCTTGTGAGAGAACAGTCGTTTAAAGGTACTTGAAGGTTTATTGTAATTGATTCTTTATCATAGAATAGAGAGTCTTGTGAGAGAACAGTCGTTTAAAGGTACTTGAAGGTTTATCGTAATTGATTCTTTATCATAGAATAGAGAGTCTTGTGAGAGAACAGTCGTTTAAAGGTACTCGAAGGTTTATTGTTATTGATTCTTTATCATAGAATAGAGAGTCTTGTGAGAGAACAGTCGTTTAAAGGTGCTCAAAGGTTTATTGTAATTGATTCTTTATCCTAGAATAGAGAGTCTTGAGAGAGAACAGTCGTTTAAAGGTACTCGAAGGTTTATTGTAATTGATTCTTTATCATAGAATAGAGAGTCTTGTGAGAGAACAGTCGTTTAAAGGTACTCGAAGGTTTATTGTAATTGATGCTTTATCATAGAGTATAGAGTATTAAGAGAACAGTGATTCAAAGGTATCTCATAGTTCATTCTATTTGATTGTTTTATTATAGAGAAACTTGTGTGAGAGAATTCATTATAATTTTTCCAGAAATGCGTTTACCTTGGTCACAAAGGGAAAAACATTTTTTCTGTAAAGTTGCTTAAAATCTGCTGGTAAATTTTCTATATTTATTAAGGCTATATTCAGAAACATTCGTTGTCTCTTCCCCCTACTTGGAAGGAAGTATTATTCTGTTTCCTATTGGTTCTCGTATTGTTTTAAAGACAATGTGATCAGTTGATCAGAAATATGAAATACAGGCCCTAAAGTGAGTGCCCCAAGCTAATGCAAGTTTAAGTCGAAGAAAATCTTTGCTCTAGAGTTACCATTTAAGGGATTAAGTAAAATCATTATACACGGTTACAAATATCATCAAAGGTCGACACAACAATCTTTATTTGTAACATGTAAGAGTTAAATATTTTATATCATTTTTTTCTATATACCATTGGCGTTATGATACAACTTATTTTGAGATGGATCAGGCCATTTTATTTAGACATTCTGAAATTACTTGTGAAGAGAATAATAATTTTATCATGTCTTTACATTAATTACTGTTGATAAACTGCCTACCTGATAAATTTAGCTCTGTCAGTCACCCCCGAGTTTACCAGATATCTCATCAATACACATTCTGACTTTGACGGAACTATTATTTTGTGATTTCTTAAGCCTGTTTTTAGATATGTCTTATGAGCAGATTTCTAGTGAATAAAAGCATATCATCTTTTTGAGATGATTGTTTATATCATTTTAAAAGCAAGACACTAAAGCTAAAAAGATCGATTTACCTTGTTCAACGTTTGATTTCTTGCATTGGTAAACTTAAGACGGCAAAATTATGAAATCAAAGATCCATGCAATGCGAAATAAAATTAAAAGAACGGAAAATTTGTACCTTCTGCTAGTTTGAAAATATTCAGCTGATGAATTTTGAAACGAATAGTTTTTTGAAATATTAAAGTTTCTCTTACTTTTGATTAGAAACATTCGGGACTATTTCTTATCGATTTGACCTTTGGCTGTAAATTCGCATAATTTTTATTATTGCGCGCGACATAAACTGAAGAGGCTGTGGACAGGTTTTTGATTTATTTAAATTTAAAGAAAAAGAAACATGATAAATAGAATACCAATCAAGTGTCTGATATTATAAGATCTACCAGGCTCGGCACGAAAACAATGAAGAGCTTGACCTAGCATCGCCTTCAAATTTTTCTAAGCCTTGCCTGATAATTTTTATAATATCAGACTCTAGCATTGTATTCTCTATATAATAATAATAATAATAATAATAATAATAATAATTAACCAGAGTTAATACATACAAACATATCTTTTATGTGAATTAATTATGTAATCAGTTACTTTCATGGCATGAATATTTGATATGCTTATAATTTACAATTTGTCCCGTTGTATCGTTTACCATTTATTGTTCCTGAATATATGTACATATAACACAATAAACTGTTACTTACTTAAAGAAATTTTGATAAAAGAGAGTAAAACAAGTTTTTACCTTTCTATTTCTTTCCGATTAAAATAAAACATGCAAAACTTATTTTATGTTTGAAGTCATTTCATGATGATGTATATCGTGTTTACATCTCGAGATCGCCTTTATGTTACTCATGATCGTCTGTATGTATCTCCAGATCATCTGACTGAATCTCTAGATCTTCTGAATGTATCTCTACATCAGAAGTATATATCGAATGTATCTCTAGATCATCTGTTATGTATGTATCTCAAGATCACTGGATATCTGGATAGTCTATATATATCTCTACATAGTCTGTGTGTATCTCTACATAGTCTGTATGTATCTCTAGATAGTCTGTATGTATCTCTAGATAGTCTGTATGTATCTCTAGATCGTCTATGTGAATCTCTAGATCGTGTGTATGTATCTCTAGATTGCATGTATATATCTCTAGGTCGTCTGTGTGTTTCTCTAGAGCATCTGTATGCATCTTTAAATCGTCTGTAAGAACCTCTTGATAATATGTATATATCTCTAGGTCGTTTGTATCTCTATATCATCAGTATGTATCTCTATATCATCTTTATGTATCTCTTTATCGTCTGTATGTATATCTAGATCGTCTGTATATGTGATTTAAGCATATAATTATTTGATCTATGTATTGAAGGAATAACCACAAAAAACATTGAAAAGATAAAAGAGAGGGAAAAGGAGATGCTGAAATTGTTAGCATGGTTTAAATTGGACAAAGCGCCTCTAGTGAAGGATTTGGACGTGGGGGTTATACAGATGATGGAAGACATGAAGGAAAAAGCGAAAGTGAGAGAAAGTGTACGCCAGAGGACTCAGGTTGAAGGAGGTAAGCGTATATTAGCTTTGTCTAGGAGGTCAGGAAGAGGAAATAGTGTAAGAAAGGACGTGTCCTAGGATTTGATTTAATCAAAGAGACAAGTTTGTTTATTAACTTGGTTCGGGTGATAAAAGAAAATGCAAAATTGATAGAAAGTATTAGGCAGAGGTTAAACGGAGCAGGTAGGTAGTGCATTTTGTGAAAGAGATGATATATGAGTGTAAAAACGTATCCCTACTCTAATGAATAAGCAAAACTATATATCGCTATCCTGAATACCTTACTCAGGACAAGCAGAGTCAAAGAAGGATATTAAATTTTAATGCAGCATACTTAGGCATCCAGAATTATGTTCATTTAATTGTACGTTCATTACCTGGACTCTTATGACCTTTATTACTTGACCATTATTTTTTACAGAGTTAAAATGATTTGGATTATTAACCATGCCCAATAGGACAAGGCTAATTTCTTCTTTGTACTTTCATTAAGTAAGTTAGAATTCACATTTACATACAAATCTGTACACTTAGATAAAATTTCAGGGATGTGGCGTTTAAAACAGTTCCTGTCACCACTGTTAAGACAGACATAACATACACTTTAATATTAAAATAATCATAGCATCTCATGCAACATTGACATGTGCACAAACTAAACACATACAATAAAATTATTGTTCACAGCTTGCGATATTATATACTTTTTTGACGTTACGTCGTGTTATACAACCTGGTAGGATTATTCGATTAACGTGCTACCGAAGTATTGTTTGAAATTCCATTTTTTTTGCTACGGCCACAAGGAAATTTGTTAGTAAGTTAAGGTAAAGGTCTTACGAAGGTAATTGACAAAGTTGGATATATAGACATAAAGATTTTATTTTCAGTGGATTTTTAGTTTTCCATTTATGTCTATGTTAAATTCATGAACCCTCGAGCGGGATCATTTTTTACTCCGGTGCCATAAATTGTACATATTTAGTACAAAACCACTAGACTAGACAAGTAAATAAATTGTGAAAAACAAGACTAACTTGAAAAAAGTGTGCACTAGAAATCTAAATTTTTCTAGGTTAATCAAAAATATTCCATAGATTAAATTTGCGTATGCTAGAAGACCATTCATTGACTCAAAAAACGCATGAAGACAAAAGGCAAAAACAAATTGATGTAGGCTAGACATGTCTAAACATATGTTTAACTACATCAAAGACCATATTGAATATATAAATACATTTATTTCAGTTAACAACATAACAACATATGGTTCACTTCATACAATATAATTTTGCCAATAATAATGATACTTGTTAAAATTTTGAAATTTGTACATCGTTTACCGCGTCGCCATTAGAAGATGAAACCGTGACATTTCATTTCTTGCACATGTATCAAATTGACCTAATCGGGTGACCAATTTTGTCTGACGAGTACCGTCGGCAGTCTCGCGAGCACCGTCGGCACATGCACCGTCGGCAGTCTGACTAGCACCATCGGCAAGCTCCAGAGTACCGTCGGCAAGCTCACAACCACCGTCGGCAATCTCATGTGTACCGTCGGCAATCTCATGTGTACCGTCGCAATCTCATGTGCACCGTCGCAATCTCATGTGTACCGTCGGCAATCTCATGTTTACCGTCGGCAATCACATGTGTATCGTCGGCAATCTCATGTGCACCGTCGGCAATCACACGAGCACCGAATGCAAGCTCACGAGCAACGCCGGCACATTTCTTTACACATTTTCCTTGTTCACGTTTGTTTTATACATGATATAAATTGATTAAGTTCATTCTTTGTTTTTCCTTTTATGTATCAGCTGTGTGGTATGAAGCGAAATTTCAGTCGATATCTCAACTTCGTCTTATATTAAAACAATTAATGAAGTCGATAACGTCTGTTAAAGAACAATCTGGTTTTCTCTGTAAAGAGGTTTTCTAGTCGTATGTACGGTTCAACTTACTATCTTATGTGACAGAATGAACAAGTACAAATAAAAGATTTAAGAAATGGCTGCCAGTTTGAAAATATGTAGACTTAAACGGAGCGTGCTGATAGGAATGTTTTCCGTTTTGTTTGTTGTACTGTTATGGAATAGTTATTACTCTTTAAAGATTTTGGAACGGAATCGTTTGATGAATATCATTGCCAGTCTGGAGGGGAAGAATGAAACGTTCGTAAAAAATTTAAAGGAAAAGTTGGAGAATTATGGCTTTACCTTTGAGCCACAAAGAAAGAAGTCTTTGTCACGTGATATAAGTCTTTTGGAGCATAGATTAAGTTCTTTATCTTATGACTATCGGAATGCATCAAGGAGATTATTCATGTCACAGGAAAATAATAATAGGTCACATATAAGAAATTGAAACTGTTACTTCACAGACGAAAGTTTTACAGAAGAAATAACGTTGCAATTAATTTAGAAAGGTTGAAAGATTTGAACATTTGTAATAGAAATGAAGTTATAAATGAAGTTATAAGCAGTCTTTTACCATATCTGCTACCGGAGGTGATATTTGTTGGTGTTTCTGGTGTGTGTGTGTGTGTGTGTGTGTGTGTGTGAAATCTGAAATATATTTCATCTAAAAGTAATGCAGTATATACCCACAAACTGAGTGATTCATAAAAGCGGATATTTACTGATTCAGTACAAAGGCTTTCATGAAAAGAGAAAACTATGTGATATTTAATATTGTTTGCAACTTCAAAATAAGGAGAAGAAAAAAAATTGTACAATCTTTACAGAGGGGCAACACAGAAATGTTTCATGTGATGAAGTCGTAATGTAGAGTTTGATTTATTTAGACATTGTGCATGTTTATATGAATGCCTAGTGTATATATAGGTTGTACATATGTTGGGGTAATTTCTTTGTTAACTTACAATGGATAAGCCATTAGAGAAAAAGCTGTTTCCTGCTATTGATATTTCAATAGTGACAAAGAAACCGCAAAACATAGGTTATTCTATCAATAGATGACAAAGTTGAATGTCTTGATTGTGACAAGATGTTGACTACTTTTGTATCATTAACGTAAGCCAATATGTTTCCACCATGTACATTTTAGTATTTGTGTACAATCAAATCATTACCACTTGCTATCGTTTTATTTAGACGGCATTTGATAAAAAAAAACACATTTGATAAAAAATTGCAAAACAGTTGTTGTACCTTAAATATAGATAAAATTGTTTCTATGCCGTTAGTTCTTTGCCTATCAATAAGGAACAATTATCTTCAAAATGATCTGACATACATGTTTTGATGCACATACGATTATGACTGCAGTAGAGCAACGCCAGGTTTTCGACGTGTTTTCATCGAGAAACGCGTCATTTCTTGACAAATACTTGTATTATAATTACATTAAAAAGAAGTTTTTAGGACCATATCAAGACAAAGACAAAGCCAAAAAGGTTAATCATTCGTTTCCAGGACCACAAAAAGAATTTTTTCGCCGGGGGTGTTTGGCCGCAGTGAAGACGGACAGGGAACCTATGAGCTTACATAAACTCAGAGATCCAATGAATGAGATATTGTTGAGATTAAGGATGGAAGGGACATTTGTCTCCGATGAAAAAGAGTTAGAAGAACTTCTGTTACGCGTAAATATGATGCTTTTACTTAAAGAAAATCAGAATGTGGTTTCAAATCTTAGCAGTTTTGAGAGAATAAAACTCGTGTTTTATATAGGTTCTAAATTGCTGGAGATGTTAAGATTCTATATAAATGAACTTTGTTAGTAAGCAGTGTAAAAAGAGAAAGGTAGGGTACATTGTAGATCCATCTCATTAAAAAAATCGGATAAAATAGAGTGTTTAGGTATTTTGCTTCTTATTTTCAGTTATCAGTGACCCCTGTTGAAGAATTTATGGACATAAGAACGCAGGCAAGCAAAGTAACAGACGAGGAATACAGGCGGCTGAGGTATCGTCGTTATGGTAACCGACTCGTGAGAAACTTCGTGAAAATGGTGAACACTCGTGATCCTCGTCACCTTCTTGGAGCGCGGGAAAAAACAATTATATCGTCTGTATGTATCTTTCGTGAAATTATTTGCGCGCAAAAAGGATAACTTTTAACCGACACTGTGTGTCAAGACTTTCAAATAACTATTATCGGCATGTCTTTTCTTTCTAAGTCTGAGTCAACAAAAAGTGATATGTGTTTGTCTCAGTTTTTTAAAAAAGATATCTTCGTGGCTTCACAAATGGCACTAAAACCTTTGAACCGTTTGTCTTCAGGCTCTGCTTGACGAGGTGATTTCCGAATATGGTGAGGAAGACGAGGACGAGTTTTCAGTGCTTTATGAAGACGATTCACAATTCTGTGATGAAGTATACAACGCCCGAACACGACCAACAACGTATAAAAGCAAGGCCACAACAGACACTTATAAGTCCCTTCAGGTATTTTCCGCCTGACTTTTACCCGGTTACGAGTTCTTGAGAATATTTTGGTTTTTATTTATAATCCGTTGGAGAAATTTTTGCATATTTTACAATATATGTTCTCTAATTCAGTACGAGGTAGCTTTTTTTTAAAAAAAAAGACTGTCATTATTATCTCCTGTCACGAATCAGAAATACAACAACAACAGTAACAACAAAAGAAAGAAAAGAAAAAAAAACTAATGCACCAGAGATGTTTATTTTTAACATGAAATAAATTTTCTCCTGTATGAAGTAAATACATATGCCATTCTTTTTCCTCTAAAGTTTGACCGAAGAAGTGTTACTCCAGGAACATTGAATATGCGTATAAAGGACTTCCATACAAAGTTAGGTGGATCAGAAGCGGAGGTCCTCAATCTACCTGTAATGAAAAATCACAGAGACTTAGAGGTGAGATACATTCTACCCGATCCGCTTGTATCAATAAATCGCCTGGGTCCTACGGTTCTGTTACCACATTTCATGCATCGGGTGTGGGTATCCCACGCTAGTGTCAATAATAATGGCGAAAGCTGTTTAATAACAATCAAATTATGTTTTGAAGAAAATAAGCAATGGTCACCACACGTTCTTTGATTAAAATTATCATTAAAAATCTCTTGAAGGGGTGTACTCTAAAATTGGCAAATGACCAACTACATAAAATATTCTACAGGCATATTCTTTTTTAATAAAATATAATTAATAGTGTAAACACAAATGCACTTAACACATTTTCTAATTGGCCACTTGAAGTTTAGAAACAGGGCGCACGAGTTTCACGTGCGGAAAGGCGGCAATGTTCACCCCGGTCCGGATGAGGACTCTTGATCGCGATACATAAACCATAGCTATTGTAAACAATGGAGAAGATAGGGAAACAAGTTGGCTGCTTAAAAGCATCCAATGGGTTATGAACGAATTTTACATATGATCAAATCTTTATGCAACATTCCTTGCGATATTGATAGTTGTCCTCTTCCTTTAATATTTCAGTCTATATTAGTAACTTTGTCAGTGTGTGAACAAAGCAAGTAATTTTTTTAGAATATATAATATTATCAGTGTTTACGAGCACAGGATATAATTAATACACTATAAGAATATAAAAATGAAATCTTTGAGAACTCAAGACAACTACGGTCATCTATTTTAGAAATAATTAAAGTATCGTAGATAGAGCTAAAAAGTGAAAATAAAAAAGGTAACAGCATAACATTTTTATATTTTACAAGACTAACATTTCCAGCGTGCATTATATATTTACTTACACATTTGAAATGAAACCACTGTATTTTGCATTTTTGTTGTCACATTTCAACAAGCCGGTATCCTGCAGGAGCAGTGGTAACGCACTGAACTGATATTCAAGTGGTCCTATATATTAGTGCTCTTGTCTTGCACTATACCCAACATCCTAAAAAAGCTAACCTCTCTATGGGACGTCGGTCAAATGATCAACACGTACCGACGAGAAATAAACTCAGATAGATAAAGGAATATTCAGTTAGTTTAGCAACGCTCACATCACCTGCTGACATTATATTCATTTTCTGAATTCTGCGAAATTGTTCAAATTGTTGAAGTTCTAAACAATCATTTAAATGAGGCTTCATTTAAAAATATCAAATCTAATGTTTATATCAAATGATTTTAGTGTGAAACATGTTTCTACGGCAAAACAGTTGCGAAAATCCTAAAGTCTGAATTGTAAGTCTGTTTTCTTTGTGCAGTAAATAAATTTCAAATTTATTTCTGTCGTTTCAAAATTATGCAAAATTATATGTAAATTACAATCAAATTCTCTGTTGAATTTAAACACATCATTTACCTAAAAACACAAACATATATTTGCCACTCACATTGATACAATCAGATTCAATACATTGAATGCAGCTTCCTTAATCATATGATTGCACATTGTTAAAACTAGGGTCGCAAATAGGACCCCAAATAGGATCGCAGGGCCGAAGAATAAGGATGTCAGAAAATCTCCGGATCTAGACGCTCTGCTCCATATTCTTTTTGAAAAGACGCTCTGTCGCATTTTGAAAACTCGCCAGTATACTGGGTGATGTCATAAGGGTCATTACCCAATAAAATACTGCAAATTTTCAAGTCGTTCCCATTTTTAGTTTTAGTAAATTAGAGTTTTATTGGCTGGCCAATTAGAACATTTGTCAAAAATATATGCAAGGGCATACAGACACTGAACGAGTGTCATCTATTAAAATCGCTGTCCAAACATAATAGAAAACAACATCCTTTTACATTATTTATACATTCAGTTAATCTGTTGTACTTGGAATCTTTCGAGTGACATCTAGACATTCGGTTCGTTCAATATTATTTCATACTTATATGATTTTGAAGGAAACAGATTGACAAGAGTAGGTCTCTTTAATGTCAACGTTTTTTGAACAATATAATTATGTATAATATTATTATCCAGTCTTACAAAAGGAAATAATAGAATAATCGTTATGTGTGGAATGATTGAAGAAGAAAGAGGGCACACATTGTTTTTTCCGATGTTGGTCGATCGGGTGGTCATGATTGGGCATGATGAGTAGATAAATACTGATGTTTGGGACCTCTAGGTCAGAGGTCAAGTTAATAATGTCACGCACTTTGAAAACGGTTTCGTTTTCGATTAATATCTTAAGAACAGCTGCACTCAGGATCTTCAAATTTTACACGCTAGTTTGGCATGTTAAGTAGATGGATTCTTTTGTTTGTGGGTCCGCAGGGTCAAACGTCAAGCTCACAGGGCCCCCCTTTTTGAAGACAGTTTCTAATCAATACCTGCACCCAGGATCGTAAAACTTTACAGACTGGTTGAACATGATAATTATTAATTAAATAAATCCTATTGTTTCTTAGCATACAGGGTCAAAGTCAAGTACTTGCACTTTGAAATTTGTTTCGGATCAATCATTAAAGAACAACTTCTCCTATAACCTTCAAACTATACAGGATAGTTTTGCATGTTGAGTAGATGAACCCTTCTTCTATGCCCATAGAATCAATTGTCAAACTCACAGGGGTCCATGATTAAAAAGCGGTTTCCGGTCAAAAACTCTTAAATACCTGCTTCCTTGACAGAAATACCTGCTTTCCCTTAACAAAATGTTTGGGTTTCTGCAAATAAATTCTATTCATTTATGCTCACTTTTTCAAATGACAAGTAAACAAGTTGAAGTTTTGTGTCAATTATTAAAAAAAGAGAGAATCCAGAAATGTTAAACATAGTTGAGCTTTTTGAGCTGTGATAACTCTGCATCCAGTTGTTTTAGGCTCACCGTGCTGAGGCGGCATTCTAATTTATCTTAGGGATTTCTGATGTGCATAAATGTAGTATAAGTGTCATTCTGACAGGTCTTGTTTATTTATTTTGGGTCACGTTTGTCTCTCTTATTCAATAAAAGCCTCTTTGTTGGTTTAAACTGTTGGAAACTAAAGACTTTTTGTCTTTGTACACGTACGTGTTTCAAACTAAACAATATATTTTTAATATTTAATAGTTTGACCTTGACAACGAACCAGTCCGAGGTGGTAAGGTGTTTGTTACTACGATGCCGTGTGTTTCGTGCAGAAAGAATGTTCATCTGAAAAACCACAGTCACGTGCGCTGTCAGATGTTGCACACGTTACCAATGAAGAAAGTCAAAGGATACAGGGACTACGAACATACATGATAACAACATAAACACAAGAGAGCTATATTTCGTCTTTACATGTGTACTGAAATGTTACGCTTTTAACGTTGGTTTTATTTTAAGTGCATTTTTTTCTGTTAAATTAAATGAAGACTTTGTCTGTCAACAACAAAAAAAGTTTGACGAAACACATGTGGTAGTGGTTTCATGAAATCTGTCAAAAAATGGAGACCAAACTGTATAAGACCTTGTTCCACTGCGTCGTCATAGTGTACAACAACAGCAGCAGCAACACCAGCAAAGTCGTCAACAACAGAAACAACAACAGCTACATTTTTTCACATCGTTTTCGTTTCCGAATACATCAAACTATAATGAACCGTATTTATCTATGAAAACAGATATATGATATGCTCTATTGTATTCTTAACCTGGCTTCATACCATTGTGATATGATGATGCTCTTTCTAAATGTCATATTGTCATATTGTCACTGTGTTTGTACTTCCTTAGATTGTGTCTTGCTTGAAATATTATTGCTGTTCGAAAGCATCTTTAGCTGTATCAATTATTTGTTATAGGGTTAATATGTTACAATATGTTAAATTTATTTAGTCCTTAAACCCGATAACCATCAGTGTGTACGGCTTTGTTTAAACCTTTCAAACATTTTCTGCTTGTAGTTCCCTAAATAATGTATTTGTTTATTGTATTTTATGCAATTTTATGCGAGGCTGAAACGCGTGCAATTTATGTTTTACTTCAGAGAGCTATAGTCGAAAATAAATCTCCATTTTTCATTCAGATAAGACGAGCATTTTATGATCAATTGCTGAGAATGAAAATGCTGTAAGTCATAGAAATTCATTCCTTGAAGAGACATTTTCAATGCAAGTTGCTGTATTACTCGAGACATGTTTTCTCTTTGGTGCTTTAGAACTTATACTTTATAGGTATAATACTGAAATTCTGTTGGTCTAATCAAATTTCAAATATTGTAACGCCTTTAAACATCTTAAATGAATGAAAATAGTGTATCGACAATTAAGTTGATAATTTGTCCGAATTGAGATGGTTAACCTCTTTTGATATCGAGTCTTAATATTAGATAGAGTAAATGGATGAACATAAGAATAACTTATTACAAGATCCAGTGGTAATTTTAAAAGACTGTTTTAGATATTTTTTTTCTCGAAAGGTAACTTGGAGCCATATTTGTAATTATATTTTATAAGTTCTCTGTTCAGTGTCCGCTTTGTGTTTTGATTGTTAGCATTCAGTGAGAGTTAATACTGACAGCATTCAGTAAGGGTTTATACTGACAACATTCAGTAAGGGTTTATACTGACAGCATTCAGTAATGGTTAATGCTGACAGCATTCAGTAAGGGTTTATACTGATAGTATTCAATAAGTGTTCATACTAACACATTAATTAAATTCTTTAAGTCAGGACAATAACTCTTAGGGTTAAAGGTCTGATAAAAATATAAATAAGTTTTGTCTGCTGCAATGTTTGAGATCTATGTAAGGAAAAAGACTCATAGACAAACGGACGAACAAACGCATATCGAAGATCAAACAATTCCATAATTATAAATGTGTGGCTAAGTTTGATAGTTATAATCTCTCTGTTTAATCTATAACTGTACATAGTACCAAAACTTCATTTTAAAAACTATAGCTGTAAAAAGATGAAATAGCTAGTTTTCTTGCATCAAAAAATCTGTAATAATCTGCTCTATTTTAGGTGACATTCACACGTTCACATTGAATAACGAATGTCATAACTTTTCACCACGTGGGTTCGCTGAAGTTTCCATTTCTGCTGCCTTAATATTTTCTAAAATTATTGTTGGGAAGATACTAAAATTTATCAACACTTTGAAGTTTGCACATTATATATTTTAACTAACGTATTTTTTCGTGCAACCCAAACAATAAAACGAACGTCAAAACCTTTTTGTTCGGTGTAGCTGTCTAACCAAACTTTTGACCCCCGTTCTAGACTTAAATTTGAAACCGGTACAAGTTATCATCCCGATTTAATATTTACAGATATAACACTGCTCAATAATTGTAAACTGTACAAGGAAAAAGTACGTGGTGCTTATGACTGGCTACCTGGCTAATTTTTTACGGTCAGTGTTTGATGTGTCGCGACCAATAACCAGGTTTTATAGGTCAAGGTCAGAAATCGTTGTCTAATTAATATATTTTTCCTGTCCAATCTCTAACTCTGTGGTACATTACATGATTTTGAAATTACTTGGCACAAATGGTCATCAGATAGAATCCACGTGTGGAAAGCCATCCAGCTATCTGTCCATTTGTTTGAATTATCAAATAGCATTGAAAGTCAGTGTACATAATCAATCTCGGTTCTGTATCTCTTCCATTTGTATAGGATCTGGGTATAACTTTCCACAAATGTTCATCACAATGAGACAAGGTGTCGCAAAAAGATCCAAGGTTCTAGCGTTTGAATTTGTGTCCACTCTGTTCTGCTGGTACATCAAAGGTTATAGAGATTACTTGGCACAATTATTCTTATTCAACAGATAGAGGCATCGGGTTGCAATCAGTAGTCTGTCCGTCCGTTCATATAGCATAGAATGTCATTGTACAATTCGTTTCCGCTCTTTTACTCTGCCATTCTTCCTAATTTCCTACATTTACCACATTTAGACATTCTGTCGCGAGCAAGACCCGGGATTCCATAGTCAATGTCTGACATTGTCAAATTGTCGAAACACTGCATGTATTTATGTTTGTGTCCTTGCTTTACCTCTGTGGTTCATAGAAGAATATTGTAATGACTTTACACAAATGTTCACCTGTTACAGATATCGTGATATAGTATATCCGTCTGTCTGTGTGTCTGTTAATTCGTTTGTAAAGCCAGATAACATAGAATGTTTCAGTACATTCGTTTCAGCTCTGTCATTTTAAATGGGTCTTAAATTATATTATTTATAAGTGTTGTAAACTACACAAATGCTCCTCTCATTAGGATCCGTGTTAAAAATTCAGGTCAGAAAACTGTATCCGGATAATATATGATACTGCCAGCCTCTAGGATCCTGCCCGCTCTATACTCTGGTATTTAAAGTAACTTAACACAAATGTTAGGCAGATAAGATGTAGCGTCAAGCTAATCGTCCATCCATCAATCCGTTTGTCTGTTATGCAAAATAAAAAAACAAAATACTGTCTACCTACATGATCGTCTCCGCTCTGTAACTCATTGGTACATGACAGAAAGATTAATTATCTCTGCACAAAAGTTCCACTTTTTTGTGATATAGTGCTGCAATCACTTGCTTGTCCGTTCATATGTACCATCAAGTAATTGATATAAGAAGTAAGATATACTGCTCTACTTTTACGTGATTTTCAGAATAATACCCATCTGTATCTTTGTCTCTGCAGTTTGGAACAATAACTAAGGTTGATGTGTGGGTCTAGTTGCTTGACCTACTGCACAAAAGGCGTTCTTACAGTTTTCACAGCTTTGCCATTTCACTTAAACAACACAGCTCCAAACCAAACACTGTTTTGCAGACAATGCCCTTGGAGGCATTCTTCACTTACAGTGACAAATCCTGTTTAAATAATCTTTTTTCCTTTTTCTTCTGTTTTTGAAAGTCCGTTTCAATTTGTTTTAGATTTATTTTTATCTTCTTAGAGTTTGTACTTCATAATTTCGTGCAGGTTATTTTCCGTATAGGTACCAAAACTCTGGTGTTTTCTCATGACCATTTGATTAGATCGTGACGGTCCTTTAACTCTCAGGCCATTTGCATGCCGATAAAGAGATAAAAGCACATGTAAAACGTTCAATCTTATTCTCCTCCACTGAAGGCATCATTTAATGAAAAAGGTACGCCGTTGCAATATTCTCAAAAATATTTTTTCTTGAATTATAGCGCGGGAGGTAAACTCACATATGTATGCCAAATTGACATTCGCTTTAAATCATATGTGGTACTTCCGGGACTACATATGTGACAAAAGATCGAGCTGAAAAAGAGGTAAGAATTGCACTTCTGATTAAATTGAGTAAAACTGGCTTCTTTTTCAAAAATATCTCGATGTAGTACGACTGCGCACGCACCACAGAATAATACACATCTTTCCTTTTGCTTTAAATGAAAGAATGACTTGATGTCTTTTTGGACTTACTGTACGATCTAACTTTTATGATCGCATGAAAATAATGAGTTTGTGTGTATATATAGTTCAAACTATGCCACGGGAACTTTATTTATGCCGAAAATAGTACAGTGGAATAATATGTTGAGGTAGGACTTTATTATCATTCATTTGGTAAAAGCATCATTGGCAGCCGTATGTGCTGTATGGGCTAAATATGTGCTCACAACTTGGATTAACTGAACGCTTATAGTTTAAAGGCTGTCTAATATAAAAAAATACCTTTTTTTTCAGTATTAAGATAGGCATATTTAAAGGTGAATCGTTAAAAGACTTAAGGTTATCTACAATTGAGAAACGACATTCCAAATGAAACGAAAAGTATTTCTGTACACTGAATCTTCTCACTTAAAGATTCGATCTTTGCCATCTATTTACACACCGATATGTTGTAGATCATCGATTAAGAAAAAGGTCCACTTCTCAAAACTGTTTCTACGAAATCTTTTTTATTCGGACTATTCAACCATACAGAAAACATATGAAATTTTACCAGAAGTTTGAATAAGAAATTAATGCAGGTACAGACGCTGCAATGGTGAATGATTTAGGATGTTCTATTCTGATGGGATTGTGAAGAAAATAGCGAATAATTTCAAAACGATTTTAGATGGTAGAAGAAAACGGCTTACAACGAGATAGAACAAATGGATTAATATCACTAACACCGTGAGTTGTTGAGGAACGTCAGAAAAATGAATGCATTGAAGTGGTTGATTTGTATTTGTTTATCGCTCCATTGAAAACATTGACTTCCTCAAGTTCATTTGGCCTGAGGGTACGGTTGTTTTAATACTAATTGAACTATCCTAAATGAACGTTTTTTCCCTCTTTGCAGTTGAAAATCTTGAAAATAAATGTAAATTCAGATTCCTAACACTTTTTATTGCCGAAATATATTCCATAGCACCAAAATGTGCAATTTATTCCTTAATTAAAATATGACGTAATAGGATCTACTCATTTTACCGAGATATTCAAATTCCTCATCAAGAATAAAGGAAAACCCCGGAGGAACAGTAAGCACTGTGCATTGTTCCGTCATTGATTGTAGCTTTTCATTTGTTACATTTCTTTTAGATATCATGGTTGAATATTTCTATGCTAATGTACCCAAATAAATAAACAAGCAAAAAAAAAAAAAAGAAAAAAAAAAAAGATAAAAAAGGACGTATCATAACCACTGCTTTATCTTTACTTCAAAGCTGATATTTAGCTGAAGCCTTCGCACACATATGTAGCCCATACATCACATATGAATGCCAATGATGCTTTTACCAAATAAATAATTTCATTTTAAGTCCTGACCTCAAATGTTAGTGCACTTTAATATTTTTGGCATAAATAAAGTTCCCGTGGCATAGTTTGAACTATATATAGACACAAACTCATTATTTTCATGCGATCATAAAAGTTTGACCATTTTCCGAACAGTAAGTCCAACAGGACATCAAGATTTTTCTCTGCCATTCTTTCACTTACAGCAAAAGGAGAGTCATGTACATATTCTGTAGTGTGTGCGCGGTCAAACTGCATCGAGATATTTTTGAAAAAAAGAAAAGAAAAACAAAGCAAGACAGTTTTATATAATTAAATCATAAATGCAATTCTAACCTTTTTTCAGCTCGATTTTTGTCACGTTATTATGTAGTCCCGGAAGTACCACATATGATTCGAAGCGAATGCCAATTTGACATACATATGAGAATTAACCCCCCCCTTTTTATATGGACTTTCCGAAAATATTTTGTAACAGGGTTTTCAAATTATGTAAGGAATTCTACAAGGTATATTAAATAGATATTTTTTTACCCAATTAATATTGAATGCAATTTAAAAGAAACGGTTTTACGGACGAATTGTGACTTTGTTATTTTTGGTATATTTAAGTTACCTGACCGTAGAACAAATTCAACAAGACATTTTATCGGGTGTTATATCGACGACGATTTTGAAACAACGCTCGTTCATTTCATTTCTTCTGCTTATTATTGATGTTTATCCTTCGAAAAATATTGATAAAACGAAATCCTCTTATTTTGTGTTAAACAGCGATATACTGACAAAGTGTCCAGAAAAAGATAGGAATGCAAATAATTTAAGGTTAAACGACTTCCTCCTTACAGCTTGAATCTTATTTTCTTTATTTTTATTACGTCTTTTCACAGAACATGAAGCTTCTACTTCTTTGTTTACTTTCCGTGGGCCTCGTGGAACCACAAAGTAAGGATTTATTTTCAAAATTAGCACGAAAGATACGTGTTGATCGTATTGGTCGAACATATTGACATCTATTACCAGAATTACACGGTCAAGTAAATCTTTGTTTTTGTCTTGAGCATTTACTGTTACAAATGTATTCAGTTGCCTCCACAGCTCAGTTAACAAACTCGTCAACTTCACTTCAGTTTATACTGAAAAATCAGTATCATTACGGCTAAATCATTAATCTTTCTTTATGAACTGTACCTATACATTCTGAGCAAAGATATTATTTCTAGTTTGAAACAGCAATGTTGAATATATTTTTCCACATTTTTTGTTTGTAAGAAAAGAAGAATGAAGTGCGATTCAATCTGAAGTCGCTGCGGTCAATATTATTTCCATCTGGTGAATATCACTTCATATGCAATGAACAAAAATTTGACCGTATAGGGTTTGTAGCTTATAGCATGAAGTACAAAAAATGTATATAGAACTTTAGAAACGACAACGAAAATATTTGCAACTGCACGAAAGGCCTAAAAAAGGTAAAAAGATGTAACAAATTATGCATTAAGGTCAGTTTCTGGTCAATATTGTCGAAAATGTTCAACAAAACATTCATGTAATAAATGTCACTAAAGTTTAGAGTGCTAAAGTAAAACAAAACGATACTTAATATAAATAGAAAATAGGAAAATAATTTTCTTCATAAACTATGAAATAAAGTAAAAGTTTGTTTTGAGCGTAACTTTTGTCTTTAGAGATTAATATAATATATGGGTTTTTATATTCCAGTTTGGAAACGGCTTCTGATCGGTCCTTTACAACTTGAAAATCTCTGTAAGTAATAAATGAATTTTTTGCTAAAAAAATTAAGAAATTATCTAGTGTCCAGTTGTATTAGGGATTGAATGTCATTCCATCAGTCCTTGACACCTGTTCGCCCCCGTCTACGTCCTAGTCAGTCTGACTATTACTGTAACCTTATTCCTGATATAGATAAAAAAGTGATATTCGTGAAATTAGCCTCAGCATTATTATTCGTTGCAATACATTGCTGACAGTTTATCATTTCGGTTTTATTCTTTTCTTATTTTTGTTTCCTTTCAACTCTTCCTGCGTATTTTTTCCAGAAAAAAAACCCGTTTAATTATGTAAATTCAATGTCTAAATGTGGCATTTTATTAAAATAATTTTGGTATTGATGTCGATATTTAGTTCTACGTACCTATGAACAGTGAAATTGGTCGTTGTCGAAAAACTATCCACCACATGACAAACGGTGTTTGTATAACCATTACGGTATTTTTTTATATTACAGACGTGTCATATAACGTCTAAAACGTAACGTATTTACAGACGTGTCATATAACGTCTAAAACGTAACGTATTTACAGCCGTGTCATATAACGTCTAAAACGTAACGTATTTACAGCCGTGTCATATAACGTCTAAAACGTAACGTATTTACAGACGTGTCATATAACGTCTAAAAGTAACGTATTTACAGACGTGTCATATAACGTCTAAAAGTAACGTATTTACAGACGTGTCATATAACGTCTAAAACGTAACGTATTTACAGACGTGTCATACAACGTCTAAAACGTAACGTATTTACATACGTGTCATATAACGTCTAAAAGTAACGTATTTACAGACGTGTCATACAACGTCTAAAACGTAACGTATTTACAGACGTGTCATATAACGTCTAAAAGTAACGTATTTACAGACGTGTCATATAACGTCTAAAAGTAACGTATTTACAGACGTGTCATATAACGTCTAAAACGTAACGTATTTACAGACGTGTCATACAACGTCTAAAAACGTAACGTATTTACAGACGTGTCATACAACGTCTAAAACGCAACGTATTTACAGACGTGTCATACAACGTCTAAAACGTAACGTATTTACAGACGTGTCATACAACGTCTAAAACGTAACGTATTTACAGACGTGTCATACAACGTCTAAAACGTAACGTATTTACAGACGTGTTATACGACGTCTAAAACGTAACGTATTTACTTCTTATTTCGAAGTTTTGTTCGTTACTTTCATTTTGTAATTTATTTATTTAAAAAGACGTCCACTATGTTCAGTTTTTCCTATATGTTTTGACATTTTATCTGAAACAATCCTCTTGGCCGATGTTTTTATTGGGTGTGGTTGTTTGTGTCATGCGATTAAATAAATTTTAAACTCGTCAGAGGCACACCTGATAAAACTTTTCAAGAACCCGTTTAATAAAGTTTACACATATTGAAAACCCGTGTTACACATATGCAAGGATCGCTTAAGATTTTGCTTAAGGTCAAAGTCATTGTTACCAAAAGTAGAACAATAGCTTCTATTGGAAATACCATAATTGGATGAAATTTTCTATTTGTATGCAGTTGTCGCTTTGATTGCGTATAAGGTTTCTGTCATAAGCGTAAAAAGATAGAAAAATGGTTACTTATCAATAAGTTCACTTTGTAATGTTAGCACCTTGTAACCACGTGCACTTGTGAATAGTAAGTGTTACTGTAACTAATCAGTAACTTCACTTCATAATTTGTTTATTTTTTTAAGATGCGATGAAACTTGTTAGTAGTTGGTATGCAGTTTTCGTTAAATTGCATTTTAAGTGTCTGAGATAAAGTTCAAGGTTACTGTAACTAAAATATATAAATCGATTCCTATCAATAACTTCTCTTGGAAATGCAGTAATGGGGCAAAAATATGGTATGTCAAATTTCATGAAAAGTGGCGTGAATGTGACTTGATGCTTCGATTGTGATTTAGGTTTCTGCCATCAAGGTCAAGTACACTGTTGTAAAATGGAGAAAAAATGGGTTCTGAACCTCAAGTTGCCTTAAAATTTAAACTTTTTTTCTGTTTGGTCTGTATACAGGGTTTCATTCTAGGTTTCTGCAACTAGGGCAAATGTCAATGTCAGTAAAAAAAATAAAAAAAACGTTTCTGAAGCATAACCACTTCAGAATGTCATTTTTGCATTGAAACTAGATATTTAAGTAGCTTAGGTCAGTGTTTCTTAAAATGCACAAACAGTTTTCGATCAGTAACTTTCTTTTGAAATTTTGTAATGCAATAAACCTCGGTGTGAAAGCAGCGTGAATGCAGTTGTCGCTTTAGATTGCATTTGTGGTGTCCGATTGCCTCTGTTCATGTGGAGGAGCGGAATGCTGGATCTAATGAATTCCTCCTTTCCGTAATATAGTAAAACTTGGTGTGTAAATATCATGTGCGTATTTGTCGCTTGTGATTGCAGTTTTGAGTATCTGCTGTCAAGTTCAGTATCATTATTATTAAAATAGAAAAACGGTTTCCGATCAATAACTTCACTTCGAAATTATTTCATGTAATGATACGTGTAATGTAAGCAGCTTGTGTGCATTAGTTGCATTTGATTTCATTTTGGTAATCCTATTATTGTTCTCGTAAGAAGGTGGTATGTGGGATCCGACATATTTCTCCTCTTCAAAATGTCGTTTTGCGATGAAACTCTTTGTGAAAATAGCTAATATGCAGTTGTCCGTAAGGATTTCATTTGGGGTGTCTGCAAGCAAAGTCAAGGTCAATACTATTACAAATAGAAAAAACGGTTTCCGATCAATGACTTGACTTTGAAATGTTGTAATGCAATGAATATTCGTGTGTAAGCAGTTATCACAGAAGATTGCGTTTGAAGTGTGCTTTTGCTCCTGTCAGATGCGGAATATGAGAGTATTTATCACTTTTTGTAACAGTTCTCCAGTCATGATCACTTTTTACGAACTTTCCTATGGAATATATTAGCTGATTGCTTTTACAGTCGATGTGCAAGCTTTAAAATGTGACATACAAATTATCCTTGATGTTGTGGGGAGCGATCCAACGGAAGCAGCTTGTGAGAGTGAATGTAACAAAGTTGTTACAGATGGGAACGTTTTAGAGCACGGTTGTCCTCTGCTTTGTCACATGTAAGTTAACTGCGAACAACAGTTTTTCTTCATTTTTCAAGTGTTTAAGTAAGCAGGCATCGGTAAGCTAAATATGAATTTTTTCGATTAAATCGTGCAAACTATTTCCCACATATCTGTCAGTCATCTGACAAAGCTAGTGGTTTCCGATCAAAAATGCAATGACCTCAAATCATATGTTTTACAGAAAAAAAAATTGCTTTTACTTTTGATTCAGTGCGTCATATGTCAAATTCACACAGACTTTCTGTTCGAAAGTGACTTCCAATCAATTTCGAAAGAATACGTAAATCCATGAACCTAGATTTTACAAGCGCCTTTTTAGAGCTTTAATTTATAAAAGCATATTTCGAGAAAAGTATCCTTATAGCAAAATAATATTTTTGTGACATCCTTATACATACATTTTGAATAGGTTAATAATTTCCAGATGGAAAGATCGAATACAATTTTATGGCATTTGATTACATGCGCCACTGTAGCGACCTAAATCTGCTGAATTCCTCATTATATTAACAAAGTTTAAGTCATACTGCCCAACAAACCAACTAAAGATCGTAGGAACATTCAAAGAGTGACTGAAATTCCAAAAATAAAAATAAAATACTAAATAAAAAGGGTCATTTAGTCGATATTTTTGAAAACGAACTTTACTAAACCAATTTGAATCTTAGATCTCTAACACTATAAGTAACAATTGAATATAATTGGAAAAGTCAGCAATTCACTTCTTCTTCACAAAAATCTTTAAAAAAAACTGTTTCCATAGACGCCTAAATACTTATAACAACAAAATGGCACAGTCACTGAGAGCTTCAATTTGAAGACGGTTTCAAACAAGGAAAAGATAATGCAACACATGACCCGCATACTTTAAAATAAATTCGAAAAATAACCTAAGAATTACTAGACTTATAACTTCTATAGTTTTCTTTATTTAGTGATGTTTGGTGATGGCATTATTAAGACTCCTATAAATTTTGAGTTCTCACTTTCATAAGTCAATATGTCGGTCATTTTCTCTGAAAAACACTCAATCAATTACAACTAAACGGTTACTTTAAGGCTTTACACATGATGGTTTCTTATGATATAAAAGATTATTAAAGTGTAGGGATGTATTTAATATATTTGGTAAACTAAATGCACTTTTTTTTAAAAGAAAGAAAAAACATGATTTGTGATTTCCAAATTCCACAGACATTTCTGGACTCCACTGCAACAATTGCAGAAGTCTAATGTCATTTCGTCTATTAATTATTTACGAAAATATTTTTAGAAAAATGGAAGAAAACGTGTTCAACTTTGTTTTGGCCTTCGAATAAAAATAATTCAGAACAGTAGATAAACAAGGACGTCTAGGGACGATATTGACACCTGATGTAAATTAAATAGCTAATAATCCTAATTTCCATGTTTGTTTCAGGATTCAGAATTTGGCCCTCTACTTTCACGAGACACCGAAGCCAGGACAGCAAAATCAAGCCTGTGGAGGCCTTGGTGGACTTGGCGATATTGGCAAAAAATAATCAATCAGTTTCATATGCCCTAGGAGTGTGATTAAATGTACTATATGACCTAATAAAGATAATAAAAGAACACAATGATGTTTTGCTTTGTAAAATATTCATTTGTGTTATTAAATGAAAAGGCCTCTTACCAACACCAATGAAAGGATTTGAGTTCTCTTCAATATTGAAATATTTCATTATGTATAACTTCTGTCTGTCGGCAGTGTATACAAAAGTATACAAATAAATTGTAAATGATAAATATTTGTACCATGCTATTGAATTTTATATGCAAGTTTGCAATTACGATGGTATACCATAGTGAATTATTCTGTAACGATTTTGTATACCTTTCAAATTGATAAGTTATAGAATTTGTTAAGAATTTAGAAACCGTTTACATTTCTACTTCTACTATCTCATGGCCGAATCAATTACATTTTATTAATAATAATCTGACATAAACCAGTACCGACGGAAACTTTTTATCAATACTGTGAAATCATTTAAATTCGCTGGGATGAAATTTCGCGCAATCGGCAAAAAAAAGTACGTTCGCGCGGTCCTAAATTCGCGCATTTTCAATTTCAGATTCATTTTTTTTTAGCATAAAAAGCAGACGACAGCTGCTTGACGCTGGATCACCACCGTCGCGTGTGTACGTGTCACGTAGCGCATTCGCTTTCGAATATACAAACTGACAGGTCTAACTGTTAACTGACGTGAATTGACACAGGTTAAGTGTGCACAGATTAAAAGATCGATACCGACAGGTCTTTTGTATCCTGTCCCTAATAAATTACGCTAAAAACATTGCCGCTTGCGAAAATTACTTTTACTAATAATTATCAGTAAACACTTCAGACAAGCGTTCAACAATTCAAAGAAAAGCAAACAAAACGTACTTAAAAAGAAAAAAAAAATAAGTTTCATTTTAATTTTGCTAGATATTTAGAATTTGTCAAAACATCTGATTATTCAAGTTATATTGGCTAAAAACAACAATTAATGGTTAAAAGTGAGTGGAAAAAATATATGCAGGTATTTCGGACAGGATCAAGATTCGGATAACGTAAATGTTTTATTAGTTTAATAAAAGCGCGGACTTAAATTCGCGCAATGTTCCTAGCGCGAAATACGCGAAAATTCGTCCTACGCGAACAAAAATGATTTCACAGTAATTGTTTCAGCATTTTCAGATTAAAACAAAACATTTTCAAAACATATGGAAACGTTTTCTAGGTTAAGACTTATGGTTTTTTTCTCTTCGGCTATGTTTTACCAGACCCATTCATGTCACTTATTAGTTCAAAGCAATCAACATTGAAATAGCAACAATTAACGATTTAATAACAAAGGCAACCGTTTTCAAAATAACACATTGTATTTATTAGTTAATTTAATCCATGTCACCTTAGACTTCCACTTTTTTTTTAAATCGGTTTTTATTTTCTATATCCAACTCTTCGGAAAATATAATTTTGTTTTAACTGGCCAGGTAAATATTAAAAACTGTAATCCATACAGACAGCCGAATGTTTTTATAATATCAGTTGGTAAAATTTGGTAATAAGCTTCTTCATTTTATAGGCATGATCAACGATTAAATTTAATTTAGCTATTTTTCCTCACTTTTGGGTTAACCGTTCGTATATAAAATGATCAGTATTGTGCCAGTAAAAATTAAAAACTTTAATCTATACAGACTGCTGAAAGTTTTAACTATGTCATTTGGTAAACTCTGGTAATAATCTACTTCATGTTAAAGGCACGATCAACGATTAAATCTAAATTAGCTATTTGTCCTAACTTATTGGTTGACCGTTTGTATATAGAATGACCAATATGGTGCCATTGTAGGGACTGAATTTTCGTTTATAGAATGTCCGCAATAGAACAGTTGTCTGACTACTAAATATGCTGGGTTCCCACTGCAATCATGATGACCGCAGTCTAATGTTAGTGGTTATCTAATATAAAATGCACTTTCTTGTTCACTCATATAGTGCAGTCTCTCTACAATCTTTTTACAGTGCGTGTTGGATTATTCTGTCTCTTACAGATCACTCGTACCTTTAATAAAAAATAAATAAGAATGAAACGACCTCTTGCTAAACATTTAAGATTGATAAAAAAGATATCTAATAGAAGACAATTGTATTGTTTTCTGCTATATATATCAGTTAAGAAAATATATTTGTATACATTTTTATAACCTGATCGAAATTGTATAAGCTCAAATAGAAAATGGAAGATTTTATTTTTAACAGCTGAGTGTATTTATAATACTTTGCGATGATGACACATGCTGTTTTTTGTAATCAAAACGATTTCCTCAAATCCTTGCCAAGTATAAAACGTTTTAACTTTTAGAGAAAACTTTGAAGCTTTTACTTGTGTGTCTTCTCCCGGTGGTTATCGCGGCTCCCCAATGTAAGTACTATATGAAAACTGCTAGATATACACCAGTAATATAGTTCTTACTTTACTTGATCTTTGCATGATATTATTCTACAAAAAGCGTATAAACCTAGGCAATAACGTTGTTCTTATTTTGATACAACTGTTGCTAGAGGTATAAAATTAAACGGAATTTTGTACTTTCCGCAAATTTTGTACGATAAAAATATTTCGTAAAATAACACGTAAAAATATTTATCGTCAACAAAAAGCTAGTTGTTATTTTGATTAATAGGTGATTTCCATTTTACATAGACGAAATATAAAAAATACATATGTAAGTGTTACAACCATTGTTCTACCGAGTATCTAAATTTATAGCAGACGTAAGACAGATGGTATCGTATGTAATAAATTTGGATGTGCCTATAGGCTCGGGATTTCCCATCTTATCATAAACATTTTTAGTGGATGTATCATCACGTTAGTAAAACCTTTTTAGGATATAGAGTTGTATTAAGCTATATTTGGTTCGAATCTTTATTGGATTGTACAAATGTAAATATTGTTATTTTAGTATTTTTTTTGTACTTGTAAGTGAAACCGGGACTACGAGTCGCGTATAAAATTCATTGAACAATATAAACGTTTGTACCTAACTTGAACACTTGCAAGATAATACTCGAGAAGTTGTGTATGATAATATGTTATGTAGTCTAAATCCAAGTTATTTCTAAACTCAATCATATTCATTAAATGAAACTTCTCGAGAGAGACGTATAAACACAGTTAAAAGAAAACCAAACAAATGTGTAGCATACGACAACTTTTCTTTGAGGATGATCATAACTACAGCAATGTAGAAACACTGTTTAATAGAAAGATTTTGTTCATATTTTACGTGCACGAATCTATCCGTGAAGCGGCATAAAAACATCTCGTAGGCAGACAAAATGGTTTAGATTTGCCTGAAACTGACTGCCTTAAATATACATACAACGAAAGCGCCTAGGGCGAAGGAAGGCTGTCGGCTTCAAAGGAGACAAACACAAACGCCAACTTTGCAAGAATCACGTGAAAAATTGAAATCAGCAAGCAGAAATATAATATTAAGTATTAGCAACAAGAGCGATCAGTGATCACATGTGTCGCCTGATGGTAACCAAATAAGCAGTTGTATTGAGGGGTGATTGGACAGTTTGTTAGCTTAAAACCTTTTTTTATTCAAGGGCCATAACTCTGATAAAAATTATTGAAGTGAAAAATGCCGAAGATATGCACAACTACACTTGGTACTGATCATTCCTGTAAAGTTTGGATGAAATTGCACCAGTAGATTTTGAGGAGTAGTCCAGACAAGTTTTGTGATGGACGGACAGAGGCTTTTTCATTAAATAACACAAATAAATATTTTACAAAGCAAGAACAATGTGTTTGTTTTATCTTTTATTAATCATGTAGCACATTTGGTCACTTTCCTAAGGTAAATGGAGCTGCTTGTTTATTTTCTGCCACCAAGACCTCCACAGGCTAGATTTTGTTGTCCTGGTTTCGGTGTCTCGTGGAAGTAGTGGGCCAAGTTCTGAATCCTGAAACATACATTGATATCAGAATTATTAGCTATTTGATTTAGTAACTATATATCAAACTATTCCATAAAGTTATGCTACGTCATTTAGTAAAGTACCTGTCGCTTCTGGTGTCTGAATGACAAGCTCTTGAGCCTTTGACAAAATGAGTCTGAAACAAAATAGGCTACTTTTCAATATTAGAAACATCCTTTAAAGTGTGCATGTCCTGTTTTGCATTTTTTTTTTGTCGAAAACCGTCATCAAATTAAAGAACACTGCGACAGTGCCATTTTTGTAGTAAGTGTTTAGGCGTCTATGGAACAGTTTTTAAGCTTTTTGTGATAATGAGGTGAATTGGTGATATTTCTAATTATATTTCCGTTTTCACTCTTAGTGATAATGATCTAGGATCAATGTTGCTTAGAAACAAGCAAAAACCAACAAACAAAAACAAAAAACAATAAACAAACATACAAAAACAACCGAAAAACCTTGTATACTCATTAAGTTAAAGACTATTAGCTAGTGTGTTAAATAGACATTTCAAAAATAGATCGACAAAATTAATGCTGTAACCAAAATACGCACATTTTAATAACGTATAAATGATAAACTTATTAACAGCTGTACAAGTAAGGTAATGATAAATGCTACCTTATTATCAAGTAAGAACATGATAGCCCTAGTGTGACATTTAATAATGAGCAGAAACCAATAATCTATTCAAAGTTAAAATGAGTGACCAGCGACACCAGAAGCACTCCCAAGGAAGTCATTGCTATATGCTCACAATTGTCAAAGTTTTAATAATATTATGCTAAGTGGAACTAACGATATTAAGCGAAATCAAACATTTATTTGTAGTTACAGTGAGGGATTACTTGACCCCCGTGACCTTAAAAGCAAAATCTAAAAGATCTTGATATTATAAACTATCAACTGACCAAGGTTGATCATTATAGGTAAACGATAACTGAAGATATTGCATAGAAAGCAAACAATTTGTCTTTGGTACCAGTAAGTGACGCTTTGAACTTAGTCACCCTAAAAGTAATCCAAACAAAATCATCCTATATGCCAAAAGCCTGGCATCCTTAATAAAAAAAAACAAGGAGTTTACACAGGCCGTTACTTTGATCCTGACCTTTAATGTACTGACATCAAAAGCAATGTAAATCTTCTTTGTCTCTTTTTAGTTTGGAGTATCTAGTACAGAGTGCTCCTAAATTATCAATTGAACAAGAATTTAACACGGTTGTCACTCTGAATTTTGATTGACTGACTGCAAAATCATTATAGGTTATCTGGTCATATTCAATAAAACCATGATGTTTTTCCAGTAATTGATCTAATAAGGATGTTAGACAGTGGTCACTGTGACCGTAACTTTTGATCTAGTGACTTAAAGGGGCTGTGCTCCAGATGACACAAAAAAGAAAGTTTTCTTGTATTATAAATTTCTTGTGATATTTATGACTAATGCTTAAAAAACTGACTAACTGACAAAAATAAGTCAGGTAATCACATTATAAATTGATTTTTTTCCTTTCATAGCGCTATACCGTAACGCTACGGTATAACTATATTGTATAAGATTTAAAGTAAACGATATTTATTTCACATGCGGCGACAATGGTGACAGTTAAAGCGTTGTTAATATTTTGTTAACATGAATGTCCAGAGTTCAAATCCGGCTGGAGCGAATATATTTTGTTTGTTCTATTTTGACTTTTATAATCAGTTTTGAAGTAAAATATCATGTTGTTATAATCTCACGGCATCTAGATATTTAATTTAAGTATAAAAGATTTTTATATCAAATCTGGAGTACGGCCTCTTTAAAAGTCAATAGAGGTCACTTGCTGGTAACGCCTAATTACCCCTATGAAGTTTCTTGAACCTAGGCTTAATAATCTACAGTAATTAGTTGGACAAACTGATAGTACTCCATAAGTTTGTACGGCTTTACATTCACAAATTTATTCTATCTTTGTACTGTAATTCGTCAGATTAAAACCTCTTTAGTAGCATTGTAAGATGACATTTATTTTTTAGCAAAAATTATATTTGTCCATATGAATGTTCAGATTAACGTTTATAAAAATAAAAACACTTGATAAAAAGAAGACAAACTCTATATCGCGGTAAACTTACATGTGACAACCAGAGGAAAACCTTGCTCCAAACCGTTTCCATCGGTAACAATTTTGTAACATTCAGCCTCACAAGCGGCTTCCGTTGGATCGCTCCTCACGACATCAAGGATAATTTGTATGTCACATTTTAAAGATTCCACATCGACTGTAAAACATCATAAATCTTAATTACCTTACCAAAAAACTGTAATAAATCCAGTTAAAACATCCCATACGTGAGCTTGTAAGCAATGTAAGCAATGTTACAATAAAAGATAAATATTCCCACATTCCTCCTTGTCACAGGAGCAAAAGCGAAAAAAATACAGTCTAAACGGAATCCAATGTGACACCCGCTTACACACAAATATTTATTGCATTGCAACATTACAATGTGTAGTTGTTGATCAGAAAGAGGTTTTTTTTCTATTTGTTGCAGCAGTGAGATTGACCTTGCTCGCAGACTAACTAAACGAAATCCTTAACGACAATTTCATATAAGCTATGTACACACTAAGTTTCATAGATTCAAACGTTTCGAAGTGAAATAAATGATCAAAAACCGTTTATTTCAATAATAATGTCATGACCTTGAAAGCAAATACTTATGCGACAGAATGTACAAGTACAAATAAAAGATTTAAGAAATGGCTGCCAGTTTGAAAATATGTAGACTTAAACGGAGCGTGCTGATAGGAATGTTTTCCGTTTTGTTTGTTGTACTGTTATGGAATAGTTATTAATCTTTAAAGATTTTGGAACAGAATCGTTTGATGAATATCATTGCTAGTCTGGAGGGGAAGAATGAAACGTTCGTGAAAAATTTAAAGGAAAAGTTGGAGAATTATGGCTTTACCTTTGAGCAACAAAGAAAGAAGTCTTTGTCACGTGATATAAGTCTTTTGGAGCCAAGATTAAGTTCTTTATCTTATGACTATCGGAATGCATCAAGGAGATTATTCATGTCACAGGAAAATAATAATAGGTCACATATAAGAAATTGAAATTGTTACTTCACAGACGAAATTTTTACAGAAGAAATAACGTTGCAATTAATTTAGAAAGGTTGAAAGATTTGAACATTAGTAATAGAAATGAAGTTATAAATGAAGTTATAAGCAATCTTTTACCATATCTGCTACCGGAGGTGATATTTGTTGGTGTTTGTTTGTGTGTGTGTGTGTGTGTGTGTGTGTGTGTGTGTGAAATCTGAAATATATTTCATCTAAAAGTAATGCAGTATATACCCACAAACTGAGTGATTCATAAAAGCGGATATTTACTGATTAAGTACAAAGGCTTTCATGAAAAGAGAAAACTAGGTGATAATTGATATTGTTTGCAACTTCAAAATAATGAGAAGAAAAAAAATTGCACAATCTTTACAGAGAGGCAACACAGAAATGTTTCATGTGATGAAGTCGTTATGTAGAGTCTGATTTATTTAGACATTGTGCATGTTTATATGAATGCCTAGTGTATATATAGTTTGTACATATGTTGGGGTAATTTCTTTGTTAACTTACAATGGATAAGCCATTAGAGAAAAAGCTGTTTCCGGCTATTGATATTTCAATAGTGACAAAGAAACCGCAAAACTTAGGTGACTCTATCAACAGATGACAAAGTTGAATGTCTTGATTGTGACAAGATGTTGACTACTTTTGTATCATTAACGTAAGCCAATATGTTTCCACCATGTATATTTTAGTATTTAGTGTACAATGAAATCATTACCACTTGCTATCGTTTTATTTAGACGGCATTTGATAAAAAAAACACATTTGATAAAAAATTGCAAAACAGTTGTTGTACCTTAAATAAAGATAAAATTGTTTCTATGCCGTTAGTTCTTTGCCTAACAACTGCAGTAGAGCAACGCCAGGTTTTCGACGTGTTTTCATCGAGAAACGCGTCATTTCTTGACAAATGATCGCCCAGATACTTGTATTATATTTACACAAAAAAGAAGTTTTTAAGACCATATCAAGACAAAGACAAAGCCAAAAAGGTTAATCATTCGTTTCCAGGACCACAAAAAGAATTTTTTTCGCCGGGGGTGTTTGGCCGCAGTGAAGACGGACAGGGAACCTATGAGCTTACATAAGCTCAGAGATCCAATGAATGAGATATTGTTGGGATTAAGGATGGAAGGGACATTTGTCTCCGATGAAAAAGAGTTAGAAGAACTTCTGTTACGCGTAAATATGATGAAAATCAGAATGTGGTTTAAAATCTTAGCAGCTTTGAGAGAATAAAGCTCGTGTTTTATATAGGTTCTAAATTGCTGCAGATGTTAAGATTCTATATAAATGAACTTTGTTAGTAAGCAGTGTGAAAAGAGAAAAGTAGGGTACATTGTAGATCCATCTCATTAAAAAAAATCGGACAAAATAGAGCGTTTAGGTATTTTGTTTCTTATTTTCAATTATCAGTGACCCCTGTTGATGATTTTATGGACATAAGAACGCAGGCAAGCAAAGTAACAGACGAGGAATACAGGCGGCTGAGGTATCGTCGTTATGGTTACCGACTCGTGAGAAACTTCGTGAAAATGGTGAACACCCGTGATCCTCGTCACCTTCTTGGAGCGCGGGAAAAAACTATTATATCGTCTGTATGTATTTAGATCTTTGGTGAAATTATTTGCGCGCAAAAAGGGTAACTTTTAACCGACATTGTGTGTCAACACTTTCAAATAACTGTTATCGGCATTTTTTTTCTTTCTAAGGCTGAGTCAACAAACAGTGATATATGTTTGTCTCAAGCTTTTTTAAATATCTTTGTGGCTTCACAAATGACACTAAAACCTTTGAACCGTTTGTCTTCAGGCTCTGCTTGACGAGGTGATTTCCGAATATGGTGAGGAAGACGAGGACAAGTTTTCAGTGCTTTATGAAGACGATTCACAATTCTGTGATGAAGTATACAACGCCCGAACACGACCAACAACGTATAAAAGCAAGGCCACAACAGACACTTATAAGTACCTTCAGGTAATTTTCCGCCTGACTTTTACCCGGTTACGAGTTCTTGAGAATATTTTGGTTTTTATTTATAATCCGTTGGAGAAATTTTTGCATATTTTACAATATATGTTCTCTAATTCAGTACGAGGTAGCTTTTTAAAAAAAGACTGTCATTATTATCTCCTGTCACGAATCAGAAATACAACAACAACAGTAACAACAAAAGAAAGAAAAGAAAAGAAAGAAAGAAAAAACAAATGCATCAGAGATGTTTATTTTTAACATGAAATAAATTTTCTCCTGTATGAAGTAAATACATATGCCATTCTTTTTCCTCTCTAAAGTTTGACCGAAGAAGTCTTACTCCAGGAACATTGAATATGCGTATAAAGGACTTCCATACAAAGTTAGGTGGATCAGAAGCGTAGGTCCTCAATCTACCTGTAATGAAAAATCACAGAGACTTAGAGGTGAGATACATTCTATCCGATCCGCTTGTATCAATAAATCGCCTGGGTCCTACGGTTCTATTACCACATTTCATGCATCGGGTGTGGGTATCCCACGCTAGTGTCAATAATAATGGCGAAAGCTGTTTAATAACAATCAAATTATGTTTTGAAGAAAATAAGCAATGGTCACCACACGTTCTTTGATTAAAATTATCATTAAAAATCTCTTGAAGGGGTGGCAAATGACCAACTACATAAAATATTTTACAGGCACATTCTTTTTGAATAAAAGATAATTAATAGTGTAACACAAATGCACTTAACATATTTTCTTATTGGCCACTTGAAGTTTAGAAACAGGGCTCACGAGTTTCACGTGCGGAAAGGCGGCAATGTTCACCCCGGTCCGGATGAGGACTCTTGATCGCGATACATAAACCATAGCTATTGTAAACAATGGAGAAGATAGGGAAACAAGTTGGCTGCTTAAAAAGCATCCAATGGGTTATGAACGAATTTTACATATGATCAAATCTTTATGCAACATTCCTTGCGATATTGATAGTTGTCCTCTTCCTTTAATATTTCAGTCTATGTTAGTAACTTTGTCAGTGTGTGAACAAAGCAAGTATTTTTTTTAGAATATATAATATTATCAGTGTTTACGAGCACAGGATATAATTAATACACTATAAGAATATAAAAATGAAATCTTTGAGAACTCAAGACAACTACGGTCATCTATTTTAGAAATAATTAAAGTATCGTAGATAGAGCTAAAAAGGGAAAATAAAAAAGGTAACAGCATAACATTTTTATATTTTACAAGACTAACATTTCCAGCGTGCATTATATATTTACTTACACATTTGAAATCAAACCACTGTATTTTGCATTTTTGTTGTCACATTTCAACAAGCCGGTATCCTGCAGGAGCAGTGGTAACGCACTGAACTGATATTCAAGTGGTCCTATATATTAGTGCTATACACTGAGCATTCAAAAGAACCAGAAGCATCATTGAAATGAGATGCTCTCTTGTCTTGCACTATACCCAACATCCTAAAAAAGCTAACCTCTCTATGGGACGTCGGTCAAATGATCAACACGTACCGACGAGAAATAAACTCAGATAGATAAAGGAATATACAGTTAGTTTAGCAACGCTCACATCACCTGCTGACATTATATGCATTTTCTGAATTCTGCGAAATTGTTCAAATTGTTGAAGTTCTAAACAATCATTTAAATGAGGCTTCATTTAAAAATATCAAATCTAATACTTATATCAAATGATTTTAGTGTGAAACATGTTTCTACCGCAAAACAGTTGCGAAAATCCTGAAGTCTGAATTGTAAGTCTGTTTTCTTTGTGCAGTAAATAAATTTCAAATTTATTTCTGTTGTTTCAAAATTATGCAAAATTATATGTAAATTACAATCAAATTCTCTGTTGAATTTAAACACATCATTTACCTAAAAACACAAACATATATTCGCTACTCACATTGATACAATCAGATTCAATACATTGAATGCAGCTTCCTTAATCATATGATTGCACATTGTTAAAACTAGGGTCGCAAATAGGACCCCAAATAGGATCGCAGGGCCGCAGAATAAGGATGTCAGAAAATCTCCGGATCTAGACGCTCTGCTCCATATTCTTTTTGAATAGACGCTCTGTCGCATTTTGAAAACTCGCCAGTATACTGGGTGATGTCATAAGGGTCATTACCCAATAAAATACTGCAAATTTTCAAGTCGTTCCCATTTTTAGTTTTAGTAAATTAGAGTTTTATTGGCTGGCCAATTAGAACATTTGTCAAAAATATATCTAAGGGCATACAGACACTGAACGAGTGTCATCTATTAAAATCGCTGTCCAAACATAATAGAAAACAACATCCTTTTACATTATTTATACATTCAGTTAAGCTGTTGTACTTGGACTCTTTTGAGTGACATCTAGACATTCGGTTCGTTCAATATTCTTTCATACTTATATAATTTTGAAGGAAACAGATTGACAATAGTAGGTCTCTTTAATGTCAACGTTTTTTGAACAATATAATTATGTATAATATTATTATCCAGTCTTACAATAGGAAATAATAGAATAATCGTTATGTGTGGAATGATTGAAGAAGATAGAGGGCACACATTGTTTTTTCCGATGTTGGTCGATCGGGTGGTCATGATTGGGCATGATGAGTAGATAAATACTGATGTTTGGGACCTCTAGGTCAGAGGTCAAGTTAATAATGTCACGCACTTTGAAAACGGTTTCGTTTCCGATTAATATCTTAAGAACAGCTGCACTCAGGATCTTCAAATTTTACACGCTAGTTTGGCATGTTAAGTAGATGGATTCTTTTGTTTGTGGGTCCGCAGGGTCAAACGTCAAGCTCACAGGGCCCCCCTTTTTGAAGACAGTTTCTAATCAATACCTGCACCCATGATCGTAAAACTTTACAGACTGGTTGAACATGATAATTATTAATTAAATAAATCCTATTGTTTCTTAGCATACAGGGTCAAAGTCAAGTACTTTCACTTTGAAATTTGTTTCGGATCAATCATTAAAGAACAACTTCTCCTATATCCTTCAAACTATACAGGATAGTTTTGCATGTTGAGTAGATGAACCCTTCTTCTATGCCCATAGAATCAATTGTCAAACTCACAGGGGTCCATGGTTAAAAAGCGGTTTCCGGTCAAAAACTCTTAAATACCTGCTTCCTTGACAGAAATACCTGCTTTCCCTTAACAAAATGTTTGGGTTTCTACAAATAAATTCTATTCATTTATGCTCACTTTTTCAAATGACAAGTAAACAAGATGAAGTTTTGTGTCAATTACTAAAAGAAGAGAGAATCCAGAAATGTTAAACATAGTTGAGCTTTTTGAGCTGTGATAACTCTGCATCCAGTTGTTTTAGGCTCACCGTGCTGAGGCGGCATTCTAATTTATCTTAGGGATTTCTGATGTGCATAAATGTAGTATAAGTGTCATTCTGACAGGTCTTGTTTATTTATTTTGGGTCACGTTTGTCTCTCTTATTCAATAAAAGCCTCTTTGTTGGTTTAAACTGTTGGAAACTAAAGACTTTTTGTCTTTGTACACGTATATGTTTCAAACTAAACAATATATTTTTAATATTTAATAGTTTGACCTTGACAACGAACCAGTCCGAGGTGGTAAGGTGTTTGTTACTACGATGCCGTGTGTTTCGTGCAGAAAGAATGTTCATCTGAAAAACCACAGTCACGTGCGCTGTCAGATGTTGCACACGTTACCAATGAAGAAAGTCAAAGGATACAGGGACTACGAACATACATGATAACAACATAAACACAAGCGAGCTATATTTCGTCTTTACATGTGTACTGAAATGTTACGCTTTTAACGTTGGTTTTATTTTAAGTGCATTTTTTTCTGTTAAATTAAATGAAGACTTTGTCTGTCAACAACAAAAAAAGTTTGACGAAACACATGTGGTAGTGGTTTCATGAAATCTGTCAAAAAATGGAGACCAAACTGTATAAGACCTTGTTCCACTGCGTCGTCATAGTGTACAACAACAGCAGCAGCAACACCAGCAAAGTCGTCAACAACAGAAACAACAACAGCTACATTTTTTCACATCGTTTTCGTTTCCGAATACATCAAACTATAATGAACCGTATTTATCTATGAAAACAGATATACGATATGCTCTATTGTATTCTTAACCTGGCTTCATACCATTGTGATATGATGATGCTCTTTCTAAATGTCATATTGTCATATTGTCACTGTGTTTGTACTTCCTTAGATTGTGTCTTGCTTGAAATATTATTGCTGTTCGAAAGCATCTTTAACTGTATCAATTATTTGTTATAGGGTTAATATGTTACAATATGTTAAATTTATTTAGTCCTTAAACCCGATAACCATCAGTGTGTACAGCTTTGTTTAAACCTTTCAAACATTTTCTGCTTGTAGTTCCCTAAATAATGTATTTGTTTATTGTATTTTATGCAATTTTATGCGAGGCTGAAACGCGTGCAATTTATGTTTTACTTCAGAGAGCTATAGTCGAAAATAAATCTCCATTTTTCATTCAGATAAGACGAGCATTTTATGATCAATTGCTGAGAATGAAAATGCTGTAAGTCATAGAAATTCATTCCTTGAAGAGACATTTTCAATGCAAGTTCCTGTCCCACTCGAGACATGTTTTCTCTTTGGTGCTTTAGAACTTATACTTTATAGGTATAATACTGAAATTCTGTTGGTCTAATCAAATTTCAAATATTGTAACGCCTTTAAACATCTTAAATGAATGAAAATAGTGTATCGACAATTAAGTTGATAATTTGTCCGAATTGAGATGGTTAACCTCTTTTGATATTTTGTCTTAATATTAGATAGAGTAAATGGATGAACATAAGAATAACTTATTACAAGATCCAGTGATAATCTTAAAAGACTGTTTTAGATATTTTTTTTCTCGAGAGGTAACTTGGAGCCATATTTGTAATTATATTTTATAAGTTCTCTGTTCAGTGTCCGCTTTGTGTTTTGATTGTTAGCATTCAGTGAGAGTTAATACTGACAGCATTCAGTAAGGGTTTATACTGACAACATTCAGTAAGGGTTTATACTGACAGCATTCAGTAATGGTTAATGCTGACAGCATTCAGTAAGGGTTTATACTGATAGTATTCAATAAGGGTTCATACTAACACATTAATTAAATTCTTTAAGTCAGGACAATAACTCTTAGGGTTAAAGGTCTGATAAAAATATAAATAAGTTTTGTCTGCTGCAATGTTTGAGATCTATGTAAGGAAAAAGACTCATAGACAAACGGACGAACAAACGCATATCGCAGATCAAACAATTCCATAATTATAAATGTGTGGCTAAGTTTGATAGTTATAATCTCTCTGTTTAATCTATAACTGTACAGAGTACCAAAACTTCATTTTAAAAACTATAGCTGTAAAAAGATGAAATAGCTAGTTTTCTTGCATCAAAAAATCTGTAATAATCTGCTCTATTTTAGGTGACATTCACACGTTCACATTGAATAACGAATGTCATAACTTTTCACCACGTGGGTTCGCTGAAGTTTCTATTTCTGCTGCCTTAATATTTTCTAAAATTATTGTTGGGAAGATACTAAAATTTATCAACACTTTGAAGTTTGCACATTATATATTTTAACTAACGTATTTTTTCGTGCTACCCAAACAATAAAACGAACGTCAAAACCTTTTTGTTCGGTGTAGCTGTCTAACCAAACTTTTGACCCCCGTTGTAGACTTAAATTTGAAACCGGTACAAGTTATCATCCCGATTTAATATTTACAGATATAACACTGCTCAATAATTGTAAACTGTACAAGGAAAAAGTACGTGGTGCTTATGACTGGCTACCTGGCTAGTTTTTTTACGGTCAGTGTTTGATGTGTCGCGACCAATAACCAGGTTTTATAGGTCAAGGTCAGAAATCGTTGTCTAATTAATATATTTTTCCTGTCCAATCTCTAACTCTGTGGTACATTACATGATTTTGAAATTACTTGGCACAAATGGTCATCAGATAGAATCCACGTGTGGAAAGCCATCCAACTATCTGTCCATTTGTTTGAATTATCAAATAGCATTGAAAGTCAGTGTACATAATCAATCTCGGTTCTGTATCTCTTCCATTTGTATAGGATCTGGGTATAACTTTCCACAAATGTTCATCACAATGAGGCAAGGTGTCGCAAAAAGATCCAAGGTTCTAGCGTTTGAATTTGTGTCCACTCTGTTCTGCTGCTACATCAAAGGTTATAGAGATTACTTGGCACAATTATTCTTATTCAACAGATAGAGGCATCGGGTTGCAATCAGTAGTTTGTCCGTCCGTTCATATAGCATAGAATGTCATTGTACAATTCGTTTCCGCTCTTTTACTCTGCCATTCTTCCTAATTTACTACATTTACCACATTTAGACATTCTGTCGCGAGCAAGACCCGGGATTCCATAGTCAATGTCTGACATTGTCAAAATTGTCGAAACACTGCCTGTATTTATGTTTGTGTCCTTGCTTTACCTCTGTGGTTCATAGAAGAATATTGTAATGATTTTACACAAATGTTCACCTGATACAGATATCGTGATATAGTATATCCGTCTGTCTGTGTGTCTGTTAATTCGTTTGTAAAGCCAGATAACATAGAATGTTTCAGTACATTCGTTTCAGCTCTGTCATTTTAAATGGGTCATTAATTATAACAATTATTATCTATTATAAATCATATTATTTATAAGTGTTATAAACTACACAAATGCTCCTCTCATTAGGATCCGAGTTAAAAATTCGGGTCAGAAAACTGTATCCGGATAATATATGATACTGCCAGCCTTTAGGATCCTGCCCGCTGTATACTCTGGTATTTAATGTAACTTAACACAAATGTTAGGCAGATAAGATGTAGCGTCAAGCTAATCGTCCATCCATCGATCCGTTTGTCTGTTATGCAAAAAAAAAAAAAAAGAAGAATACTGTCTACCTACATGATCGTCACCGCTCTGTTACTCATTGGTACATGACAGAAAATTTAATTATCTCTGCACAAAAGTTCCTCTTTTTTGTGATATAGTGCTGCAATCACTTGCTTGTCCGTTCATATGTACCATCAAGTAATTGATATAAGAAGTAAGATATACCGCTCTACTTTTACGTGAATTTCAGAATAATACCCATCTGTATCTTTGTCTCTGCAGTTTGGAACAATAACTAAGGTTGATGTGTGGGTCTAGTTGCTTGACCTACTGCACAAAAGGCGTTCTTACAGTTTTCACAGCTTTGCCATTTCACTTAAACAACACAGCTCCAAACCAAACACTGTTTTGCAGACAATGCCCTTGGAGGCATTCTTCACTTACAGTGACAAATCCTGTTTAAATAATCTTTTTTCCTTTTTCTTCTGTTTTTGAAAGTCCGTTTCAATTTGTTTTAGATTTATTTTTATCTTCTTAGAGTTCGTACTTTATAACTTCGTGCAGGTTATTTTCCGTATAGGTACCAAAACTCTGGTGTCTTCTCATGACCATTTGATTAGATCGTGACGGTCCTTTAACTCTCAGGCCATTTGCATGCCGATAAAGAGATAAAAGCACATGTAAAACGTTCAATCTTATTCTCCTCCACTGAAAGCATCATTTAATGAAAAGGTACGCCGTTGCAATATTCTGAAAAAATATTTTTTCTTGAATTATAGCATGGGAAGTAAACTCACATATGTATGTTTAATTGACATTTAATTGACATTCGCTTTAAATCATAATTATGTGGTACTTCCGGGAGTACATATGTGACAAAAAATCGCGCTGAAAAAGAGGTAAGAATTGCATTTCTGATTAAATTGAGTAAAACTGGCTTCTTTTTCAAAAATATCTCGATGCAGTCCGACCGCGCACGCACCACAAAATAATACACATCTTTCATTTTGCTTTAAATGAAAGAATGACTTGATGTCTTTTGGACTTACTGTCGAGAAAATGATCTAACTTTTATGATCGCATCAAAATAATGAGTTTGTGTGTATATATAGTTCAAACTATGCCACAGGAACTTTATTTATGCCGAAAATAGTACAGTGGAATAATATGTTGAGGTAGGACTTTATTATTATTCATTTGGTAAAAACATCATTGGCATCCGTATGTGCTGTATGGGCTAAATATGTGGTCAAAACTTGGATTAACTGAATATAGTTAAAAGGCCGTCTAATAGAAAAGAAATACCTCTTTTCAGTATTAAGATAGGCATGTTTAAAGGTGAATCGTTAAAAGACTTAATTAAGACTAGAATTAAGAATGACATTCCAAATGAAACGAAAGGTGTTTCTGTATACCGAACCTTCTCACTAAAAGATTTGATCTTTGCCATCTATTTACGCACCGATATGTTGCAGATCATCGATTAAGAAAAAGGTCCACTTCTCAAAACTGTTTCAACGAAATCTTTTTGATTCATGCAGAAAACATATGAAATTTTACCAGAAGTTTGAGTTAGAAATTAATGCAGGCACAGACGCTGCAATGGTGAATGATTTAGGATGCTCTATTCTGAAGAAAATAGCATGGAATTTCAAAACGATTTTTAGATGGTAGTAGAAAACGGCGGGTATGTTTGTTTTAATACTTATTGAACTATCCTAAATCCACATTTTTCTCACTTTGCAGTTGAAATTCTTGAAAATAAATGTAAATTCGGATTCCTACCATTTTGAATTGTCGAAATATATTTCATAGTATCAAAATGTGCAATTTATTCCTTAATTAAAATATGACGTTACAGGATCGACTCATTTTACCGAAATATTCCTCATGAAGACCACAGGAAAACCCCGAAGGGACAGTAAGCACTGTGCATTGTTCCGTCATTGATTGTAACTTTTCATATGTTACATTTCTTTCAGATATCATGCTTGAATAATTATATGCTAATGTATCCAAATAAATAAATAGATAAATAGATAGATAAATAAATAAATAAATAAATAAATAAATAAATAAATAAATAAATAAATAAAAAAGAATAAAAAATGGAAAAAATAAAAAATAAAAAGACGTATCATAACCACTGCTTTATTTTTATTTCAAAGCTGGTATTTAGCTGAAGCCTTCGCACACATATGTAGCCCATACATCACATATGAGTGCCAATGATGCTTTTACCAAATAAATAATTTCATTTTAAGTCCTGACCTCAAATGTTAGTGCACTTTACTATTTTTGGCATAAATAAAGTTTCCTTGGCATAGTTTGAACTATATATAGACACAAACTCATTATTTTCATGCGATCATTAAAGTTTGATAATTTTCCGAACAACAAGTCCAACAGGACATCAAGTTGTTCTCTCCCATTCTTTCACTTACAACAAAAGGAGAGTCATGTACGTGTTCTGTAGCGGTGCGCGGTCAAACTGCATCGAGATATTTTTGAAAAAAAGAAAAGAAATACAAAACAAGACAGTTTTATATAATTAATTCTTAAATGCAATTCTAACCTTTTTTTCAGCTCGATTTTTGTCACGTTATTATGTAGTCCCGGAAGTACCACATATGATTCGAAGCGAATGCCAATTTGACATACATATGAGAATTAACCCCCCTCCCCCCTATTTATATGGACTTTCCGAAAATATTTTGTAACAGGGTTTTCAAATTATGTAAGGAATTCTACAAGGTATATTAAATAGATATTTTTTTTACCCATTTAATATTGAATGCAATTTTAAAGAAACGGTTTTACGGACGAATTGTGACTTTGTTATTTTTGGTATATTTAAGTTACCTGACCATAGAACAAATTCAACAAGAGATTTTATCGGGTGTTATATCGACGACGATTTTGAAACAACGCTCGTTCATTTCATTTCTTCTGCTTATTATTGATGTTTATCCTTCGAAAAATATTGATAAAACGAAATCTTCTTATTTTGTGTTAAACAGCGATATACTGACAAAGTGTCCAGAAATAGATAGGAATGCAAATAATTTTGAAACGACTTCCTCCTTACAGCTTGAATCTTATTTTCTTTATTTTTATTACGTCTTTTCACAGAACATGAAGCTTCTACTTCTTTGTCTACTTTCCGTGGGTCTCGTGGAACCACAAAGTAAGGATTTATTTTCAAAATGAGCACGAAAGATGCGTGTTGATCGTACTGGTCGAAAATATTGACATCTATTACCAGAATTACACGGTCAAGTAAATCTTTGTTTTTGTCTTGAGCATTTACTGTTACAAATGTATTCAGTTGCCTCCACAGCTCAGTTAAGAAACTCGTCAACTCCACTTCAGTTTATAACTGAAAAATCAGTATCATTACGGCTAAATAATTAATCTTTCCTTATGAAGTGTAACTATACATTCTGAGCAAAGATTTTATTTCTAGTTTGTATCGGCAATGTTGAATATTTCCACATTTTTTGTTTGTAAGAAAAGAAGAATGAAGTGCGATTCAATCTGAAGTCGCTGCGATCAATATTATTTCCATCTGGTGGATATCACTTCAAATGCAATAAACAAAAAAATGACCGTATATGGTTTGTAGCTTAGAGCATGAAGTACAAAAAATGTATATAGAACTTTAGAAACGACAACGAAAATATCTGCAACTGCACGAAAGGCCTAAAAAGGTAAAAAGATGTAACAAATTATGCATTAAGGTCAGTTTCTGGTCAATATTGTAGAACATGTGCAACAAAACATTCATGTAATAAATGTCACTAAAGTTAACAGTGCTAAGTAAAACAAAATGATACTTAATATAAATAGAAAATAAGAAAATAATTTTCTTCATAAACTATGAAATAAAGTAAAAGTTTGTTTTGAGCGTAACTTTTGTCTTTAGAGATTAAAGGGGCTGTCCTCCAGATGACAAAAAAGGAAAGTTTTCTTGTATTATAAATTTCTTGTAATATTTATGATTAATGCTTAAAAAATAACCTACTGACAAAAAATAAGTCAAATAATTACATTATAAATTGATTTTTTTCCCTTTCAAAGTGCTATACCGTAACGCGACGGTATAACTATACCGTATAAGATTTAAAGTAAATATCTGTAATATCACATGCGGCGATGGTGGTGACAGTAAAAGCGTTGGAAATATTTTGTTAACATGAGGGTCCAGAGTTCAAATCAGGCTGGAGCGAAAATATTTATTTTTATTCTATTTTGTCTTTTATAATCAGTTTTGAAGTAAAATATTATGTTGTTATAATCTCACGGCATCTAAATATATAATTTATGAAAATTTTTTTTATGTCAAATCTGGAGTACAGCCTCTTTAATATAATATATGGGTTTTTATATTCCAGTTTGGAAACGGCTTCTGATCGGTCCTTTACAACTTGAAAATCTCTGTAAGTAATAAATGAATTTTTTCTAAAAAAATTAAGAAATTATCTAGTGTCCAGTTGTACTAGGGATTGAATGTCATTCCATCAGTCCTTGAGACCTGTTCGCCCCCGTCTACGTCCTAGTCAGTCTGACTATTACTGTAACCTTATTCCTGATATAGATAAAAAAAGTCATACTCGTGAAATTAGCCTCAGCATAATTATTCGTTGCAATACATTGCTGACAATTTATCATTTCGGTTTTATTTTTTTTTTATTTTTGTTTCCTTTCAACTCTTCCTGCGTATTTTTTCCAGAAAAAAACCCCGTTTAATTATGTAAATTTAATGTCTAAATGTGGCATTTTATTAAAATAATTTTGGTATTGATGTCGATATTTAGTTCTACGTACCTATGAACAGTGAAATTGGTCGTTGTCGAAAAACTATCTACCACATGACAAACGGTGTTTGTATAACCATTACGGTATTTTTTTATATTACAGACGTGTCATATAACGTCTAAAACGTACCGTATTTACAGACGTGTCATATAACGTCTAAAACGTAACGTATTTACAGACGTGTCATATAACGTCTAAAACGTAACGTATTATGTCTCCCCCCAAAAATGAGGGAGACATATTAATTTTCCCCCGGTTGTCCGTCCGTCCGTCTGTCCGTCTGTCTGTCCGTCACAAAATCGTGTCCGCTCTGTATCTTCCAAAGCCCTTGAAGGATTTTTATGAAACTTGGGTCAGATGTTCACTTCATCAAGGCGACATGCAGAACCCACTTTGCGGGTGTGGTGTCTCAAGGTCAAGGTCACACTTGGAGGTTAAGTGTCAAATGCCACAAAATCGTGTCCGCTCTGTATCTTCAAAAGCCCTTGAAGGATTTTTATGAAACTTGGGTCTGATGTTCACCTCATCGGGGGAGACATATTGTTTTTACCCCGGTTGTCTGTCCGTCCGTCTGTCCGTCACAAAATCGTGTCCGCTCTGTATCTACCAAAGCCCTTGAAGGATTTTTATGAAACTTGGGTCGGATGTTCATCTCATCAAGGCGACATGCAGAACCCACTTTGCGGGTGTGGTGTCTCAAGGTCAAGGTCACACTTGGAGGTTAAATGTCAAATGCCACAAAATCGTGTCCGCTCTGTATCTTCAAAAGCACTTGAGGGATTTTTATGAAACTTGAGTCAGATGTTCACCTCATCAAGGCGACATGCAGAATCCACTTTGCGGGTGTGGTGTCTCAAGGTCAAGGTCGCACTATGAGGTTAAATGTAAAATGCCACAAAATCGTGTCCGCTCTGTATCTTCAAAAGCCCTTGAGGGATTTTTAGGAAACTTGGGTCAGATGTTCATCTCATCAAGGCGACATGCAGAACCCACTTTGCGGGTGTGGTGTCTCAAGGTCAAGGTCACACTTGGAGGTTAAATGTCAAATGCCACAAAATCGTGTCCGCTCTGTATCTTCAAAAGCCCTTGAGGGATTTTTATGAAACTTGGGTCAGATGTTCACCTCATCAAGGCGACATGCAGAACCCACTTTGCGGGTGTGGTGTCTCAAGGTCAAGGTCACACTTGGAGGTTAAATGTCAAATTTTACAATCGTCTGATTCAATACTGCCTGCAGCAACTGGCTGGGGGGAGACATATGTTTTTGTTCAATCAAAAACCATTTCTAGTTTACAGACGTGTCATATAACGTCTAAAACGTAACGTGTTTACAGACGTGTCATACAACGTCTAAAACGTAACGTATTTACTTCTTATTTCGAAGTTTTTGTTCGTTACTTTCATTTTGTAATTTATTTATTTAAAAAGACGTCCACTATGTTCAGTTTTTCCTATATGTTTTGATATTTTATCTGAAACAATCCTCTTTGCGGATGTTTTTATTGTGTGTGGTTGTTTGTGTCATGCGATTAAATAAATTTTAAACTCGTCAGAGGCACACCTGATAAAACTTTTCAAGAACCCGTTTAATGAAGTTTACACATATTGAAAACCCGTGTTACACATATGCAAGGATCGCATAAGATTTTGCTTAAGGTCAAAGTCATTGTTACCAAAAGTAGAACAATAGCTTCTATTGGAAATACTATAATTGGACGAAATTTTCTATTTGTATGCATTTGTCGCTTTGTTTGCATATGCGGTTTCTGTCATAAGGGTAAAAAAGATAGAAAAATGGTTATTGATCAATAAGTCCACTTTGTAATGCTTTTTTTTATATGTATGAAACATAATGTGTCAGCAGCTTGTAACCAGGTGCACTTGTGAATGCCTTGAAAGTCAGTGTTACTGTAACTAATCAGTAAATTCACTTCAGAATTTGTTTATTTTTTTAAGATGCAATGAAACTTGTTAGTAGTTGGTATGCAGTTTTCGTTTAATTGCATTTTAGGTGTCTGAGACAAAGTTCAAGGTTACTGTAACTAAAAATATATAAACCGATTCCTGTCAATAACTTCTCTTGGAAATGCAGTAATGGAGAAAAAATATGGAATGTCAGATTTCATGAAAAGTGGCGTGAATGTGACTTGATGCTTCGACTGTGATTTAGGTTTCTGCCATCAAGGTCAGGTACACTGTTGCAAAAATGGAGAAAAAACGGGTTCTGATAAATAAATTTACCTCAGATTGCCCTAAAATTGAAACTTTTTTCTGTTTGGTCTGTATACAGATGTCGTTTGGGGTTTCATTCTAGGTTTCTGCAACAAAGGCAAATGTCACTGTCAGTAAAAATAAAAGAAAACGTTGCTGATGCATAACCACTTCAGAATGTCATTTTTGCATTGAAACTAGATGTTTAAGTAGCTTAGGTCAGTGTTTCTTAAAATGCACAAACAGTTTTCGATCAGTAACATTCTTTTGAAATTTTGTAATGCAATAAACCTCGGTGTGAAAGCAACGTGAATGCAGTTGTCGCTTTAGATTGCAATTGTGGTGTCTGCTTGCCTCTGTTCATGTGGTGGAGCGGGATGCTGGATCTATTCATTCCTCTTTTCCGTAATATAGTAAAACTTGGTGTGTAAATATCTTGTGCATATTTGTCGCTTGTGATCGCAGTTTTGAGTATCTGCTTTCAAGTTCAATATCATCATTATTAAAATAGCAAAAAGGTTTCCGATCAATAACTTCACTTCAAAACGATTTCATGTAATGATACGTGTAATGTAAGCAGCTTGTGTGCAGTAGTTGCATTTGATTTCATTTTGGTAATCTTGTTATTGTTCTCGCAAGGAGGTGGTATGTGGGATCCGACATATTTCTCCTCTTGAAAATGTCGTTTTGCGATGAAACTCTTTGTGAAAATAGCTAATATGCAGTTGTCCGTAAGGATTTCATTTGGGGTGTCTGCAAGCAAAGTCAAGGTCAATACTATTACAAATAGAAAAAACGGTTTCCAATCAATGACTTTACTTTGAAATGTTGTAATGCAATGAATATTCGTGTGTAAGCAGTTGTCACAGAAGATTGCGTTTGAAGTGTGCTTTTGCTCCTGTCAGATGCGGAATATGAGAGTATTTATCACTTTTTGTAACAGTTCTCGAGTCATGATCACTTTTTACGAACTTTCCTATGGAATATTTTAGCTGATTGTTTTTACAGTCGATGTGCAAGCTTTAAAATGTGACATACAAATTATCCTTGATGTTGTGGGGAGCGATCCAACGGAAGCAGCTTGTGAGAGTGAATGTAACAAAGTTGTTACAGATGGGAACGTTTTAGAGCACGGTTGTCCTCTGCTTTGTCACATGTAAGTTAACTGCGAACAACAGTTTTTCTTCATTTTTCAAGTGTTTAAGTAAGCAGGCATCGGTAAGCTAAATATGACATTTTTCGATTAAATCGTGCAAACTATTCCGATCAAAAATGCAATGACCTCAAATCATATGTTTTACAGAAAAAAAATTGCTTTTACTTTTGATTCAGTGCGTCATATGTCAAATTCACACAGACTTTCTGTTCGAAAGTGACTTCCAATCAATTTCGAAAGAATACGTAAATCCATGAACCTAGATTTTACAAGCGCCTTTTTAGAGCTTTTATAAAAGCATATTTCGAGAAAAGTAGCCTTATAGCAAAATAATATTTTTGTGACATCCTTATACATACATTTTGAATAGGTTAGTAATTTCCAGATGGAAAGATCGAATGTAATTTTATGGCATTTGATTACATGCGCCACTGTAGCGACTTAAATCTGCTGAATTCCACATTATATTAACAAAGTTTAAGTCAGAGTGCCCAACAAACCAACTAGAGATCGTAGGAACATTCAAAGAGTGACTGAAATTCCAAAAATAAAAATAAAATACTAAATAAAAAGGGTCATTATGGCGATATGTTACTAAGCCAATTTGAATCTTACATCTCTAACACTATGAGTAACAATTAAATAAAATTGGAAATGTCAGCATTCACTTTTTCTTCACAAAAATCTTTAAAAAACTGTTTCCATAGACGCCTAAATACTTATTACAACAAAATGGCACAGTCACTGAGAGCTTCAATTTGAAGACGGTTTCAAACAAGGAAAAAATAATGCAACACATGACCCACACACGTTAAAATAAATTCGAAAAATAACCTAAGAATTATTAGACTTATAACTTCTATAGTTTTCTTTATTTAGCGATGTTTGGTGATGACATTATTAAGACTCCTATAAATTTTCTCAGTTTCATAAGTCAATATGTCTGTCATTTTCACTGAAAAACACTCAATAACAACTAAACGGTTACTTTAAGGCTTTAGATGATGGTTTGTTATGATAAAAAGATTATTAAAGTGTAGGGATGTATTTAATGTATTTGGTAAACTAAATGCACTTTTTTAAAAGAAGGGAAAAACATGACTTATGATTTCCAAATTCCACAGACATTTCTGGACTCCGCTGCAACAATTGCAAAAGTCTAATGTCAGTTCGTCTATTAATTATTTACGAAAATATTTTTAGAAAATGGAAGAAAACGTGTTCAACTTTGTTTTGGCCTTCGAATAAAAATAATTCAGAACAGTAGATAAACAAGGACGTCTAGGGAAGATATTGACACCTGATGTAAATCAAATAGCTAATAATCCTAATTTCCATGTTTGTTTCAGGATTCAGAATTTGGCCCACTACTTTCACGAGACACCGAAGCCAGGACAGCAAAATCAAGCCTGTGGAGGTCTTGGTGGGCTTGGCGACATTGGCAAAAAATAATCAAGCAGTTTCATATGCCCTAGGAGTGTGACTAAATGTACTTTATGACCTAATAAAGATAATAAAAGAACACAATAATGTTTTGCTTTGTAAAATATTCATTTGTGTTATTAAATGAAAAGGCCTCTTACCAACACCAATGAAAGGATTTGAGTTCTCTTCAGTTTTGAAATATTTCATTTTATATAACTTCAGCCTGGTGGCAGTGTATACAAAAGTATACAAATAATTTGTAAATAATAAATATATGTACGATGCTATTGAATTTTATATGCAAGTTTGCAATCACGATGTTATACCATAGTGAATTATTCTGTAACGTTTTTGTATACCTTTCAAATTGATAAGTTATAGAATTTGTTATGAATTTAGAAACCGTTAACATTTCTACTTCTACTATCTCTTGGCCGAATCAATTACATTTTATTTATTATAACCTGACATAATCCAGTACCGACAGAAACTTTTTATCAATAATTGTTTCCCCATTTTCAGATTAAAACAAAACATTTTCAAATCATATGGAAACGTTTTCTAGGTTAAGACTAATGGATTTTTTTTCTTCGGCTATGTTTTACCAGACCCATTCATGTCACTTTTATGATTAGAAAAAAATCCCTTAGTATTAGTTCAAAGCAATCAACATTGAAATAGCAACAATTAACGATTTAATAACAAAGGCAACCGTTTTCAAAATAACACATTGTATTTAATAGTTAATTTAATCCATGTCACCTTAGACTTCAACTTTTTTTTGAAATCGGTTTTTATTTCCTGTATCCAACTCTTCAGCAAATATAATAATGTTTTAACTGGCCAGTAAAACATTAAAAACTGTAATCCATACAGACAGCCGAATGTTTTAATAATATCATTTGGTAAAATTTGGTAATAATCTTCTTCATTTTAAAGGCACGATCAACGATTAAATTTAATTTAGCTATTTTTCCTAACTTTTGGGTTAACCATTCGTATATAAAATTATCAGTATGGTGCCAGTAAAAATTCAAAACTTTAATCTATACAGACTGCTAAAAGTTTTAACTATGTCATTTGGTAAAATCTGGTAATAATCTACTTCATGTTAAAGGCACGATCAAATATTAAATCTAAATTAGCTATTTGTCCTAACTTATTGGTTGACCGTTTGTATTTAGAATGACCAATATGGTGCCATTGTAGGGACTGAATTTTCGTTTATAGAATGTCCGCAATAGTACAGTTGTCTGACTACTAGATATGCTGGGTTCCCACTGTAATCATGATGACCGCAGTCTAATGTAAATGGTTATCTAATATAAAATGCACTTTCTTGTTCACTCATACGGTGCAGTCTCTCTACAATATTTTAACAGTGCGTGTTGGATTATTCTTTCTTTTCCACATCACTCTTACCTTTTATAAAAAAATAGATAAGAATGAAACGACCTCTTGCTAAACATTTAAGATTGATAAAAAGATATTTAATAGAAGATAATTGCATCGTTTTCTTCTATATATGTCAGTTAAGAAAATATATGTATAGTTGTATACATTTTTATAGCCTGATCGAAATTTTATAAGCTCAAATAGAAAATGAATAATTTTTTAACAGCTGAGTGTATTTATAATATTTTGCGATGATGACACATGCTGTTTTTTGTAATCAAAACGATTTCCTCATAAGATTGTTTGCAAATCATTGCAATGTATAAAACGTTTTAATTTTTAGAGAAAACTTTGAAGCTTTTACTTCTGTGTCTTCTCCCGGTGGTTATCGCCGCTCCCCAAGGTAAGTACTATATGAAAACTGCTAGATAAACACCAGCAATATAGTTCTTACGTTACTTGATCTTTGCATGATATTATTCTTCAAAAAGCGTATAAACCTAGGCAATAACGTTGTTCTTATTTTGATAAATCTGTTGCTAGAGGGCATAAAATTAAACGAACTTTTGTACTTTCCGCAAATTTTGTACGATAAAAATGTTTTGTAAAATAACACGTAAAAATATTTATCGTCAACAAAAAGCTAGTTGTTATTTTGATTAATTGGTGATTTCCATTTTACATAGACGAAATATAAAAAAAATACATATGTAAGTGTTACAACCATTGTTCTACCGAGTATCTAAATTTATAGCAGACGTAAGACAGACGCTATCGTATGTGATAAATTTGGATGTGCCTATAGTATCGGGATTTCCCATCTTACCATAAACATTTTTAGTGGATGTATCATCACGTTAGTAAAACCTTTTTAGTATATGGAGTTGTATTAAACTATATTTGGTTCGAATCTTTATTGGATTGTACAAATGTAAATACATGTATTGCTATTTTAGTATTTTTTTGTACTTGTAAGTGAAACCGGGACTGCGAGTCGCGTATAAAATTCATTGAACAATATAAACGTTTGTACCTAACTTGAACACTTGCAAGATAATACTCGTGAAGTTCTGTATGATAATATGTTATGTAGTCTAAATCCAAGTAATTTCTAAACTTAATCATATTTATTAAATGAAACTTCTCGAGAGAGACGTATAAACACAGTTAAAAGAAAACCAAACAAATGTGTAGCATACGACAACTTTTCTTTGAGGATGATCATAACTACAGCAATATAGAAACACTGTTTAATAGAAAGATTTTGTTCATATTTTACGTGCACGAATCTATCCGTGAAGCGGCATAAAAACATCTCGTAGGCAGACAAAATGGTTTAGATTTGCCTGAAACTGACTGCCTAAAATATAAATACAACGAAAGCGCCTAGGGCGAAGGAAGGCTGTCGGCTTCAAAGGAGACAAACACAAACGCCAACTTTGCAAGAATCACTTGAAAAATTGAAATTAGCAAGCAGAAACATAATATTAAGTCTTAGAAACAAGAGTGACCAGTGATCACATGTGTCGGCTGATGGTAACCAATTAAGCAGTTGTATTGAGGGGTGATTGGACAGTTTGTTGGCTTAAAACCTTTTTTACTCAAGGGCCATAACTCTGACAAATATCATTGAAGTGGAAAATGCCGAAGATATGCACAACTAGGCTTGGTACTGATCATTCCTGTAAAGTTGTAAAGTTTGGATGAAATCGCACCGGTAGTTTTTGAGGAGTAGTCCGGACAAGTTTTATGATGGACCGACAGACAGAGGCTTTTTCATTAAATAACACAAATGAATATTTTACAAAGCAAGAACAATGTGTTTGTTTTATCTTTAATTAATCATGTAGCACATTTAGTCACTTTCCTAAGCTAAAGGGAGCTGCTCGTTTATTTTCTGCCACCAAGACCTCCACAGGCTTGATTTTGCTGTCCTGGTTTCGGTGTCTCGTGGAAGTAGTGGGCCAAGTTCTGAATCCTGAAACATACATTGATATCAGAATTATTAGTTATTTAATTTAGTAACTAAATATCAAACTATTCCATAAATTTATGCTACGTCATTTAGTAAAGTACATGTCGCTTCAGGTGTCTGAATGACAATCTCTTGAGCTGTTGACAAAATGACTCTGAAACGAAATAGGATACTTTTCAATATTAGAAACATCCTTTAAAGTGTGGATGTCTTGTTTTGCATTATTCCTCTTTTTTGTCGGAAACCGTCTTCAAATTAAAGAACACTGCGACAGTGCCATTTTTGTAGTACGTGTTTACGCGTCTATGAAACAGTTTTTAAGCTTTTTGTAAAAACAAATATAAGGTGTGAATTGGTGATATTTCCAACTATATTTCCGTTGTTACTCTTAGTGATAGAGATTTAGGTTCAATGTTGCTTAGTAACGTCCGTTTTCGAAAATATTGTTTGATTCAACTTTCGGAGGGTAAGCCATGAACAAAGTTTTTTTTAATGTTCCTAAGATCCTTAGTAGGTTTTTTGGCACGATGATACAATATTTTTATATAATGTGGAATTCAGCAGATTTACCTCGCTATTTATTCCAATTAATCGAGAAATGTCATATTTATCTGATTCATTGGTACTTAGATTCAGTTGATAAGACCAAATGCAATGGAATTTGTTTTCAGTTTGGTGGCATCTTTTAATCAGTGGCATCCCCCCTAAAAAAACAAACCCCCCCCCAAAAAAAACAACAAAAAAACAACAACAACAACAACCCAACAACAACAAACAAAAAACAACAACACAAAAACAACAACAATAAAAACAGTAAACAAACATACAGAAACAACAACAAAAAAAACTTGTAAACTCATTAAGTGAAAGACTATTAACTAGTGTGTTAAATTGACAGTTTAATAACAAATCATAAAAATTAATGCTGTATCCAAAATACGCACATTTTAATAACGTATAAATGATAAACTTATTAACAGCTGTACAAGTAAGGTAATGATAAATTCTACCTTATTATCAAGTAAGAACATGATAGCCCTAGTGTGACATTTAATAATGAGCAGAAACCAATTATCTATTCAAAGTTAAAATGAGTGACCCTTGATCACAGCGACACCAGAAGCACTCCCAAGGAAGTCATTGCTATATGCTCACAACTGTCAAAGTTTTAATATGCTAAGTGGAACTAACTATATTAAACGAAACTAAACATTTATTTGTAGTTACATGACCCAAGTGACCTTAAAAGCAAAATCTAAAAGATTTTGATATAAACTATCAACTGACCAAGGTTGATCATTATAGGTAAAAGATAACTGAACACATTACATAGCTATATAGAAAGCAAACAATTTGTCTATGGCACCAGTGAGCGTCCCCTTGAACTTAGTCACCCTAAAAGTAATCCAAAAAGGTCTTACTATAAGCTATCAACTGATCAAGTTTCATTACAATTAGTTGATTGAAAAGAAGGGCAATGAGTGGAAATAATTGACGCTGATGTTGGCCACATGACCACCAGCCCGCCTGCCTGCCAGAGTTCGAGAAAATCATTCTATATGCGAAAAGACTGGCAGCCTAAATAAAAAAAAACAAAAAAAACAAGGAGTTTACACAGGCCGTTCCTTTGATCCTGGCCTTTAACGTTCTGACATCAAAAGCAATGTAAATCTTCTATGTCTCTTCTTAGTTTGGACTTTCTAGTACAGAGTGCTCCTAAATGAACAATTGAACAAGAATTTAACACGGCTGTCACTCTGAATTTTGATCGACTAACTGCAAAATCATTATAGGTCATCTCGTCATATTTAATAAAACCATGATGTTTAATGGTGTTTAAGTGTTTTCCAGTAATTGATCTAATTAGGATGTTAGACAGTGGTCACTGTGACCGTAACTTTTGACCTAGCGACTTAAAAGTCAATAGAGGTCACTTGCTGGTAATGCCTAATTACCGCTATGAACTTTCTTGAACCTAGGCTTAATCATCTACAGTAATTGGTTGGACAAACTGATAGTACTCCATAAGTTCGTCCGGCTTTACAATTCACAAATTTATTCTATCTTTGTACTGTAATTCGTCAGATTAAAACCCTATTAGTAGCATTGTAAGATGACATTTATTTTTTAGCGAAAATTATATTTGTCAATATGAATGTTCAGATTAATGTTTATAAAAATATAAAACACTTGATAAAAAGAAGACAAACTCTATATCGTGGTAAACTTACATGTGACAAACCAGAGGACAACCGTGCTCCAAAACGTTTCCATCGGCAACAATTTTGTAACATTCAGCCTCACAAGCGGCTTCCGTTGGATCGCTCCCCACGACATCAAGGATAATTTGTATGTCACATTTTAAAGATTCCACATCGACTGTAAAACATCATAAATCTTAATTACCTCACCAAAAAACTGTAATAAATCCAGTTAAAACATCCCATACGTAAGCTTTGTAAGCAATGTTACAATAAAAGATAAATATTCCAACAGTCTTCCTCGCCACAGGAGCAAAAGCGAAAAAAATACATTCTAAACGGAATCAAATGTGACAACTGCTTACACATAAATATTTATTGCATTGCAACATTACAAGTGTAGTTGTTGATCAGAAACAGGATTTTTTCTGTTTGTTGCAGCAGTGACATTGACCTTGCTCACAGACTAACTAAACGAAATCCTTAGCGACAACTTCATGTCAGCTATTTACACACTTAGTTTCATCGCATTCAAACGTTTCGAAGTGAAATAATTAAAAAACCATTCTTTTATTTCAGTAATGATGTCATGACCTTGAAAGCAAATACTCGAAATGCAATCACAAACACAAAAACATGCATGCTGTGTACAAATAAAGTTTTATACGGAGTGAAGGAAGTGATCGGATCAAATATTCCGCTTCATTACATGAACAAAAAAATCACACACCATAAGCACAACCCTAAGCGACAACTGCGTTCATGCTACTCTCACGCCAAGTTTCATTGCATTACAACATTCCAAAAGGATGTTATTGAGCGGAAACCTTTTTTTATATGTTTCATTGATCCTTGACAGTATACACACCAAACTCAATCCAATGCAACACCGTACAAGCTACTTACATATCAAAATTCTTTGCAATATGACATTCTGAAGTAAAATGATAGATCAGAAACATTTTTGTCTATTTTTAGAAGCAGTGACCTTGAACTTTATCACAGAAACCTGAAACACGACCCCAAACGACATCTGCATACAGGACAAATACAAATTGGTCATTCTATTTAGGCACTCAAAGGTAAAATCTTATTTCTCGCTACTTTAGTAACTGAACTTGACCTTGATGACAGACACTTAAAACATTATTCAAACCAAAAAGTCACTTTAATTCACACCAAGTTTCATGATAATATGAAATTAGGTAGTGAAGTTATTGATCGATACCTGTTTTTATGTTTGAGTTACAATGATATTAACCTTGATTTTAGACACCTCAAACGCAGTTCTAAGCGACAACCGCATACAAGCTGCTTACATACATACTTTTCCCTTGCATTATGAAGTGAAATTATTGATCATAAACCGTTTTAGTTATAGTAACACTGACTTTCAAGGCAGAAATTGTAAAGTAGTCCCAAGCAACAGCAGCGTATATGCTTCAAGATGTAATGTTTCTATAGAAGGCCCGTGCGCCAATGCTAGATGCTATATGCTAAAAGCTAAATGCTATATGCGAAATGTGAAATGCTGTTTACAAAATATATACTGCTTGTTATTGTTTATATTTAATTTTCCAAATTTCGGAGGACAATGCCAATAATTTTGCATGTTTGCAGTTATATTGTAAAATTCGCCGACTATCCCTGACAAACTCCCAGAAATAAATGCTTTTAAGAATATTGCTGTTTCCACCCTTAACCTTTCCTTTACCTTTTGCCGGCCCGCTTACATCTAGGTAGAGCACTGGATTAGTAATTCATAGGTCACATGTTCGATCCTTAGGTTAGGTGAAATCTTGGACATAGTGTCTAATCACCATTCGTCTCTCACGGCTGTTTGACAGCCTGTGAAATAAGTAGTCAGTCATTTGCAGAAAAATTGGTAACAACTTTTTTAGACATCCAGGAAAGCCGTTTAGATGTACAGACCACCAATATTTGACCAATACGATGTTGCAATCATCGTAACACTTCCCGCTCAACCATTTTAGCTGCTAACTATGTTGTTTTAGTTGCCTGTTATTAGATTCGCTAGGAAAGTATACTAACTGTATTTGCATTCTACTAAATCCCTCTCGTTCGCATCTTTTCCTTGTCCTTTATTAGTTATATAATAAGTTATATTAGTTATATCATAAAATGCTCATATTCATTTATACGTTAATTTCAAAGGGTTTGAAAGTGATGGTTGGCAACCTGAGTTCTACAAAAAAATTCATCGTTTGAACAAAATTGAAAGGGACCACCTAATGATAATTCCTGTTAAATCCGTGCAATAGTTAATGAGATGTCTTTTAAAGAGTGTACTCTAACAGGTATCTGAAATTGCAGGAACAGGAATTCAAAAATAAATATTCACACAGACAGACACATGGAAGGACAAATCATGATCACAAAGGCTAAACTAATCAACTAGTGAATAAAACCAAATCAAAGCAAGTAGTATTTTTTTGCAATTTGTAAACAAAATGTAAAAAATAATCAATTGATATTCAAGAAATATTCACTTAACAGTATTTTTAAAACAATCTTATGGTTTCAACAATGTCAGTAGCGTACGGCATTTAGCATTTCGCATATAGAATTTTGCATATAACATTTAGCATATTGCATAAAGCATTTAGCATTGGCGCACGCGCCTTCAGTATGTTTCATAGATATGGCATTATGAACTGACTTATAGATCGGAAACCACCTTATAACAGAAACCTCAAACCATATATAGCAACCTTCATTCCACTACTGCATTTCCATGTGAATTCGATCGTTTTCTTCTTTAAGCGACCTTGAACATGACTGCAGGAACCCCAAACACAACTGAAGCGATACCTGCATTTCCACTCTATATAATTTGATTTATATGACGAGTACAGGAACAATGTTATTTATTTATTAAGCGAATTTTGACGAGTGTCAGATTCACTTTATCCCATGACACACACACAGAGGAACGCACGCAGGCACGTACGCACACACACATAGCAAAACAAAATTGTTTATCCGTCAATCCTACAAAATCTCCAAAAAAATCTGCCAAGAAAATAGTCTCAGATAAAACATGACTATACCTGAGCACAGATGATATCGTTTTCAAAAAGATATCGAATAATAGAAAAAATAATTTGAAGTAAGAAATAAAACCATTATATTACTCACGCGTAATATGAATAAATAGCGTCATGGTTATATATACAACTTTTATCATATAATGTTTTTTCAACAGCCAATGTCACTTTTCATACATCTTGAAACTTACCATCGACATCAACACCAAAAACTTATGTGATAAAAGTACCGCGATTGTGTTTATTTTGCATTCTGTGCAATCACATCATAAAACGTTTTGATTACGCCTTGAAAAATATCTCTAACACAGGTTAAATAGAATTAAACTATATTAAAGTTAAACCAAACAATTAAATTGACAGCAATGTATTGTAATGAATTGCAACAATAATCAGTAATGTTAACGAAAGTATTTTCAATGGAACCGATGATTCCGATATTTCAGTTATTAACTATAAGAAATTAAAGTGTACTGCAGGGTATAATTCTTTGATGATAATTTCGTTGATATCAGGTACAAGATAACAATTAAAGTGTTCTAAATCACAGATGGGGCGAAGAGGCTGGCGGACGGATGGAGTGACGTACAACCGTAGAACAACTGGACCCAAGTAGAAATTTTAACTTTTAGGTAAACAGTTCAAATATTACTTACAGAGACTTTCAAGTTGAAAAGGACCGAACAGGAACCGTTTCGAATCTGGAATACAAAAAAAACCATATATTCTGCCTGAAAAACAATTGATATTGTAATAAATTTATCTCAAATTAAAGGAGAAATATTCTATTCAATTTAAAGTAATAAAATCATCTTTTTTACGTTATTACTGTAAACTTAAGCAACATTTATGGTATGTTTTTTTTTTTTCATTTTTGCACATTTTCGCCAATATTGCCCTGAAACTGACATTAATGCATGAAGTGGTTGCCATGTTATTTGAGCTCTTCGTGCAAAAGTAGGTATTTTCATTGTTTCCAAAGTTCTATATAAATGTTTCATACATAATTTCATGCTTAAAGTTACTAATCCTATACAGTCATGGTTTCTTTGTTGCATATGAAGTAAAAGACACGGAAAATATATTGACCGAGGCGAGTTCAGATATAATTGCACGTCATTTTTCTTTTTCTTCTAACGAAAAATGTAAAAAATATTCTACATTGCCGATTTAAATAAGAAGAACTTTTGGTTTTTCTTTGTTTGAAAAGAAGGGATCGCAACGAGTATCAGATTTTAATACTCGATTACTCGGTCATTTTTCCGATCGAGGAATCGGTTTATCGGAAGATTTCTTAGGATTTTTCCGAGTATCAGTAAGAATCTGCGAAGAACCGACCCGGATTCTGCCTTGAGACTTCAATCTTTTATAGAAAATAGGCCAAGTATTACATGAATTTGCGGAAGAAGTTAGGTTCAGATTTCTCCCGTCGGTAGAAGTCGGCTTCTTGGTATACCCACGGAAGCGATATTTCTACCGATGTAAATCAAGTATTCATGTTGGCAAATTCTAGGTAAAGGGGGTGTCGTATGTTTCTCAACAGTCGTGGACGCGACTTATTTTGCTATATTGAAACACCACATAAGTATTAACAAATAACTAAAAATATTGCACGAGCATTGTTCCCAGCAGGCTAAACAGAAGTAGTTTTGCTGAATGAGGTGAGGAGAATCAGGTCAATATTTTCGAGCAATACGATCAAAACGTAGAATGCTTGTTCATTTCTGCGTACAAATCCTTACCTTGCGGTGCCGCGAGAACCACTGGAAGGAGACAAAGAAGTAGAAGCTTCATGCTCTGTAGATATATTTAATAAAAAACGGATTAATCAGATTTAGTCTTTAAGGAGGTACTCTTTACTTTAAAATATTTGTATTTTTTTTATCTATTTCTTAACGTTTTCTCTGTGTTCTGCTGTTTAAAAAAGATCATAAGGATTCCGTTTATCACTATGTTTTGAAGGATAAAAATCAGTAAGTAGCAGAGTAGATCTTTGATATTAACGACCGTTGGTTCAAAATCTCCTGCGATAAAACAGCCGATGAAATTTCATCCAGATTTTTTTCTACGGTCAGGTATCACAAAATATTTGCGGTAAGTCCGTAAAATTCAAGATAAAATATTTTTTTTCAGAATATTGCAACGATATACCTTTTCAGTAACTTATGTCTTCAGCAGAAGATAATATGACTGAGCTTTTTACATTTGCTTTTATCTCTTTATCGGCATGCAAATTACGTAAGAGCTAAAGGGCCGTCACAATCTGAACAAATGGTCATGAGAAAACACCAGATTTTTTATATCTGTATAAAAATACTCTGTCCATTAATTATAAAGTACGAGGTAACATGAACTAACAAGTTAAAATTAAGTTAACACGATATGTTGTTTGTTACAACAATGTTTTGTGAACTTTTGAAAAAATAAATAAAATGTATAATTTAAACAAAAACTGTCACTATAACTGGCGAATGCATTGTCTGTAAAAATAAGCGTTTGGTTTGGAGCTGTGTTATTTTATACAAATGACAAATCTACGCAAATTGTAAGAATTCCTTTTGTAAAATTTCCTCCTTCTGTCCTGTATCAATAGGCGAAACAAAAGCACAACAAATGACAAGATTAGTTTTTGAAAAGTGTCTTTTATAAGACTTTATACGTGTACGAGGTAAAAAGGGAAAATCACTTGTTAGAAGACAAACTAAGGGAAATCACTCTTGCGGGTATGTAATCTTACCATTTACAGCATTTTCTTCCCTTGGACGGTGTTTTCCTATACGAGGTTTTTTTTTTTTTGCCGAATTGAGGTTTTCGTCCCCTACTCCACACTTTACCACTACATATAACACTTTGACCTCAACGTCAATAAGAATACGTTAATGACGTTTGCTCGTACACGTACAAAGCAAACAGTTTCTGTCACCATTCACTAACAAAACTTCTTTGATATAAATAAAACATATTCGTGACCATGTAAAATTTATATTTATTATATTCTTTTAATTTAAACTATTACTGTCTCCAAGTATGTTTGTCGTATTCAAAAGTCGTACTTATTTTATTGCTGATTCCTAGCTTGACGATTGCTTCCCACAAGTACTAAATTTTATTAAGAATGATAAAATAAATCAAATAATAACTTTATATTATATAAAGTTTATATCTCCATTATTCAGACACCGTATGATGATTCTGAAACGTCTGGGTCATAAAAATATAGATAGGTGAAAAAACAACAACAACAAAGAATGATGCCCATTAAATGAGGTAAAACATCTATCTGAGTTTACTTATCGTCGGTACTGGTTGCCCATATGGCCAACGCCCCACTGTAAAGATTAGTTATTTGTTGTTGTGGGAGATAGTGCAAGATACAGAAAGCATCCCATATCAGAGACACCCTTTGGTTTTTTTACATGCTCAGTGTGCAGCACTGATACATGGGGACCTCGGTTTAATGTCTCATCCGTAAGACACATGTGGTAAAACCTAGAAAAAAAGCATTATACGCTCATTGGGATAGGTTAAAGAGGAGAAATGCAACAGGGAACGGTTAAAGAGGGGGAAATGCTTTAGGAATACGATCAACTGGAATAAGTAGAAGAGGCGAAATATCTTTAGAAAGACATAAAATTATTAGCTTGCACGCAAAGAAACATCCACTGACTTGCTTCGACAACACTGTCTCTTCTAGGCAATAATTAATCACCATAAATTCTATAAGATCTGCTTACGGAGTGACGTAAGGTCTGAGGAGTAACGTAAAGACGATGAATGGACATCCAGGGGCATGATTCAAGACAAAACCTCAGGTGTGCATCAGATCCATCAAACGCAGGAAGAAGAGGTAAATTAATAATATTTCTTTATTAGAATAATTATGACAAACAGACAGACATAACAAGCGAAAGAAAAGTTGAAATACGAATTAAGCCCTCACGCAAAACCACATAATCCTGAATGATAGCTAGGCACAGTGTAATCAAATCCTTTAAAACTGTAGATGTATTTCTTGTATTATATTATTCTTATATTATTTTTAGACTAATTTACATAAATCTTAAATTGAATGAAAAGTCGAAAAGACAACCTATACTTTAACGTAGGCTACACATCATTATTGATGTTTTTCGGTCAGTTTTAACCTAATCCTCGAATGATGTATGAGATCTTGCGTTCAGAAGATTATACTAACTGGCAGAACGGCCGGCCGGCAGGAAGCATCACATAATAGCACATTTATCACACCAAACAGATTATTTCAAAAGCTTTGACTGGAGATAAGTACTGACTGGTTTATACTCGCTTTGCTATTTTCTTACTTTCCTTTACAATAGCCGGACTTAACGACCCAGTGAAAGTGGCTCTCATGCCAAAATAGCTCGATATCAGTTAAGATATTTTCCATTTACAGCAATATCCTCTCCATCTAAGTCTCTAGTTAGTATGCAATGTCAGGTACATGTACGCCAAGCAAAGTAGCTAAGAAAGTGTGAAAAGGTATCTAACATTTCATGGATAAATTCCCGTTAGCTCCAACTGGCTCCAAGATTTACATCCGGCACCCTCAGGCGCTAGGCCTTACGCCTAAGGTGTTCGCAAACTTACGAGGCTTTAATTCCACTTATAAAATATGGGAAAGGCAAGTAGGTCGAATTATACAGAAAAATAATGAAAAATGTGGGGGAATGTTGTACCTTGTTTTTCACTGTTTGATTTATAAATAAAGTTGCAGATAAAATGAATAACAATTATATAATCTTGTCAAAACTGATTGCCATTGTTTTTGATATTAGAATTATCTTTAGTGTACGTCTTTCAGCAGAAATGGCGACATTCTTAAGTTTAAATTCCTTTTCATTGGTCATACTTAGGACGGCCACCTTTATATTATATAAAAAAGGCCCACATTAGAGCCCAGTTAATCCGCAACAATACTAAAGTTGTCAGCAAACAACGTGACTGCATTTCAACCAATCGGATAGCAGTAGAGGTAAATTGACATCGCTCACCCATGTTGCACGCGGACAAATTTTTTGGGGGAAGAATCGACAACATTTTCGTGTACGTTATAGTAGGTTGTTTTTGACATTAAGATTACATTCTGGCTTAGAAAACAGACATTTTAAATAAATAAGAACCCATGACAGTATGGAAGGAGCCGGACTGATGCAGAAAACTATTTGTAAACTCTGAAACTTGAAGTAAGCAGCCATGTCGCTATGGAGGGAGGTCGTGACGCTGCAGCAAAACATGTCCAGTAGGTAGGTTCTTTTATTATAATGGCTAATATTAATTTACTGATATATTGTGTCCATGCGGTATTTTGATTTTTCTGCTGTGAAATTTTAAAGGTTGAGTTCTTACATTTTTTATGATAATTGGAAACTGTCTTCAGCTGACACGATTGCTCTTTGTAGTAGCCCAACTTGCTTTATGCTCACCTAAGAGGAATAATTTTGTGTACTTGTGTCAAACATTTGAAAGACCAGAAATAATGAAAGGCTTATGAGACAAGAATTTTGCTGCTTCGTTTGTGGAAGTAAACGTAAATATTGATCATAACTTAATGAAACTTGCATAGACAGGGAGGAGCTGGTCTATAAATTAGCAATCCTGTTACTCGTTTTACCTCAGACCTCATACTTTTATATATTTTTTTCTAATTTTGTTTTCATGTAATGTGATATGTTTAGGTCCCCAACCATTTTCATTTAGCAGACAATGTTTATATTTCTTGGCCGATATTTTAGGCTGTAAGGAAGCCATCAAAAATATGTAAACTGCTGTCCTAAGAAGTAGTATTATTTTATCATTTTTCATAATTTAGGATAAAGTAGTTCAATTACACCCCCCACACACACAATACACTGCTTAGAAAAAGAAAAAAGTTTACAGTCTTTTTTCTATTACTTCATGTTTGTCTAAATGTGTAATAAAAACTTTCCCAAATGTGAAACACTCATATTGGCATTATTTTAGCTATTGAAAACCAAAAAAAGAATTGAGGTGAAATAATCATTTTTATTCACATTTGTTTCTTCATTTCAATATTTCCATTACTGGGTTTCCAGCAACCCAGCTAGCTCAGTTGGATAAGCATCATATTGTCAATCCACCTTTAATGGGCAGGCTTAATTTCTCTGTGATAATTGATTTTAGACAGTGCATCTAAAGTACATCTAACTCTGACTCAAGTAAGGAAGCAGTCAGTCATTTTTGGTGATATTGGTTGGTAAACTTGTTGAATACCCAGGAACACTTTTTAGGAGGACTGACCACTCTGATATGACCAAAAACAGGTTCAAACTGGCATTTAAACCCCAATACAAACAAACTGGCATTCAAACCCCAATACAAACAAACAAACAAATAAACAAACGCGGAGATATAAAGTTGTTGCCAACAAATTTGCCAAGTGGAATGAAGCCTGGCAAAGATTGCCATGGGACAAAACACCACTCAAACATGTATCACTTATGCAAAGTGTTATTTTTTAAATACTTCATTGGAGTTTAAGCTATCACAATGAAACAACAGCACATGTATGTCAGTATATTTACATACAGACTTTGATTTTTGGTGTTTTTAGTTAATAAAAATAAAACACTAACTGTAAGGAAACTGTTAGTAAACTACATCCCATTTTGCACTGATTGTAGCAAAAAACTCAGAAGTTTAACTTTTTACCACTCTTAATGTAATACAGAAGTGACTCATAGATTTTCATATGTGTAAAGAAAAACAAACCACTGGCATTTAAGGGACAGGGGAAACCCTGCATAAGATCTTAGGAATGTCAACTCTTACATTTCAGTTTTATAAATGAAAGTGTATGGGAGCCATCAGACGTCATCTTACATGTAATGAAAAACTTGAAATAGAAAAAATTAATTTCGAGGTGAAAATAATAACATGTAGCTTTTTAGCACTACTTAGGGTGAAGAGATGTCATTTCTTTGTCCAAATATGTAAATTTAAGAAAATACCTGATATAAGAAAGTATTAGTTTCTTCCTCAAACCAAGTCCAGTACTCAATTTCTTGAAAAGCAGTGTGTTGCAGTATTCCTTCTACTGTTTTGGTCTTGGCAAGTAATTTTACATGTTATAACTGCAACATTATGTTACCATGGAATATTTCAGCTGTGTAGTCAAAAAATGTATTTTTTTTTCACCAAAAATCTGACAATTTTAGCATTGACACAGGTTTGAGATTAATTCTTAAAATGAATACCTTGGTAATATTTTATTTTTCTTTACAAATAGCACTTCTACAAGATTTTTTGTGTGATATGTTTAACATTGGGCTTATTTCCTGATTTAGTACTGTCAGATCAACTTTATTTTATTGTTTCATACATTTCCTATTTGCAGTATAACTGGCTTGACTGAGAGCAGAACATGTTGTCCTACAGATGCAGAGGAAACCACTGGAGACTTTGTCATTGAAGCTGCTGCTGGGGAGAAATCACCTAAGCTAAGTTTTTCACTTTCTTTCTTTAAAACTGTATTTATATTGATTAGTTATTTATATATACTTTCACATTGTACCATAACAGTACTGCTGAAACTCAACTTGACACATTCATGTATAGAGATGCATGATTTTCAAGTTTTTACGAAAATTTAAAGTCACAGTTTTTACACTTAAGGTATTTCAGTGTTATGCTTGCAGCTCAATTTATAAAATAGCCCTAAAATGAAGTTAATAAGCTGATGTGATTGGTCAGTTCAGCTAATTTAAGAAGCTCTTCAAACTTTTCTGAATATTTCATACATCTGATTTCAAATATTAATTATTCCAGACTGTTGCATTGACTGATCCCAGCTTGTTGAATTCAGATTAGTAATATTTCAGATTATTTGTTGTCACTGCCTTCATTATGAAATGAAGCATATATTTACTTAAAGGGGCATACCCAAAAATTAATCAAAACTTTACTGCTTACAGTTTGTCTTACTTTTTTGTACACTTAGACTTCTTCATAATCTTTTAAATTGCATGCTTACATGACTTAATATGGACAAACTGTAAGCTATGTCATGGCCATGTATCTAAATTTTATTGAATTTATTGTGGCTCTCTTCTACACTACACTTGCAATAAATTCTATAAAATCTTATGTTGACTAATTTCTAATACATCTTACCTGTAAAATGATAAATAAATTGTTAATACAATAAATAAAAATCCTTTGGACAGTTGTAAACATTAACCCTTAACCTGCTGGAACCGAAAGTGATTAGCCTTTGCCACCAGTATAGAGCCAGGCCAGCCTGCACATCCGTGCAGTCTGACCAGGCTCTATACTGTTGGTTGCTCCATTTTTGTATTTTGATATTGAAATCCCTTAAACTTTGAATGGACTGTTCCAAATTCAAAGCTGGTCAAATCCATTACAAAATTTCAGCATGTTCAGGGTTAAGACAAATCTCTGTATAAAAATGGATATGAATACTTTAATTAATAATCATTAATTTACCTGTTATTCTTAAAAGTTGGAATTCAGTTCTGACATTGACATTGGATAATCATTTATTCAATATCATTTTTGGTCGAAAACTCTGAATTTTAGGGTATGCCTCTTTAAAAGTTTGGTCAAAATCTGTCCAGGAATTACATAGAGAAAATATGTTAAAGTTATATTAGTGTCCAAAATGATCAAATTTCATGACAGTCAAAATTAAAACTGAAAACACAGTGAATGTTCAGAAATCTTGTAACTTAGAAGGAACAAAGACGGCTCTAGCTTTTGAGAGATACATAAAAAATATCAACCTTCCAGAGTCATTTTGACTACTAATATAACTTTAAAATGAACATTATAACACAGAACTTATTTTACTGATATTTATAGATAATATTAAAAGGGATTCACTGAGCGAGTTAATGGCAGACATTTTATAGTAGCTGGAAATTTTCAGAAATATGTTAAAGAATATTGCTTAATTTATTGTTACCAGTATATCCTCTACAGCATGTACTTAGATTGATAAAATTATAAAAGAGTAATCAAAGTAAACTATAGACTAAATTAATCAAAATAGAATAAGTATAATTTGAAGAAAGTAAAAGAAATAACACATTTTATAATTATATGTGAAAATAAAATATAAAAAAAAATGAATTGAATTAAATGAAATATTAATCAAATCAAGTTAGATGCTCTCAAGATGCCTAAAATAGTAGCACATTAAATTATCATATAATAATAATAATAATAATAATAGTAATAAATGCATAAACAAAAGTTACATGGAAGAATAAATCAATAGTGACTCTAAAGTAACTGGAAAAAAACAAGCAAAGAGAATATATAACAGTTGTACAAGTAAATCATAAGCATAAAAAATGTACAATTAAATCCATAAAATAATAAATGAAAATTAATGCAAACCATGAAACAGATTTAAAATAAAATAAAATATTAAACAAACACTAAGTAAAATAAATAAAATACACACTATATGAGATAGATTAAAAACTGTAAAAACAATGTAAAAACCCATAAACAAATAATAAATAAATGAATGAATAAATAAATAAATAAATAAATAAATAAATAAATAAATAAATAAATAAATAAATAATGCACACTGTAAAGCAATATCATTTGTTTTAATACAATAAAACATAATAGGTTAATATAATAAAAAACAAATAAATAAAATTGATCAAATTAATAGATTAACAGTTTCACACTATAAAGCAAAAAATGATCTAATAAAGAAAAAAACACATGAAACAAGCACATAAATAAATAGAAAGTAAATAAATGCACACTAAAAACATAATTATTGATAAATTCAAAACACCATAACATAATAAATTAATAAAAGAAATTTAACCCACAAAAAATACAAGAATAAAATATATATTGTAAACACACAATAAATTAAAAAATAAGATTGAATAATAAAAGCATAATGGTGAAAAAATAAGAAACACAAAACAAACAAAGGACAGTAACATATGGTAAGGAAAGTAAGCAGTGCTGTGGTACAAAAAGGATATATTAAATTGGGGATATTAACTTAAGATACTTTTGACATTGGAAAGAGTCATATACAAGTCAGTAAAATAAGTCAGCCATTATTAACTTAAGTTCATTTTTAATGAAGCAGGTTATTGACAGATAAACTACAGAGATTATTTCTTATGTATGAGTAAACTTTGGAAGAGAATTCTATTTTATTTTTATTTAGTCTTCCAGATTGAATGAATATAGCAATTAGTAGATTCTGTTTTGGTTTCTTCTTCCTTTTGAAGTTTTGAACAACCAGGTCTTGAGTTGCAAGCATATCTGGTATACCAATCAGGATATTTTCTGTTTGTTTCCTTTGCATTCAAGCAAAATATACATTTTATTAAGAAATGAAAAGTCACAGGAGACTTTGAAATGAATCAGTGTTGAAGTTGAAAACATTTCAGAGTTGATTTTAAAGAAGTTTATCCATGAAATGCACAGTAAAGTTTTTTTTCATTTGGAATTTTCTTTAAGTATGCATTTCTTATTTTCAAAAGATTCTTGTTTTGGACATTCTTTCACTGTTTAAAGCACTGTCTGGCAATTTTGTATATTTTGCTCGTATTTTAGCTATAGATAGAAAAGTATACCGTAATATTTCTTATTAACGCTCCCCCTCTAATTAGCGCACCCGAGGGTTTAATGAGAAAATTTTTTTACCTGGTTACTTGTTTTTAACATCTGACTGCTCCATTTGATATAGAAGCCCAGCTTGTCTGTAATTCATCTGATGGAATTTTAAAAGACAGTTACTGTATATAATTCTTATACTGATTTTGCATTGAGTCAAACTTGCTTTAATTAGCGCCCCCTTTTGAAATTTGCATTGACCCTGGGGGCACTTATTGGAAACATTAGGGTATATGGTGGCTATTATAAGCCACTGGTGTTGTATCTTTGTAGTTAGCCTTCAGTTACTCACAGAGTACCAATGGTTGAAAATATACTTTGTTCAACTGCAAATTTTCTCAGTAATATCTTTGGGTATATCAGTATCAACTGGTAAGTTCAGTTATTTTCTCTTATTTTAATCATTACACAAAGAAGCCTTTCAACCAATAGGCTAAGTAAGCATTAATAAGTTTGCATTTATGAAATTTAATTAGTAAAGTGTTGCAGTCTTCACCAATTTAATTTTACTAATGCATTCTAATGAAAAATGTCTTGAATTAACTTCATCTCTAGACTTGAAGCTACTACATTTGAATAAAGCCATCTAATAAAGGAATTGATGTTCCAGTATTTACAGTTGAACTGTTAAAAGGTTACTAACAAACATAATGTTATATCTCCTAGTTAATCTGCTCAATCACAATAACAAGCTAAAATTAGAAGGAAAATCTGAAATAGGAGACACAAAAGCTTAGGATTATCATCTTAATCTTTGTAAATGATATTCTGCCTAACAATTTAAATCTATAATCAAGTTTTAAAAAATCTGTCATCCTTTTCACTTTATTTGCAATGATGAATTATTTGTGTTCAAAGTATATTATTTTGAAGAAATATCATAATTGTTTAAAGTGTTCTTGTAATTGTGGTTGAGCAAATGTGAGTTAATATAGAGCTAAGTATAGTATATATAGGTATAGTGTGATTGGTCCACCATGGTGATGACAGATACCACAGATCTGCTGTATTCATTGATCTATTATAAAAATTGTATTATTTTAGAATCAGAGAACAGTGACCTCAGTTGAACTGCGGAGATGCTGCAATGAGCACCCATTAGAAAATTGCCGCTTCTGCAAGAAGATCTTGGCATTGCCTGTACTGTAAATGTCAAAATGTATCTCTTTTTTCAGCTGAAACTTTTCCTGAAATATAAACAAATAAAAAGTGTCAATTTAAGTTACATTTTAAATACAAGGAATGGTATTGAAGATATTTGAACTAAGCATGCCATGTACATGATGTAAACATGATTTTTATTGCTGACTTGAAATCACTAAAGCTCTCACTGCTGGAAGCTAGGTCATGGGTTCGAATCTGGAAAGTTGGTATTTTCTTACAGAGAATGGAAGACTAGTACTAGTCCTTCCTAGGAATGATGGTTAGACACACTGCCTGCCTGATATGATTGTTAGGAGAGTGTTTTATTCCATTCCAACTAAACATGAATAGAGTTATATACTTTTCAGTGCAATACATGTAAGAAAAAAAAAACTGATAACAAAAAGAAAGAGTCTTTTAAATAATTTCACTGATATTGTTTCTAGTAAGTTTTTTTTTTCAGTTAAAAAAATTCTGTTGCTTTGAAGTTTTTCTTTAATCTGTGAACCATAATTGCTTAAATGAAAATTATGGTCCAGATATTTATCTGTATTGCACAGAACTGTTTTAGTTAACCTCCATACTGGTATAATATATGTATTATGTAATATTATTGCATATGCAAAATGAATTTTTTCTTTATTTCATTTCATCGCAAAGAGTCCATATTTTTCGATAAATCTGCTGTGTATGAAATTTGGTATGTGGCCTGTTTATCAGTAGATTTTGTTGTAAAATTTGGTAAACAATAATGGCTTTTAATTTTGAAAATTGTGTTGTTGGCTTTAAGGTACAAATGAAACAGTAAATATTTTTGAGTTATTTTCAAAGCATTTTTTCATTTCATTTCAAGCGTATGCAGTAAAAAGGTTATTTGGTTTGTGCTTAGAAATGTGTACTTGTTCATCCTGCAGAGTTATAAATATTGCACTCCTAAGTCATACAATATTATATTACTGCATTGGAAGAACTTGTGCATATATATCTTAATACAAAGTAAATAACCCATAATGATATATATTATGTCTATTGTTTAAAGGAAACAATCAAAACTTAGCTTAAGTGAACCTAATGCTCTCAAGGTGCATTTTGTGTCCAGTTGGGAATGAGCAGTACTGTTGACACTCATTAAGGCTTATCAGTTATGCTAGTGTGTACATAATGTGAAGAAAAGTAGTAAACTTCAATGTTATGTTCTTGCAGGATTTTATTAATAAGTAGGTTATTATTAGCCTTTTCACTTTTCACCAGTAACAGGAAGTCCATCCTGGCCTCTTCGTTTTGTCTGCACTGGCATTTGGTGTATTTGGAGGAAGTGTCAGCATGTTTCAGAGGTAGGTCTTTACAGGAAAATCACATGGCCACATATGCAGTCCCTGAGACACTGCATGGACTGAAGTTTGTGCCACATGAATGCCAGGCAGGAATGCCTTTGTGTGTCTGTGTGTATCAGTCTTTCCTAAGTCCTCAGTTTTGTCGAGGTTGCTCATTGTCAGTCATTGAATTGATAATAAGATAAAAAATACTGGTGTCATGCGAATCAGGGCACTTGAATAATTAATTTGCAGATGAAAGCGACATAAATAAAAGTGAAATGAACTTATGTCAAATAATTACTTTAAAAAGAGGAAAAGCTTAGTTTAGCATTTCTATAGCTATGTATTTAGCTGTGTAACACTGTAGAAATGGTTTGTCTAAAATTAAATAATGAAAGAGAAAACAGAATGATGTTGGCCAGAAAAAAGAATTTTCTCATTAAACTTTACTAGCATTTGCAATTTAAGAAAGAAAAGAACAGAAAAAAATCCATGTGTGTGTGTGTTTAATGTTGCCTATCAAAGACTTTGTCAGCATGTAGTGACCAAATGGAAGAGTCTTAGGATGATATTTTGCACTGTTAAATAAAGATATGTTAATGAATGTGTATATAAGCATGCTCAAATGAGTAGGCTCAAAGTGGACTATAATGAATAGAAGACAAAAACTAAATTTTTATTTGCTTATTAGTAATTCTAAGGTGATGCCGACTTGTACTATATAAAGCATCTGGTTCAATTTTCAAAATCTTCATTTTAGGAAGAAACAAACATGGTGTAGGTAGGGGAAAAATCATTAGTGCATTACAGTAATGTCTGACAGCAAATAGAAAAGCAAACATGTTACAGCAATTTCAGACAGATCAACTTCATGACCAGGTGATATCAGAATATTGCATTTTTCACTATGAGCACCATTTTTGCAATCAGCCTTTGTCTGTCTTCTTGAGTACTTGTCTCATAAGTCACTCTGAATTTGACCATATTTTCAGAAAATTAGTTTTCATGCAGAACTCTAGTTGCTATGGTTATTAGAAGGAAAAACTTAAAAGATCTTCTAGCTTATACGTAACCACAAAGCCTAAGAGATTTCATATTTAGCATTTAATAGTGCATCTTAAAAATTTAAAGACTGCCCTAATGTCATGGTTGATTATCCCCAAGTGTTCACATATTTTGTGACACTGGAAAGTGAAAGAAATTTCTGCAGTCAGTTCTCAGGTGAGTGATTCAGTGCTGTCAAGACCCTCCTGTTTTCAGATTTTAATTGTTTCCCTGCTTGTTTTGTCAAAAACAATCATGCTATAACACTTAGCACGGAATCAGCTTTAAAGCATGGCCTAATTGTATCTGGCAGACTTTTGCTTTTGAATTTGGGTATTTAGTTAATGTGACCAACACATAAGCTTCCTAATCAAAAGGAGTGCAGGACAATTTTTTCTTTCATGACAAGAATTGTTTTAAACATTGGGAGTATTGCAAGAGTATTTCACAAGTTCAGCAGTATGTATTTTCAGGTAGTTATAATGATATCTTTGATAATACGAATGTGTCTGTTTTTGTGAAAGTGCCCTGTTTCGCATGACTCCATTTACTATACTGTCATAAGAACATGATTGATCTATCTGACTTAAGTTCAGTTTACCCTCATTATTTAAAATGTCTGTTTATGCCAAATAGAAAGTAAACATTTGTAGAAACAGCTGTTTGCAATTGATATCATTCAGTTGGTGATAAAGTAAAAAAAAAAGAATATTGGGGTTGAAAATGTGATTGCATTTTCCTTTTAAGACAAAAAAGGTTCATAGTGACTAAGGTACTTTATGGTGTAAAATTATGGGCAAAATGACATTCCTGGGCCAGTACATATATAAGCTTTTTAACACCCTGTATGTAGACTAGAATGCTGTAATGGACTAAAATTTGGATTATAGACATTTGTTTATTGCAATATGTGATATAACTGTTATATATGTTTAGTCAAAGGAATTTCTTGCTTTTTATAATCAACCACTTGTTTGACTGAGAGTTAAAAAAAAAAAAGTACAAGTTTTATAACCCATCAGATGAGACCACCAGAGTTACTAAAAAGCTTCTCAATGAGGAATATAAGATTCCTACTTATATCACTAAAATGCATTTGATATGACAGTATTCAACATTTCATGAAAACCTGTTAAACATAGAAATTCTCAATCATTTTTTATGCACCCACCACTATGGGGGGCATATAGATTTGCCCCTGTCCATCTGCCCACTGTTACGCTTATAAATTGTGTCACATGAAACTTGAAATGTATAACTGCTAGAGCCAAATCAATCATGCTAGATCCATAAACTTTCTAAGAATAGTTGTCAGCATGTGAACTTACACACCTCGGTATTTTGATGCAAATGTATTGCAGATCTGCAGATCTGCCCTCTGATTCAGCAAAAAATAGCATTTTTAGACTTGTGTTGCGTGTAACTGCAAACATATAACTGGTAGTGCCATGAAACTTTCTAAAAGTAGTTGTCAGTATGTGAACTTACACACCTGGGTAATTTGATGTAAATTTATTGCAGATAGGCAGAGTTATACTCCCTTATTAAGCAAAAAATATATTTTTAGACTTGTGTCGCATTTAACTCCAAACATATAACTGCTATAGCCATGAAACTTTCTGAGAATAGTTATCAAATTTATTAGAGATAGAGTCATGGACCATGATTAAGCAAAAAATAACATTTTTAGACTCCTTAAGGTTAAGGACAATGTTTATACGTACCTGTAATTGTGACAATACAATGGAATGTGGGGGCACATATGGACACATCTCTAGCCTGTATCTTTAAAGAGAAAGGCTTCATACATAAATCTTAAATATTCAAAGCAGCTGGTGAGTTTAAATAGCACTTCAGCATAAAAGCTTCACTGATATAGAGATTTCATACAAGAGTTGCTAGATTAGTGTTAATAGCTATAACATTTGTATTATCATCAATGGAAAACATTTACAAAGCTGTATTACCTTGAAAGATTGAATTTACTAAAAATAAAGTACTCAAATTGGTTCTCTTGTGTTGCTGAGAACCTTTTTCTTTAGTTTCACTTACATTTATTAATGGATTGAGGCAGAGACTTTTATGAATTAATACATTGTTGGTATTGTGACATTAAAATATATGGTGTGGTATAACTTGGCCATAATATTTTCAGTATTATATTTGTAATTACACTATATGTATACATACCTTTTTATACGTCTGTTTGCAAAAAAAATCGTATTATGGGAATGCCTATGGCAGAAAGGTGGACTAGCTGGCTGGTGGGCAGACGGCCTCCAGTTTTGTCCGGAGCATATCTTCTACATGCATGGTGGGATTATAGTACCTCTTGATACAAATGTAAAGCATCATTAGACGTAGTGTCTTGCGCATGAACAAGGTCTCTAGGTCAAAGGTCAAGGTCACACTTGGAGGTCATAGGAAAATGCTTGTCCAGAAAAAAATCTACAAATGTTCACCATTGTGAGGAAGTGTTGCATGCAAAATTCAGGTCTATGTGGCCAAGGTCAAGGTGATCAGCACATAGAGGCCAAGATGAGATAAAAGTATGGACCATTTAGTCATCATGAATTAAGGGGTTCTAATACAGATGTTCACCATCATGAGCCTTAGTGTTACATGCGTAATCCAGGTCCATATTTTTGCAAGGTCAAGGTCACCAGAGATGATGAAATGTCCAGATATTGTTCAGAGCATATCTTCTGCATGCATGGAAGGTTTTCAGTATTTCTTCAGGTTCATTTAAAATGTTTGTTTCACTCTCTAGCACTAGAAATAGTTGAGCTTCCATACCAAGACCTCTTTTTATTCATTATGACCACATCTTCAACGGAACCTTTCATGATGGCCATATTTTATGACAATGGCACCCTTGTTATGTATTAAAAATCTTGACTATTCTATTTCTCATATGCTAGTAAGTTAAATGTTCCACTTTTTACTTAATTTTTAGGACATTAAACTTAAATACGATATCAGAAAGTTACTCAGAATGACTTACATGTAGTACAGGAATATTGACAGCCCAGTGTAGTACCATGGTAACTAGATATAAGTGTAAACTTTAGACAAAATTTAATAATGTTGTGATGTAATAACTCAACATTTAGCAATAGAAAAATAACATGAATGACACGTACATGAGCACTAGAATTATTTGTGTGACATGTAATATCTTTAGAATTATTGTGTAGTTTAGAATTGCATCTATAATGTAAAATATCACTTTAATTTAGGTTTAACTTCTTTAGGAGTTTGTACAAATTCTCAGTTTTAAGGAGTTAGAGCTGTCAACCAATGTATAATGGCTGCCAAGTTTTATGATGAATGTATCAGAAAAGAATTAAATAATAAAAGATAGAGCAATATAGTGTCTAGGTTGAATAAGACAGTACAGTTTTGTACATTCAATGTTTGATTTAAAAAAAAAAGCATTAAAAACAGTAATTCTTAATATGGGCCCCCGCCCACTGGGGCTAAAGAAATAAGTGAGCTGCCTTTGCCTCTGTGGCAGAGCTGTCAGTTTGACAGAGCCCATTGATCCTTACCATAGCAGCAGCCGGATAAAGATTAATGGGTTTGGGTAAAAGTCCCACTAAACAGAGGAGGCTTTGTCAAGGGATCAATGCAAAAACATTGTAACTAAATGGGATACAATAGTTCTACAGTGATCCATTGGCTTGGTCTTTTAGATAATTTTGTATATATGTTTTATATTAATGAAGATTTTTTGTATATAGAGGTTTAATTTTAATTAAATACCGGTATTTATTTTAAGTTGATTCGTACTGAATTTATAACTTTAACTTTTATATTTCTTAAGCTTAAGTCTATACATGTATTTTTCTTCTTTTCCATGTTGGAAACATATGAAGATGCTCTTAAAATTGAAAGGATACAGTATTCCTCGTCCCAAGGAACATTTCCCCTAATATATAGAGGATATTTGTTTGTTTTTGTGAAAGATGAGAATTTATTTCATCGAGTGAACACCATATGTGATATTTTCACGGGTGGCGCAGCATCGAGTGAACACCATGTGATATTTTCACGAGTGGTGAAACAAATTCCCATCTTCCACTAAAAAACAAACAAATTTTCTTTTTATTTTATGCCAACACGTCAAAAATGGGTTTTTTATGACATTTTTAATCAGGGCCTTCAATAAATTCCCCATGGTCAGCCCCAAATCAGTTAATGCGTACTTTGGTTACTGCGCACAAAAAAGTGCAGACAATCTCCAATACATATGATAACTTTACTTCTGCTGAAATAAACTGAATACACTTTCATCAAATAACATTTATTTTTGTCTACACAGTTTATCAATATTTATTGAATTTTTGCCATACATACTTTAATTATAAAAGCGGATTAATACTCAATATTCAATATTCAATCAATTGAATTGAAAGTCGGCCATATTGGATATTGTCCATGTGAGTTATGTAAACAAATCAGACATTTTAAATAATTTATGGCGAATTTCATCATTGTTCACAACTAGGAATTCAATATTATAACTGGATTTAACAAGGTAAATAAATTTCACTCGCTGTCACTGTCTGAAATACAGCGGATTCTCTTGTATTTACGTGGTGGGGAAATTCCTGAAGTTTCATCAAGCAGACCAGCTTTTGGACTGGAATTTATGACCTGTTGAGATAGTTGCTGGGTTGCAGTTTTAGAGGAATTGAAATTGAAAGTAACATTTCCATGAAAGTGACTGTTCATGAAAAATCCTCTTGGTGCAGGACCAGATTCACTATTTCCTGCAATCATTGGAGCAGTGTGGTTCTTGGCTGAATCAGGTAAAAAAGTAGTTCGGGCACAAACAGTGTATTATCAAAATGGTAATTTCACTGATTCAAAACAGTGTATCACTTTTATCTCACTGATATTTCCCTATATTTCATTGGTAGGCATAAAATAAAATATATATTACTTGTTTGACGATGGATAATAAATCCAAATGTAGTGTGGATATATAGACCTTGCAAAAATTCTAGACTTTCCTTAAAACTAGACATTATTGTGTTGTATCATTATAAAAATTGCTTGCAATTTTTTATTTGTTTCTGCCTACTTGGTAATATTTAAATGAAAGAAAGAACATCATTGATACTTTGTAGACTGCTGACATTGTCAATGAGAAAAATCCTCCTTACATTTTGCATGCAAGGTTTTAGAATAAAATATTTCCATAATGATAATTGCAACTTTAGCATCTTCAGTGCTTTGATTATGTATAATAATAGTACTGGACTCAAAAAAGGAAGTAAAGCTTGGAGAGAGTTCAAGTAACACTTTGTTCCAGCAAAATTACTACAAGTAATATAGGAATTAAAATGTTTCAGCTCTTGTCCACATGAAATTTCCACTTCAGGTTTTTGTCAACTTTCACGGCACCCAAGATTCTGATTCATGATTGAGTTTAAATTCAGTACAAATATTTTATACACCTGAAACTGGAAAAATCAAAATAATTTTTTTAAGAATAGTTATCAATACAGAATAACTTGTGCACCAATGTACAATTTGGTTAAATGTTTCTTTCAAGTGTGGCTTTACCTCATCTAGGTGCATGTCAATGGCTGTGAGATTATGTCATTATTTTGTAAATATAACAATATCTGTGTCAACAAGAATTAAACATACACACAGTTATAACTTCTGTAAGATGTATTATTTATCACTAAGGTTATACATAATACTTTAGAGCGCAGGGCTCCGGATCCGGAGGTTTGCGGGTTCAAATCCCGTCAGAGGCGAGATTCTCTCACGATCTTCAAGTTCCTCACCGCTGCGCGAATACTGGTAAGGAACCCAGGAAGCAGTCATCGAGCGTGGTGAATCTAAGTTGTAAGAACTTGTATCGCAATCGATGTAAAATAAATGAGTCTAAACTAATACTTTAGGCAAAAGATTTGACTGTATTACTTACAGAATCCTAAAACATATTGAATTTTCTAAATGCTGAGTTAAGTGTAAGCTATTTTGAGCTGTTAAGTTTTGCCTCTTGTTCTTGTAAAAACTTTATGAAAAAATGCTTTTTAAAGAATTTTAATTTCTTTTTAATGAAAATTTTTCCTTAAGACTTACATCATGTAAAATCACTATGGACAGTCTACTCCTGTTATATGAGATGCAAACATTTCACATTAGTTTATGCATTCTTGGTAATATCAGAAAAAGAAGAAATAAACATTGATATTTTACTTCAGCTGACATTGCAAGCTTTGGAAATCCCCTGTTGCAAAAAATTGCATGTTTTAGAATAAAATATTTTTATTATGAGTATGCTTGCACACATTTTGAAACTAGTTCAAAGCTGCTTATAACCATAAATGGGTTGGGGATAGGAGTCATTCAGTCAGTCAAACCTTCTGTTCATTTTTTTGCCAAACATAAATGTAACTTAATGCTTCATGTGTAGGTAACTTGTTCGAAAATATAGCTGGCTAAGTTTGCATTTAAGACATCTGCATTCTAGGGCAAGAATAATGTATTGCAATGAAACTTGGTTTGTAAATAGCTTGCATGATGTTTTTGGGGTGTTTTTAATCAGTATGAAAGTCACTTTTGCTAAAAATATCGAGACAGTTTCAGATTAGAACATGGTATTGCATTTAAACTTTTTTAAGGATAAGCATGTATGCAGCTGTTGCCTTGCTAATGATTGCATTTTGTTTTGTTGCATTCAAGATTAACTGTATTAATTGTAAAGGTTAAGGTCACTGTTACTAAATATGATAGCTTTAGTTGGTTTTAAGACTACAGCTTCATGTAATGATGATATCTTAGCAAAATTTCTGATACATTCATGGTTAAGTATCTGCAAGTGCCTTCTTACTGAACAAAAAAGGTTTATTTCAACTTCAGTAACTTTATTACTTTGATTACTTTTATAATTTAGATACTAAAAGGGGAAGTTACAGTGTGGAAGAATTCATGTTACATATCTTAATAGAATTACTAAAAAAATAAATGATTTTAATATAGAAAACAAAAGTGTTCTACAAATATTTGTTGTATCCAGAATTTTTAGGAATGAAGGTCAAGGTCACTGTAAATGGAAGAAAAAAGTCTGATAAAATAAATCCTGTATGTTGTAATAAAATGAAACTTAGTGTGTAAGTACGTTGTGTGCAGTTAATGTATTTTGGGTTTCTGTGACTTCTTTAAGGTCAAGGTCACTGTTATCTAAATAGAAACAAACCTTTTGGATTAATTTCTTGCCTTGTAATGTTATTTTGTATAAACCTATTACAGTAACTTTGGATTGATTTAAGGGTGTCCTGTTACTTTTTTTCTAATGACAAGGCAGATAAAGGGAGGCATTTTCACTTCGAGTGATATCTCTGGTTAAAGTTAGAAATACAGTGCTTCTCTGATAGAATTTTCCTGTATATAGAATTGCAATAATTTGCATTTTCATTTTAACAACATTTTATAACAAAAATAATAAAACAAATTTATTCAAAAACAACTTAGATTTCAATGTGAAGTATTTATACAACATCAGAATAGAAAACATGATGCTAGAACAGTTTATTACTACATTTATGATAGTGTTGCTGCATATTTAACACTTGGTGTAAATTTGTTTACTTTTCTTTCTTTTTTCATGAATAAACACACTTCAATATGTTACATGTGCAGTGTGTCCAACTTTTAACTGGAATCAGCATGTAAAATTATTGTAAATACATGTAGGGTGAAATGTCTTCAGTAGAGTAAAATAAAATTGAAGTACAGAGTATGGTTTATTGTAGAAATGTTTGATGTATCCAGAATCTCTAAGTTTTGTGTTGTAGGGCTGAAACAAGTATCTGGGGACCAGTGGGTTAAGTAGCATTATCTGGTTACAAATTAAATTTAATTCATACCCATAATCTCAGTGTATCAGTTGGTATACCTTGCAAAATTGAAGAACTTTTATGATCATACCATTCTAGTCAAGTATTGAATAATTGATTTATGTTAAAATAGCCGAAGTATTCAGATAACGATGATTCTTTTTCATGACTCATGCACTGGCTGTGTGTCCTATTTCCTGACATATGCACATGTGTTCTTTTTCTTACTCATAACACTGACTATGTTCTTTTTTCCTGACTTATGCACTAGCCAGTGTTCTTTTTCTTACTCATAACACTGGCTGTGTGTCCTTTTTCCTGACTTATGCACTAGCCAGTGTTCTTTTTCATACTCATAACACTGGCTGTGTATCCTTTTTCCTGACTAATGCCCTAGCCATGTGTTCCTTTTCATCATTTATACTCTGGCTGTGTGTCCTTTTTCCTGACTTATGCACTAGCCACATGTTCTTTTTCTTACTTATAACACTGGCTGTGTGTCCTTTTTCCTGACTTATGCACTAGCCATGTGTTCTTTTTCCTGACTTATGCACTAGCCAGTGTTCTTTTCTTACTCATACACTGGCTGTGTATCCTTTTTCCTGACATATGCACTAGCCATGTGTTCTTTTTCCTGACTTATGCACTAGCCAGTGTTCTTTTCTTACTCATACACTGGCTGTGTATCCTTTTTCCTGACATATGCACTAGCCATGTGTTCTTTATCCTGACATATGCACTAGCCATGTGTCCTTTTTCCTGACTTATGCACTAGCCAGTGTTCTTTTTCCTTACCAATACACTGGCTGTGTATCCTTTTTCCTGACTTATACACTGGTTGTGTATCCTTTTTCCTGACTCATACTCTGGCTGTGTATCCTTTTTCCTGACTCATACACTGGCTGTGTATCCTTTTTCCTGACTCATACACTGGCTGTGTATCCTTTTTCCTGACTCATAACACTGGCTGTGTATCCTTTTTCCTGACTCATAACACTGGCTGTGTATCCTTTTTCCTGACTCATAACACTGGCTTTGTATCCTTTTTCCTGACTTATGCACTAGTCACTTGTTCTTTTTCTTACTCATAACACTGGCTGTTTGTTCTTTTTCCTGACTTATGCACTAGCCATGTGTTCTTTTTCCTGACTTATGCACTAGCTAAGTGTTCTTTTTCATGACTCATACACTGGCTGTGTATCCTTTTTCCTGACATATGCACTAGCCATGTGTCCTTTTTCCTGACTTATGCACTAGCCAGTGTTCTTTTTCTTACTCATAACACTGGCTGTGTATCCTTTTTCCTGACTTATGCACTAGCCATGTGTTCTTTTTCCTTACTTCTGCACTAGCCAGTGTTCATTTTTAGGACTCATACACTGGCTCTGTATCCTTTTTCCTGACATATGCACTAGTAATGTGTCCTTTTTCCTGACTTATGCACTAGCCAGTGTTCTTTTTCTTACTCTTAACACTGGCTGTGTATCCTTTTTCCTGACTTATGCACTAGCCATGTGTTCTTTTTCCTGACTTCTGCACTAGCCAGTGTTCATTTTCAGGACTCATACACTGGCTCTGTATCCTTTTTCCTGACATATGCACTAGCCATGTGTCCTTTTTCCTGACTTATGCACTAGCCAGTGTTCTTTTTCTTACTCATAACACTGGCTGTGTATCCTTTTTCCTGACTTATGCACTAGCCATGTGTTCTTTTTCCTGACTTCTGCACTAGCCAGTGTTCATTTTCAGGACTCATACACTGGCTCTGTATCCTTTTTCCTGACATATGCACTAGCCATGTGTCCTTTTTCCTGACTTATGCACTAGCCAGTGTTCTTTTTCTTACTCATAACACTGGCTGTATATCCTTTTTCCTGACTTATGCACTATCCAGTGTTCTTTTTCCTGACTTATGCACTAACCAGTGTTCTTTTTCTTACTCATACACTGGCTGTGTATCCTTTTATCTGACTTATGCACTAGCCATGTGTTCTTTTTCCTGACTCATAACACTGGCTGTGTATCCTTTTTCCTGACTTATGCACTAGCCATGTGTTCTTTTTCCTGACTCATAACACTGGCTGTGTATCCTTTTTCCTGACTTATGCACTAGCCATGTGTTCTTTTTCCTGACTCATAACACTGGCTGTGTATCCTTTTTCCTGACTTATGCGCTAGATAAGTGTTCTTTTTCCTGACTTATACCACTGGCTGTGTATCCTTTTTCCTGACTCATAACAGTGGCTGTGAATCCTTTTTCCTGACTTATGCACTAGCTAAGTGTTCTTTTTCCTGACTCATAACACTGGCTGTGTATCGTTTTTCCTGACTTATGCACTAGCCATGTGTTCTTTTTCCTGACTCATAACACTGGCTGTGTATCCTTTTATCTGACTTATGCACTAGCCATGTGTTCTTTTTCCTGACTCATAACACTGGCTGTGTATCCTTTTTCCTGACTTATGCACTAGCCACATGTTCTTTTTCCTGACTCATAACACTGGCTGTGTATCCTTTTTCCTGACTTATGCACTAGCTAAGTGTTCTTTTTCCTGACTTATAACACTGGCTGTGTATCCTTTTTCCTGACGTATGCACTAGCCATGTGTTCTTTTTCCTGACTCATAACACTGGCTGTGTATCCTTTTTCCTGACTCATAACACTGGCTGTGTATCCTTTTTCCTGACTTATGCACTAGCCATGTGTTCTTTTTCTTACTCATAACACTGGCTGTGTGTCCTCTTTCCTGACTTATGCACTAGCCACTTGTTCTTTTTCTTACTCATAACACTGCCTGTGTGTTTTTTTTCCTGACTTATGCACTAGCCATGTGTTCTTTTTCCTGACTTATGCATTAGCCAATTGTTCTTTTTCTTACTCATATCACTGGCTGTGTATTCTTTTTCCTGACTTATGCACTAGCCATGTGTTCTTTTTCTTACTCATAACACTGGCTGTGTGTCCTATTTCCTAACATATGCACATGTGTTCTTTTTCTTACTCATAACACTGACTATGTTCCTTTTTCCTGACTTATGCACTAGCCAGTGTTCTTTTTCTTACTCATAACACTGGCTGTGTATCCTTTTTCCTCACTTATGCACTAGCCATGTGTTCTTTTTCTTACTCATAACACTGGCTGTGTGTTCTTTTTCCTGACTTATGCACTAGCCATGTGTTCCTTTTCATCATTTATACTCTGGCTGTGTGTCCTTTTTCCTCACTTATGCACTAGCCATGTGTTCTTTTCTTTCTCATAACACTGGCTGTGTGTTCTTTTTCCTGACTTATGCACTAGCCAGTGTTCTTTTTCTTACTCATAACACTGGCTGTGTGTTCTTTTTCCTGACTTATGCACTAGCCAGTGTTCTTTTTCTTACTCATAACACTGGCTGTGTATCCTTTTTCCTCACTTATGCACTAGCCATGTGTTCCTTTTCATCATTTATACTCTGGCTGTGTGTCCTTTTTCCTGACTTACGCACTAGCCACTTGTTCTTTTTCTTACTCATAACACTGGCTGTGTGTCTTATTTCCTGACTTATGAACTAGACATGTGTTGTTTTTTTTCTTACTCCTAACACTGGCTGTGTGTCCTTTTTCCTGACTTATGCACTAGCTACGTGTTCTTTTATATTACTCATAACACTGGCTGTGTGTCCTTTTTCCTGTCTTATGCACTAGCCTTGTGTTCTTTTTCATGACTCACACACTGATCTTGTGTCCTTGTGTGACTGACACACAAAATCACCAAAAATTTTTTTTTTTGGAGCCCCCATATAATAGCCATTTCTGTATCATCTTTGACACTTACACAAAAGAACACCAGAATTCTGTTTGGCTGATGCTGACATAAAACAAGTCTATTCTCTTTTATTCTTTGTGAATGATACATAAAATGAACAGATTTCATTTTGGTGGAGCCTTACATAGATAATTTTTTGTCTTCTGTCCTTTGTGACTAAGATACAAAATTAACAAATTTCACTTTTGTTGAGCCAAAAATATTATATAGATTTTCGCTGTGATTTTTGCGACTCACATACAAGATCATCAAAAATCATTTTTGTGGAGCCCAATATAATATCCATAATTTCCTTGTAATGTTTGATACAAACAAGATCACCAAATTTCATACCATTTTGGTGAATCCCAATAATTATAATTTATCTGTATTTTCTGACTCACAGAAGATCACCAGTTTTCATTAATTTTGGTGAAGCTCCATAAATTATTTATAGTTGCCATGGACTTCAAAATTCTTACACAGTGTTATCTAGACATAGTAATAATCTTCAGGGGTCTGTTACTTCAGATAACGAAATGTTATCATAATAATTAAGACAACTTTTACAGATGTAAAAGTCATATTTTTGTCTTACAAAAAGTGATTATCAATGTTTCAGACATACAGTACGCGCCAGGAGGAACTCACATTTTCCGCTTTATTTCGCGGACGCGGAAAAAAAAATATCCGCCGCGACATCGAGGAAAAAAATGGATTTCCTCGATGTCTCGACATCGCGAAATATCTCGGCGATATTTGACGACCAGCGCGAAAATAATTAGAGTCATAACTCACCTGGATAAGCTGAACATTTAATGAAATGACCGTAATGAAACTGTGCATTTTACATCTGCCAATTATGTGACATTTGGTAAAATTAAAACCAAAATTTCTCATATATTTGCTGTGTTTCCGTCGTTGAAAACGCTCGTTATTGTATAGCAAAATCGATCAATAATTTTGTCAAGCGCATAGACGATACAGATGTCGCAGTAGGGTTTACATGTTGTATGTTTTCTTTAAATATAGCAGAGCAGTTTTAACACGTGTAAATCGAAAACCAGTCAATTTATTTTCTGAAAATAGGGTCAGCTGTTCCGAGAAACAATTACTTTCGGTTTTGAATTGTCATTCCTTCCGTTAACAAATACGAGCATTCGTAAACAAATGAATCAGAATGAGAGTTTTATGAGAGTTTTATACATTTAAATGATATTTTAAAGCGTAAAATTCGCCGAAATGCGTGTTATCAGGAACTTTGTTAGCCTCGATACGTCAATTCTTACCTGTGAAAAAGTTCGCGGAACCATTTAGCGGACGTCCGCCGCGATATTTGGTGACCATGCCCGCGGCGGTCGTCCTCGAAATGCGGCGGATTTGGTCGCGTTTTAAGGAATGGGTAGTCCGCGACGACCTCGAGGAAAACGAGAGTTCCTCCTGGCACGTACTGTAGTGTTGAATTTTACTTGTCAGTTATCGTCAAGTTCATGTTAGGTTCATTTAGACTTTCTGTTTTTCCATTTTTCCAGTCTTTGTTCTGTTCTTCATCTGAATTATATCAGTCCAATGTCCATTTAACTTAGATGTATATTTCAAAGATACATATTTCAAGCTTTTTCCAAAGCATAACCATGTACTGTGGTGAGGTAAACACCTTCAGTAATTATAGCAACCAAATCTTTCTGTGCCTAGTAAATTGGATAGGTTTGTTAACATCCCAGGATCATTGTTGAGTCTCTATAGTGGTGATTCCTTTATTGCTAGAAACTGATAAGTCTGCTATTAAAGAAAAGTATCATAGCAAGGGTTTCTTTTAGCAATTGTTGCAGTAAGAAAATAAATCCCAGGCGGTATTTGCACCATGATGATCACGTAAGACAGATGCAAGATATAGTTACATCATGATTGATGATTCATTAGTATAATCATGTTTGTTTTTCTCTGAGAACATACACATTTTAGGTACATTTGGGTGGGAAAGGGTTCCTGTTCTTCAAGTTTAATGTAAACATACATGAACTGACTATTCTTATAGGATGATATAAAAAATTGAATAAGCTAGTGTACAAGAAAGAACACTTTGATATATGGCAGGTATGATCATTATTTGTCCAGGGTACCTTGTCTTGCATTGTCTGTCATGAGTCAGTAGTTCTAAAATAGAATGGGAGTTTAGTACTGGTCCTTCCCAGGAATGATGGCTGGTAAACTGCCCATGGAATATGACTTGGTCTGCTAAAGGGCATTAAACTCGATAAAACCAATCAATAGTTAATTTCAAACAGCACCTCCTTATTTATAAGTTACAAAATAGAAAGTTTCATGAAACTAAACAAGGTTGTTTCATTATTGGGCAAACTAGTACTTGGCTTTACAACAAATTTCTTTTATTGAAGAAAGCAAATGGGTACTTGCGTATGTTTAGTTGACATGTTTCATTACGAGTAATTTTCTTGCTTGTTGATTTCAATGTAGAAAAGCACCTTTTTAGAAACTTTTGAACCAGAACAAATGGTTATGAAGAATGTGAGGTTGTTTTCAAATAGATAAGAAACCCTGGTTCCATTAGCTTACATACATCAATGAAAAATTGTCATTTATATAAATTTGTTTAACTTTTAGAACAGTCAAAGTCAAAATACATAAAAACAACAACATACACAACAAATTCTGATACCTATAAATAATCTGTTTTTTGCTTCTGTTGCCAGTTTGAATATTGTCAGTCTCACTCATCTACCTATATTATGTTAATTGTAGACCAAAACATCTTTTCCTTTATGCAAGGTAAAATGCAACAATTAGTTTGTATGCAAAATTTAACTAACTTGAAATAATGAAGTTTCTATTTATTTTAGCTGGTAGGGGTGTGGTTTGGACAGTGGGCAGTCAGACTGAAACTTGTTTGAAAATTTAGCATATAGGTTGGATAAAGGGGTGGGTGGAATAATTTGAAAAATGAAATGTGTGCATTGGAGAAATAACTGAACATTTTCTTTAACTAAAAAAAGAAAAAAACAAAAGAAAAAAAAGTTCAGTGCTCATACACATTGTGCATGGTCACTTTTTAATTAATTAATATGTCATTACTTCATCAAGTATATAATTATGAATTGAGAAAAAAGTACACGTCATGATTAGCAGTCATTTTGTCAGCTCGAGCTAGTATGAGATACTAGAAAGTTGAATGATAACAATGATAAAATGAATGAGGACTCATTGGGCTTTTTGGTGCTGGTGGAAAGTCAGTTTCTAGGTAGAAAAGATTGGCAGGTACTCAGTCAACTTTCAGGAGTTGGTGGAGTGGCCAGCTTGTGATGACTGGCTTTAAGTCGCTGGTGGAAAGTCAGTTTCTAGGTAGAAAGAATTGGCAGGTACTCAGTCAGCTTTCAGGAGTTGGTGGAGTGGCCAGCTTATGAGGACTGACATTAATCTTTTAGGTGCTGGGTGAAAGTCAGTTGGTAGAAAGAATTGGCAGGTACTCAGTCAGCTTTCAGGAGTTGGTAGAGTTGCCAGCTTGTAAGGACTCATTTAGCTTTAAGTTGCTGGTGGAAAGCCAGTGTCTAGATAGGAAAGAATTGGCAGGTACTCAGTCAGCTTTCAGGAGTTGGTAGAGTTGCCATCTTGTAAGGACTCATTTAGCTTTAAGTTGCTGGTGGAAAACCAGTTTCTAGATAGGAAAAATTGGCAGGTACTCAGTCAACTTGCAGGAGTTGATGGAGTGGCCAGCTTGTCTGGAAAACCAGAAGGTTTCAGGTATAATAATTAAATGATTAGCACACACTATATACTTGCAGCATCTGGTGAAATGGCAAGGAATAAGAATGAAATGATAGAATGTGCTGTATGTAGATTTAGTTCATTATTTGCAAGGGTTCCTTGACAAATATCCTCCATTTTTTCAGAATTCATTTTGAAAAAGATATTTAAGTTTTTGCGATTAAAACTGCACATTTTGATAATGTGTAAAATTGTTTCTTACAGTCTTGTAGCACATCATTCCAGACTTCCTCCTACACTGGTGAAAAAAGACTGTTCTGCCAGCTTGTCAGAACATGAATAAAACTTTTTTAATCACAGAATTTTGGACTGAACCAAAGTGATTGATTTGATTATACATAATTTAGGTAATGGTGAAAATGGCAAAATATTCAAGGTGACAATACAATCAAAAGGCAAGACATTATTTACTAGAAGTGCATATTGTTTGATGGTAAGTTACATGGAACAAAATAATATTGTTAATTTATCAGATTTTTGAGTTGTGTAAATAAATGCAGAGAAATAAATTTTAAAAAAGTGTTATGTTTGGTAAGAAAAACTAGAGAAGGCTTTAAACATTAAGATTACAAGCAAATGGGATTGGAAATCTAAGTCAGACCACATCCAGATATTTATATATATAATTATATGATTCTGTGCATATACATTTGAAACTCTGAATGAAAACAAAAAGAAGCATATATATTGCAAGTAGTATCCCATTTTAACCCTTTAGATAGGTTTTTATTGTCCATGACAGACATATGTAAGACTTGGATAGTGTACATTTTACATGAGAATACCACAATCTCTTCAGTAACAATAAAATGGTGGTACACCAGTTTCTCAGTCATGGTGCAAATCATGGGGCTTTTTGTGATCCTGTAAGGAGAGACTTACATTTGCTCTTGTGTGTACATCTGTCTGTCTGTCTGAAAAAAATTGTTGTGAACTCGGCAAAAAACTTTACAGCTTAGGGTTCTTAACATAACTGACATTAGGTTATGGAACTTGAACAGGAGTATATATCATGATGAGAGTTGTGCACCTTGGTTTTCATGTTCCCCTATGCCAAGGAATTACAGAGTTATGGCCTTTGATTGATTCAAAATATGTATATTTCAGCTTATGCCGCATTCTGAGGAAAAATAGTTGGGGAACTTGTGTCCAATGGCCAAAAGTTAATTCCATAGTTGTTGACGGGCCATAAAACTCCATTCATTCATTCATTCCAAAAGTTAATTTCTTGCTGTAACAATAACAGGCATGCTTTGGTTTGAGAAGTCTTGATTAGTTTTGTACTTTTGTAAGCTGTCTTATTGCTAGTTCTCATTTAAAAATACTCAAACCTTATTCGAGATATTTGAGATTGAACAATCTTTCCTTTTCAAAGCCCATGACATTCAGGTAACAATACTTAAAATCCAAAACAACTTCTCTTTTTAAAGTTGTATCACTTGAAATTTATTGGTTACAGGCATATCAGAAGTAGATAACCCTCAAACTTATTTTTGCAAAGTTATGCCCCTTTTACAACTTAGAATTTCTTGGTATATATGATCACCGGCAAGACCCCTACAAAGATTGTTGGTACCCATGTCGCTGGGGTCAAAATTAGCCCCATCCAAGGTGTCACTTGATTTTGCGTAGACTTACATTATAGGAAAAAACTTCTTAGACTAGAACTTAACTATTCTAAACTATTTACTTACATGAGATGGGTAGGTACTTCCCTGCCCCCCCTGCATGGACTGCCCCCCATCCCCCCTCAACCCTCTTCCACCATTCATAATAACCCCCCCCCCACCCCCCCAATCCATAACTCTTTTATCATTATTATTATTTTTTTTGAAAATAAATATGCAGGTACTTGACTCCAGAACTGTATAAAGACATATGAAATGTAGTAATAAACTGTTCAGCTTTCAGTAGTGTGAATTGGACAATTTTTAACCCTTGGATAAATGATCTGTTTTAAGATTCTATTAACAACTATCATATTAAAGAAATATAAAAAAGAAAATAGATTTAAAAGCAGTTTGACAGAGATTAAGAAAATATAACTTAAGTCTCCACTAGTGTATGATAAATTCTGTCATTCCTGTTAGCTACCGGCTTGCCTTAACAAAAAAATACATAAATGTGATGATGTTACTTCCCCTTTCAATCTTCACAGATGTAAATTTTCCTAAATATAAGCAAATGACAGTTCTGGTATTATGTAAAGGAGGAGACAACTGTGGTTTGTTTCTTCATTTTAAATCTCAAAAATATTTTGTAACTAAATGAAATGAAAAAACTGTTTTTTTAAACATTATGTGATCTAATTTGAGTATGTATTTCAAGAAAATGAGATTTCCTGGGCTATTTATCTTACAGCCTGCAATTTTTGCAATCCTAGAAAAATCAGTGTTTTTGAAACATGCAGAGATACCCAAAATTCATCTAAAAGATTGCTTTTAATTAAAGATCAATATAACAATGCTACCTTAAAAAGACTCAGACCCAGCTGCAGATTTTCCAAGTGAAAACATAGAACAATTTGATTAGAAGGTTTCCACTATGGTACACATAGATCATTAATGAAATAAAGTAATGAATATTGACTTTCCAGATAATTTAGAATCTGCCAGAAAAGGCAGTCTACAAAACAGCATAGTTTTCAATTAGTTTATATAGGATATTAATTGTTATTTATTAAAATACTTTTGTTCCTGCCAGCAGAAACATTAGACAGACTATAACAAGAGAATAAAATGAAATAACAAAATAAATAAACAATGAAATATGCATAGCCATATATTCGTTTGTATGAGATACTTAAAACAAGAAGATTTTATACTCCTTAAGCACTTGGAGTGGCTGAACCTAGCAGCAGGTCAGTCCCCTGGAAAACTGTAACCTGATATATCAATAAAGGTCCTAAGACAGCCTGCTAACAGTCAAGGGTATAACAATACCTTATGACATCACAATAAAACTGGCACAGTTCATTTCAAGGTATACAGCAAATAACTTGAGCTATGGTGATAAAAATCTAGATTATTGTGATCAAAGTGAAAATGACTTTGAATATTGACTCTGTTTTCATTGGTAATCTATATGCTAGATATTTTTAATGTTTCAAATACTAAGTATCTTGAAATCTAGAAACAGTTCACTCTGTCTGGAATATGCTGTTTCTTGAAACTCAGAAACTGTTTCATCTGTTTGTGTTTTGTGTGGATGATGCTGTGCAAGTAATTAATGTTTTATATATCTCCAAATCTTTTCATTAGGAAAACTAGTGTATCAGAGTACAAATTGTGTCATTTACAAGCAATTACGATATATATCAGATTGTATGTTAACCATATTGTTACATCCTTAGACTAAGTCTGTCAACCAGCAGTCTTAGTCGCAGTTTATATTTAACAAAGGGTTTGATGATATGGTTACTGTATGATATTGTTAAATATCTGTATTGCTTGGTTATGCTATGATGTAAATTGTGTGTTAACCATATTGTTACATGCTTAGACTAAGTCTGTCAACCAGCAGACTTAGTTGCAGTTTACTTATAACAAAGTATGTCATGATATTGTTACCATATATGTTTCACATCTGGATGGCTTGGTCATGCTTTAGGTATTGCAATACATTCCTTTTCTCAAATGGAAAGATTTGGAGATGTTTCAAACACCATTTACTCACAGAACATCATTTAAACAAACACAAGCAGACCAAACAGTTTCTGAATTTCAAGTAATAGTATTCCAAACAAAGTGAACTATTTCTAGATTTTAAGATACTATAGTATTTGAATCATTTGAAAAGCATCAAGCATAAAGATTATCAGTGAGGGCAGAGTCAATATTCATAGTCATTTTCATTTTGATCTTAATTGTGTCTGCTTTTCATCACACCTTAAATTATGTGTGGTATTCCATGAATTGAACTGCACTGATTTTAGTGTGATTAATCATGGCTCAATAATGTGGAAATCTTCAAATCTCAAATTGGGCCGAGATAAATGTTGAAGAACAAGGAATTGATGGATTTTACTTTGTAAACATTTACTAATTTTAAAGACTCGGATGACATGCTCTTAACCATCTTGTTCCTGGAAGCATCTTTTTCTAGCGATTTTCCTTGAAAACATTCAATGTCAACTTTATGTTAACAAGGTTTGGCACTTCTAGTTACAGGGCTATTCTGCAAAACATAGAAACTTTATTTGAAAATGTTCAGTCAAATTCCTGTAAAGCAGTCAAGGCTCTACTTGTCCTTGTCTGTTTGATTCCTAGAATTAGGGTTCTAACTACCTACAGTAGATTTACTCAGACATTAAGTAGATAAAGTAAGTTCAAGTGATTGTAGAACAACATGGACTGATGTAGAATTTGGACATCCATGGTGGCTTAGCTTGAATAACTCTTACAACTAGATACACAAGTGTTACTTCCTCTTGTCAGACAAATTTGCTGGAATGTCGGTCAATCGTTTTATGTTTCTTAAAATTCAGCACAACTGCTCTATGAAAGTTTGTTTTCATGTTTTGGATCTCAAATATGTGTTATAAATTCACTGTGCGGAGTAAAATATTTTATAGATATGACCTATTTAGAAAACAAGTCGGCTTATTAATGATTAATCATCTGCAATGTCAGCAGTCTTAGAAATATCAGAGTTTTATAAAACCCACTTAGATTATCCAGAACTCAAATAAAAGATTGCTTTTGAAAACTTGTAATGATGCCAGCTTGGGTTCAGATTCAGATACTGTTTTTTATATCTGAAATGTAGTAACGCTATTTTACTTGGGTACACTCAAATAATTGAAAGCAAATAACTTGATTGTTCAGAAATACTTAGACATTTCATGTTTAAAGTTACAGCTTGTTCTTAGTACTGCACCTTCCTAGGAATGATGCCTGCCTGTATAATTAGCAGAAATTAAGCTGAAGTGAAAAAAACTGTTTAAATTTTAAATGAAGTTGAAATGAGGGAGCAGATAGCAACAGGAACACTAAACCAAGCAGAAATGTTTGAATGGTTCCTTTTTGTATTTTAAGTGATTTATGCATCACTTAACCACTTTGAAATTTCATATCAGCATTTTAGTTTGAGCACACCCATTATCAAACTGGTACATGTAATTGTATACCGATTCTGAATCAGAAAACTAGCATATACTTTGCAATAACCATCTTACTTTTTCTACTGGTATATAAAGCATAAAATGTAATTTAACAAATTTCAAGTGAGTAATTTACATAAAATTATTGAAACTGTCAGGTTGACAAATGGACTTGCTTTTAATGGAAATGTAGAAGAAAAATTTAGAAACTGGAATCTGTCAACAATTATTGTTATTATACCCCCCAAAACGAAGTTTGTGGCATAACTATATAGGAGTCACCCAATGGTTGGTTGGGCGGGCGGTCGGTCCGGTGGTCTGTTGCAATTTCCTTGTCTGGAGCATAACTTGAAAACTAATGGTTGGAAGTCAAGCCAACTTCATACAATGGTCAAGCACAATGAGAGAAAGTGCAGTGTTCAAGAGTCATAACTCCATCTTCATTTTTTGCACAGTTATTGCCCTTTGTTTGTTTTTCTTGTCCGGAGTATAACTTGAAAAGTAATAGTTGGAATTCAGTGCAACTTCATACAATGGTCAAGCACAATGACAGGAAGTGCAGTGTACAAGAGCCATAACACCATCTTCACTATTTGCAGAATAATTGCCCTTTGTTGGTTTACTTGTCTGGAGCATAACTTCAAAACTAATGGTTGGAATTCAATGCAACTTCATACGATGGTCAACCACAGTGATAGAAAATGCAATGTACATGATGTACAAGAACCACAACTGTCTTTAATTGCCAACAACCATAACTCTATTTCAATTATTTTAAAAAGTATTCTGTTAGTAATAACTTCCTCAGTTCTGAAGCATTCTTGCAGGGGTATTAATCACATTTAATGATAGCTCTAGATTTCTTTAATTTGACAGTTTATTGTATTTAAAAGAACCAGATTAAATGTGAATATACCAATGTAAAAAGTTCTATGTCATATTAATCAGTTATACCACACCAAATCATTCAGTTACTCAGATTATTCTTATGTCAGTGAAGCTTTTTTTGAGGTGTTGGAAAAACTCAAACAGGTGGTTGATTATGAATAAATCCAACTGTCATTTAATGCACATGCAGTGATGTAATATTTGCTTTTAATCATAACAATATACTTTACACTTTAAAACCTACTTATTATCAAAACAGTGACTGATATTGAGCAACCTTGTCAATACAGAGGATGACAGACTGATGCATGGCACATTGATTCGTTCCTTTCAGTGACAAAATGTGTGTGTATCTGTATGAGTGTGTTTTTTTGTATTTTTCTTATTTTTTTATTTTTAGCTTTCCTGTCACGTAGTGACAGAGTGAGCTTTTGTGATTGCCTTTTGTCCGTCGTCTGTCATCAGTCAGTCCGTCCACAGTTTTTTAACACTCTGTTGGTCACATTTTTGCCTCAATTATCATGAAACTTGGTTAGGATGTTTGTCTCATTATTTTCTCATACGAGTTTGAACATGGGTTGTCTGGGTTGGAAAACTAGGTCACAGAGTCCAAATATAGAAAAACCTTGCTAACACTCTAGAGGCTACTTTTTCAATCCAAATATCCTGGAAATTTGTCAGAAAGGTTGTATCAATGATTTCTAGCACAGATTTGAATATGGGTCATCTGGGTTCAAAAACTAGGTCACAGAGCCCCAAAATAGAAAAATCTTGTTTACACTCAAGAGGTAACATTTTCAGTCTAAATATCCCGGAAATTTGTCAGAAAGATTGATTTGGTGATTTCTAGCTCAAGTTTGAATATTGGTTATCTGGGGTCAAAAACAAAGTCACAAAGCCCAAATATGGAAAAACCTTGTTAACACTCTAGAGGTAACATTTTCAGTCCAAATATCCTGGAAATTTGTCAGAAAGATTGTTTCAATAATTTCTAGGTCAAGTTTGAATATGGGTCATCTGGGATCAATTAACCAGGTCCATAGCAACTTTGTAAAAAGCAGTCATACTCAGGTGAGTGATACAGGGCCATCATGGCTCTCTTCCTCTATTTATTTTTAACTGACCACAGCTTTAAGTGCTTATGTTCAACTTAAGTGACCTGACTTATCTCTTGTCTTCCCAGGAATCTGTTAATTATGTTTAAAGATTCCACTGATTGATAGTTTAATTTGCAGATGTGTGCATTTTTTGTATAGTGGTGATAAGTATAGCAGTACAAGATACTGGAATTTGTTCAAGTAAAGTTAACATTTGAATCACTGCAGTTTAAGCATCACCTGTTCTTAGACTATTGCATCAGACAGTTGACTTTTAAAACAATATTAGGGTGACATTAAGATTCATTATAAATACTACTGCTGAGACCTTTTCAAGAGGTCAGTCCTATTAGATCTCAAACAACCAAAACTTGGGTCATTGAAGCGTTGCAAACTGTTACGCCTTTCTTACTTACTAGCCTTTATTTAGTAACTGATATTTTACGTATTTGATACATAGACACTTCTTCCATTAACTGGGGTCAAGGTCACTGAAGCTAAAAATAGATTTTTCTACATTACTTCAAATAGCCTTCTATATCAAGTTTACTTGCATGGACCTAAAGCCTTAGTTGAGGTTTGAATTAAATGGGTCAAGTTCAACAAGGCTTTCATAGATTTTCTCCTTTCTGTCATAGAGCCTTTATTTATTGACCAATATTTTATTATTTGGTTTATCAGCACCTTCCATGAACCTCTACCATTCACTGCGGTGAAGGTCACAAGGCTAAAAATAGATTTTTCTACTTTTTGTTATGGAGCCTTCATTTATTGACCAATATCTTTGAAATATTGTATCATGTATGGACCTCAACCACTGGGTGGGGTTTGATTTTACTAGGGTCAATGTAATGGTCACTGAGGTTAAAAAAGATTTCTCTACCTTTCGTGTTATTCTTGCAATTCATTCAGTTTGAACCAAACCTGAACTGACCTGATCCCATCATGTGTTCCAGAGGTATGGGGGCTAGATTAAGGCTTATTTTGCCATGTATGCAAAGCTTACACATCTTTGATAATCTTAACAGACCACTTGCCTGAGTCTTCATTTACTGACATGTATCTTAGATACATTGGTATGTTACAATGTATCACAGTTGCGAGCTAACCAACTGAGCCACAGAGACTTGTTACTTCCAAAATGTAAACTTAACAATATAAACTTAGTATCTACCCCATGTAAAACTTTGAATTATGTTGTGTTTTTGTAACTAAAAATGAGACAGTATCTTAATTATGTGGCTTCTGGTTATCAAGGAAATAATGTCAAAATTCTGTCATGTCCCTTAAAATAGTGTCTTTTCTACATTTTTGCAATAAATGTAACTGTCAGTCACTTTGCTGATTCAGTAATGTAATGGCATATGGGGAGATATTCAAGGGAGGAAATCAGGTAAAAACTGATTTCTGGAATTGTCTAATTTGGTTTTGAATTTATATTTACTTAGTATTAGTGTGTTTGTGTCTGCGTGTCTGTGTGTGTGTGTCTGTTTGGCTAAATGAATGTGTTGTTTTGATACACATTCAAATTGTCACTGGATGGAACAGCAGTGTGTCATGTATCAGTTGGCAAGACTGGGGCACACAGACTGACAAAGGTATTCCTGTATGGCGTCTGTGTGGCACTCACTTCAGTCCATGTAGTGTTTCAGGGGCTGCCAGTTGCATGTGGTTTTCATGTACAGATCTACTTCTGTGCATGTTGGCATGGAATCTGGATACCCTGGGTGTCAGTCCAGGCAGACGTTTGGGACTTTGGACCTCTTGTTACAGATGAAAAGTTGTGGCATTCTTTTTAATATTTCTTTATTAGTTCCAACAATGCAAGAACATAACAATGTTGTGGACTCCTTTTCTACACAGGTACAGTATATATTGTCATAGAGTATTTTAAAACAAGTATCAATAGGAAATAATGTGGTACAATGTATAATTTCTGTTGTTATAGCATATGCTGTTGTCACATTCCAGCCTTATTCACATTGTCAAAAAGAAAAGTGAAATTAGTTTTTGCTGGACTAATTAAAGTCGCATACATTTTTTGTGTGCTAGGATGTAGAGCATTTTTTTATTTGCAAAGCCTTTATTCTTCTACCTGCAGTTTATTTTATTTACTTGTTCTGCTGCATATTTAAGAAAAATACGATTTAGATGTTTTTTTGCCTCCAAAAGTAGGGCATATAGTTTTTAAACTGTCTGCCTGTCTGTCCATCCATCCCTCTGTCCTTCTGTCTGAAAACTTTATCATTGCCAATAACCTCCTTTCTAGTAAATTGATTGACTTCATACTTGGACAAGACCTTCCCGCTGAAATATTTGTTTGACCTTGACACCTAAATGAGGTCCAGTTGTCAAAAATACTTAATATTGGCCATAACTACCGTAAAACTAAATACGTTTGCACATAAAAATTCTTTGGGAGAACTGTGACATCTAAATGACCTTGACTTCAAAGGTCTAATTGTCAAAAAACTTTAACAGTGTCTATAACTTCTTTATTTATAATTTAATATATAGATTTACTTCATACTTGAACACAACAACCCATTAGACAAGACCTTCCCACTGACAAACATTTGTATGACTTTGACACCTAAATGACTTTGGTCACAAAGGTCCAGTTGCCAAAAAATTCTTTGTATTTACCATAACTACCATATAACGAAACAAATTTAGTTCATTTTTGCACATAACAATTCGTTCGGTGAAATCTTCAAAATGCATATATTTTTTTAACCATGACACCTAATGACCTTGACCTCAAATGTCTAATTTTAAAAAAACATTAACATTGTCTATAACTTCCTTACTAGTAAATGGATTTACTTCATACTTGAACATGACACCCGTTTGGACAAGACCTTCCCACTGGCTTATGACCTTGACACCTAAGTGTCCTTGACCTCAAAGGTCCAGTTGTCAAAAAATACTTAATATAAGACATAACTATCATATTATTGGACAGATTTAGTTCATGTTTGCTCATAACAAATCCTTGGGAGAAATCTTCCAAATACATTTATCTTTTTATCCTTGACCCCTAAATGACTTTGACCTTGTGCTGAAATTGTCAGAAAAAAGACAACCACACTTCTTTCGAATCAACAGATTTTGTTTCATGTTTGCACACAGCAGTCCTTATGGAGAGACTATGCAAACGACATTTATCTTTTTTTACCTTGACCCCTAAATGACCTTGATCTTTGTCAAAAACATTTGTTAAAAACAACTACTTTTTTGAAGGATCTACAGTTTAATATCATCAGGTTCTCGGCTCAAAGGTCAAAGCATCACTTCAGGGGCATTGTCATCTTTCAGTTACAGTTCATGTTTCCTTTTGAAATCCAACATTATACATAATTTCTTTGTTTCCTAAATTTTTAGTTCACTCTGTAGATTAACAGATCTTTATCATAAATCTGGAAATTCTTATATTTTGCTTTTTTCTGTTTACTTCGTATAGATATAATTGGGCAGTGACAGTCAATGCTTTTTTCTCTATAAACAGGTGCCTTCAGGTAGAAAAGCTAAATTTTCAAATTTCATAAACAAGATACATTTTCAATTGTTGGCTACATTTTTATTTTTCTACTCATTATAAAACACAGCATATGCTATAACCAATAAAATGATGACCCAGTGCAGTACTGAAGTAAGTCCATGTAAATAAAAATGGTTTTACTATAGAACTGCTCTCAGCCATCATAAAGTGGTTGAATTTTATTTTTTATTTTTCTTGAATCCATTTATTTTCTTTTTGTAAACATTTATTTTAGAAAAAGCTTGTCATTGTACTTGTACAATATATACTGTTGAGATATGGTTCTTTGAATAGGCAATGAACCTGATTCATAGAATCCCTTTTCAACTGTAATTTCAACCACTTTGCTGATAAGAGTTTCATTATTACTATTTGTGTTTATTTGATTTTTTCACAATTAACTAATGCATGTATTTCCTTACTATTGTTTCAGAATGACTCACAGAAATTTGTGACTGCAGATGATTTATTTTTCGGGAAGAAGAAAGAATTACCATCCTGTGACCTACAGAATACCGTTAGGGCCATTGTGGTTAGACGTTATAATCCAGAGAGCGACAATGCGATAGTGCGGTAATGCGATGATGACAATGCAAAAATGCGATGGCGACAATGCGATAACCCGATAGTGCGATGGCGACAATGTGATAGTCATATTGTACTGTCGCCATCGCATCATTGCATTGTCGCCATCGCACTATCGCATTGTTGCCATCACACTATCGCATTGTCACCATCGCACTATAGCGTTTTCGCATTATCGTACTGTCGTCATCGCATTATCGCACTGTCGCCATTGAATTATTGCACTGTCACCATCGCACTATCGCATTGTCGCCATCACATTATCGCACTGTTGGCATGGCACTATCGCATTGTCACGTTATCGCACTATTGCATTGTCGCGTAATCGCACTATCGCATTGTCGACTATCACCTTCCGGTACACATGCACACATAGTGTTTTTTTGTATGTACACAAGCGATTTTTACGAAATAAAAACAATTGCAGAAACATAAAATGGATGGCTTTATAATACGGAATACCATTAGGGCCATCGTGGTAAGACGTTATAATCCAGAGGGCGACAATGTGATAGTGCGATAATGTGATGGCGACAGTGCGATAATGTGATGGCAACAATGCGATAGTGTGATGGCGACAATGCGATAGTGCGATGGCGACAACGCGATGATGCGATGGCGACAGTACGATATGACTATTTCATTGTCGCCGTTGCACTATCGCGTTATCTCATTGTCGCCATCGCGTTATCGCACTGTCGCCATCACATTTTCGCACTGTTGCCATCGCATTATCGCACTATCGCATTGTCGCCCTCTGGATTATAACTAACCACGATGGCCCTAACGGTATTCCATAGTGACCTCTACAATATGCAGAAGATGTTCAGGAAACAGGTAGTAGGGGTTCTGCATTTTATAGGATTGAAAAATTAGTGTAAATGATACTAAATTATTAGCTCACCTGAACATGAAGCCTAGAACTAAAGTATTTACTTACATGGGATGGGTTTTTACTTCACTCTCCCCCTCCCCCAATGCATAGCCTCCCCCCATTAGACCTCCCCCCTCCAAAAAAGAAAACAAATCTTGCAGGAATAACCCCTGCAAACCAATTATTTAGCTCACCTGAGCATGCAGTGCTCATGTGGGCTTTAAGAATCAGTGATTGTCCATCGTCTACAATTACTTCAAAGGACATCTCTTAAACCAGCAGGCCAAATTTGATAAAACTTGCCAGGAATTTTCCTTGTATAAAGCTCTATCAAAATGCTCAAATAGTTTTGGTCCATTGCAGATCTAGGTCACAGGAGCTAAAAAATAGATTTAAAAAGTGAAAATTAAAAAAAATCTTTTTCTCTGAAACTGGAAGGCCTAGAGCTGAGATATTTGATATGTAGCATTGGCTTGTGGTCCTCTACCAACTTTGTCCAAATCATGGACCCAGGATCAAAATTGACCCACCCCAGGGGCCACATGATTTTACATAGGCTTTTATGGAGAAAACTTCTTAAACCTTATTGTCTGAAACCAGAAGGCTTTGGGCTAAGATATTTGGTATGTAGCATTGTCAAGAGGACCTCTACCAAGATGGTTCAAATCATGGCCCCTGGGTCAAAAATGGCCCAGCCCCAGGGGGTCACATGTTTTACATAGAGTTATATAGGAAAAACTTTCAAAATCTTCTTGTCCGAAACCACAAGACCTGGATTTTAGATATTTGGTATGTGAAGAAAGTAGTTGCGGTTGTTTTCAGGTGAGCAATAAAAGGGCCATCATGGCCCTCTTGTTTTTTCACTTGGGCCTCTTGTTTAACTTAGCTTATAATTTATTACCCAACACTGAGAAAAGTTGAGCATGCTGTCCACAGACATGTCTTGTTTTTAATGTAGAATTGCATTGTTCAAATAAAGTCCATTGGGTCAAACTTGGCCCTGCCACTGTCCTCTTCATATGAAATACAAGATTTTAATTTAAAAAATATCTTCATTTGCTTCTGATGTTTTCTCAAGAGCAGACCCAAAGTCAAAGTATTAACAAAGGTTAACATTGAACTGTCTTTCAAATTATTTTTTAATGGGACAGAAAAAAAACCCCTTAAATCTTAATAACTCTTAAGTCTTTCCTTCTTTCCTTCTTTCTTTCATTCTAGCTTTCATTTTCTTAAAGTGTGTAATAATTCAATCCTTAAAGATGTATACATTACTTCAGTCAAGCAGAAGGGAAGCATGCAGGAAGGAAAGTAGAAAGGAAAACAAACTATTACAATGTAGGTTTTGCAACTAAAAAATCATGTTGATTATAGATGCTGCTATAATGATCATTAAATGTTAAGTTCTCTTATCTTACACTTGCATCTTTTACTTCAGAATAAAGTTGTTGAAGACACAACATGTCAATGACACCAAACAGTTGATGATTGACAGATAGCGGTGGCAGTGCCAACATAAAACCAGTAGTGACCAATTAGAATGAAAGTTTTGCTACTAAAAAATTGTTGATTACAGAATGATGTTGTTATACTGATCATTAAATGTTAAGTTCTCTGACTTATCTTACACTTGCATCTTTTACTTCAGAATAAAGTTGTTGAAGACACAACATGTCAATGACACCAAACAGTTGATGATTGACAGATAGCGGTGGCAGTGCCAACATAAAACCAGTAGTGACCAATTAGAATGAAAGTTTTGCTACTAAAAAATTGTTGATTACAGAATGATGTTGTTATACTGATCATTAAATGTTAAGTTCTCTGACTTATCTTACACTTGCATCTTTTACTTCAGAATAAAGTTGTTGAAGACACAACATGTCAATGACACCAAACAGTTGATGATTGACAGATAGCGGTGGCAGTGCCAACATAAAACCAGTAGTGACCAATTAGAATGAAAGTTTTGCTACTAAAAAATTGTTGATTACAGAATGATGTTGTTATACTGATCATTAAATGTTAAGTTCTCTGACTTATCTTACACTTGCATCTTTTACTTCAGAATAAAGTTGTTGAAGACAAAATTTGTCAATGACACCAAACAGATGATGATTGACCGATAGTGGTGACAGTGCCAACATAATACCAGTAGTGAAGAAGTCATGTGCAATGTGGTAAGTTAGGCTTTTTTGACAGATGTCATCTAACCATTAACATATGAGAGTAACTGTGGTAACTCCACTTTACTGTACTGTTAATACGTAAATGGAGGTTGTACACGCCTGCCCGTTCTCTCTATTGTGAATTCTTCTGTGCAAGCCTAGTGTGTCACGTGGGTCTGTCATTGAATGAATGATTATTGTAACTTATTATCATATATAGTCAGTTGGTTATGTGTACAGACAGACAAACAATATTAATGTAAAAAAAAACCAATTCTAATTTTTAAAAGTTTGAGAAAAGATGACATTAAGTTAAATAATAGCAGAAAATAAAGAAAAATAACAGTAAAATACTTCACATCTAAAATTATTTATAAACACATATAAATGTAACAAAATTAAATAAATTACATAAAATGAAATAAGTTAAAACACATTGAATAAATTAAACTAAATGTAAATGTGCAAAAACATAAAAATAAATATGCAAAAACATAAAAATATATTAAAATAAAACCTGTTGCACAAAAAAAAACAAATTATTCATTTAACTAAGATTTAAAACATAAAGTTATTATCAATCAAATGTTCTCTGAAAACAAAAATGCAAATATAATGTACAATATAAACTTATAAGGGTGCTGTTTGACTGTCTGTACAAATAGAAAAACTATTAAAATTGAAGTTTTTTCTGAATATATATTTTTTGCTCATCATTTTAATAAAGATGTTCTTTTTTTTGTTTCATAACAAATTAGTCTGTTTTTGGCTTTAATTTACAAATTATTTTAAAACATTATTAGGAATGAGGTCATACATTTTGTTGTGTACTTGTGTGGACATACAGGTTTGTGTGGTGGAAATTTTCAATTGAGAGACTGACTGAAAAGCTCCATGTCTTGTAACTTAAATTCAGCTAGTTAAAAAACTGCTTCAGTCACTGATATCTCACTGTTAACATATGAAATACTGTACTTGCCAATAAGGAGCATCAAACAGAATAAATGAGAATATTTATTACTTTTTGAGTGACTTAGCTAAATCAATAACAAGGGATATTAGTCCTTGGTGATCTGTAGAAAATAATTTCAGATTTAAAACATTTTAATTTTAATTAATTAAAGTGTGACCATAGGTTAAAAAAGATACAATAAACAAGGTATTATTTAAGGTAAATAGAAGAGAATGGAATAATTTATGAGTTTTGAGAATAAATACAGGTATTTATTTTATTTTTTCCTATGTAAGGTGCTATTGAAATTTACATACATTTTTGAATCATATAATGTTAGGAAGTTAGACAGTCCTTGAAATTATTTTTAGCTATTCTAATGTAAGCATTCAATTCAGATTATATGCAGCAGTTTTAAGGATGTCCTCATTACAGCATTTGTGATTCTGTGTCTTATTTCTTATAATCATCTCTTACTTTGCCTGCCAGCTGTAAAAGCACATTTGTATGCTTGCCAGGTAGTTGAATACAAATGCCAACACCAAACATACAAGGTCAGGCGCAATCACAAATTACTCATCAAACACATTCAAGGCAGACTTTCTACCCCTAAAATATACATGAAGCACTTATCTGCCAAACTTATCTTCCTCCTTCATATATATCAAGCCTACCTGGCTCCCCTCCTCTGTACTTTCATCCCCACTATGTATACATCAAACCCAGGTCTGCTAGGCTAACCTCCCAAGTTTATAAAAAGGCATTCACTGACAGAGTCTATCCCCCTCTCTCTAGTATAAATGAAACCCATGCCTGTCAGGCTCTATACCCTTCATTGTGTACATGAACTCCAAGCCTTCTAGGCTCCTCAAAACATGAAGCCAATTCCTCCCAGGCTTCTGTCCCAAAGTACACATGAAGCTTATGCCTCCCAGGCTTCTTTACAAAAGTAGACATGAACCCATGCCTCCCAAGCTTCAGTCCAAAAGTATTAATGAAACCCATGCCTCCAACCTTTCTGTCCCAACCATGCTTCCCAGACTTCTGTCTCAAAGTGTACATGAAACCCATGCCTCTCAGGCTTCTGTCTCAAAGTGTACATGAAACCAATGCCTACCAGGCTTCTGTGCCAAAGTGTAGATGAAATTAATGCCACCAAGGCTTCTGTCCCAAAATGTACATGAAGCCCTTGCCTGCCAGGCTTCTGTCTCAAAGTGTACATGAAACCCATGCCTCTCAGGCTTCTGTCTCAAAGTGTACATGAAACCAATGCCTACCAGGCTTCTGTGCCAAAGTGTAGATGAAATTAATGCCACCAAGGCTTCTGTCCCAAAATGTACATGAAGCCCTTGCCTGCCAGGCTTCTGTCTCAATGTGTACATGAAACCCATGCTTCCGAGGCTTTTGTCTCAAAGTATACTTGAAACCAATGCCTACCAGGCTTCTGTGCCAAAGTGTAGATGAACTCTATGCCCACCAGGCTTCTGTCTCAATGTGTACATAAAACCCATGCCTCCCAGGCTTCTGTCTCAAAGTGTACGTGAAACCCATGCCTACCAGGCTTCTGTGCCAAAGTGTAGATGAAATTCATGCCAACAAGGCTTCTGTCCCAAAATGTACATGAAGTCCATCCCTCCCAGGCTTCTGTCCCAAGTACACATGAAGCCCATGCCTCATAGGCTTCTACCACAAACCCATGCCTCCCACCTTTCTGCCCCAACCATGCTTCCCAGACTTCTGTCTCAAATTGTACATGAAACCCATACCTCTCAGGCTTCTGTCACTAAGTAATAATGAAGCCGCCTCCTAGGCTTCTATCACAAAGTGAACATGACATCTATGCCACCAAGGCTTCTGTCCCAAGTACACATGTAGCCCATGCCTCCTAGAGTTCTATCACAATGTGTACATGAAGCCCACACCTCTCAGGCTTCTGTCCTAAAATGTTTGTTAAATGTATGCCTACCAGGCTTCTGTCTAAAAGTGTACATGAAGCCCATGCCTCTCAGGCTTCTGTCACTAATTATACATGACGTCCATGCTGTCCAGGCTCAAAATCATTTTTGTTTCACTTCTGTTTTTAAATGTAGTGCAGATGCTGGATTTTGAGGACTGGTTTTGCTTTGTTATTTAGACAGAATTTTAATGATACACATTTGAATATAGGTGCTGCATATTGATGAGTATTTTAGCCACTTGTTAACAAAACTTATCAAATATCCGTGTAGGTTGTGCATTTTATGGTCCATTTTGGAACTCATTGTTGATGAAATTGTCAGCTAAGTTCTGTAGTTTAAGTGTAGGTTTAGCACTTTAAGGACTGTTTCAACCACTTATTTTTTCCAAAATTTTCTGATAGATTCTGTAATTAAAGTTTAGGCTTCGCATTTTAAGGACTGTTCTAGCTACTCAAGTGATGGTTGTTATGTACTCAAGTTTAAGACAAAAGGTATCTTCTCTTTTCGCTCTAGAATGTTAATGTGTGTGCTTCATGTTAAGGACTATTTGGCAGAACAAAAACTTGGTTTTAATGATGTATTCAGTCAAGGAACACTCAAGGTTTTTAAGCTTCCCGAAGGGCGAGCAAATAGTTGCTGCTTTGTCCGTCCATCCATCCCGTTGGTCCATCCGTCCGTCCGTCCCTCCGTCATAATTTTGTCCAGAGCATAACACAAAAACTATGAGTTATCAACTTGAAACTTTATTAGTAGATAGATCTCATTGATGAGCAGTGCAGTGCACAAGAACCATAACTCTTGCTTTATTAATTTTTGAGTTATTGCCTTTTGAAATTTCTCATACTTATTTTTTGTCCGGGGCATATCTCACAAAGTATAAGAGATATAAACATGAAACTTTATTGATAGATAGATCTCTATGAGGAGAATTGCAGCGTGCAAGAACCATAACTCTTTTGCATAATTTAGGAGTTATTGCCCTTATTTTTCATACTTTAAAAAAAAATACATATTAAACAATAGCCCTTTTGGAATTGGCATTTATTGGGGGAGCATCCATCAGGTCTACCGATTTCTTGTTTAATCTGTTGGTCACACAAATCTGTTTGAGTAATGCATGATTTTTGTGAAATTACATTAGTGTTGCTGTATTTTGGAAAAAAGTTCTTTAAAAAAACTGCCAGTGATGTTTTTGGGGATCATTCAAGGACTATATCAAGTAAGTTCATACATTGTGTAATTAGAACAGCATTATTTATGTTTGTTTAATGGTGATGTAATCATGAAGAACTTTGAATTTCAAGTGTTTTGTTCTAGAGACAACAGCCTCTCTACCGGATGTGTATTTGTTTTTTATTTGAATGTTCTAAATGATAAGAAAAAATTTGCTAATAATGGCATTTTTTAAAATTTGTTTGTGAATTTGTTAATATTAACCCTTGAAGCAGTTATTAGAAAAACTTCATCCAAATTGAAACAGAATAGTAAGTTTTCTAATTAAGGTATGTTTGGCTGGTCCATTTGAAAAGTACTGAAAACCAACTTGAGTATATAAATATTGGGGTTCTTTCTCAAAGTCACTTATGTTTCTTTACAATTTATAGAATTTTAGTATAAGCCTTAACCAGTTGTAAGAGTTATTGTTACAGCCAGGTCAAAAGTCTAGAGGTTAAAAATCACTTTAAATAACTAAATTAGTTGTTTTCAAGGTTAATAATCATTTTTTAATTGATGCATAGTCTATCATGGTCAGAGTTATGGGTCTAAGATTTCAGACAGTTGTCATTGCATAGCTAAGAAAGACTTACGGTTAGTGGACTAATATATTTTCCTGTCTGTATTTCCTGGCTGTGGGTTGAGTTGTTGTCTCCTCAAAGTGCAGGCAGGATTTTGCACTCTTTCAGATTCAAGGCCTGTCTGAGTGCCTGCTTCATTGATTGAGACTACCAACTATCGACACCATCGAGGGATCCAGTGTCTATATGCCCGCTAGAAGGAGTCGTATTGGGATGGCCTGTCTGCTGCCCTGTGCTGGCGGGGTGGATGGAGTATGGTTGTTCTGGGTGTGTTGAGAGATATGGGGATGGCGAAGACAGGATTTGTTTTTATTTCAGGTTGAGGGTCTCGCAGCTGTTATTGTGTTCATCTCTTTGTCCGTAATCATCTGTTTGTTTCCCTTTAAGGCTGTCTGCATCCCTGTCCCATTTGTCAGTTGTAAAAAAAATCTCTTCTTCAACCTGGTTAACAAAATAAACAGTCATTATAATTATGAAGAGGAGTAATGCCCATTAATCCAGTCACTTTAGGTTAGTGTACTAATCAGTTTTGCTTTCTTTCAGATTCAAGACCTGCCTTAAACAGTTCTACAAGAAGGCAGTTGGTGTACCAGCCTGATTGAATCTACAATAGGCAGGATATTGTGAACACTCTATGTTCGATTTGTTTTTATTATTCTTGTAATTCATGGTTACCTTGTTCTGTTAGCATCCAGTAAATCTTTGAGTTCTCTTGCAGCAAACTTGTAATATTTATTTTCCTATTTCCCCATTTTGTTGTTGATAGTAGGAAATTACAATGTTCAGTTAAGGCTTTTACTTCAAGAGAAATTGTTCAGAATTTTTAGGTTGAACTAGGGGCTAAATTAACGATCTTGATTGATAAAACAGCATATTCCTTGTAAGTTAATTTTTATTATATGTCAAGGGATTGGTGCAGGACTGGACCAAGTCAAATTGAATTATGAAGGCACTTGCTACTGTCTTGAGCAAGCCCTTGATATCTATATCTTGTCATTCTTAGTGTGTGAGGTCACAAGTTTTATCAAGTATTAATTAGTATAACACTATATAAATATATTAATTCTAAGGTTTAATTAACTGATCATTAGGATAGGGGTGGAAGTTATTCAATATATATGGCTGTTTCAGATTGGGGTTTTAATTCATCTGATTTGCTAAATCAAAATCTCCTAGGCTTTTATCAGTTTTAAGTGAGTCTCAGTTCTTCTTTAAAAAGTAGAGGGGTTTTTAAGTCGAGGTCAAAGTTTAAAAAAAAGCATTTGAGATTTAGGAATTCTAGTATTTTATACTGAAACAGTAGGGATCAAAGATTAATGATTTGCTGACAAATGGACTTTTAGCTTCAAGTCTGATTGGCTGTATATTTACCATTCATTATACTGTTGTCTCAAGTGTAGGTGTCTGGTAAACATGTTTTAAGTTACTGTTATTGTATGCCTTCTTTAAATTTTAGATTTGAATACTCATCAAATAGCAATGTTACATGTTATGTTTCATGTTTTAGAAGCTGTTGTTAATGGCCTGCTAGCTTGCCACAGATTTTTGTGAACTTGTATTATTATTTATTTTTAAGGCATCTACCAATGTGGTATCCAGTCAGTCAGTGTAATGAGAAAATGTCTGGTGTTTATTGAAGAATATGCCAGAATGCTTCAGGGAAAAAAGAGACTTGTGTCAACAATACTCGGCTTTGGGAGATGTTGATAAAGTGGAACAGATTCTAAATACAAGGCGTGAGTATAAGAAAACTTATCAATTAAAGTTTGATAAAAAAATCTGCTAAAAGCTATTATAAATTTTATCATACAGGTGACATAACCAAGTAGTTTGGTGTCAAAGTTTATTGCACTGATAATAAAAGGGCTTATTTACTAGGAACATTATTTGAGAATGCAAAACTCATTTCCTGTTTAAGAACTTAAGATTACATCTTCAGAAATTTTCATTTTACCATTTTCTTTTATTTCTTTTCTTAATCTGATATTTCTTTGGCCTTTGAAAATGGCATTTGAAAATGTTTTTAGTAACTGTTAGCTGTAGACCTGAGATATTTGGTAAGCAGCATTTTATAGTTAGTTAGCCTCTACAAAGATTGTTGTAATTATTTCATTAGGATGAAATTAACCCAGCCAAGGTGTCACTTGCTTTAAATTGAGTTTGTGTAAGAAAAAAATTGAAAATCTTCTTTTCCGAAACTGTGCCCCAAAGCTAAGAATTTCTATATTCCACTTTTTGAAAAGTGGAGCTATTATCATGACCCTGTACTCTGTGTTGATGTCAGTTAACCTTTTTGTTTAAGTCCATTTCCAAGACTGTGAGTATCAAAGCTATTCACTTCAAATTTGGAATACTTATTCACTATCAAAATGAAACACCTTTTCTAAAATCAGATAACCCTCAGATTTTTTTTGGTAAAGTTATGCTCCTTTTTCGACTAAGAATTTCTTGGTTAACTCTTTTCTTAAGATCCATTTCTCAAAAAGTGTCAGAGATATATTCATTTCAAACTTGGAATTCTTGATCACCATGAAGACCCCTACCAATATTGTTTGTACCCATGTCTCAGGGGTTAAAATTAGCCTCACCCCAGGTGTCACTCATAAATATTCTTATGACAAAGCACAAAGCCTAGAACTAAAGTATTTACTTACATGGAATTGGTTTTTACTCCCCCATACCCATGCATGGGACCCCCCTCCCCATCAGACCCGTCCCCCTTACCACATACAAAAAGAAGAAAAAAATTCTTGCATGAATAAATCTTGAGCGATCCTTGGCCATCATGACCCTCTTGTTTAATAGATTATATTTGATGTTTTCAAACCTGTAAACTTTTTATGCCCCCGAAGGGAGGCATATAGTTTTTGAACCGTCTGTCCGTCCGCATTTTTCTTGTCCGGTCAATAACTTTGTTATTATAAGGTGGATTTCAAATTAACTTGGCATAAATGTGTGGCACAATTAGACGACGTGTCATGCGCAAGACCTTGGTCTCTAGCTCAAAGGTCAAGGTCACACTTAGGCTTCAAAGGTCATTTTTGAGATAATGCAGTGATGGTTGTGTCCGGTCTGTATCTTTGTCATTCACGATTGGATTTTAAAATAACTTGGCATAGATGTGTGTCACATTATGACGACGTGTCTTGCACAAGACCTGGGTCTCTAGCTCAAAGGTCAAGGTCACACTTAGGTTTCAAAGGTCAATTTTGAGATAATGCAGTGATGGTCATGTCGGGTCTGTATCTTTGTCATTCACGAGTGGATTTTAAAATAATTTGGCATAAATTTGTTGCACATTATGACGACGTGTCATACACAAGACTTAGGTCTGTAGTTCAAAGGTCAAGATCACACTTAGGCCTCAAATATCATTTTTTTCATGATAATGCAATGATGGTTGTGTCTGGTCTGTTTCTTTTTAGCTCACCTGGCACAAAGTGCCAGAGTGAGCTTTTGTCATACCCCAATGTCCGGTGTGCGTCGTGCGTCGTGAGTCGTCAATAATTTCATTCAAACAACATCTCCTCTGAAACCACAGGGCCAAATTCAATGAAATTTGCATTGGATGTTCCTGGCATGAAGCTCTTCCAAAATTGTTCAAAGAATTCAATTCCATGCAGAACTCTGGTTGCCATGGCAATTAAAAGAAAAAACTTTAAAAATCTTCTTCTCAAAAACCACAAGGCCTGGAGCTTAGATATTTGGTATGAGGCATCATCTAGTGGACCTTTACCAAGATTGTTCAAATAATGACGCTGGGGTCAGAACCGGCCCCACCCAGGGCTTACTTGATTTAACATAGAGTTACATATGGAAAACTTAAAAAATCTTCTTGTCAGAAACCACAACACATGGAGCTTGGATATTTGGTATACAGCATTGTCTAGTAAACCTCTACCAAGAATGTTCAAATTATGGCCCCTGGGTCAAAACTGGCCCCACTCCAGGGGTCACATGTTTTACATAGAGTTACATAGGAAAAAACTTTAAAATCTTCTTGTCAGGAACCACAAGGCCTGTATCTTAGGTATTTGGTATATATGTTCAGCATTATCTTGTAGACCTCTACCAATATTGTTCAAATCATGGCCCCTGGGTCAAAATTGGCTCCACCCAAGGGGTCACATGTTTTACATAGAGTTATATGGTAAATTCTTTAAAAATCTTCTTGTCAGAAACTGCAAGGCCTAGAGCTGAGATATTTGGTATGAGGCATCATCTAGTAAACCTCTACAAAGGTTGTTCAAATTATGACCCTGGGGTCTGAACTGAGCCAGCCCGGGGCTGACCTGATTTACATAGAGTTATATAGGGAAAACTTTAAAAATCTTCTTGTCAGAAACGGCAAGGCCTGGAGCTTAGATATTTGGTATGAGGCATCATCTAGTGAACCTGTACAAAGATTGTTCAAATTATGACCCTGGGGTCGGCACTGACCCCGCCCAGGGCTTATTTGATTTACATAGATTTATATAGGGAAAACTTTAAAAATCTTCTTGTAAGAGACTACAAGGCCTGGAGCTTAGATATTTGGTGTTGAGCTTTGTCTAGAAGACCTCTACTAAGATTGTTCAAATCATGGCCCCTGGGTCAAAATTGGCTCCGCCCCCAAGGGGTTACTTGTTTTACCAAAAACTTAAAAAATCTTTTTGTCACAAACTGCAAGGCCTGGAGCTTAGATATTTGGTAGTATGCACTGTGACCACAGTGGGGTCATCCCCTCTCCCCTGGGGGTTACTCTCTCTGGACTGTGTGTACAGCTTTTCATTCTGATTTCAAAAATGTCATTTCATGACCTATATTTTGACCTACTGACCTACTTTTTGTTTTTGGAGCTATGGCAATGAAATTGCATTGGTCCATTTCTGTGATATGCATCATTACATTCATAAAAATTTCTTTCATATTTGAACCCAGGTGACTGCTTTAGGGCCATTGGCCCTCTTGTTCATTTATGGATAGATTTTAAAATAATTTAGCATAAATTTGTTGCACATTATGACGACGTGTCTTGCACAAGACCCAGGTCTGTACCTCAAAGGTCAAGGTCACAGTTGGGCTTCAAAACCTCATTCTCATTATAATGCAGTATGCAGTAATGGTTTTCTTTGATAATTTTGCACCTTATTTAAAAGTTTACTGATTAAATTTTTGATAATTATATGTCAGAATGACAAATCTTTTACTGTAATTATTTTATTTCATACATAAAATAAAATATCCATATCCTTGACTAAGACATCTACATTTCAGAAAAGGTAAACCTTAATAGACATGGAGAATGCAGAATATATCTTACAAATATTATGTTATTAAAGACTTTGTGTCTACTAATATCTTATTTAAGTGCCAGTGCTTAAACCTAAAGTCCTTGCATTTGCATAGGCCACTTAATGAGATGTACTGAGGTCAAGTTTACTCTTTCGACTTCAAATGCCTTCTGTCTAAAAATTGGGTGTTGGGGGCATATGTCTGTTTACAATGACAGCTCTTGTTCAGCTTCAGCAATACATTTGAGTCTGAATATCATTAGTTTTAACTTTTCATCTGTACATTTTTGTGTCGCCTGTTACAAAGTAGCGGCGACATATAGGGATCACTTCTCCGTCGTCCTTCTGTCTGTCTGTCCGTCACAAAACTTGTCCGGCGTTTTGGCCGAATAATGATTTTTTTGTTGCAGGCTTCACAGTAGCTGCGACATGCTACAAAGTAGCAATGACATATAGGGATCACTTCTCTATCATCTGTCTGTCTGTCTGTCCTTCACAAAACTTGTCCGGACTACTCTTCAGAAACTACTGGTGCAATTTCATCCAAACTTTACAGGAATGATCAGTACCAAGTCTAGTTGTGCATATCATCAGCATTTTCCAGTTCAATGATTTTTGTCAGAGTTATGGCCCTTTAATGATTTTTATTTTTAAAGTTTGTCCAGACTACTTCTCTTATACTACTAAAGCAATTTAAATGAAATGTTGTAGGATTGATTGGTACCTCAAGTACTTGCGCATGTCTAACAGGTTTTTTGGTTGAATGATTTTGGCTGAGTTATAGCCCTTGAATAAAAAAAATGCGTTTTAGCCTACAGACTGTCCAATCACCTTTCAATACTACTGTTTAATTGGCTATCATCATGCGACACATGTAATCACTGATTGCCCTTGTTACATTCACAGGTTACATTTACATTTACATTGTAATACACTCTAAAATATGAGTTGCCAGAATATGTACTAATCACTTCTTCTGTTGGGCTTTATTGCATTTCATTATTATCATTTTGCATTTTTACAATCATTTACATATCAGTAAATAAAGATATTGAAAAAAAATACATGTCGAAAATTTTGTATTTGTATGACATTAAGACATATTTAATGTGGGCAGTGTCAGAATTCAGATCATTAAATTATGTAATCACTGAAAACTTGTAAACCCAGCTTTCTACCATTTTCCACCAAAATCGGAGGCCTGGGGGGCACAATTTTTGTGTGCGCGTTATGTACCAGACAATGTGTTGTTTGGCTCAAATGAACCTGAAAAATCAATGCGCGCGTTATACATGACTGCACGTTATATATGGCAAAATACGGTTTTCCATCCTCTGACAAGATAACAGGTGGTGTGTAATTTGCAGTCAAAATTAACAGATAAAATCAAAGTGTTTCCGTTTAGTTTATGAAGTCTTTATTTTGCTCTAGCACTAATGTCAGTAAGACAGTAGAAACATTGAAATACCTGTAGATTTTATCTACTAGGCATGTGGAACACGTTTCTGAACAATATGAAGACTATTATTGAAAAGGGAAGCAAACAAAATGATTGTGATTTTAGAAAAAAAAATAAATAGAAAGAAAAAGACAATTGTACTACACTCATAGAGGGCAACAGATTGACCAGAATAAGATGATGTAATTTAAAATTACTTGATGGGACAGTAAAAACAACATAAATCTTAATAACTCTAAGTCTTTCCTCCTTCCTTTCTTTCTAGTTTTCATTTTTAGCTCCATTTTTCAAAGAAAAAAGTGGAGCTATTGTCATGACCCCATTGTCAGCATCGGCATTTGTTAACCTTTTTGTTAAGGTCCATTTCTCAGAAACTAGCAAAGATATTTACTTCAAACTAGAAATACATGTTCACTATGAAAATGCGACACCATTTCTCAAAGATAACTCAAATTTACTTTTTCAAAGTTATGCCCCATTTTTAACTTAAAATTTCTTAGTTAAGCTTTTTGTTAATGTCCATTTCTCAAAAAGTGTCAAAGATATTCCATTCAAACTTGGAATACTTGATCACTAGCAAGACCCCTGCAAAGATTGTTTGTACCTATGTCCCTGGTCAAAGTTAGCCCCACCCCAAGGGTCACTTGATTTTGCTTAAACTTACCAGTATATATAAGAAAAAGACTTCTTTAGCCAGGAAAAGTGGAGTGTGCTGTCTGCAGACAGGTCTTGTCTTAAAGTCTGTAATAATTCAATCCTTAGACAAAGATGTGTACATCATTTCAGTTAAGCAGAAGGAAAACAAGCAGGAAGGAAAGTAGAAAGGAAAACACAAAGGAACAAATGAACATACAATTTTATAATAATGAATGAATGAACAAAAAATAAATTTGAAGTTGTATACAATTACAATGAAGGTTTTGCTACTAAAAAATCGTGTTGATTATAGATGCTGTTATAATGATCATTAAATGTTAAGTTCTCTGACTTATCTTACACTTGCATCTTTTACTTCAGAATGAAGTTGTAGAAGACACAACATGTCAGTGACACCAAACAGATGATGATTGACAGATAGCAGTGACAGTGCCAACATAATACCAGTTGTGAGAAGCAATATGGTAAGTTAGGTTTTTTTTCCTCTAACAGTTCACATATGAGAGTAACTGTGGTAACTCCACTTTACTGTACAGTTAATACATAAATGGAGGTTGTACACGCCTGCCCAATAGTTCTCTGTCGGAATTTTTCTGCGCAAGCCTAGTGAGTCACATGGGTCTGTCATTGAATGAATGATTACTGTAACTTATTATCATAGTCATTTGGTTATGTGTACAGACAGACAAACAATATTAAAGTAAAAAAAAACAACTCTAATTTTAAAAAGTTTGAGAAAAGATGACATTAAGTTAAACAAAAAATAAAGAAAAATAACAGTAAAATACTTCACATCTAAAATTATTTATAAACACATATAAATGTAATAAAATTAAATAAACTACATAAAATGAAGTAAGTTAAAATACATTGAATAAATTAAACTAAATTTAAATGTGCTAAAACATAAAAATAAATAAAAATAAAACCTGTTGCACAGAAAAACACTAAAATTATTAATTTAACTAAGATTTAAAACATAAAGTTATTATCAATCAAATGTTCTCTGAAAAACAAATTGCAAATAATATGTACAAGATAACCTTATAAGGGTGCTGTTTGACTGTCTGTACAAATAGAAAAACTATTAAAATTGAAGTGTTTTTCTGAATATATATTTTTTGCTCATCTTTTTAATAAAGATGTTCTTTTTTTTGTTTCATAACAAATTCGTCTGTTTTTGGCTTTAATTTACAATTTATTTTAAAACATTATTAGGAATGAGGTCATACATTTTGATGTGGACTTGTGTGGACTTACAGGTTTGTGTAGTGGAAATTTCAATTGAGAGACTGACTGAAAACCTCCATGTCTTGTAACTTAAATTCAGCTAGTCAGAAACTGCTTCAGTCACTGATATCTCACTGTTACATATGAAATACTGTACTTATCAGTAAGGAGCATAAAACAGAATAAATGAGGATATTTATTACTTTTTGAGTGAGTTAGCTAAATCAGTATCAAGGGATATTAGTCCTTGGTGATCAATAGAAAATAATTTCAGATTTAAAACATTTTTATTTAAATTAATAAAAAGTGTGACCATAGGTTGAAAAAGATACAATAAACAAGGTATTAATTAAGGTAAATAGAAGAGAAGGGAATAATTCATGAGTTTTGAGAATAAACACAGGTATATATTTTATTTTATCCTATGTAAGGTGCTATTGAAATTTACATACATTGTTGAATTATATAATGTTAGGAAGCTAGACAGTCCTTGAAATAATTTTAGCTATTCTAATGTAAGCATTCAATTCAGATTATATGCAGCAGTTTTAAGGATATCCTCATTACAGCATTTGTGATTCTGTGTCTTATTTCTTCTTATAATCATCTTTTACTTTGCTTGCCAGGTGTAGAAGCACATTTGTATGCTTGCCAGGTAGTTGAATACAAATGCCAACACCAAACATACAAGGTCTAAAAAATAAAGCACATCCATGCTTGCCAGGTAACTTAGAACAAATACACCACAAGCTTATGCCTCCCAGACTCCCTGCCTCCAAATATTCATCAAGCCCATGCCTGCCAGACACCCTTTTCCAAAATAGCCATGCTTGCCAGGCACACCTACAAATTACTCATCAGACCCATTCAAGGCGGACTTTCCACCCCTAAAGTATACATGGAGCACATATCTGCCAAACTTACCTTCCTCCTTCATATATATCAAGCCTACCTGGCTCTCCTCCTCTGTACTTTCATCCCCACTATGTATACGTCAAACCCAGATCTGCTAGGCTAACCTCCCAAGTTTATAAAAGGCGTAGTATAAATGAAGCCCTTGCCTGTCAGGCTCTATACTCTTCATTGTGTACATGAACTCCAAGCCTGCTAGGCTCCTCCAAACATGAAGCCAATTCCTCCCAGGCTTCCGTCCCAAAGTACACTTGAAGCCTGTGCCTCCCAGGCTCCTTTACAAAAGTAGATATTAACCCATCAGGCATGCCCTCCCAAGCTTCTGTCCTAAAGTATTAATGAAACCCATGCCTCCCAGCTTTTTGCACGGAGCATGCTTTCCAGGCTTCTGTCTCAAAGTGTACATGAAACCCATGCCTCTCAGGCTTCTGTCTCAAAGTGTATAAACCATGCCTCCAAGGCTTCTGTCTTGGTGTGTAAATGAAACCCATTGCTGCCAGGCTTCTGTCTCAAAGTGTACATGAAACCCATGCCTACCAGGCTTCTAAGCCAAAGTATAGATGAAATTCATGCCACACAGGCTTCTGTCTCAAAGTGTACTTGTAATCTACATGTATGCCTCCCAGGCTTCCGAAAATGTACGTGAAGTCCGTGCCTCCCAGGCTTCTGTCCCAAAGTGTACATGACATCTATCCATCATCCATCCCAGGCTTCTGTCCCAAATACACATGAAGCCCATGCCTCCTAAGCTTCTGTCCCAAAATGTACATGAAGCCCATGCCTCCAAAGCTTCTGTCCCAAAATGTACATGAAGCCCATGCCTCCCAGGCTTCTGTCCCAAAATGTACATGAAGCCCGTGCCTCCCAGGCTTCTCAAAATGTACATGAAGCCTGTGCCTCCCAGGCTTCTGTCCTAAAATGTACATGAAGCCCCGTACCTCCCAGGCTTCTGTCTCAAAATGTACATGACATCTATCCATCCCAGGCTTCTGTCCAAAATACACATGAAGCCCAAGTGTACATAAGCCAACGCCTCTCAGGCTTCTGTCCCAAAATGTTCATGAAATGTATGCCCCAGGCTTCTGTCTAAAAGTGTACATGAAGCCCATGCCTCTCAGGCTTCTGTCACTAAGTATACATGAAGCCCATGCCTTCTAGGCTTCTATCACAAAGTGTACATGACATCTATGCCACCAAGGCTTCTGTCCCAAGTACACATGTTGCCCATGCCTCCTAGAGTTCTATCACAAAGTGTACATGACATCTATCCATCCCAGGCTTTTGTCCCAAATACACATGAAGCCCATGCCTCCCAGAGTTCTATCACAAAGTGTACATGACATCTATGCCAACAAGGCTTCTGTCCCAAGTACACATGTTGCCCATGCCTCCTAGAGTTCTATCACAAAGTGTACACAAAGCCCATGCCTCTCAGGCTTCTGTTACTAAGTATACATGCTGTCCAGGCTCAAAATCATTTTTGTTTTACTTCTGTTTTTAAATGTAGTGCAGATGCTGGATTTTGAGGACTAGTTTTGCTTTGTTATTTAGACAGAATTTTATTGATATAGGTGCTGCATATTGAGTATTTTGGCCACTTGTTAACAAAATTTATCAAATATCTGTGTAGGTTTTGCACTTTAAGGACTGTTTTGACCACTTATATTTTTACAAAATTTCCTGGTAGATTCTGTAATTAAAGTTTAGGCTTCACATTTTAAGGACTGTTCTAGCTACTCTATTTTTTTCATATACTGTTGTTGAACAGTACAGTCTGATACATCTGTCTTATACCCTGATTGTAAACATTGTTTAAGCACTTATTATTGCCAACAAAATCTATTTACATTTAAATGGTTTGACATAAAGTAATAAGTTCTGCATTTTAAGTACCTTTAGGCAACAGTTTTTTTTTCTCAAAATTTCATGTTTAGGTTCTGAAATAAGTGTATAGCTTCTGCATCTTAAGGTGTTTTTGGCCACCCATTTATGTTAACATTTCCTGTTAGATTTTGAAAAAAAAGAAACTGTTTAAATTCTGCATTTAAAGGATGTTTTGATCGTTATATTTGACAAAATTTGCTTTGTAGGTTGAGAAATAATCATATACAGTGGTTTTGCGATGAGTCAACATGCAATGATTCAACATGCAATGACTCGAAACTGTTGCTCAGTCCCATTATTTTTCCCAATGTTAACTGTATAAATTGAATGCCATGAGTCGAAATTCGCTGACTCAAAAAAGATATTAATTCGACACTCATATGAATCCCCGCCAACCAAAATCATAATTATGTTGTAATGACTGGACATATTTACCAAAACGATCATTTATTTTCAAACCTTTGATTAATGTATCTACTAAACGGTTGTCAGTTTCAAACATGACAGATTATCACAGTTTGATTATCCTTTGTTTGGCTTTGATGTTTTTAGATAGTTTAAGTGATATAATTATTGTGTAAAAAAAGCTTGACTTTGTCCCTGTTGGCCATCATCATTATCGCCACACCGCACTGAATCATTCAATGTATTCATATCCGTGTAGCTACGTTTGTGAAATTTGATTTTCTTTCCATGGAGTTGTTTGTTAGTAAATATATATTAACATTTATGTGAAAATAAAGGAAAGAACAAACACACAAAACTGCGCTTAAATCGATATTATTCTGCCTTTCGAGTAATTTTCACGACAATCAACCATGACGCCGAACTGAAAATAAAAGTACAAACCGAGCATGACATGCGTTGACTCGACAGATGCAATGACTCAACAAAAAGGTGATCTCCCATGTAATTTTGAGTCATCGCAAATTCACTGTATGTTGTGCATTTAAAGGACATTTAGGCCACTCATTTTTGTCAAAATTCCATGTTTAGGCTCTTAGGTATTAGTAGGTTTGTGTATTTTAAGGAATTTTAAGGCCTTATATTTTTGTGAAAAAAATCATTTGAGATTCTGAAATTTTTAAAAAGAAGCTATATCACACGAGGGTCATTAAGATAGATGTCCAGAGGTTATGTGTAAGTGATGGTTGTTATGTACTCAAGTTTAAGACAAAAGGTACTTTCTCTTTTGGCTCTAGAATGTTAATGTGTGTGCTTCATGTTAACTACTATTTGGCAGAACAAAAACTTGGTTTTAATGATGTATTCAGTCAAGGAACACTCTAGGTTTTTATGCTCCCCAAAGGGCGAGCATATAGTTGCCGCTTTGTCCATCCGTCCGTTCATCCGTCAGTCATAATTTTATCCGGAGGATAACACAAAAACTATGAGAGATATCAAGACCAAACTTCATAGGTAGTTAGATCTCATTAAGGAGCAGTGCAGTGCACTAGAATCATAACTATTGCTTTATTAATTTTTGAGCTATTGCACTTTGAAATTTCTCATACTTATTTTTTGTCCAGGGCATATCTCACAAAGTATAAGAGTTATCAACTGATATCTCACTGTTAACATATGAAATTATACTGCATACTTGCCAATAAGGAGCATCAAACAAAATAAATGAGAATATTTATTACTTTTTGAGCTAAATCAGTAACAAGGGATATTAGTCCTTGGTGATCAATAGAAAATAATTTCAGATTTAAAACATTTTTATTTAAATTAATAAAAAGTGTGACCATAGGTTGAAAAAGATACAATAAACAAGGTATTAATTAAGGTAAATGGAAGAGAAGGGAATAATTCATGAGTTTTGAGAATAAACACAGGTATTTATTTTATTTTATCCTATGTAAGGTGCTATTGAAATTTACATACATTGTTGAATTATATAATGTAAGAAAGCTAGACAGTCCTTGAAATTTTTTTTAGCTATTCTAATGTAAGCATTCAATTCAGATTATATGCAGCAGTTTTAAGGATGTCCTCATTAAAGCATTTGTAATACTGTGTCTTATTTCTTCTTTTAATCATCTCTTACTTTGCCTCCCAGCTTATGCCTCCCAGACTCCCTGCCTCCAAATATTCATCAAGCCCATATCTGCCAGACTCCCTTTTCCAGAATACCCACAAATTACTCATCAAACCCATTCAAGGCAGACTTTCCACCCCTAAAGTATACATGAAGCACATATCTGCCAAACTTACCTTCCTCCTTCATATATATCAAGCCTACCTGGCTCCCCTCCTCTGTACTTTCATCCCCACTATGTATACGTCAAACCCAGGTCTCTAGGCTAACTAAGTATGTTAAAAGGCTTTCACTGACAGAGTCTATCCCCCTCCCTCTAGTATAAATGAAGCCCATACCTGTCAGGCTCTATACTCTTCATTGTGTACATGAACTCCAAGCCTGCTAGGCTCCTCCAAACATGAAGCCAATTCCTCCCAAGCTTCTGTCCCAAAGTACACTTGAAGCCTGTGCCTCCCAGGCTTCTTTACAAAAGTAGACATGAACCCATCAGGCATGCCCTCCAAAGCTTCTGTCCAAAAGTATTAATGAAACCCATGCCTCCCAGCTTTTTGACCAGAGCATGCTTTCCAGGCTCCTGTCTCAAAGTGTACATGAAACTCATGCCTCTCAGGCTTCTGTCTCAAAGTGTATAAACCATGCCTCCAAGGCTTCTGTCTTGGTGTGTAAATGAAACCCATTGCTGCCAGGCTTCTGTCTCAAAGTGTACATGAAACCCATGCCTACCAGGCTTCTAAGCCAAAGTATAGATGAAAATCATGCCACCTAGGCTTCTGTCTCAAAGTGTACGTGTAATCTATGCCTCCCAGGCTTCTGAAAATGTATGTGAAGCCCGTGCCTCCCAGGCTTCTGTCCCAAAGTATACATGACATCTATCTATCCCAGGCTTCTATCCCAAATACACATGAAGCCCATGCCTCCTAGGCTTCTGTCCCAAAATGTACATGAAGCCCATGCCTCCAAGGCTTCTGTCCCAAAATGTATATGAAGCCCATGCCTCCCAGGCTTCTGTCCCAAAATGTACATGAAGCCCGTGCCTCCCAGGCTTCTGTCCCAAAATGTACATGTAGCCCGTGCCTCCCAGGCTTCTGTCCCAAAATGTACATGAAGCCCGTACCTCCCAGGCTTCTGTCTCAAAATGTACATGACATCTATCCATCCCAGGCTTCTGTCCTAAATACACATGAAGCCCATGCCTCCTAGGCTTCTATCACAAAGTGTACATGCCATCTATGTCACCAAGGCTTCTGTCCCAAGTACACATGTAGCCCATGCCTCCTAGAGTTCTATCACAAAGTGTAAATGAAGCCAATGCCTCTCAGGCTTCTGTCCCAAAATGTTCATGAAATGTATGCCTACCAGGCTTCTGTCTAAAAGTGTACATGAAGCCCATGCCTTTCAGGCTTCTGTCACTAAGTATGCATGAAGCCCATGCCTCCTAGGCTTCTATCACAACGTGTACATGACATCTATGCCACCAAGGCTTCTGTCCCAAGTACACATGTAGCCCATGCCTCCTAGACTTCTATCACAAAATGTACATGAAGCCCACGCCTCTCAGGCTTCTGTCCCAAAATGTTCATGAAATGTATGCCCCAGCCTTCTGTCTCAAAGTGTACACAAAGCCCATGCCTCTCAGGCTTCTGTTACTAAGTATACATGCTGTCCAGGCTCAAAATCATTTTTGTTTCACTTCTGTTTTTAAATGTAGTGCAGATGCTGGATTTTGAGGACTGGTTTTGCTTTGTTATTTAAACAGAATTTTATTGATACACATTTGAATATAGGTGCTGCATATTGAGTATTTTGGCCACTTGTTTACGAAACTTACGAAATATCTGTGTAGGTTGTGCATTTTAAGGTCAATTTTGGCAACTCATTGTTGATGAAATTGTCAGCTAAGTTCTGTAGTTTAAGTGTAGGTTTAGCATTTTAAGGACTGTTTCGACCACTTATATTTTTACACAATTTCCTGGTAGATTCTGTAATCAAAGTTCAGGCTTCACATTTTAAGGACTGTTCTAGCTACTCTATTTTTTTCATATACTGTTGTTGAACAGTACAGTCTGATACATCTGTCTTATACCCTGATTGTAAACATTGTTTAAGCACTTATTATTGCCAACAAAATCTATTTACATTTAAATGACACTGATGACTCCGTTTTTTGTCAAAATTGCCTATTTGTGTTTTGACATAAAGTTATAAGTTCTGCATTTTAAGTACCTTTAGGCAACAGATTTTTTTTTCAAAATTTCATGTTTAGGTTCTGAAATAAGTGTATAGCTTCTGCATCTTAAGGTGTTTTTAGCCACTCATTTATGTTAACATTTTCTGTAAGGTTTGAAAAAAACTGTTTAAATTCTGCATGTTAAGGATGTTTTGATCATTATATTTGACAAAATTTGCTATGTAGGCTGAGAAATAATCATATACAGTGGTTTTGCGATGAGTCAACATGCAATGACTGGAAACTGTTGCTCTGTCCCGTTATTTTTTCCAATGTTTTCTGTATAAATTGAATGCCATGAGTCGAAATTCACTGACTAAAAAAAAAGAAGTACTTATTCGACACTCATATGAATCCCCCCCAACCAAAATCATTATTAATTTTGTTGCAATGACTCGACATATTTACCAAAACGATCATTTATTTTCAAACCTTTGATTAATGTTTCTACTAAACGGTTGTCAGTTTCAAAAGTGACAGATTATCACAGTTTGATTATCCTTTGTTTGGCTTTGATGTTTTTAGATAGTTTATGTGATATAATTATTGTGTAAAAAAAGCTTGACTTTGTCCCTGTTGGCCATCATCATTATCGCCACACCGCACTGAATCATTCAATGTATTCGTATCCTTGTAGCTACGTTTGTGAAATTTGATTTTCTTTCCATGGAGTTGTTTGTTAGTAAATATTTATTAGCATTTATGTGAAAATAAAGGAAAGAACAAACCCACAAAACTGCGCTTAAATCGATATTATTCTGCCTTTCGAGTAATTTTCACGACAATCAATCATGACGCCGAATTGAAAATGAAAGTACAAACCGAGCATGACATGCGATGACTTAAAAGATGCAATGAGTCAACAAAAAGGTGATCTCCCATGTAATTTTGAGTCATCGCAAATTCACTGTATGTTGTGCATTTAAAGGACATTTAGGCCACTCATTTTTGTCAAAATTCCATGTTTAGGCTCTTAGGTATTAGTAAGTTTGTATATTTTAAGGAATTTTTAGGCCTTATATTTTTGTGAAAAAAATCATTTGAGATTCTGAAATTTTTAAAAAGAAGCTATATCACACGAGGGTCATTAAGATAGATGTCCAGAGGTTATGTGTAAGTGATGGTTGTTATGTACTCAAGTTTAAAACAAAAGGTACTTTCTCTTTTGGCTCCAGAATGTTAATGTGTGTGCTTCATGTTCAGTACTATTTGGCAGAACAAAACTTGGTTTTAATGATGTATTCAGTCAAGGAACACTCAAGGTTTTTATGCTTCCCGAAGGGCGAGCATATAGTTGCCGCTTTATCCGTCCGTCCTTCCCGTCCGTTCATCCGTCCGTCATAATTTTATCCGGAGGATAACACAAAAACTATGAGAGATATCAAGACCAAACTTCATAGGTAGTTAGATCTCATTAAGGAGCAGTGCAGTGCACAAGAATCATAACTCTTGCTTTATTAATTTTTTAGTTATTGCCCTTAGAAATTTCTCATACTTATTTTTTGTCCAGGGCATATCTCACAAAGTATAAGAGTTATCAACTTGAAACTTTATAAGTAGATAGATCTCATTGATGAGCAGTGTAGTGCACAAGAACCATAACTCTTGCTTTATTAATTTTTGATTTATTGCCTTTTGAAATTTCTCACACTTATTTTTTGTCCAGGGCATATCTCACAAAGTATAAGAGATATTAACATGAAACTTTATTGGTAGATAGATCTCTATGAGGAGAAGTGCAGCGTGCAAGAACCGTAACTCTATTTTGCATAATTTAGGAGTTATTGCCCTTTGTTATTTTTCATACTTTAAAAAAAAACATATTAAACAATAGCCCTTTTGGAATTGGCATTTATTCGGGGAGCATCCATCGGTTGTACCAATTTCTTGTTTAATCTATTGGTCACACAAATTTCTTGTTACAAAATCTGTTTGAGTAATGCATAATCTTTGTGGAATTACATAAGTGATGCTGTATTTTGGAAAAAAGTTCTTTAAAAAAACTGCCAGTGATGTTTTTGGGGATCATTCAAGGACTGTATAAAGTAAGTTCATACATTGTGTAATTAGAACAGTATTATTTACGTTTGTTTAATGGTGATGTAATCATAAAGAACTTTGAATTTCAAGGTTTTCATTCTAGAGACAACAGCCTCTCTACTGGATGTGTATTTGTTTTTTATTTGAATGTTCTAAATGATAAGAAAAAATTTGCTAATAATGGCATTTTTTTTATTTGTTTGTTAATTTGTTAATATTAACCATTGAAGCAGTTATTAGAAAAACTTCATCCAAATTGAAACAGAAAAGTAAGTTTTCTATTTAAGGTTAACATGGCTGGTACTGGTTAAAAGGTACTGAAAACCAACTTGAGTATATAAATATTGGGGTTCTTACTTTTATGTTTCACATCAAAGTCATTTATGTTTCTTTAAAATTAATAAAATTTTAGTATAAGCCTTAACCAATTGTAAGAGTTATGGTTATAGCCAGGTCAAAAGTCTAGAGGTTACAAATCACTTTAAATGACTAAATTAGTTGTTTTCAAGGTTAATAATCATTTTTTAATTGATGCATAGTCTATCATGGTCAGAGTTATGGGTCTAAGATTTCAGACAGTTGTCATTGCATAGCTAGACTTAAGGTTAGTGGACTAATATTTTTTCCTGTCTGTATTTCCTGGCTGTGGGTTGAGTTGTTGTCTCCTCAAAGTGCAGGCAGGATTTTGCACTCTTTCAGATTCAAGGCCTGTCTGAGTGCCGGCTTCATTGATTGAGACTACCAACTATCGACACCATCGAGGGATCCAGTGTCTATATGCCCGCTAGAAGGAGTCGTATTGGGATGGCCTGTCTGCTGCCCTGTGCTGGCGGGGTGGATGGAGTATGGTTGTTCTGGGTGTGTTGAAAGATATGGGGATGGCCAAGACAGGATTTGTTTTTATTTCAGGTTGAGGGTCTCGCAGCTGTTATTGTGTTCATCTCTTTGTCCGTAAACATCTTTGTTTGTTTCCCTTTAAGGCTGTCTGCATCCCTGTCCCATTTGTCATTTGTAAAAAAATCTCTTCTTCAACCTGGTTAACAAAATAAACAGTCACTATAATTATGAAGAGGAGTAATGCCCATTAATCCAGTCTCTTTAGGTTAGTGTACTAACCAGTTTTGCTTTCTTTCAGATTCAAGACCTGCCTTAAACAGTTTTACAAGAAGGCAGTTGGTATACCAGCCAGATAGAATCTACAATAGGCAGGATATTGTGAACACTCTATGTCCGTTTTTTTTTTTATTATTCTTGTAATTCATGGTTATCTTGTCCTGTTAGCATCCAGTAAATCTTGGAGTTCTCTTGCAGTAAACTTGTAATATTTATTTTTCTATTTGCCCCATTTTGTAGTCGATTGAAAGAAATTACAATGTTCAGTTAAGGCTTATACTTTGATAGAATTTGGTCAAAATTTTAAGGTTGAACTAGGGGGTAAATTAACAATCTTAATTGATAAAACAGCATATTCCTTGTAAGTTAATTTTTATATTTGTCAAGGGATTGGTGCAGGGCTGGACCAAGTCAAATTGAATTGTGAAGGCACTTGCTACTGTCTTGAGCAAGCCCTTGATATATATCTTGTCATTCTTATCAAGTATTAATTAGTATGACACTATATAAATATATGAATTCTAAGGTTTAAATTTATCATAAGGATAGGGGTGGAAGTTTTTCAATACATATGGCTGTTTCAGATTAGGGTTTTAATTAATTAATTAATCTGGCTTTTTAAATCAAAATCTCCCAGGTTTTTTATCAGTTTGTAATGTGTCTCAGTCCTTAAAAAAGTAGAGGGTTTTATAAGTGAAGGTCCAGGTTGAAAAAAAAAAAAATTGAGATTTAGGGAATCTAGTGTTATATACTTGAACTGATTAATCAAACAGTAGGGATCAATGGCTAATGATTTGTTGACAAGTGGACTTTTAGCTTCAAGTCTGATTGGCTTTATATTTACCATTCAGTAGACTGTTGTCTCAAGTGTTGGTGTCTGGTAAACATGTTAAACTCATTTTTATTGTTTTATTTTATTGCCTTTTTTTAATTTTAGATTTGGATACTCATCTAACAGCAATGTTACTGGATTGCATGTTTCATATTTTAGAAGTTCAGCTGTTGTTAATAGCCTGCTTGCCACAGATTTTTGTGAACTTGTATTATTATTTATTTTTAAGGCATCAACCGATGTGGTATCCAGTCAGTCAGTGAAAAAATGTCTGGTGTTTATTGAAGAATATGCCTGAATGCTTCAGGGAAAGAAGAGACTTGCGTCAACAATTCTTGGCTTTAGGAGATGATTAAGAGCAACAGATTCTAAATACAAGGAATGAGTATAAGAAAACCCGTAGTTAAAGTTTGACAAAAAGATCTTTCATTGTATTTTTAATAAAAAAGCTGCTAGAAGCTATAATAAGTTTTATCATACAGGTGACATAACCAAGTAGTTTGGTGTCAAAGTTTATTAAACTGATAATAAAAGGGCTTATTCACTAAGACCATTATTTGAGAATGCAAAACCCATTCTGTTTAAGAACTTAAGATTTCATCAGCAGAAATTTTCAGTTCATCATTTTCTTTTATTTCTTTTCTTAATCTGATATTTCTTTGTCATTTCTGGAGCTTTTTTTCTCCTATGTCCCTTTTTCTCTTTATGCCCCCAAAGGATGGCATATAGTTGTTGCACTGTCCATCCATTATTCTGTCCATCTGTCTCATCTTCTCTGTGCAATATCCTTCATTATTTGTATAGGCCTGAAAAAGGCCCTTAATTTTGACATTGGCCTTAAAAGACCTTAAATTGAACTCGGCCTTAAAAGTCCCTATAAAGTCCTTGCCAATAGCATGGATAGTTATTAGGGGCCCTTAACCCAAACCAAAATTCTCACAGCTGACTAAAAAAACAGAAAAGATGAATGCATCCTTAAATGGAAGAACTTGAAAAACTCAACACAGTAATTTCATTGAACAATTGTTTAAGTGTTTTTTAAGTTTAATTTAGAACAGTTGACTGTTGATTCAATTTTTTATGCCCCCACAAAGTGGGGTGCATATAGCGTTGCACTTGTCCGACCGTCCGTATGTCTGTCCGTACGTCCCGAAATCTTGTGAACGCAACTCCTCTTAAACCAGATGGCAGATTGTGCTTAAACTTCCAGGGATGAACAACCTTAATGTGTAGATGGTAGTAAAGGAAGGAATTTTTGCTGTGACCAAATTTAACAGAATTATGGCCCTTTGTTGATTTTTTCACTAGAAATTTTGTGAACGCAACTTCTCTTAAACCAGATGGCAGATTGTGCTTAAACTTCCAGGGATGAACAACCTTAATGTGTAGATGGAAGTAAAGGAAGGATTTTTTGCTGCGACCAAATTTAACAGAATTATGGCCCTTTGTTGATTTTTTCACTATATACCATATAGAAATTTTGTGAACGCAACTCCTCTTAAACCGGATGGCAGATTTTGCTTAAACTTCCAGGGATGAACAACCTTAATGTGTAGATGGAAGTAAAGGAAGGAATTTTTGCTGCGACCAAATTTAACAGAATTATGGCCCTTTGTTAATTTTTTCACTATATACCATCTAGAAATTTTGTGAACGCAACTCCTCTTAAACCGGATGGCAGATTTTGCTTAAACTTCCAGGGATGAACAACCTTAATGTGTAGATGGTAGTAATGGAAGGAATTTTTGCTGTGACCATATTTAACAGAATTATGACCCTTTGTTGATTTTTTCACTATATACCATATAAATAATTGAACATATAAATTTTACATTTGTAATTTAATTTAACATGTACATAAGGTTACCTGTAGATCATTTTAGGTATATGTACAGAAAAAATCTTACATACAGGATATACATGCTCTTGTTTATGAGCACTTACGCACAGTGGGGGCATCCGTGTCCTATGGACACAGTTCTAGTTACTTATTCAGTATACAAGAGTTACTTATTCCTGGTAGTTTGAAACATGGAAGTCCTCCATCTTGATGAGCAGTACCCACCAAACTCACTTAGAGGTCATGGGGTCAAAGGTCAATGCCTCCCCTAGAAGCATGGCATTCATTCAAATGTAGTGCTTGTTGATATTTGTAGTAAGTTAATTTTGTCACAATTTACTAATGCATATATTTTATCTATTGTTTTAGAATATCACACACAGAACTGGAAAAAGAATGAAGTGATATTCCTGTGACTTCTACAAAATGCAGAAGATATGGCAGAAAGCAGCTAAAATTCAGTGTTAAGTACATCCTTAGAAGTGCCACATTTTTTGGAATTGGAAAAGTAGTGCTAATGATGTTAAAATTTCTAACAAAGTGTTTGATGTTTCCAAAAAATCAGAAATTATTACAGAAAAAGTGAGCCAACAAAATTATTAATCATGATTATAATTTATACATTATTATTAATAAACTAATGATTATACTACATTACTAGAGGGCAGTGGTTTGACCAGAATAAGGTGATGTAATGTTAAAGTTAGTGATGGCCATTCAAATTATTTGATGGGATGGTAAAAACAACATCTTAATAATTTTTGTCTTTCCTTCTTTTTTCTTTCTATCTGGCTTTTGTTTTGTAAAGGCTCCAATAATTCAGGTATTAGATAAAGATATATGCCTGATATCAGTCAAGCAGAGGAAGCAAATGCAGGAAAGAAGAAAAAAAGGAACAAATGAACAAATGAAAAGATGAATGAACAAGCAAAATGTGAACAAATGAATTTCATACAACTGCTAATTTTTTTTTTAATTATAAATCTTATAATTGTTTCAGCTGACTTAAACTGAAACTCCTCTGAAGACTTTCTTGAATCCAGGAAGGATGAGCATTGGCCGTAGAAAAATATAAACATGGACTCCTGTTAAGCCAACAGTCTTCCTACACAATACGGCTTTGATTTCTTGTTTGTCTTGTTTACCATTTCTTCCTTCCCTTCTTTCTTCTTTCTCTTTGCCATTGTTTCTTATTCTTATCATTGAAATGTATAATAGATATTTTATGAAGGTTACTTTTTCATTTTGATCTTAGATGCTGTTATAATGATAATTAAATGGTATATGTTCTCTTATCCTTCATGTGCATCTTTTACTTCAGAATGAAGTTTTGATAAAAACCGCAGAATATTGAGCCCGCAGAAATAAGTACTTATACGGTATATGTTCTCTTATCCTACATGTGCATCTTTTACTTCAGAATGAAGTTATTGAAGAAACAACATGTCATTGACCCCCAAAGATTGATGATTGACAGATAGCAGGGACAGTCTGAAATTCAGAGTGGCAACATATACCATTTGTGAGGAAGTCTTGAACAGTAAGTTAGGCTTTTTTTAAGCCCCTATCACTTTTGTGGGGGGAGGGGGGCAAATAGATTTGCCCTTGTCTGTCCGTCAGCTGTCACGCTGGTTTGTGTCATATGTAACTCCAAATGTATAACTGCTGTAGAGCCATTAAACTTTCTAAAAATAGTTGTCAGCACGTGAACTTATGCACCTGGGTATTTTGACGCAAACTTATTGGAGATTGGCAGACTTATGCCCCCTGATTAAGCAAAAAATAGCATTTTTAGACTGGTTAGACTTGTGTGCATTTAACTCGAAATGTGTAACTGCTGGAGCCATGAAACTTTCTAAGAATAGTTGTCAGCATGTAAACTTGTGCACCTGGGTATTTTGATGTTAATTTGTTTGAGATATGCGAGTTCAAGGTCATGGTCACATTTAAGTCAAATGTCAAAATTGTTTACAGTTCTTGTCTGGGCTGTAACAAAATTACACTGCACAAATGTTCACCTCATTGAGATGGTATGTCACCTGCAAAAACTAGGTTTGTAGCCCAAAGGTCAAGGTCACAGAGGTTAAAGATCATGATTTAGAACTATTTTAAGCTGGCATGGAAAAACAGGTCAGCAACAAGGGGGGCACAATTAGTTCCCATGGGGATGCCCAGTACCTGTTTATAAAGAGAAGTTCCTAATCTGAAATAAATATATCTCTGGTGGACCTTTATTGTATTTATTCTAGCTATGTTGGTTAAAAAGAGATTAAATTAATGGACAATTTTGAAAACAGATTTTTACCTTGTCATATTGACCTATGTTCTATTTTTTGAAGTTACAGCTAGAAAAAATTGAAGAACTAAATCTAGACTGGTTCTCAGATGAGCATTATACGGCCATCATGGCCCTCCTGTTATAGCAAGAATAAAAGATGATTCCAGACAACATAAAGTTTACATCTTTGCATAGAATCCACAATAGTTAAAGTATTTGACACAAAACAACAAAGGTGATTTATTATCAGTAGCTTATCATGACATTATAAGCTGATTATGCTTATTCTCAGCTTCAGCGTGATGTCATTCTAGCCATTAACCAATCAGATAACAGTAACTAACTAATTTAAGCATTCAGTTGTCAGTCGTTACTCTGGTTTTATCGTTGGAGCCTATGTGACTTTAAAGTCGTTTGTTATGAAACCTAACAACTTTAATTAATTAGAATCATTCAAAATGCACTTATCAGGCTGTAGTTCTCTGAAATTAAGACAGTTTCTTTTGTTATATGTTCTAGTTTTTGTAATTTTTAATCTTGAAGTTACATATAGCTCAACGATAAAATCCGAGTTACACCCAAGTACCGATATACTACCTTTATAAGGTACCCTGATGTGTGAAGCCAAGAATATAAACTATTTAAAATCTTTCAAATCAGTCATGTCAGTCGGATAAAATTCACTATAATTAAGGGCACCTGCCAAAACTAGTAAATAGTTTGATATTTTTCAGGTTTGTGTGCAAGGTATATTAACAGCAGTGACCCCTGTTTCCATTTTATTGTCATTATGTAAAAATTACAAATTTAACCTGCACAGAAATGTTGCCACTTGTTATTGACACAGCTAGGCTGCCATCAAATTAATGGCACTAAATCTGCAAGGAACAAGACTGGCCGTATCATATGAAAGTTAAGATGAGACTGTGTTTCTTTTCAAGAAGAATTTAGTTAAAAACTGTATAATGTTCTTCAATAGCAGCAAGGTTTTCACTGTGTCCCTATTCAGGTATATTTATGGAAAATCATCTTTTTAGCTCACCTGAGCATGAAATGCTCAAGGGTGAGCTTTTGTGATCAATGATTGTCCATCATGGGTTGTCAACAATTTGACTTCTCCTCCTAAACCACTGAGCCAATTTTGATGAAACTTGCCTGGGATATTCCTTGCATGATTAGCTCCACCAAAGGTGTTCAAAGAATTGAATTCAAACTAGAACTCTGGTTCAAGAAGAAAAAACTGTAAAACTCTTCTTGTCAAACAGTACTAGGCCCTGAGCCTTAAGATTTGGGGTGTGACATTGTCTAGTAAACTTCTACCAAAGTTTGTTCAAATAATGTCCCTTAGGTCACTTTTGCCACACTGGGGGGGTCTAAAGTTTACATAGAAATATAGAGGAAAATCTTTAAAAAATCTTCTTGTGTGAGACCACAAGGCCTAGAGATTTTAGATTTGGCATGAAGCATTGTCTGGTGGACCTCTATCAAGCTTGTTTAAACTATATCTCCCTAGGGTCACTACTGGTCCTGCCTGAGGGGTCACATGTTAAATATTATAGAAACAAAGAAGAAAATCTTTAAAAACAATTTTTGTCTAAAACTGCTCAGCCCAGAAGTCTGAAATTTGTGTTGTCTATTAGGCCTCTACCATGTTTTGTTCAAATAATGACCTTGGGGTCACTACGAACCCCACCCAAGGGGTCACATGTTTTACATAGAAATAGAGATGGAAATCCTGAAAGAGCTTTTTGTCTAAAACCACAAAGACTAAAGTTCTGAAATCTGACATAAAGCTTTGTGTAGTGGACCTCTACTAAGTTTGTTCAAATGATGGCCCGGAGTCCTACCTGGGGGTCCTATTTTTGTAAAATATTTAATTTTTTTATAACCTTGTAAGAAACCGTAAGCTATAGACTTTAGATGTTATGTGTAGTACTATAGGTACTCTACCAAGAGCTTAAATATTCTGTATGTTGCTTAGTTCAGTGAGGCTGTGCCAAGTTTGTTCAAATTATGTCCCTCAGGTCAAAATTGGCTTCACTTTGGGGATCCTATTTGTGTAAAATATTTAATCTTTGAAAATCTTCTTTTGAGACACTGTAAGCTTCAGACCTGAGATATTTTGCATGGAACATCATAGAAAAGTTCTCTACCAAGATTGTTCAAATTATGCCCTTGGAGTCATTAATGGCACTGCCCCAGGGTCACATGGTTTTACATAGGCTTACATAAGGAAAACTTAAAAACTTATGCCCTAGAGCTTAGATATGTTGTATGTAGCATTTTCTAGTGGACCTCTACCAAGTTTGTTCAAATAATATCCCTGGGGTCAAAATTGGCATGACCCTGGGGATCCTATATGTGTAAAATATTTATTCTTTAAAAATGTTTCTTGTGCGAAACTGTCACCTACAGACCTTAGATATTTTGGATAGAGCATCACCTAGAGATCCTCTATCAAGATTGTTCACATTTTGTCCTTGGGGTCTTAATGGCCTTACCCTGCCTTCACTTGATTTTACAAAAGACTTACAAAAACTTCTTGTCTGAAACTGTATTCCCTGGAGCTTAGATATTTTGTATGTTGCTTTGTGTTGTGGATACATACTAATCCTGTTCAAATTTTGTCCCTGAGGTGAAAATTGGCCCTGCCCGAGGGTTCTATTGGTACAAAATATAAGATTCGCAAACTCTTCAGTTCAAAACCTGTTATTTTGCTTCTGATATTTGTTCAACATCAGATCCACAGCTATAGCACTCAGGTGAGCGACCCAGGGCCATCATGGACCTCTTGTTTTGAGAACTATGCAAATCAAGAATTACTTCATTGTAAAGTGATTTCTCCAATTTTGTGTTAGTTATTGCACTCTTAAAAGAAGATAACCAACTCTGAAGGTTAAAGAGGCTGTACTCCAGATTTAATAAAAATATATTTTTTACATAAATTAAATATCTAGATGCCGTGAGATTATAACAACATGATTATTTTACTTCAAAACTGATTATAAAAGTCAAAATTGAACAAAAAAAATACATTCGCTTCGGCCTGATTTGAACTCTGGACCCTCATGTTAACAAAATTTTACCAATGCTTTTACTGTCACCACTATCGCTGCATGTGTAATTATAGTTATTTACTTTAAATGTTATGCAATATAGTTATACTGTCGCGTTACGGTATAGCACTATGATAGGAAAAAAATCAATTTATAATGTGATTATCTCACTTATTTTTTGTCAGTTAGTTAGTTTTAAGCATTAGTCATGAATATTACAAGAAATTTATAATACAAGAAAACTTTCTTTTTTAATAATTTCTCATCTGGAGGCCAGCCCCTTTAAAGTATATTAAATACATTTTTAAATGGCTGTCATAAAGATTAAGAAACAACAAAGAAAAGATCAAGTACCAAGAGAGAAACAGTGTTTTCTTGGTGGTCAGTTACATTCTTGTGTTCTGTTGATGTCTTCCCCTTGTCTAAAGCACAGATATAATTATGCCTGCTGGTAAATGTGTAGAGTTTCTTTACTAGTGTAAGAGATAAAATGAAACAAAAATTATTCAGAATATTTGTTTTTGATTTCAGATTCCAATGTAAAAAAGTGACAACAATGAAACATCCTTTGCTCTGGTTGCAAGAATTGACAAGGTAAACACAAATTTGTTTTATAATTACTGTGATTTTTAAGAAAAAAGTCAATTCCTATATGGAATGAGTTACCTTAAAAATATTGTAAATGAATTTATGATAATTAAAACCAACAGAAGGGTTGTTAAAACCTACACCCTGTCTTTTAGTTTTGATATTATTGTAAAACAAATACAAAACTTTAGTTGATCCTTTGTTAACTTTTAATTTCAAATGATTGAGCACAAACAGATTAGTTTTCCTTAAAATTTATTTAACTACAGTCTTCATTTCTTCTAATGGACACTAAAAAAATGCACTGTGGGAGATGGAATTGAATTTATTGTCTTGGTTTAGTTGTATGCCTGTCACAAATTTTGGATCACATGTATCATCCAATATGTAACATCCAATGTCAACAGCTCCACAGTAATGGTGACTTCCACATATTGGAGTTTCTCATGTCTCATGTGGATGCATCTTATAAAATACAGAGTTATGGTCCTTGACTGAGTTTTTATTGTATATATCTTACAGTGTTAAACAGTCAGTCTCCAAACTCCACATATTAAATGTTTACCAGCATGAAAAGTTCTGCACTTTTGGTTCCGTGTGTGGATGCATCCTGTAAAATGCGGAGTTATGGCCCTTGACTCACAAAATTTATGTAGCAATGTATAGAAATGTTATTACCCACTTTGCTTTAAGTGAAATAATATTTTAAGCCCCAATTATGAATCAGTTATATTGAATACTTTTTATTCAAGGCAAATAAAGCAGAGCAACTTTCCAAGATTGTGTGCAGACTTGCCAACAATGTTTGTATCTTGAATTAACTGTCAGAGACATTTTGAATTTAAACATTTATAATACTTTTCAGTATAGAAGAATATTCATATACAGGTTATCTTAAAAAATACGAGAAAAAAAAACACGTAGACTTGTTTAAAATACACCAAAGCATAATAAACTTGACAGATCACTTGTGGTTAGGTCTCATAAATAGTTTTATGGTATTATATGAAAGAGTAAATAAGTATATTTCCTGTTCTTGTCAATGTAAGTTGCTTTATTTTTTCATTCTCCTTGTCACTGGTTTTGTCTTAAAAACAATGAATTAAAAGCATTAAGATTTTTTTGTTCATATTTTCCAGATAAATCTCTACACAGTTGACAAAGTCTGCAGAATTTTACATATGGCAAGAAGTATTATGAAACAATTGATGGCATTTTCTATTTGTTACAAGTAGTTGGAACAAGATTAGCAATAAAATACCAGAAACATACTAGTGAGAACATGCAGAAGAAACTAGTTCTTTCAAGAAAAACAGGGAATTTACTCTTCAGACCAGATAAATTCGGAAATGCAGGACAAACTTGTTTATAGAAAAAAAAGGAAAGTAGTGGAGATTAAGAAGAAACTAGAAATGTGTCCAGTTTCAGAGTAAACACCAGAAGGAAGATATTTTATCTTATTCAGAGAGTATGAACAAGAGACAGACATATTTTAGAAGGGAAGCATTCAAGGCTTACAACCTCTGCTTAAGTTCTTCATAATCTTTTAGACAACATTGACATCAATGTTATACACTCCTAAATCTTTTCCTAAGGTGGACCAATAACTTCTAAATTCAAACCCATTTTCTGAGATATTAATTTTTATACCTGTTTCTTTAATCACACAATACATGTGTGTTTGCAAAGTTTTGGAAACAAGTAATTTAAGACTGTTGCAAAGCAATAAATGTCCCTTACCAGAAAGGGCACTGTCACTCTATATAGAACCAATAGTTTGTTGTTAATGACAGATGAAGTATGTTTTATACAACAGGTAATCAAAGATCACATGCCCATTAAGTGAATGTAATGTAATAAATAAATTATTCATGGATGTAATTAAAATCAATTGTTAAAAACACAATTTCTCGAGAAATAAACGGCAATTTATTTTGAAATTCAACAGTTTCTACTCAGTTCTCATGTCACTCCTCTACAAAACCATGTTACATCTTGAAATCTGGTTGGACGTACTTGTGAACCTTTTGGTACAGATACTCTGGCCTCACATGGCTAAGACGAGCAGGTTCAAAGACACATGGTTAAGACACTGCTGGAATGGTTTCTTTCTGTTGCTGTACTCTGATTTCTGCACTCCCCAACCATTCCTGAACATAAAATGCGGATTTATCGTCTGCTGTGAAGCAGAAGGAATGTAGTTTCTAAATGCTCTTCAATTGCAGGAAGTATTGAGGTAAAAATGACTTCCAGTCATACCTGTAACAGATAATATTGTAAGTCATGCTGAGTGTGTGTTATTAATTATCATTTGTATACATGCTACTAAAATGGTATTTAGCTACCCACAGCTAAGTATAAAAATAATTGTTTTAATATCAGCATATAACAATGTTAAAAAATTGTTACCATGCATGTCCAAGTCTGTTCCCTGTTCGGCTTTCTGAATATAACACTGGATGGTTATTAATCGCAGACTTGTCTCCTATTGACGCAAACTGTCCAAGACTGTCGCAATCGCTTCACTAAAATAACTTTTTTGTGTGGCCAAATTCATCATCCATTAGACACCTGTAACAAATGTATATAATTTATTCATCAAACAATAACAATACTAACTTATATAATAAGCAATCTAAGTTTACAAAAACTGATTGATGGTTTGTCCTTGAATCCACATTCTCATGCCACACATGATTTTTGTGTCGCCTGCTACAAAATAACGCGAAATATAGGGATCATTTCTCCTTCGTCTGTCGGTCCGTCTGTCACAAAACACTCCTCAGAAACTACTGGTGCGATTTCATTCAAACTTAATAGGAATGATCAGTATCAAGTCTAGTTGTGCATATTGTCGGCATTTTCCAGTTCAATGATTTTTTTCAGAATTATGGCCCTTTGATGATTTTTATTTTTAAAGTTTGTCCGGACTACTTTTCTTATACTACTAAAGCAATTTGAATGAAATGTTACAGGATTGATTGGTAGTACTTGCGCATTTTTAACAGGAGTTTTGGTTGAGTTATGGCCCTTGAATAAAAAAAAGCGTTTTAGCCAACAAACTGTCCAATCACCTCTCAATACAACTGCTTAATTGGCTTTCATCAGGCGACACAGTCATGTGATGACTGATCGCCCTTGTCATAATATGTTATCGTATTTTTGCAAACTTGGCCATGTCTAAAGATTAAGTCTAAACAGGTAGATACAATACACTGTGTAAGTATAACCTGATAAATCTATAATTAAGGCAAAACTGTCTCTTCTCTGTGCATCCAAAATATTAAACTGAATCATTGCATAAATAGGCCAGGTCAAGATTGGAACACACGTGAGTAGGCTAGCAGAAAATGAATAATGTATATTTTAAAATTAGCAATGACTTTGTATCGCTGCGCTACACAGAACATTAGACAAAAAATTGTGAGAAAAAATGAGAAAGAAAATCAAAAACAACTTTCTCTCAAAGCACTGTAGTTAGAAATATATTGAATAAGGTAGATTGATTGATTGATATTTATTTAGGTTAAAACATACATATTCATATACACAATAAATACACTTACACAACATCAGTATAAAAAGTAGATAATTTGTTAAAAAGTACTTTGGTAGTTTGTCATAAGTAGCTGCATCACAGTAAGCTTACTTACTTGATTTTAAAACTAAAACAAGGAAGGCTAACTTGTATACCTAATTTGCATTTGACTAGATTAGTATTAAATATGTAATTATGTAAGCAAAAGCATGTATATAGCAGTGTGAAATAATCTCCGATTGCCCATGAAAGCCTGAAGGCTTATTTCCAGTGGGGTCCTTGGACATATACTTACTATAATATACAATACAATCAAACAATCATAAATACAATGAAGAAACTAAAAGATTTTGGAATTTGTCATAAAGTATACTTAAAATATATACTATTAAATTTAATTACATTTTGTATTTTCATCGCTTAAATTAAAAACACAGAGACTGATATCTAGTCAAACAAGTGCAATTAACTACGAGTTCCTAGCTTTTTCAAGTAAGTAGGCCTTTACAAAACTTTTGAAATGTCCAATCTTGGTTAAGTTTTTTTAATGTCTGCAGGCAAGGAATTCCAGCCATTAATTGCACTATAAAGGAAGTTGCATTATCTTTTCCATGACATTTCGGAGCTCTAAAATTGTACTGATTCGCCCGAGTGGAATAGCTATGTATATAACAGGTACAAAATTTTCTTTCATATATGAAGGCCTGCACTGGTTATTGACAATTTTAAATACATGGTTCAGACGCAATTGCTTATTTTGATTTTTTTACATTTAACAAAGACATATCAGAAAGACTTACAGTATTGACACTTTCTCTGGGCCCCATGCCGTGTATAAATCTAACTTATACAGTGACTGTATAAGTGCGGAACATAAATATTTTCTAGTTTTGTAATCTAAAAACCTTGCTTGTCAATACTTTAATTTAAGATGTGAATTGACCTTACAAAGAATATTATTAACAATAGTATCAATTATTTAGACCTAGATAATTAACAGATTCAGACATGAAGGTAATTTCTGTATTGTTAAAGATCACTGAACTTTAGGTAAAGTAGGTTATTTTAATGTTTGAATCGATAGAACTATTTGTTTTTTTGGGAAGGTAGAAAATTCTAGTTGTGCATATGTGATTTATAATAAGCTGGTGCCCTTATTAACATTGGATCGATTGTGTTACAATCGATCCAAAATGCTTATACTTCCAGGAAATATAATTCCAATGTAATGAAATGATAACACATTATATAAAAAATGTATGATTGTTACTTTGTATGTCCGGGTAGCAACAGCAGTGTGATATTCTTGTGGAGTCCTTTGTGTATTTGCCAGTATAGGCTAACTTAAGATGTGAATTGACCTTACAAAGAATATTATTAACAATAGTATCAATTATTTAGACCTAGATAATTAACAGATTCAGACATGAAGGTAATTTCTGTATTGTTAAAGATCACTGAACTTTAGGTAAAGTAGGTTATTTTAATGTTTGAATCGATAGAACTATTTGTTTTTTTTGGAAGGTAGAAAATTCTAGTTGTGCATATGTGATTTATAATAAGCTGGTGCCCTTATTAACATTGGATCGATTGTGTTACAATCGATCCAAAATGCTTATACTTCCAGGAAATATAATTCCAATGTAATGAAATGATAACACATTATATAAAAAATGTATGATTGTTACTTTGTATGTCCGGGTAGCAACAGCAGTGTGATATTCTTGTGGAGTCCTTTGTGTATTTGCCAGTATAGGCTAACTTAAATCTATTCTTGTTTCATGCTGTAAAAGAGAAAAAATGTTGAAGTATGAAAGTGTTTTAAAACTTTAAAATATTAAGAGTGATCAATATGTTACACAAAGTTATCAAGCTGTTGTTGGTCATATCTTATTGTCTGTTCTACAATCTTAAGTCCATTGGAGGAACACTGCAGTTATATTACTACTCTTTTTAACTGCTTACATTCACAGTTATCCCCATGAAGAACACAATTTCGCTCACCAAAGACTTGTCGAGATAAGCAGTCATGCAACACAAATGCTTATCACAGCATTTGGTCTGAGTGTGCATGAACCATCTGATCCTAAAACAAGAGGGACATGATGGCCCTTGATCGCTCACCTGAATACTTTGCCTTTGAGTCTGCTGTTGAACAAACATCAGAAGCCATTAATGACCATAGGAGCTTAATATGAACAATCTTGGTAGAGGACCTCTAGCTGATGTTCCATGCAAAAAACTTAGTCCTCGGCTTTATGGTTTCAGGCAAGAAGATATTTAAGGTTTTCCCTCCATAAATCCATGTAAAATCAATTGACCCCTGGGGTACAGCTAATTTTGACCCAAGGGGCATAATTTTAACAAACTTGGTAGAAGACCTCTAGCTGATGCTCTATGCAAAAGTTCTTAACACCTAAGTGCTAAGCCACTTCCCACCAAACTTTACAAGAATGTGGCTTATATTGCCCCTTTGTAATATAAGTCAAAAGTGTTCGCTCCATTTCACATAAGGGCTGCAAAATCTAAATATAGAAGAAGAATAAACGACCTTATGCCTTACCCTGAAGGCCGATTTTTTTTTTTTACAAAATTTTACAAATAATATTTATTATTTTTCTCTTTTCTAAAAGTGCTGAAAAAGTTTCACGCAATTGCATATAAGGGCCACGAGAGCTAAATAGAAGAAAACCCACAAATGACATTGTCTCTTGAACCGAAGTCTCTTTTTTTCAGTCAAACTTAAAAGACTTGCTTGTTTTATCACCCTTTTAGAACTGTTCAAATGGTTCTTTTCCTCTCATGAAACAGCAAAATGGACTTTCGTCAATATCTGGCTTCGCTTCAAATAGCATCTCCTCACAAACCGCTACGACATATCTATATCAATCTTTACAGAAATGTTCTTTAAACGACTTTTTTTAACAATCGCTCAAACGGGCTCCCTTCGTTGCATTTAAGGGCCCTCTTTAACTTTATTGTCTTTTTGTACCAAATTAAAGAATATTCCTTATATTCCCCATTTTTCAAAACCGCTTAAAAGTTCCACTTCACTGATCATGAGGATCACTAGAACTTAAGATAGGAAACTATATATTAAGTGGCTTTTTCTTTTCAAATTATGAAGAAATGTTCGTTATATATGCACTTATTATAATTGCTCAAATCGTCCATAATGGTCCCCGTTGCACAAAAATACAATTTGCTAAAATAAACTTTCGTCAAGATGTTGCTTCAAATGATATCTTCTCTGAAACCATTATATTTTTTTGCTTGTGATGTTTGCTTATCAGCAGACACACAACCAAAGTACTAAGGGGGGCTATCCAAGGCAACCTTGTTATGAAAAAAAAACAACAAAAAAACCCTGAAAAACTGCCAAACTCTAACTGATCAAAACCAAGCGGGAAACCTCTTTTGATATTTGTCTTACAATTAAACACATTACAGGGACAAAGATAAGTATAGTTTATTTGAAGCTCCAATAATAATCCTAAAAGTCTGTTTTGATATTTGTCTCTCATAATTAAGTAGGAGGTGTAATTTGGGACCATATTTGTAATCACATTTCAGTTCTCTATGGAATGTGCATATTGTATTTTTGTCAACATTCATTGGTTATTTATATTGTGAATGTTAAACATTTATAATTTATCAGACTATGAAAAGCCCTCGTTTAAGCCAATTAAGCCTGATAAGGTTTGACGTAAATGTTGTCATAATTTCTAAATTCCATGTCTGGTATTGTTTATATTTTGTCATAAGATAATATTTTTCTTCCAGAAGTTGAAAAAAACACGTTTTATTGAACGTTTCATTCGCTGTACAAGTTCTGTTTTTTAACTGCTTTTGTGGATATCAATAACCTTTGACTTCAAGAGTTTTGAAAGAAAACTTATGCCATATAAGCACACTGTGATGCATTTCGACTTTATGAAGACGTATATCGTCTTGTTGTTAGCATCTATGTCTTCTAGTCCATTTATATACAAAAATGTTTGCTACATAAGTGAAAAAATAAGACTATGATCTGAACTAAATACGTTGTCTAAAAACCTAGTGTTTCAGTGGTCTTCTCATACTTAATTTGCTTTGTCTGTTATTTTTTTTAAAGATTTAGTCACTCAACTATATGACATCTTTACAACGATACAAATTAAATTAACAAGAATATTAACATGTAACAAAATTGTAATTTCTTAACGTTTAGAGTACAATTACGCAAACAATGTTTATTTTCTGCCGGCGAGTGAACCAAGTCCACCACAAGGCTGAGTTTGTTCCCCGGGTTTAGGTGTCTCGTGAAAGTAGTGGGCAAGGTTCTGGATACTACAAGTAAAAAAACAAAACATTTCATTACTCAAAAAACACATCGCTGAGATAAAAGACATGTGTATTTACTGCATACAGGAGAAGTACTTTAAGAGCAAACTCCAGATGAGAAAGAGAATTCCAGTTTCAGATAAGATGTACTAATATATTAAGATTTACATCTGTGCTACAATTATTTTTTCTAACGAGCATCTTATTTTATTAAAGATATCGAAATTATCATTATCATAAACTATGGTAAAAGTCTTTTATAAGTTTAAGAATACATTGACTAATATTAATGAAACTTAGGAAAACATCCGCTTTTTAATGCCTTTGTACTCTCCCGAAGGGAGACATATAGTTTTTAAACAGTCCGACTTTCAGTCCGTCCTTCTGTCAGTCAGTCCGTCCGTCTATCTGTAAAACTTAAACATTACCCATAACTTCCTTTAGTAAATGGATTTACTGCATACATGAACACAACACCTCTTTGGACAAGACCTTTCCACTGACAAATACTTACACGACCTTGACCTCGAAGATCCAGTCGTCAAAATTGTAAAATATTGACCATAACTCCCTTTTTATTATCATTAAACATATTATTTTTATGTTTGCACACAACAACCAGTTGCAAAAGATAATCCCAACGACATATATTTTTATTAAGTAATTTTTTTCAAAAGATTTAGTTCATTTTTGCTCACAGAAATCCTCTGGGAGAAATCCTACTAATAACATTTTTCTTTAACCTTGCCACCAATTTGACCTTGAACTTGAGATCAAATTGTCAAAAACTAAACACTTCTTCTGAAGAATCCTCAATATTTTTTCATCTTGTCCTCAGCTCAAAGGTTAAAGCACCAATTCGGGATGATTTTCATTTTTCAGTGACAGTTCTTGCTTATTTATCCATTAATTGCATTATTTATGTTAAATAGTTTTTGTGTTTCAAGAGAAATATAAAGCATTAAAATTTTGTTAAAGTACGAGTATTTAGCAACATTAAATTCATATTTATCGTAATATTACGTTTTTGACACCGATTTATTTTTTACTTACGCATGACAGATCAATGGGCAGCCGTAGTTGAGGACATTTCCGTCCGTGACAAGTTTGTGACATTCAGCTTCGCAAGCCTGCTCTGTTGGGTCACTACCGACAACGTCAAGAATTATTTGCACGTCGCATTTTAATGAATCAAGATCAACTGCAATTACGAAAAATTTAACCAACAATTATTTCCGGCTTAATTAAAGGGGCTGTGCTCCAGATGACAAAAAAAGGAAGTTTTCTTGTATTATAAATTTCTTGTAATATTTATGACTAATGCTTAAAAAATAACTTACTGACAAAAATTAAGTCAAATAATTACATTATAAATTGATTTTTTTCCCTTTCAACTTTCCCAGTACAGGTCTTCAATCTATGTGTTTTTCCATAGGGAACACAATTCACATGACCGCATTCTATGTTTTGACATTTCACATACAAATATCCAGACACACTCTTTTTAAGTTCACCTAACACGTTGTCAAATGTTAACGGCACCGGTCCAAGTCGACACTTTTTGCAAGATCTAAGATTTGACAGCAGAACGCCAAACTCAACGATTCTCCTTCCCTCCTTCCAACCGTCAGTATCAACCGATTTAGGAAGAGATGCTGCTTTGTTGGTTGCCCCGTAATACTGGTTACCTGTACTATAGTTGTGTTCTATGATTAAGTCCGAATACTTAGGTTTTCTGCATCTTTTTACACTTTTTTTGAATCGCCCCAGCGTATCACGACTGTGAGACGCCATGTTAGATATCTACGGAAATTACGTCATTTTCTTGGGGAATACTACCACGTGACCGGGGATATCCGCTATTATTAGAATTCCGACTTTACTCGTAAACAAACGAAGTTCGTTACGATAAATGGCGAGATATGGCGGTATTTGTCGATGATTGCCGATTTCATTAGGGGTCTAATACCTTAAAGTAAATATCTGTAATATCACATGCGGCGATGGTGGTGACAGTAAAAGCGTTGGAACTATTTTGTTAACATGAGGGGTCCAGAGTTCAAATCAGGCTGGAGCGAAAATATTTTTTTTTATTCTATTTTGACTTTTATAATCAGATTTGAAGTAAAATATTATGTTGTTATAATCTCACGCCATCTAAATATATAATATATGGAAAAATTTTTTTATGTCAAATCTGGAGTACAGCCTCTTTAAGCATTGAATCTCACTTCTATATAACATAACACAACACAACAAAAAACAACACAACACAACATAAACTTTAGACATTAAAATTGTAACAACACAATTATAGTCCATTTACATTAAACAGGGCAAAAGTGAGAGACACGTGATTTCGTAACCTAGAAATATATATATGTATGTTTAACAGAGAAGTTCATTGCATGACGAATGCCAATCACATTAGGATAATATACATTTGATAGCATTTATACTTTTATGTAGATAACAAAAACATTGTGCATAATTATCAGAAATGTATCAAACATGTGCCAAACTAGTATCGCGAAATATTGTGATTTGCAGCTATTACAATTACTTTATTTAATTACTTTATCTAAAGCCATACAGAGCTTATGTAAGGACTTTAATTAATACAATTCATATAATGATTCATTCTGGAGCATGTTACCTTGACGATCGAAAGTCAAGGTCTTTTAAGATATGAAACATTAGTATTGTATCTCGATATAATCGACCAATCTATGTCAGCCTTTCGTAAACTTCGAAACTAAAGACCGACAATATAGGTCTTTGGTGATTCAGCATGTTACTATATGTTATCAGCTTATTGCTCAGTTTATAACTAGCATGACACATGTTTCACTACATAAGATTAAGTCACATACAAAAACAATGTGCATGTTTAAATAGTACAAATTATTATAAGGCACGTAACATACAATTACAATGTACAACATAATACAAATTCTTCAAAGCATGTCACATATAAGTATAATGCATATGTTTAAAATATACATTAAATTTTCTAAAGACGCTCTTTAAATGCACAAAATAACACGTGTGCTATACTGTTGAGTGTTTTCGTGTTTTTACTTATCATGAGATTATCGAATTTTTGTAGTGTTGGCCACCTGCAGTAACATGGTTTTAATATGTTTTTGCGTAGATCATAGAATTTCGGGCATACTAGCATGAGATGGTATTCATCTTCGATTTGATTCATGGAGCAATTTTGACATTTTCTATCTTTTCTAGGAGTATTGTTATGCATACCAGTCTCTATTGCTAAATTGTGCTGATGATCTAAGCCTAGTGAGTGATATTCTATGTGCATTATTATTGATTACATTAAGGTATTTTTCTTGTTCAAAAGTATGTTTAAATATACTAAATGTGGACAATCTATTATTAGTATTAGCATACCAAGATTGTTTATACATGTCTATTATTCTTAAAATATATTGGAAATTTATTTCACTCATGTCCAGATGTACCCATATGTTTGAAATACCTATGTTATCTATTATACATTTAACCTAATACGCCCAGTTTTTACCACTGTATGTTACACCATTGTCCGCGTCTTTTTAAAGTAAATTAAATGTTTTTTTTTTTTTAAATGGTACCGTCACTAAGTTTCAGGATTTTCATCCAATATTTAATAATGATAATTTTCTTATGTATCGCCATCGGATATCTTCCGATTTCACCGTGCATTCCAGCAAGGTTCGTAGACTTTCGAACACATAGAACTTTTCGAAGCAATTTACAATGTACTTACTCAATATTTTTACATTCATTGCATCCAAATATCTCTGCCCCATATTTAAGTGTAGATCATACTAAGCTATCAAATAATTTACAATTGTTTTAAGTTCAAGTTGGTTATATACAGTAAAAAGATTATGTAAAGCAAACATCGAATGTTGAGAAATGTGTTTCTGTGTTCGATACCAACTTCCGTTTTTGAAAAGATAGATTCCAAGGTATTTAAATGAGTTTACAATTTCTTATTTTTGTTCATTAAAATAAAAGTCATATGAATTATGTCTACCCTGTTCAAAAATCATAATCTTTGTTTTTATTGTATTTACTGTAAGACCCCATGTTTTACAGTATGTACTTAGGTCACTTAACATAGATTGTAGCGCTGCCGGCGTATGGGCAAATAAAGAAGTGTCGTCTGCAAAAAGTAGCAAGGGTAATGTTAAATCATCTAAGTTAATTATTCCATCAATAGAAGCATTGATATTATTTATAATATCGTTTATAAAAAATAAGAATATTAAACTTGAACTAGGGTCTCCCTGTTTTACGCCGATATTTGATTCAAAGTTTTGTAAAAATTGTTTAATATACCGAATTGCGGCTTTTACTTTACTATACATGCTTTTAATGGCATTTACGAATTTGGAGCTTAAATTTTCTTGTATTAGTTTATCAAAAATGTATACACGTTCTAGTTTGTCGAAGTATTTTTCAAAATCTACAAAAGCAACATATAATTTCTTTTTAAATGACAACGTTTTTACTATAATTGATTGCAAAATAAAAATGCAATCTATTGTTGATTTATTCTTTTGAAACCCATACTGATGGTCCGTTATTTTTTAATGTTTTATAGACCATATAGTGAGACGATTAAGTAGAACCTGTGAGTAGATTTTTGCTCCTCTGTAAACGATTCTATTAAACAACTTAAGCATGAAGTTTGATATTCCTGGATAAGAGTACTTATATATTTCTGCCATTATGGAGTCAGCACCACTGCTTTTAGAATTATTTTGACTGAAAATAGCCTTCTTTATTTCCGGCATAGTTATTTCTTTGTCTAGATCCTCATCTATGATATTTTGATCGTAATTTACAATATCGTATGCATTGTCTGTACTGTATAATGATTTAAAATGCTCATATAAATCGGTGGTACTTAACTTTTCCGCTTTTTTGCTAGTTTTAGTATATTGATTTCTAATTTTGTTCCAAAACTTACGTGGTTCTGATTTGCTAATTTTATTTAGCTGTATTCTTTCTTGATAATTATACCGCTTTTTTGTTTTCGTTTACTTTTATTATAGTTATTCTTTAGAGAAATATAATTTTCACGTAATTGCTGATTATCTTTATGTTTATAAAGGCTTTTCTTGTTCTTTTTTTTACACTGCCCGTACTTCAAAGCACTCTTAATTAAACCGTGGTTTTTACCATATGTGAAGTGCCTTTTATAGCTAGATTTCTTTCACTTGATTAACAATTTCTTCGTTTCTGGCAGAAAAAAGGCATTTCAAAACACCCGGTAACTTGAGCAGTATGTATATAGAAAGATGAACTATTTAGACGTATTGTCTAGCAAATGTAAAACTCATTTCTTAATACGTATTCATGAAACAAATAGCTTTCTATTTAGATGAAAATATATGTAATTATAAGTAAATTATTTTACAGTAGCAAAAACATGCACATTTTGCTGTCTAAAATTCTTTAGAGTTACTCTCGATTACGAAATTACATGAAAAACAAACAAACGGTTGGACGGACGGACGAACATTTTTATTTTACCAACTGAAAACAGTTTCAATACGGAGAAAGAAACGAGAGTATCAACAACAACAACAACAACAGAAGAAGAAACATAATAAACTTACAAAGTGAGTCAACCTGGATTGGACCAACGATAAATCTTTTGGAATCTGTAACAAATACATAAACATATCTATAAAGATAGAAACCCGTGCAATATTGTTCAAGACCGGTTCTTAATTTTACATTGGAATTTACGTGTCCGATTTTAGCATTTTCAGAAGCCAAAAGCTTTTCGCGTGTTTTTGAATATTCACGTTTGCGGTCAGTTTTATGCAAAGCAATGTAAATATATAAGCTATGTTGTCGAACTTTAAATATTCTTTCATGTTGCTTCATGAACACATTCGTGCACGTGAAAAATGAACTAAGTCTTTCTATTATCCTCACTTAAAATTTGTCGTATGCTATACATGTGTCTGGTTTTTTTATTTAATAGTGAATATACATCACAGTCGAACAGTTTTATTCAAAACATTTTGATAAAGTTTAAAAAATACTGGTTCAAGAGTACATATCATCTTGCCAAACACAACTTGGAAGGCGTACAAGTTATGTACACTCTATTTTCATCGTTCAGTGAATTTTATACACTACATGTAGTGCCTGTCTTACTTACAAATAAAAATATACTAGAATAACCGTATTTATTCTTATATTACAATCAACCAAAGATTCTGGCGAATTTTCTCGTAATTCAAGCATGTCAACTAACGGTGTTAATAACGTGAAGATACATCCAATAATTGCTAATTATTTACGGTTAAATTAGTATTATGATAATTTATTACAAACGGTAGAAGCTGTCTTTTGTCTGTAACAAATTGAAATAGTCGTTAGAACAATAGGTGTTATAGGTATATTATATCGTAAGTAAAACTTGATTTTTAAGTAACAGTCATACATGAAAGTAACAAGTAGGTTTTTGTCGACAAGAAACAATTCTTACGCGTTATTTTAGAAAACATTGTGATTGTACAAAATTTATGGAAAATACAAACTTTTGTTTAATTTTATGCCATCAAAGCATTTATCAAAGTAAAAATAAAATTTTGTAAACCAGCAGTTTTCATGTTGTACTTACCTTGGGGAGTGGCAAGAACCACCGGAAGAAGACACACAAGCAAAAACTTCATAGTTTTCTCTAGAAATTAAAAAAATATACTTTCCCTTTTTTTTAAATTGAACATATTCTTATTTTTTATTATACTTTTGCTAACAATGTTAAGGAAAAATCAGTTTGATTACAAAAATTAGCATGTGACATCGACGCAAAGTATTACAAATGCCCTCAACTGTTCACACAAATCTTTCATTTTCTGTTGAAGCTTAAACAAGGTTTCGACAGGCTATAAAATATACACAAAGATATTTTTCTGACATATATATAGCATATGAAACGATGCAATTGTCTCCTATTTAGTATTCTGTTTATTTATAATCTTAATTGTTTAACAAGAGGTTCTTTGATTCTTGTCTATTTTTCTATAAAAAGGAAAAAGCGATCTGCTAAAGCAAGAATAATCCAACACACACATTTCAAGAATCGTAGACAGACTGGATTATATGAGCGATCAAGAAAGTGCCTTTTATATCAGTTGACCGCTTATATCAGGTTGTCGTCATCATGATATCTGTGGGAACCAAGCATGTTTAGTGGTCAGGCAATTGTACTATTGCGGACATTCTATAAACGAAAAGTCAGTCCCTACAATGACACAATATTGGTCATTCTATATACAAACGGTCAACCAATAAGTTAGGACAAATAGCTAGTTTAGATTGAATCGTTGATCGTGTCTTTAACATGAAGTAGATTATTACCAGATTTTACCAAATGACATAGTTAAAACTTTCAGCAGTTTGTATTAATTACAGTTTATAACATTTTTCTGGCTTGTTTAAGCATAATTATATTTGCTGAAAAGTCCTCTGTAGGAAATAAAACCGATTTCAACAAGATGCTTTATTGATTGATGGTAAATTGATGCTATTTTAATGGTGATTGCTTTGATCTTTTACTTCGAGACATTTTTCTTATCATGAAAGGTACATGGAATGGTCAGGCAAAACATAACCAAAGAAACAAAATCCATTACTTTTAACTTAGGAGAATGCACATGCCCTTTTACCTGAAAATGGTGAACTAAGCAATGATAAGTTTCTGTCGACACGGGATTTTAGGTTATAAAAACAAAATATAATCGATATTTATTAGAGGTTTTCTTAAAGTGACTGACCCACGGAATTTAACAGATTTTTTTCCTTTCTATAAAATTTACGAGAAGATAATATACTATGGAAAAACATAATAGTATGCTTCTGTACACCATGAAAACTGAAAAATGTTCTGATATTACCAAGAATCGAACCCATGCCCTTTCGGTCAGTAAAATAGAGAGGTATGATCTACAAACTGAGCCACAGAGGCTAGTTACCACAATTTGTCAAAATTAATGATATAACTAAAGTATCTACCCTAAATAACGGGGTAGATTTCTTTACCGATGAAAGTGTGTAAAACTTTATATTATTGTGGTGCGTTTCTGTAACAAAAAATAAAAAATAAAAAATTGAGTCAGTAACTTAGTTTAGATATGTTCTTCACAAATACAGCTAGAATTTCTAAATATATATAAACATTTTCCTTTTCTTTCATCGTCGGCCAATCTGTGAGTCAATCGCTTTAAAGCAGAAATGTAAATATTTCTTAATATCTAACACATTCTTGTATTAATGAACTTGGAACGTATTCAACATTCACAAAATCGAACTTGAAAGAAAACTGACGTCATATAGGTCTATTATTTCAGTAAAATAATTTCTGACAGTTACTCATCTAAGGTATGACCACATAATTGCAAACTTGCACGAAATTTAATACCATGTGACTTATGGTTGTTATCATTTCTTATTCATTTTAGTTATATGTACAGCGAACCTATGAATGTTTATAGATATATTCGATAAAAATTTTTCCAAAACAAAATGCTGAAGGGTCTATTTTATTTAAGGTAAAACAGTTGTAATTAAGTACCTCTACACCGAATAGTACTCAAATCCATTGACTGGTGTTGATAAGAGACTTTTTCATTGGATAACACAACATAATTTTTACAAATAAGGAATGTCAATGTGTTTTTTTATCTTTAATCAATCAATTAGCACATTTTATCACACTCCTCAGACAAATGGAGCTGCTTGTTTATTTTTTGCCAATATCGCCAAGTCCACCAAGACCTCCACAGGCTTGATTTTGCTGTCCTGGTTTCGGTGTCTCGTGAAAGTAGTGGGCCAAGTTCTGAATCCTGAAACATACATGAAAATTAGAATTATTAACTATTAGATGTAGTAACTTCTTATTCCTTAGTTATAATGCTACGTCATTTTTAAAAGAACCTGCTACATCAGGTGTCTGAATGACAATGACGAAACAATATATTTTTAGCGGAATATTTCTCCTTGACCGTCTTGTTTATCTTTTGCTCTGAATTATTTTTTATTCGAAGACCAGAACGAAACAGAATAAGTTATGGCAATTAATCTTCCATTTTCCTCAAATGATCAGTCATTCTATCAATTATGGAGAACCTTCGTCATACAGTCTAGAGTTAATTATTAACGGACTGAATGACTTTTGACTTTGGCAGTTGTTGTGATGACATCAATATCGGTCAGAAAAATCTATCGAATTCAAATCCTAAAATCCTAAATCAAGTTGTTTGTTTTTAAATATATTGTAGTGCATTTAGTTGTCCAAATACATTAAATACATCACCGATTTTTTGTATTTTATTCATCAGTGTCTGTAAATGGCACATTCAGTTGACGAATATCAGCTTGTCTTCTAAGGGGATATTTATTACTTATTGCTGTGACTGTAAATATTTCAATAAATAAATTTAGATTTTTAAAACTTGTAAATGATAATCTAATCAGTAGCACTGAGTGTTCCCTTGAACCAAGTTACCCTAAAAAAGGCTTTACCTTAAGCTATCAACTACTTAAGTTTTTGGCCATAGATGGATTGGGACGAAGGAAAATGAGCGTGAATGATTGTAACTGACGCTGCAAAAATAGTCACGTCGGCAATCCCCAAAACGAGAACATTATTCTAATAGCCAGAGAATAAGCATTCTAAACATAAACATGATGGCCCTGTATCGCTCACATGAGTATGACTGCTTTTATCAAAGTTGTTATGGACCTGGTTAATTGACCCCAGATGACCCAAATTCAAACTTGACCTAGAAATTACAGAAACAATCTTTCTGAAAAATTTACAGGTTATTTGGACTGTAAATGTTACCTCTAGAGTGTTAACAACGTTTTTCTATAACTGGGCTCTGTGATCTAGTTTTTGAACCTACATGACCCATATTCGAACTTGAGCTACACATTATCAAAAGAACTTTTCTGACAAATTTCCAGGATATCTGGACTACAATTGTTACCTCAAGAGTGTTAAGATGATTTTTCCATATTTGGGCTCTTTGACCTAGTTTTTGAACCCAGATGACCCATATTCGAACCTGAGCTAGAAATCATCAAAGCAATCTTTCTGGCAAATTTCCAGGATATTTGAACAGAAAATGTAGCCTCTCGAATGTTTACAAATTTTTTTCCATATTTGGGCTCTAAGACCTAAATTTTGATCCCAGACGACCCATATTCAAATTTTAGCAAGAATTCACCGTAGCAACTTTTCTGACAAATTTCCATGATGTTTGAACTGAAAAGGTAGCCTCTAGAGTGTTAACAAGATTTTTCTACATTTGGGCTCTGTGACCTAGTTTTTGATCCCAGATAAAACATATTCAAGCTTAAGCTAGAAATCATTGAAACAACCTTTCTTTCTAATTTTCCAGGATATTTGGAATAAGAAACTAGCCACTAGAGTGTTAACAAGATTTTTCCATATTTGGGCGTTGTGACCTAGTTTTTGATCCCAGACGACCCATATTCTAACTTGAGCTAGAAATCAATAAGACAACCTTTCTGACAAATTTGCAGTAATTTGGACTGAAAATAGAACCTCTAGATTGTTAACAAGGATTTTCCATATTTGGGCTCTGTGACCTACTTTTTGACCCTAGATGACCCATATTCAAACTTGAGCTAGAAATCATCAAAGCAACCTTTCTGACAAATTTCCAGGATATTTGGACTGAAAATGTAGCCTCTAGAGTGTTAACAAGATTTTTCTATTTTTGGGCCTTGTGACCTAGTTTTTCATCCAAGATAACCTATGTCCGAGTAATTATTGGGACAAACATCCTGACTAAGTTTCATGACAATTGAAGCAAAAATGTGACCACTAGAGTGTTAACAAACTAATTGTGGACGGACGGACGGACGGACGGCGGACAAAAGGCGATTACAAAAGCTCACTCTGTCACTTCGTGAAAGGTGAGCTAAAAACAATGGGTTTACACAGGCCGTCACTTTGACCTTGAACTCTGACCTGGCCACCCCAAAATCATCTGCTGGCCATTCTCCACATCGCTACCATTTTTCGTGTACCTTGTACAGGGTGTTCCCGAGTTTATAATCGGACAATGATTTAAGACAAGCTGTCACTTTGGCTTTTGATCGAGTAAATTAAAAATCAACCGAGGTCATCTGCTGGTCATGTTCAACTAAACCATGACATTTAGTTAATCTGTCCCAAAGAGTTTTCCAGCAACTGATTAAAAAAGAATTGGCAAAGATTTTTAGGGTTGTCATTCTGACCGTAACTTTCGATCTAGTAACCTAAAGGTTGATGAAAGTCATTTAGTAGTCATGACTGGTTACCCAAAGATTCAGTACGGTTTTATAATTTACAAATGTATTCTACATGTACAGCATATTATCAGATTAAAACTACTGTGGCAGCAATGTTAGACACAATTTATTTTTTTCGATAAATATACTCGTCAATAATGTTTAGGAATTAGAGACCTGTGTACAAAAACACTTGATAATTGAAGACTTTATATCAGAATTAGCTTACGTGTGACAGAGAAGAGGACAGCCATGCTGCAAAACATTTCCATCTGTAACAACTTTGTTACATTCACCCTCACAAGCGGCCTCCGTTGGATTGCTTCCAACAACATCAAGGATAATTTGTACGTCGCATTTCAAAGCTTGCACATCGACTGTTAAACATCAGTAAAAATAACTTGACCTACCATTAAGGTGTAATCAAGTCAGCTAAAACATTCTATATGTAAAGTTGTAAAAAGCGATAATGACTCGAATATACTTTAACTATTTCAGTAAAATTAATAATAAATAACGTAGCATTCCGCTTCGTCACAGCAGCAACGCGATATGATATAAATATACTAAACGCTTCTAGGCAACAAGTTCTTAAACACGAAAATTCATTGTATTACAACATTCCATTGTGCAGTTATTTGTAAGATCAGTTAACCTGATCTTACTCGTAGACTGACAACTGCATGTAAAATACTTCCACTCAAAGTTTTATCGCAGAACTTCATTTGAAGTGAAGAAATGTGACAAATCCCACATGAAACCTCGTTACACGAGCAAAAAGCAATAGGATAACCAAATTGCAATCCCATGCTAAACTGTTTTCAAGCTGCTTACACAAGTTCCAAGTTTTCAATCGGAAACCGTTTTTCTATTTCAGGAGCAAAGACATTGACGAAATCAAAAACGAGTAAAACGTGCAAACTATCAACAACACAAAGTTTTATTAAAAATTATAAGAATTCCGCTTCATCAAATGAACAAAAGCTATCAGACACCATAAGCGCATCCTAAGCAAAAACTGCATACACACTTTTTTTCAAATTAAGTTTCATTGCATAACAACATTACCAAAAGAAGTTAATGATTGGAAACCTTTTCTACTACTTTAAGTTACACTGAACCTGATAATAGACACACCATACACAATCCCATACGACAACATCACAGAAGCTATTTTCAAATTAATTTTCTTTGCAATACGACATTCTGAAAATAAGTTATTGATCGGAAACTTGTTCTTTTATTTTCAGTAACAGTGACATTGACCTTTATCACAAAAACCTCATTAGAAAACCTGAACGACATTTGAATACAGGCAAAACAAAAGAATGAACTTATAAGGTATTCCAAGATAAAGTTATTGATCAGAACCTGTTTTTCTCCATTTTATCATATGTTTGTGGGACAAACGTACATAAAAATGTTATTTCTATCAATCCTACAAAATTAAAAAAACATGGACACTAGTTTTCGATAGAATGTCAACATGTCACAAATACTGAGCATCTTTTTCAAAATAAATATCAAATTATAAAATAATAGTTAAAGTAATTTGAGGTAATAAGTCAATACCATACATTTTTATGTTGTGTAACACGCGTGAAATTTACAAAAATAGCGTTTTTCTTTTTAACTTTTAGGTAAGACGTTCAAATATTACTCACAGATATTTTCAAGTTGAAGAGGACCGAACAGGAACCGTTTCGAACCTGGAATACAAAAACCCTTATATTCTGCAAACAAGTTATGCTGAAAACAACAACAACACAACAACAATTTTAGTTTATTTCAAAATTAAAGAAAAGTAAATCTCTTTTATGTTTTTAAAACAAGTACAACATCATCTTGTGTAACGTTATAACTTTAATTTTTTTACTCATTTTTAACAATATTGACCTGAAACTGACGTTAATGCATGAACTAGCAACAATTCTTTAAATTTTTAAAGCTCTACGTGTAATAGCGGGAACTTTCATTCTTGTGACATAACTGTTTTTCTCATATCTTAAATCAAGACACAAAACTTACACTTCAAGTCTATAACTTTTACATTATTTCATTTATGTAAATAATCTTATTAAATAAACTAGCAGCTACTTCTTGTTAGACTGCCTGGTTAAGACTGCCCCTCGCAGGCTCTGTCATCGTCGGTTACCCCCGGTACATATTCCGCACAACTACATTATGTACCGTGGGACAATTGACAGCAGATTATTTGTTTTCATGTCTATTAATTAGCAAAGGGAAGTTACCCTTCATCCAATGAGATTCCGCATTACAAACAGATACTCTTCAATGTGGAGAGTAAGCATGACGACATGTTATTTAAAATAGACGTACTTCCCAGGATTTAAACATAGCCGCGAAAGGCAAATTGTAACGAGTAATTTTATTTGCTTAGATTGCGCAATGGAAATCCTTCGGTAACCAATGAAAGAAGGTAATGAATTATTCATGAGTACGAGATTTTACCAACCAATTGTCCCACGGTCGATGAAACGGAATGGATCGAACGCGGGTTTCCGACGATGAGGCTCTGTTACCTGACAACTTATTCAACCACACGTGGCCTAACAGTATATCATTCAGTATTGATCAAGGCACATTCAGATTGAACAGCACGCCATTTTTTTCTTTCAGTTAAAAATGGAAAAAATATTTTACATTAGTTATTCAAACTAGAATTTTTTATTTTCTTTGTTTAGAAAGTAGACATGGCAACAAGTACAAGTTCTAAAACTCGAGTACTCGGAATTTTTTCCGATCGAGTACTCGTTAAATCGGAAGATTTCTTAGGAATATTCCGAGCATGCATACGATATTGCATACAGTCGATGCATGTCCGATCATTCACGAGGTTAACCCTCTAAAGTTCGCTCTCTTATAAAAACAGATTCATCTGAATTTGCAGAAGGACCTTGCTTCGGAATTCTCCTGTCGGTAGCAGCCGGCCTCTAGGTATACCGACGGAAGCTAGTGTTATACCGATATAGAACAAGTATTGCCAATAGAAACCTTCGGTTACTTATGGCACCGAGAGCTACAGACAGACAACTCTAAACACATGCAACGTTTATTGCACAACAATGTCGCCATCTGTAATATACTTTCATGCAAGAATTAGCCTCTATGAAAAGAACTGCAAGAGAAAAGAGAAGTAAATTGAAAGTTAAGTTGACAGAAGTTTTCAATTTACAAGTTTCGGCAGCAATGATAATGAGAGATGATAAAGAATAATTTACTTCCTTGCAGTTTGACCAGAGTCTTAAAAGAACACTCGTTTATTAACAAAAACATTCGTTAATGCTATCCGGCCTTCAATGAACCGCACTCGTATCGAAGTTCGATAAGCAAAGTTTCTTTCCTGTTTGGATAACCTTTAATAGGTTTAAGTGTTTCTAAAGAAAAAAAATATCTCAGAGACAAAAAGAAAATGAAAATACAAATAAACAGGTATTTTTAAGAAATTTTAACAAATGCTCGAGTACGAATTTTTGGACCGGAAGTTAGATGGAGTAATCAGTTTACCGGTTGCTCGTTTCCATCCCTTTTAGAAAGTATAGTAACAGTTCGTAAAGAAAGATTTCTCATTTAGCCTTAACGATGCTGATAAAGCCGAAGTGAGGTTGACAATTTTGTTAACTGAACTGTGCAGGCAACGTAGTACAGTAGTAACAGTAAATGCCGAAGACCTAAACCGAGGCTTACGCGGCCCATTAGTTATACTAAATGACTTGAGGAGAATTAAGACAATATTTTGAAGCAATACGAACAAAACGTTCAACGCATGCTTATATATTTTGAAAATAAATTCCTACCTTGTGGAGCCGCGAGAACCACTGGAAGGAGACAAAGAAGTAGAAGCTTCATGTTCTGTGGAAATACGTATTGAAAAGGAATAAAAGATAAAATAAAATTCGGTAAAGAGGAAAATCATTCGAAATTAGATCACTTGTACTTAAATCTGTTTTTAAACGTTTTATGTTCTATATGTATTTCTGTATAACTAAGTTCATTACGATTCCGTTTTATCACAATTTTCAAAGGATAGACATTAATAATAAGTAGGAGATAGTCTTTTTAAATTAACGAGTGATGATTCAAAATTGTCGGCCATATAAAAAGCCTATAAAATCATTCGTTTCTACAGTCAGGAGCTTGAAATATACCAATAAGTCAAATGACGTTATGAGAAATTACAAAGACACAACTCGTCCGCAGAACATATTTTTTAAAATTGCATTAAATATTTATTGGATAAAAAAATGATCTATTTAATATTCCTTCAAGTAGTAGTTGTAGTATTATTATCAGAATTTCAAGGTCTTGTGACCAGAATATTTCGGAAAGTCCGTGAAATTCAAGACACAATATATTTTTTTTAGAATATTGCAACGGCTTACCTTTTCAGTAACTGATGCCTTCAGTAGGGAAGAATAAGACTGAGCTCTTTACATATTCTCTAATCTCTTTATCTGAATGCAAAAGGCCTAAGAGTTAAAGGGCCGTCACGATCTAAACCAACAGTCATGAGAATACACCAGACTTTCAATTCTGTTATAGAAAATAACCTGCACATAAATTATAAAGTACCAGCTTTCATGTACTAACAAGTTAAAACGAACGATTTTTACAACGGTCTTTAGTGAACTTACGAAAAACTCAAACACAAAGAGTATATTTAAACAAGAGCTTTAACTGTTAGTGGCGAATGTATCCGAAGAGTATTGTCTGCAAAAAGTGTTTGATTTTGAGTTGTGTTATTTATGTGGAATGGCAAATATATACAAACTGTAAAAATGCCTTTTATGCAGTAAGTACACTCAGACAGGACGGGAACATATAGGCAGACAAAATGCAGACAAATTGATCGATGGACAGAAAGACGGACGATTTACGTGACACTGACTGATCGCGTGAACATTTGTAAGACGCTATTTCATGTTTGTGTTTGTTGTACTGAGGTTCAGAGCGGACACGAACATAAAGACTGGCTGGGTGACAGTATTTCTCCTAAGGTTGACAATATGTACTGTCCCACTAAAAACCATATGATATTTATTTTATTTTACCAAATGTTTTTACCAAATCTGAAAAATATCGCTTAACAACTTCATAACAACAAAATATTTAGTCGTTTGATGCAAGCGGATATTTATTTACTACACGGAAAGTACGCCTGCGCAGGGCGTTATAAATATAGAAATAGACACTGGGATTCCAGAATCGGAAAACAGTGGTGAGTGTAAAAAAAGTCGCACGGCTGACAGTATATTTCTCTGTCTCTTTGTAGTAACAGTAAGAATACTTACTGGTTGGCCTATGGGAATTTTACATGGGTGATAAAATTGAGGTATAATAATATATTATCCTAATACTGATTCCAGTCCTTAACTCAGGTCTTGTTTGCGATTTTTTCTAATGAGAGGAACATGCGTGCAAGTTCCCATTTAAAATCATTTGGCTTTACAGACGAATTAACAAAGGTTCTGACAATCATATACACAACAATACGATGCCTTTATTTCGTGAACATTTGTGCAAATTCTTTTAAGTCATTTTATGTATGCTAGTTGAAGAGTGGGCACAAACATAAATCCATGATACAGTATTCCATGTACCATTTCGACAATGACCTTTACAATGGAGCCTCGGGTCTTGTTCGCACTCAATGTGTGAATATGGTGAATACTTGTAGAAAGCTAAATCAAAACCAGACGTCAAGAGCGACACGACTTGCACAGTGATATTATATGCTAGTTGAACGGACAGACAGACGGATGATTGTTCCACGATGTTTCTGTTTGTTGAACAACAGTGTCGAGTAATCTCAAAACCCTTCGGTGTACCTTAGGTACAGAACCCAAATTAATTTAAATGCTAGAACTCAGGGTCTTTTTAACAACACGTCGTCTCATTGTGATGAACATAAATTGTACACTTACTTTCAAGGCTATTTCATAAAATAGACAATCATGCAGATACTTGGATGGTTTTCGAAACGTGGCCTCTATCTAGTGAACATTTGTGCCAAGTAATTTCAAAACCTGATGTAGCACAGCATTAAGGAACAGGAACGAATATGAAAACTTCTTTCAATTTTTATTGTGTATATTTGACAACAATTTATGACCTTGACCTTTGAAAACCGGTTTATGGTCGCGACACATCAAATACTGGCCGTAACTATAACTAGCCTGTTACGAGATAATCTCAGATCGCTAATCCTAAGGTTCATGCACTTTTACCTTGCCAAGTTGCAATTATTGAACAATGACTTAGCGGTCAACACTGATAAAGAATAATTACTTTGTTTTTGGCATCAAATTTAATTTAATTTTAAGTGTAAGTAAGAAAGTTTGGTTAGACAGCTATGCCGAACAAAATAGTTTTGAAGTTCGTTTTGTTGTTTGGGCAGCACAAAAAAGCGTTAGTTAAAATAGATTGTGTCAAATTAACGTGTTAATAAATTCTAGTATTTACCATAAAACAATTTTCGAAAATATAAAGGTATCAGAAATTATTAAGGTACTGAACAAAGTTCAATTAACCCACCTTGTAAAAATTCTGAAGTTTTTTGGTAAAATTGTCAACATCTCACACGAATTGTCTTACTGATTTTTTTTTCAATATGAATGTGTGAATGTCAACCTGTAATAGAGCAAATTATTGAAAAAAAATCAGCTGTTTATCGTTATAGTTATGAAAATCTTGGGTACACTGTATAAATTATAAACTTGAGAGACGAGTTATATCAAATATAATACAAAAAATATAGTTCTGTTCTTGTTTCATTTTTGTTCCTTATCTTCAGATTAGATAGATTTGCATTTTTTCGTCCGTTTGTCTGTGTGTCGTTCCTTACATATAGTTCATAATATTGTAGCAGGCACTGCTCATTTATAAAGACCGTATTTTGAGAATTTTTAAAATCAGATCTTTGCATATAAGAGTTATTGATGTAAATTAAGTAAAGAAAGAAACTAGATAGTTTGGAGTTATTGACGCCGCGTGGATTGAATGGGTTTCAATTTTGTACCATGGTGTTGCATAATCGCGATATAATATCCAGCCAACATTATAATTTTGGTTTAAAAACATGTAATATGCTTAAGAATACCTCTATAAATTGATTAAAGCTTTTGAGTAAAACAAATTCTACAAGAGTCAAAATACGGATGTCTTCTACTGTTGTTAAAAGCTTTTTGACACATCAAACTTTTTCAAAAACTCGAGGCTATGTTTTTTTTTGTTTTCTGATCTTCAACAAAGCTGAGAACAATTGTTTGTTAGACGTTTTTTTAAATTAAAATATTCAGCTTTTTGAAAACATGCATAGAAAATATCAGTGAAAACGCAAGCTAATTTTACAGTCATTTTAGTTATACAGTATGTTATTGCAGCTGCAAAAAATCCGCCCATCCAACAAGGTAGTACACATTGCCTTAACACCTTTGCGATCACCTTGTTGCAAAGCCATCGTGACCATAACTAAAGGTCTTCAGCGTACCCGTGTTTGTACTGTGACAGAACATGAACGCTGAAGATAAAGGAAAGTCCACCAATAATCGTACCAGGAATCTGACACACTCGTATTCATTCATCAAGCATGCCATGGAGTAAAGTGAAGCATATCCCGATAAAATTATATATAAACTTTTAATAAGCCAATTATCATAACATAAAAAACTCATTTAAAACTTAAAAAGGCTTAAAATTTCCGATATGTCTTAAATTCTGCACTCCGCCGCCATCTTGCCAAAATGTTTGACCACGTGATCACGAGACTGACCTTGACGAGTTCATCGGTGCGGACGGTTAGGAAATCATTATAAGAGTGCCAAAACATAGACAAAATGCTTTCTGTGACACCTGTCACTTATCGTTTTATACATGAATAATTTCAGTACTTTGACACACAGGACCTGGTATTATTGAGCAAAGTTCATTTACAATTAAGTCTAAAAATAGATAGTCATGTCTGTTTTTCTAAGCGGTTCGTGCGGTATACGAGATCTCGCGAAGCTGCTTACAGTAAGTCGGTGAAATTGATGTTTCTCGGCGAAATAGAGAACTACGCCACTCGTAAAAATATAAAAATCTAATGGTCACTCGTGAAATAAATTTCAATTACACACTGAAAAAAATCAAATATTCTATTTATTTCATGCTTTTCAGTGTTATTTCGGAAAAAAGGTAAAACAGTGATAACATGAACATCTTATCCACACTTGGTGCATCCCAATATTTACTATGTCTGCACGTGCGAGACGCTCTTCAAAGTAGTTCCAAGAAATTCGATAAAAAAATAATGAAAATCTGGCTTTTCAGTGTTTATTTCTTCACTCATAAGCACAAAAATAACATTTTAACAAAATATTTTTAATATTTATTCAATCTATCGAAATATTATAGAATCTGCAAATACATCAATGAAATATATTCCTCCGCTTCAAGACATGACGCAAAATTTAACGTCCGCCATATTGTTTACAGTTTCTTTAGGTATGAAACCACCAATTCAGTCTACTGGAGCTCAAAAAATGGTACCCGCATAATGGCGGCTAGAAATAGTTCTCAGTTTTCTTGGCTATTTTTAACATTTTTGCTCTAATCTGTGTATTTTTTGCTGGAATCATTTTGTTTGACTATTTCTGATAGTGTGGTAGCAATTTTATGCTCATATGCATTCAGAATAGAATTCACAATGTGAAATTGTTTCACATACCCCAATCTGAAAATTAGCTCAGATATTTTGTTAATTTTATGGGTAAGTTCACATGAGCAGAAATATCTTTCTTGTTTGAAACACAACCCCCACTTTTCTTGCTATTTTTCATGAGTACAGATATAGATCTACAAGAATATTTAAGTTAAAGCTATTTAAAAAAGGTTTTGCTATGTTTTACAGCCCTGTGAACTTTATGAATTTTATATAGAATAAAGAAGGAATCTTCACACCTATAAGAAAAATTTCATTTCCTGTTGTCTGCATAGGAAAACTTTTAAACTTGCCAGAATGTAGAATTTTGATGTTTTTATTGCTAAAATGCTGTAAAGAAGTATGCCAGGAGTGGATTTAGTGAGTTTTCAAACTTGTCATACTGCAGTTAAGACATTATGATAAAATCGCAGGAAAATTGTCCTTGTAAAACTGTAAACAGAATTTTTGTGTACACAAACCTGATATTTTTGGCAAGGAGTAAGTTTTGTAAGCTGCCAGAGTGCTCACAAGAGCCATTTAGTGTAGTTTAGCTTATTCAGTGAACATGAAACAGTTAGCTGAGTTCAAAATTCATGTGTATGATGAGAACAAGAAGTTTGGTGATGTCAGGTTTTACTGCACAGTAGCACTTAATTCAGTCAAAAAATGTTTCTTATGGTCATTTAGCTTCTGTTTATGTTTTATGTTAGTCTGTATATGGATAAGAAGAAAGTGCATTAAGCTTGTTTCAAGTTTTCATGATTAAGATGGTGTGTAGTTGAGGCTTTGTGAAGTCTTAAGCAGACAGTGGTATAATATTTGTGGCTGGTTCACAAAGACAGGTACCTCAAACCTAACAAAATGATATTACTCTTGGAATCTGTTTTCTGATTCTTTTATTGTGTAAGCTTTCAGCTTTGTTAGGCTACAGTATTTTCACATAACCAGTGCTATTATTCTAGTTTGGCAGTTTGCATATAAGGTATGGATGGAGGAACAGTACTTGTATTTGGAAATTTTCAGGCAAAAGCAATGCTATTTTCTGGAAACCCATTAACAAAGCAGCATCCACTGCAGCTACATTTCTTTAGCCAAAACTGTGTTTCACATCAGTTTCATACAATTTATAACATTTGCTTGACTGTTTATGCTATATTGTGAGGGTATGAAGGGATTTTGAAAGGGAACATGCTAATTAGGTAGAAAAGTGAAGTTTAAAATTTGTGGGTATATGTTACATGCAGTAGTTACCAATATATACATTTTCTATTTTCAGAGTGGAATATTCTTCTAATCAGTTAGAAAAATCCCTTCCTTTGGTTGTATTCGTGTTTAGGACTCAAGGATTGCTTTGCCTTTTGCACATATCAGATGTACTCAAATGACTACACACTGGCCATAGAGGTGGAGCCCATGTTGATGATCTATTATTGCCATTTTTAGTAAGTAAACAGTCATTTTCATTCATATTTAGAGTTAAACATTGCTCAGGAAGTTGAAAGAACAATTTATACTAGTGTGAAGACAGTATATAATAGATGAACAATAAATTTTGTATGTTGAATACATGTCTAACATTCAAGTGGTGTTCCTGGACTTTTCTGAATTAAAATTGTTAAAATTTCCTCCTTCAAAGAGGTGTAATTGGCATGAAAGAAGAAAAATGTAGCATTTATTCTGTTATATTGTATGTAAATACTTCAGTTCTTAGGTTTAAAGAAGGCATGGACAGCATAAACTATCATTTGAGACAAAAGGGGATACAAGACAGAGAAGGACCAGAGAAATTTTGATCTTTTTTGGCAGACAGAAGGACAATAGCTTTTGAAATCTATTTGCTGATTTTTGACCTGGAGGTATAACAGTAACCTTTTGAAATAATCTAGACTAAGTGTGATGCCTTTTCACATATAAGATAGAGAATTGCTGTTCAGTCATGCTTATTAGGACAAAATATGACTTGAAAGTCAAAATAATTTGGAAAAGTTGCTTTTTTCCCCCAAAAATCTTCATGCAACTGAGAATATTATGACTTTTTTACTAATGTGTAACTATAAATTTGATAAAATTGGATAAATTAAGTATTCACACATAAGCTGAGACAGATTTGGTTCAAATATATAACGCGTTTTAAAAAATAACAGAGAAATTTCACCACAGACACTTTCTTTCATTTTGCTGCTCTTGTTCGCAGTCTGCACAGACATTTTGAGTCATTTTAAAAGCTTCATTTTATGAAAAGTACTAGTATTTCTGGACTGAAATTTGGTTTTCTTAAGTTGAAATTAGTTACTCTTGATGTAGAAATCAAAAAATCACAGTATCAGAAAAAAAAGTTTTCTTATAACAGTAAAATCGCGTTCTGGTCCACTAAGCCCTTTAAACGATAACTGAACAAAAGTGTTTTCATATTCATCTGGATTTAATTAAGTGTTTTATTTAAAATTAAATCACTGTCATCTATCTATCAAGCGGATACGTTTATATGCCGGTCGAACTGTGTTTCTTTGTAATTGGGGTGCAGTTAGGGGAAAAAGTAGTCCGGCACAGTGAAAATTATATTTTGTTAATTTCACCAGTGGTTTATCAGAATATTATCATCTGATATTTTACAATAAAACACTGGAAAGCATGAAATAAGTTGAACTAATTGCTTTATCGAATAATGCACAACATTTATTTGTGAAAAGGGTATTTGTGAAGTAAAACGAGGTTAAACGAATGTGTGTTATTCTGGTTAGGTTTCTTAACTGGTCTGATTTAAAACTTTAATGCCGCATCAGATGAAAGAACAAAATTTTAAAAGCGGCTTATAAAGTTTTGGAAGCCAGAACTATCATGACCAATGCTTTCCGACTTAACAGCAAGAAAATAAAACAAATATATTGTTAAGAAGTATTTCTGATAAGGAAAGAATAACTTTTTAAGTCAAACATTTCACGAATGGAGCTTGAGAATAAATCATACATAATAGATATCCCTTTTTCTTTGACATTAATTAATGTTCTATTTTAAGAAGCATCACTAAATTCCGGCTCCTATTATATTCCAATCTCCTACGCAGTGATTTCCTCTTCAGTCATTGGAAAAGATTACTTAACTGATAGAGAAGTTACCGACTGCTTAGAGTTTGATTATCTTCTTTAACCGATGTTCAAAATGGACTCTAGTAACACTAGAAATAACAAGAAATTGGTAATTTAGTCACCAAAACTAGTTTAGATAACTTGTTTTAAATTTCTGATAAAAACGGACTTCCATTTCGATTTTTAGCTACACTTAATGGATACATCTGATATAGTATCAAAATGAACCATGTCTTGAAAATAGAATTGATTTTTTTAACCTGTTTCCAGCTGCTTTTTTCTGTGACTTTACCTTACTTTCTTCGATATCTTAGTTTGAAGTTTTTTTAGTTCCTATAATCAGAATAACTAATCCATACGTTTAAATATGATCTGATATCTGCACCACAGTCACAATACCTATCGCATATATTTTAAAACAATTACCTTAAATTATACATAAATGCAATTGCCAAAGATTTATAAAAATGTTTTGGTTTGTGAAAGCCTGATGCGTTGGTCAAGTTAATAGATATGTATTTTACTTCGTCAGGTTGACCGCTTAGATCCTGTCATGATTATATTTAACCAGTGATAATTTAGATTGTTACTTGTCTACTTTAGATTACGTCTAGACAGTGGCAGGGAGATGAGTTATATAGGGACATTTTGCCTATAGTTCAAAGTATTTAGATCCTGTTTGTAAATTTTATTTTACATGTTATTTATCAACTGAAATAGCTATGTTTCTTTTAAGTGATGCTTCAAAAACATGAGTGGCGTCTTTGATGATTTGCATTAAAATTAGTCCTGTATTCAAATTGATCAGCTGACACTTTTAAGTGGATTCCCTAAATCTTAATATATATTTCAAGTTTAAAAATACAAAAAATCACCTTAAAGTTTAAATTAGACGTTTAAGTTTAAAGTGAATAATGCAGATATCGCAGTACCGGAGATAATTACATAATTAGTGAGCTTTTTAATCAGTGAGCCAACTGGAAATTAAACGTCTCTTTTTATCATTTCGAGTGCTTTCAAGTGAATGAGCGCTAGCATTTAAACAAATGAAACATTGATTTTAATGTAGGTATATTTTCATTTAATCAGAAATACTTATATTCGTATTGCAACTAGGCATAACAATTGTATTCTTAAATCCAGCTTTCTCCCTGAAGATAGCCTCAATTTCTATGTCTAGGGACAATTCAAACTTACTGGTAGACAACATGTAGAAGGCAAGAACGAAACCAGCAATGCTTGAATATTTGAATATATCAACGGATGTATCGAGCAACACGATTACTTATTAATAACTTAGCACTTGATATTGTCACACAAAACATACAAGAACTACTTATTTTTTTCTGGAAATTTTAGCAATGCATAGGGTACTCACATTACGACACGCAAAACATGCACACACTTGGCGTGGAAAAAATATCTTCTTAACAACACCATTTCTCAGAGAAAAAATATCACTAAATGGCAAGGACGAGACATTTAATGTAAATACCAGTTCGTTATGCCTACAGAACGAAACAGACCCACAAGGACGTTTGCTTAAACTGTTATAAATTAGCTGATTGTTTAAATTGTGTTATTGATAGTTCTTGGTGAATTTTCGATATGAGATATATATATTATGATACTTAACAACTGCATTCGTTTTCTGGCATGATTCAGAAAACAGAAGAGTATTTCACCAAAAAATGCGATTTTCATATCTTTTGTTAGTCATAAATAATTACAAATTATGCTTTTATGGACAAAAACAATGGCTCGTTATTTTCTGCCAAGATTGCCAAGTCCACCAAGACCACCACATGCTTGGTTTTGGTCTCCTGGTTTCGGCGTCTCGTGGAAGTACTGGGCCAAGTTCTGGATCCTGAAACATTAGCATAAATTTTGTTTAGGTGCTGCATTGTTGAATCAGTTATATCTTACCTACAGTTTTCATGCTTCATCTGATATTATAGGTTTAATAAAATGAAAACTTATAAACTGACAGATACATTCAGCTTACGATTTTCAATTGAATGTTTTTTTGAGTTGTGGGTATAGCGTTATGTCTTGACCACTCGACAAAATGATATGGAAAGCACAAACACAAATCATTTGTCTAAGGTAACTTACATATGACAGACAAGAGGGCAACCATGGTTCAAAACATTTCCTTGGGTAATGACTTTCCCACATTCGGTTTCACAAGCAGCTTCCGTTGGATCGCTTCCAACAACATCAAGGATGATTTGTATGTCACATTTCAATGCCTGCACATCGACTAAAAAGATATGTCACATTTCAATACTTGCACGTCGACTAAAAAGATATGTCACATTTCAATGCCTGCACGTCGACTAAAAAAGATAGAATTGTAAAGTATTTGAAATAAACAAAAGAATCTTTCTCATATTTCTCTTATTTTTTCTTGAACAAAATCTGTACTTCGTTTGCTTTTTTATTATAAAAAGTTTTTAACAGGTCTTGTAAATCAAAAGATATTTAAACGCAAGTTGAAATGACATAATTATAAAGTAATATAGTATATACAAAATCAATAAGAAATTTCTTAAAGGATATTTGTCGTTGGTTTTCAATGTACGGGTTAAGTCAGTCCCGGTAGGTCTAGCCTTTTTTGAGAACGAAAATTCCTGATCGATTAAAATTAGTCAAACTGTATTTTGCACATAGTTACGGAACATTTTATTCATTAATCATCATAAATTCATTTTAGTCTACAAATCTGTCACTTCTTCCATTTTCGCATCATTCGCTATGATAACACTTAATGTCCGAACGTAACACCTGCCATTATAATATGACTATTTTTTTTTCATCAGGAATCTAGATGCCAATCATACCTCTATATAGTCACGTAACTTTTACTTGCACATTTACCATTTTTGACTAATGGAATTTTGTAAACATTCATGCGGAAATCTTTTTGTTCTGTAGAGAAAGCCAATAGGTTGGTTAGACAACTATGTCGAAAAGTAAATAGTAGACATACGACAATGAAATGAATAAATACTATTCTTATTAATACGAACATAAATCGGACTTTCCACAAATGATAAAAAGTTTTTGCAATATGCCGAAACGTCACTTTGTTTCTTTTGTTCAATTACCAAAACGTATGACAAATGGAAAAAAGTGTTGTTGTTTCTGGCCAGTCGTACAGCTAAAGTTAAGAGAGTCAATTAATTCTTTGCTTTCAGTATCATTATTACACTTGTCTAATAAATGTAAATGAGACTATCCAAGCAGAAAGACTGAGGAAAGGACAGACTGTCGACGGGGGAAAGGACAGACTGTCGACGGAGGAAAGGACAGACTGTCGACCGAGGAAAGGACAGACTGTCGACGGGGAAAAGGACAGACTGTCAACGGAGGAAAGGACAGATTGTCGACGGAGGAAAGGACAGACTTTCAACGGAGGAAAGGACAGACTTTCAATGGAGGAAAGGACAGACTGTCGACGGAGGAAAGGACAGACTTTCAACGGAGGAAAGAACAGACTGTCGACGGAGGAAAGGACAGACTTTCAACGGAGGAAAGGACAGACTGTCGACGGAGGAAAGGACAGACTTTCAACGGAGGAAAGGACAGACTGTCGACGGAGGAAAGGACAGACTTTCAACGGAGGAAAGGACAGACTGTCGACGGAGGAAAGGACAGACTTTCAACGGAGGAAAGGACAGACTTTAAACGGAGGAAAGGACAGACTTTCAACGGAGGAAAGGACAGACTTTAAACGGAGGAAAGGACAGACTTTCAACGGAGGAAAGGACAGACTGTCGACGGAAGAAAGGACAGACTTTCAACGGAGGAAAGGACAGACTTTCAACGGAGGAAAGGGCAGATTGTCGACGGAGGAAAGGACAGACTGTCGACGGGGGAAAGGACAGACTGTCAACGGAGGAAAGGACAGATTGTCGACGGAGGAAAGGACAGACTTTCAACGGAGGAAAGGACAGACTTTCAATGGAGGAAAGGACAGACTGTCGACGGAGGAAAGAACAGACTGTCGACGGAGGCTAGGACAGACTTTCAACGGAGGAAAGGACAGACTGTCGACGGAGGAAAGGACAGACTTTCAACGGAGGAAAGAACAGACTGTCGACGAAGGAAAGGACAGACTTTCAACGGAGGAAAGGACAGACTGTCGACGGAGGAAAGGACAGACTTTCAACGGAGAAAAGGACAGACTTTAAACGGAGGAAAGGACAGACTTTAAACGGAGGAAAGGACAGACTGTCGACGGAAGAAAGGACAGACTTTCAACGGATGAAAGGACAGACTTTCAACGGAGGAAAGGACAGATTGTCGACGGAGGAAAGGACAGACTTTCAACGGAGGAAAGGACAGACTTTCAACGGAGGAAAGGACAGACTGTCGACGGGGGAAAGGACAGACTGTCGACGGGGGAAAGGACAGACTGTCGACGGGGGAAAGGACAGACTTTCAACGGAGGAAAGGACAGATTGTCGACGGAGGAAAGGACATACTGTCGATGGGGGAAAGGACAGACTGTCGACGGAGGAAAGGACAGACTGTCGACCGAGGAAAGGACAGACTGTCGACGGGGGAAAGGACAGACTTTCAACGGAGGAAAGGACAGATTGTCGACGGGGGGAAGGACAGACTGTCGATGGGTGAAAGGACAGACTTTCAACGGGGGAAAGGACAGATTGTCGACGGGGGAAAGGACAGACTGTCGACGGGGGAAAGGACAGACTTTCAACGGGGGAAAGGACAGACTGTCGACGGAGGAAAGGACAGACTGTCGACCGAACATTGGTTTTACCCTAACGTTCCTTAACATTTAATAAGGAGTACAATTGTTTGAAATATTACTTACAGAGACTTTCCAGCTGCAAAGGACCAACTAGGTACCGTTTTGAATCTAAAATCAAACCATAAACCGTTGATACACGAATAAAGAAAGATAAAAAACGTTCATTTATAAAAATGATACAGATAGGAAATTTGTTTAAACTTACATTTCAATGATAGGAATTGCTTAAGTGATGAGTTGAATGTTTACGTTTATCAAATACATGTCTTGATATACTGGCGTACCTTTACCGATAGAGAATTTTTGAAAACTAACTGTACCATGTGATCAGGACTATGTTTTGAGAGGCAAGCGTGTCGTTGTCTGTAATAACTTTATAACCAATTATTGTCGAACCCGATCAAATTTAGATTTGACTGAGAATTTGGAGAAATATTACATATTTACATGCAAACACAACATAGAACATTACCTTGTGGGGCCGCAAGAACTACAGGAAGCAGAAACAGCAGAATAAGTTTCATTTTCTGTAAGCATTCATAAAAATATTGAATAAAAATATAACAAAAAACAATTGTAGGTCCATTATATGAAATAATTATAGGTCAATTGTATGAAAGAATTATAGGTCCATTATAAGAATGAAAACTGATACTTCCTTTAATTCATATTCGTTAATTTCTGAAATTATGTATGTGTATAAGTCCTTTGTATTTAGGTGACGAATTTAGTCACAGAAGTGAAGATAAAAATCTCTTTAATTTTTCTTTAATATTTTTTAAATATTTTTTTTTTAAGAAATCAGTTTGATTATCTGCTTGTCAGGGTCATTGCACTATAAGGTCACCTTAATCGTAAGGAAGAATAAGAAATAATATAAAATAAATATAAAAATACGAACTTTAGAAGTGGATAATCACTTTTGAGTCAAATTGTTTTTATACTTACATCTTATTTAGGAAATGAATCAATTTGATATTTTACGGCAATTAACAAAAAAATTAGAAATACTGAGATGGAATAAAATCTGAGCTTTTTTACAAGATATTCGATGCTTGCTTCTATACCATAATACTTAATGCTGAATAATGAAATAAAAACATCTTTAAACTAGAAAGTTTGATGAACAGTGAAGGATTAAAGATTTTAAAACAATCTATTAAATTTAACCATCCATATCGCGGGAGAAGAGGTGTTCAGAATATGAAACGGCGTACCTTTTTAGTAGCTGATGCCTTTAGTAGCTGATGCCTTTAGTAAATGAAAATAAGAGTAAGCTCTATTAGCTTTTATCTCTTTATTTTTACGTCCGTTTTTTACATCAGAGGTAAATTACTGTCACGATCTCAATAAAGGTTTTTGAGAAAACACCAGATGTTTTATTTTTTATCTGTAAGGAGAGTGACCTATAATCCCTTTTTAAAAGTCAGTTCCTTCTTTTAGTGTCAGAGGGTCAAAACAAACTCGGCCAAATTAATTTAGCAATGGTATTGATATAATGATTATAGTGCCCATAGCATTAATTTTGGCATATTCTAAGGTGTTTAAATGCTACCTAATTTTGAATACTACTGTGCAGTTAAGTTTCAGGAATTACACAGAACATATATTGAAAGTTACTTCATAAGAATCACTTTTAAGACAACAAACATTTGAAAAAAAACCCTTATTTCTGTTGATGTAAAACAAACCTATCATTGCTTCAATTGCTTCATCTAAACCACAACTGAAGGATACAGACATTGGGGAATTATATTTAATTTAACCTACTAATAACTAACTAGTAACTATCTAACTAACTAACTAACTAAAAGAGTCAATTTATATATATTTTTATTTAAATCACAACGTTATTTGACGTCAAATTTCTGTTAATGGCGCAGTTCTCGAAAAGAAGGATTCTGTAAAAACTGTCTATACGAACGGGCTTTTGTCTACCTTTGTTGCTCCAGACTGCTTTGTATATGAAAGTAAAAAGTATAGACATCCAGAATTGCTTTTTTATTTTAACAGAATACCTCACCTTTTAATATTTCTTAAGTTAGAAATTCATTTTCTTACTTTAAACTTTTATAATGTCAAGGATATAAAAAGTGAAAAACGCATATCAGGAAAAGCAACAGAAAACACAGCCTCCCCACACAGTCAAAAACTAGAGGAAAAGAGAGCATAAATTAACATATTGGTCAATTGAAAAAAAGACGCCACAAATAATTAAGGAAAATGAGAAACCGCAGGGTCCGCCTTGGAAAGGTCAGTGGAAAAAACATTTGATTTGCGTAATTTTTGTTCTTTTGTCTTACATCTTTCCGAGGTTTAAACAAAAATGTACAAGCTCACAAAAAGATACTTGTAAACGGATAAACAGTGTTATTTAAGCAAGCGTTTCAAGTTTACAGATATAACATTCAGAACGTGAATAAAACAAAGATTATTTTGCGACTACAATTTCAGGGAATTAAATAAAGGGTTAGAATATGTTTCTTTCCTTGAATAAACAAGAAAGATTGCTTTGGTTCAGGTGTGAGAAAAATTTACAGACAAAATAAAAGCAGTAGTTTAGTTATAAGTATAATGTCTAGGTATAAGAGTGGTCTCCCTTCCACTTATTAAAATTTATTTTAGGTAGAGATATTGTGGTCGGGGAAATTGATCATTATATTACTCAGGTTTTATATATTAGTACATAGAATTTAATTAGGAATGTCAAAGCGTTGTTGCAGCATTTGACATATATATTATTATGATAGTCTTTTTGAAAAGTAGCCAGAATATTCGAGTTTTTTAAAAAAGAATTTTCTTTGGTTAGATCATTTAAAAATGTTCGTTTGACATTTTTCTTCTAAAAGTTGCAGATTTTTATGCACGTTTAAAAGCTTTCTGTTGAAAATGCTGGCAATGTACCTTCTGAATGTTCCCACCATCACGCCACTCCCTCTGTGAAAAGTCCTTTTCGACTTTGTAGAAGCTTGATTTCTGAACCAGTAACGAAGCCTAAGTCTTGTGACTCTGTAACCGGTACATTTTGGTCATTGTTCATAAAAGATTGCCCGTATCATTTTTTTTGTAATTTCAGCAACAGAGTTGCCCATTTATTATCCCCGTCAGTGTGGAAAGTGGGGTCGGGGAGCCATCCACCACTTCCACTTACAAAGCCATTTATACATAATAGCTAAACATGGAGTAAAAAGAATTTACTAAAGTTTGTTAATGAAAATTAAGTTTCAGATGGGGTTTTCCTTTTTTTATATATAATTAAGTACATAATTTATATATACGTATATATAAATATTCTTTAACAGTTTTTGAGAAATTTTTAGCCAAACCAAAATGTCAAGGTTAGCGATCAACTTTTTGTATCTCAGGCATGAAGTTATTAAATATTACGAAAAATAATGACAATATTTAACGACAAATGTCTGTTAAACCAAATTCAAAAAAAAAATAAATAAAACAATATGTTTTTATCTGCATGAAAGCTAAAATTAAGGATTGTTTTATCTATATTGCACATACATGTATCTATATTTTGAGTTTGCTGAGTGCACATTGTCTTTTACAGTAATCCATTGCTAACATAAGATACATGTAAGAGAAAAAAAAACAGTTCCCTACATTATGATGTTGATTCTATTACGTTTTACAAGTACATTTTCACTCAAAAAGCAGTTATTTATTTTCAAGATTGATAGTTTTAAGAAAAATAAGTAATTAAGATTAGACAGAATTTACTATTAAAATACCTTCAAAAATAGGCATTGCCAATATATTAATTGAGCAGCAATAGTGCAACTTTAAAAACAGATCTATCTAGTACAATCAAGACAAGTTGGATTTTTGAAATTTGTCTACAAAAAAAACAACAACAAAAAATAAAATGAAAAAAAAGAGAAAAAAGTTATAAAAGGTTTTGGTGTAAACTACTGGGTGCATTTCTTTCTGTAAAATGGCGAGGAAAAAAAAGGAGAGAGACAAGAGAGAGCTGGTGGAGGCCCCAAATGAAAAATATGATATTAAGGAGAAGTATATCAATATTATCATAAATTTGTACATTCTTCCCTACTAGAACAGTTACAGAAGAATTAAATTTTTAAATTTTACCCATGATTTTTCAAACTTGTCATATTTATGTGTTTGTACAGCAACAAATTTTTCAATGTTATAATTAACTAAAATTTGTGTCTTAAATTTTTCTAGATCAGGCCTTAATTTTTTTAACCTATTATAATATATAAAATGTTTTGCATTTAATATCAGTCTATTTAATACATTGTCCTTTGCTGTATTTCCAAATATAATATCTGAAATGGTCAAATCTTCAAAATTCAGATTACACTTATTTTTTATGTATGACTGAAACTGTAGCCAAAATTGTTTAATTATTTCACATTCATAAAACAAATGGGTCATTGTTTCTGGTTCACTTTGACAAAAAGTACAAGAATCATCACTAATAATTTGCATTTTTTATAGCAAGTAATTTGTTGCCAGAATTCTATGATTAATCCTAAATTGGAACCATAATATTTTTGGATCTTTCGTAAATTTATAAACCATGTCATATATTGAGTTCTTTTGAAAAAAATCTATTTCTGTGATAATTGCTAATTCATTTTTCCATTTTTGTAAAGAATTTGGATAGTGTCTTTCAGTCTGCATTGCTGTATAAATTGATCTACAACCTTTCTTGTCCTTATTTATTAATACGAGACTTTGTGGAATATGTATAAAATAGTTAATTTTCTTTGGTAGATGTTGAATATTATTTACATTAAGAAATTCATTTACTGCCATTAACATCCCCCTATATTCTAAAATGTTACTTCTTATGTTAAAAGTGACCAAAAATTCATTGTATGTGTAAAATTCTCCATCTTGATTTAAAAGATCCCCTAAAAATAGTATTCCACCCGCGATCCATCTGTTTATACAAACACTTGAGTTTCCAACTTTAATTCCAGGGTTATACCATAGATGGACAGAATAACACTCTTTGTTATTTTCTGGTGTGACATTTAACGAAAGAGTATAATAACTATACAGAACATCTTTCCAGAACGGATTAATATCTAAATGTAGTTTTGTCTTAATATAATCTGTTCCATACTTAAAAATCTGTGTTATGTATGGACAAATGCTATCTACTAATTGACTAAATGTGTTATTTAAATAAAGAAGTCTTCTTAACCATGTTGCTTTTAAACTATTCATAAAACATTTTAAGTCTATCATTCTTAGACCACCATACTTGTAATCTTGAGTCATTATTATTCGTTTTACTTTGTCTCTTGAGTTGTTCCACATGAAGTTAAAAAAAAGGTTCTGTATTATATTAATTTTTGTTAATGGTGGATTTGGTATGCTCAAAAATAAATGATTTAATTTTGCAAGGGCAAGAGATTTTATAACAACTAGTCTACCAATTGGAGATAACATTTTTTTAGACCAACTTGCAAATAATTTCTTAATTTCTTCAATTTTTATATCATAGTTAAGATTAATAATTTCAGATAGATCTGTGGTAAATTTAACTCCTAAGTCTGTAAAATATTTGTCATTCCATGATAAGTTATATTCTGGACACAGAATAGTATGACTATATTTTTGGGATCCAAACCATATAACTTTTGTTTTCTCCATATTGATATTAAGGCCTGAAATTCTAGCATAAAATTTTAAAGTTAACATGGTGTTCTTAAGTGATTTACTTGTACAACTAAAAATAGGCTAGTATCATCTGCATACTGAGAAATTTTATACTCATTACCATGTACTATTATACCTTTTATATTTTGCTTATTTCTTATTAAGATTGAAAGTATTTCGGCACATAGAATGAACAGGTAGGGGGACAGGGCATCCCCTTGACGGCAACCTCTCTGTAGTGAGATCCATTCAGACATGTGTCCGTTTACAATGACACAGGATTCAATGTTTCTATAAAATAATTTAATCCAGGATTTAATGGAATGGCCAAAGTTGAAGAAGTCTAGAACTTGGTGCATAAATTTCCATGAAACAGTATCAAATGCAGCTGCAAAATCAATTAGAAGTAGTAAACCTGGCACCTTATTTTTTTCTGTATAAAAAAGCAGGTCATATAACATTCTATATTTGACGCCATTAGTCTGCCTGGTAAAAATCCAGTTTGATCTTCATTTATGATATTTACTATGATATTTTTAATACGAAAGGCAATTGAAGCAGAGGCTAGTTTATATGCCACATTCAAGAGTGAAATTGGTCTCCAATTTTTTAAATAAAGTTTATCTTTATTTCCTTTTGGTATACAGGTTATAACTCCTTGCTTTTGGGTAATTGATAGTTCTCCTAGATTGCCCGTATCTAATTAACCCGGTGTACACAACTTTTTTGCATGCGCTATCCTCGTTCTGACTAAAAAGAATCTTTAAGTTTTCCCATGGACATACTGTTTGTCTTCTCGGAAAGATGACTGGCTCGTTTTCAATTTTTGTTCCAAGTTGCCTTTATAAGGCTTTACAAACTTTGTAGCTTAACTGGATATAAAATGATAATATGTGAAAAGGAAATGAATATGCATAGTTCTAATGCATCGAAATCTCTATCTTTTGAACAGTGACTGTAGATAGCTCTTACATTAGTATTTTGAAGTGCATGGGTTATGTGGAAGCTGGGAACTGATAGGTAAATAGATGAAGGTTTTTGTACAGATAAGCAGAAATGCTTGCTCATTATAAGTTTAGTTAAACGTGTCTTGTATGTAGGTGATTTATTTGAGAAAAAAAACACACACACAAAAACTTTGAACTTCATTAATATTATTATTTCTTTGTCTTTATATTGTTCACATTAAATCAAGTAACACCTTGCAGTAATACGTGCAATTTTTTAAGTCGAGTTATTTAGAGTAAGTATTTATATCAATATATATATAAATCAAATACATTTGCACTAAACTGAGTTTTGCGACAATTTGGTTTCCTCTTGTAAGTTAAGATAACTATGCTGTCTCAGAAGTTTGACATAGGATGCTTAATCTTTATCATTATTTACACCTATTAAAGGAAATCCTACCTGGTTTATGTAACTACTGCCAACTAAATTTGTTGCGAAAACTTGGTAAGCACTTTGCTAGGACAGAAGTTTGAAAGCCTTTACAGTTTCTTAAACCATTAATATAACAGTTTTTACTCTACTGTTTTCACAAACCCTACTATGAAATTTGTCGACATGAAAAAAAAGTCAGCTTGTGGAAAGTTTGAAGCAACCTCTCTTTTGTAGGTCACATCTACAAACATTACTGCAGGTTTCGGATGAGATGTTAAACTATGGTTTCATGTAACAGTGCTATCAGTGAAAAGAACCAAAGGTGTCTTTGGAATGGAGTGAGTTCTGTATATGTTTCTATCACCTATAACCAAAAGTAACCAATCTCTGCAGGTGCGTCAGTCAGTAAAAGTCTTCCTTTATGTTAATGATATCCTTTAGAAGGAACATGAAGGAAAAATGAAAGAAAACGTGATTTTACAAATTGACCGACGTCACGGGAAAAAAGGGCACTCGGGGATTCGGTAAACTACTGCAATAAACTGAATTGAAAATCAGCAAAAATGGCAAAATTTTTGTACTCATCAAATCTAAAATAAAAGTGAAATATTGATAGCCTGAATATTGTCCTTCACAAAAATGACTATTTTGTATCAAATTTCTTGATTACCATAACCATGGCAACAGTTTTTGGGGACAGTTCTTCCTTGTATAAAATGATATCAACTGAACAAAACGCAGTTTTGAATGATAACAGTAATATTTTTGTGAAAATGTTGGATACACTGAAAAGGCATAGCATTTTAAAATTGAATGGGTAAAATTTAAGTGTTTGAAATCTGCCATGTTAATCTTATACAAACGGGAAAATACATAGAATCTGATGTCAAATTAGGGTATGTGACGTCATTTTTAAGAATATCAAATTTGCCCATCATTTTCCTCTTAAACATAAAAGTACGTCGTATTTGCACTATGCAGGAAGCTGAAATTTTCAGACATTAATTCTGGGATATAATTTGTTCAAAAAAAGTAAAAAGATCAGTTTGCAAAAGTTATGTCGCAGTGCCCTTTTTCCTGTGTCGTTGGTCAATTGTACTTTGAAATGGTTATTTTGTTTATTGATTGGTAAAAAAGTTTAAGGTAATGGACAAACTTTACTTTTGATGTTAATTATTTCTGTTCATTTTATGACTAAAACACTAATAGGTTTTACGCTTTATTTTGCGAATTAATGCTGTTGAATATTGAGTTGATATTTTCGAAGGAAATGAAGGAAGGAAAAAACCCAAACTTTCTTCCTAATTTGAGTGATGTACTTTTTGTTATATAATTTACTTTTTGATATTTAATCTATGCCCAATTGTTGACAATTCATATATGTATTGTTTTTAATAATTAAAAACAGTTAATATGCTGCATACGTGTTGATCATCATATACTCCTCACAAAAAGTCAAGCAACAAACATTTAAACTGTGAAAAGTTTTTAATGAGACCTCAATAGTAAATGAATAGGTGCACAAAAAATCATCAAGATTTCATCAAGTGAAATTTAACAAAGCATCTTGGAAATCCATTCCGATCTCACGATACTGTTTACAAAAAGTAAGGCACATGGAAAACAGGTGTGGTAAAATGTAAACAGCCAACGCAAATTTCAAACACTTCAGGTCAAAAACACGCGAAGCCATTTTCAATAGCATGTGTGACCCTCGTTAGCACCAATGCAGCCCTGAATGCGGCGTTGCAGCGAGGCAATTAAGCGGTCCAGCTGGTTCTGGGGGATGGCTCTCCACTCCCTCACAAGGGCTACTTCCAGGGCATAAAGAGTGTGGGGACGGACGGGCATGCCATAAACAGCTCGCCAAAGAATGTCCCACAGGTGCTCGATGGGGTTCAGGTCTGGGGAACGGGCTGGCCAATGAAGGCGAGCGACATTTTTGTCGTTCAGTTCATTTTGAATGACTCGTGCTCTGTGACATGGCGCATTATCATCCATGAAAAGGTATTCATCACCAAGTCTCCTCATTTGAGGGTTACTTGAGGCCTGATGACGTCATTTAAGTAGCGTTCAGCATTCAGCGTGCCTCTTCGGAACAGCACAAGATAGGTACGTCCTCCAGCCCAGATGCCTTACGAAACCATCAAACTGCCGCCCCTATAACGGTCGTGTTCTGCAATAGCACAAGCCGCCATCGTTCCCCTGGCTGTCTCCAAACTTCCTGACGCCCATCATTGAAATCCACACTGAATCTGGACTCATCAGTAAAAAAAACTCTTCTCCACTGATTCAGCCTCCAATTTGCATGTTGGCGAGCCAAGTTGAGACGAGTCTGACGATGACGTTGACTCCGGGGAACCCGTTGTACTGGTCGGCGTGAAAGGAAGTCAGCCTGGTGAAGCCTGTTCCGCACAGTTTGAGCGGAAACTCTGGTTCCTGTGGCAGATTCCAGGTCGGATTGCAGTCTTCTGGTGGTCACAAAGCGTTGGCGCCTTGCAGAAGTGACAAGGTACCGATCCTCTCGTTGGGTTGTAGTCTCGGACGACCACTTATTGACCTTGCCGAGAATTGTCCAGTTGCCTGGAAGCGTTGATAGGCCCTGTGGATGACGCTTCTGTGGACGCCGAACTGCCTAGCAACGTAACTCTGGGAAACACTAACCTGAAGCATTCCAATGGCATGAGCCACCTCAACTTCTGTCAAAACTCGCCGAACCATTGCCACTAGTGAAAACTGTACAGAAACTAGCCTGGATTATCTTTTAATGAGTGTAATGACGAAGCATAAAACGAAACTCAGTCTGAACAGTCAGATTTGACCAATAGAAAAAAGTGAAATAGTACCTAACACATCAAGTGCCGACTTCTCGTTTTGCACGTGCATCTTGTGCTGAGTGTTAACGGTGTTAGGTTGCAATGATTACGTGCTTTTCTTCACATGTAAACTTATTTGAATATATGTGCCATAGGACCAAAACGAGAAAGAAATGATTTTGTTGCTTGACTTTTTGTGAGGAGTATATTTTTGTTTTTGACAAATGAATAGAAATGGATCTTTTAATTTCTTCTATCTTATTTTTTAGATTAATTCCCCACTTTCATAGTGGTTCTTTTGAAACAGAACACATATTCAAAGAAACTTATTTTTCTCGAAGAATGCAAAACTGCTTGAATCACTGCTCGAAACGATTTATTTGTTAGAACGTCTTCAGTGTTAAGATGTTTCTTTAAAAAATAACTTAATTGGAATCAGTTAATTTTTTGGTTGTTTTCTTGTTGTATCAGTCCATTAGATGGAATTGGCTGAAGTTGTTTAAAACAACAGAAGTCAGTTAACTTTTATCTAGTGAAATTTGAAAGTGCAATATTCAAGCATTCTAGAAAATATTTAATGATTTATATTTTAAAATAGTACGTAGCTTGCCCTCAAGGTTTATGAATAAGTTGCATGTGTTTGACAGGTTTTAGCAGAAATTCCACACAGATGGTGTCATGTTAGACAAATCACATTTGATATGTAAATAGGTTTGTTTAAATGGAATTATTGGGAAGAAAATACTTATCAAATGTTCTGGAGTTCTATGTGGGCAGACATGTTATATAGTGGGTTTATGGGGGACTATTTAGTGGAGAAATAACAGAAGTAAACTGAAGAAAATAACAAGATGCAAATGATTTTTTAAATGATTTATTTTATTTTGTTCGTACATTTTAATTCTGTCAGATGCTTTTCTGGCAAGGATTCACAGATGGGTTAGATGTTTCAAATACAAGATGCAAAGATTCAGCCAGTAAATTTTGAATGGGCACCCAGCTATGAACCATTAATGGATTTGCCCAAGTTGAAAATTTTAGATATTCGGCATAATAACGGTTAACGCCAAACGAAAAGGTAAACTAAAATAGAATCTTTTTTGAAATCAGAGGATTTTTGGTTCTCGCAAATAATATAGTATTATAGTCATTTTGATTGTTTTGAAAAATGTTTTGTTTAAAAATGAACATTGAGCGTTTTTATGTGTATTTACAATCATTTTTATTGAAACGTGGATACCTACGTCAATGTAAGCAAGAAAACACTTGGCTAATAATGATTCCAGTGTATTTTAAACTGATTCCGTACTTACTCATTGCCAATATATCTTCCTTTTTTCATCAATTCATAAAATAGATTGTTTCAAGAGGTATGAAAGTTTTGATGAACTTTTTGATTTAGGTATTAACTGTAACACGAAATGTTATTTTGCGTACTCATGGTTCTTGATGCTTTTAAATGTGTACAAATTAGAGATGTTATCTCTCTTGGATCTACAAGGGTCATTTGGAAAGACTGTTTTGTGAATTATACACTTTTTCTGCGATTGCTTAGACAAGAACACTACATATACATTATAGATCCTATAGTTAAATTCCTGCTTAGAATCAAAATGTTAATTTTTATTAAGATAGCTAAGAATTTTGTCTGCAATTAAATGATTTTCAAAATTTGTATTGTTTTGATATACAAGCATATAAAAGTAAGCAATAAATTCTTTTTTTTACATATGCTTTATTTTTATTGGTAAGTTTCCATAGTTTACTTCTTTCTATGTTGACAAGGGTTTACAGATGGATCTGTTGTCTCTGGTACAAGGTGCAAGGTGTGAGCCAGCGTTTGGAACCTGAAATTTAAATTGTTATTCTACATCATTGGTTAAAGTTTCTGTTAAAGTTTGTATTTTGTATAAGAACGCGTTTATTATTGAATAGACTGTCCCTTTGCCGGGGGTATTTACACGTCTGAAAATAAAGCACAAAACAAATCTCAATCAAGTTTAAGAGAGTATAACATAAAAAAACTAAAAAAATGGGCACTTACCATTTGCAGACCAGTGGACAACCGTAGTTCAGAACATGTCCCTGTTGCAGAAGATTATGGCATTCACTTTCGCATGCCAACTCTGATGGATCACTTCCAATCACGTCCAACATAAGCTGTATGTCACATTTTAAGGTAGCCAAGTCAACTGAAACATATACTTGGCGGTTTTGTTATAGTGCACGCAGTGTAAAAAAGTAGCACCTTTGTGGAAATCGGTTCAAATGAATTTTTACATAATTTTAAGAAGACTTTGTTTGCAAGGCGGCTAGCTTTATTCAAATATAGAATACACTAAGATAATAATATACATATCTGTTACAACATACTTCTAACGAGCATTGTCATTATCCAAACAGCAAAATACAAATTCAACGGTTTTACTACACGTTGATACATCAACTCAATGCAAATTAGCTATGGGTAGTCACGTTACCTTAAGCAAATCTGAATTTATCGTAAACATAACACATGTTAAATGTTCGTTAGAAAAATAGTAAAAACACATACATTAATCCTGTTTTTAATTGTTTCAGTGCCGCGAATTAGAAAATAACCCCATTTCATATTAAATCAGGTTCATTTTAACGAATCATAAATAAAAATGTATATCGTGATCAAAAAGACCTGTCTTTCACACACAAAAAAAATCCAATAGGGATTTTTTAAGTTAGCGAAATTATTATATTTCTGAATTGGTTCAGTTTATATTTACAGTTCCAAATTTTATTTATTGTGTTTTTTTCAGTGTATGTCATATTTGTAATATGAACGGTACATTTATGAACACGTTCCCACTTTTTAAAGTTGTAAGAGTGTTAAGTGTTTTACCCTTAACCTGCTGAATTGTTGTAATGGGTTTGCCCAGCTTTGAAATTGGAACAGTCTATTCAAAGTTTAAGAGATTTCAATATCAAAATATAAAAACTGGGCTACCAACAGTATAGAGCCTTGTCAGACTGCATCACTTTCGGTTCCAGCAGGTTTAGTGTTTAAGATAATGCTCTATTTCTCATATAAATTCGTACACCCTCATGTATTAAAAGATAGAACAGAACAAATAAAAAAACAGAGATTGTACTGAATCAATAAGACTTATAAGCTCATTTTGATAACGAACTTATTTTTTTTGACAGCAGTTTTAGTTTTTGTGTTATAGTTTACTTTAAACATTTATTTTAGATTTATTTTAACACAAATTCTGTTTAAATTTATGTAAATCCCGCCCGATGACTGCTGTTTGTATTCTAACAATCGCCAATTTCTTTGTATAACAGTAGTTATAATGTTATTTAAATTACTGTTAGTGAAATGCATAAACGTTGTAAAAGCTAACCACTTACATGCATTTCCACCAAACAGCCCTTCTAAAATCCGTTTGTCTGGAGCTGAGAGAACAGCGGGTAGGATACACAATGCAAGCACGACAAACTTCATTTTCTCAATGTCTAAGTTCAAGTTGAACGAATAAAAAAAATATTTATACGGTAATACATGGAGTAGACTAGAGAAATGGGTTGATTTTAGTTTAAAAAAATGAATATTTTACAGAATTCTTTAAGACAGTATGAACTTGATCTATCATCCACATGTATGAACTGAAAATGTGAATACATCACTTGTATGGATGCGGAATAGTCAAAGTTGTAATATGTAGAGTTTTTATTGTCGTACAACCCTGTTCGAAAAAGTATTTGATGCTAGGAGTTCGTAGATTCCCGTTATTTCTCCAATCTTTCTTTTCATACTTTATTAAAAAATTAAATAACCCAATAAAAGTAAGTTAATAAAAAATAGCGTCGACTTCTATGAAAATAATACTATAAGTCATACTATATACAACTACAAACTATAAATATTTTATCCATAAAACATCTACAATAACATAATTCAGTCAGTTAAATTGTTAAAAGAGTTTAAAAAAACTAATTCGCACCTTTCACTTCCAACAGACTGTCATAATTGCGACGTCGCGTCTGGTTTTATACTTCTCTCGATGCTACCAAATTTGATAAAGAGATAAGATTTTAGACCATACGTATACACAATTCTTTTGCCTCGTGGCACTGTTGAAATACCAAATAAATAGAGTTCACGAACATGTATGTCTTTAAATACGCACCATCTGTTTGACTTTATATTTACTTTAAATTCAGTTGAAACTTACTTATCTTACATCCATTTGGAGTCAATATCTCGCTACTTATATTAATCCGGAATCTGGGATGTTGAAAACACTTTGGTGTTCACGATTTCATTGCTGCAGTTACGCATCTTTCGTTAAAAAATCCATTTTGACAGTTTGTATGTAAATTTCATTATTATCGAATGATATCATTTCAGAGCTAGTAATCATGTTGTTGAAATCACCGCCATCGCCTTTGTTTTCAGAAAAGCTTGTTTATTGGTTGAATTATCCATGATAACTGCCATGCGGTTTGCAAGTTCAATTTTTCAAAAGTTTCCGTCACAGTGCGGGCACAATGATACAGACTGGCATTCTATTTTTGGAGAATGAACTGTTAACTTTACTCTGACCTTTGAACCATAAGCTTTTCTGACATAATTTGACGAATATTCAGGTCAACTTATAATCGCATTACATTTCCTGACAGTGGAAGGTTAAACCTATTCCCTCGGCGGAATTTATTCATGTTTTAAACGAAACATGGCGCGGTCTTGACGACAAATTTCAGCAAATTCATGTCATCTCGCCAAGTTCACGCTTTATCTTTTATTTCGATGCTTGTCAGATCCTATGTCGACTACAGAATTAACGAACGTTCGTGTCTTAAAATAAATCTTGATTTTCTTTTACATTTTGAATTTCATTAGTACCTCTCAGTAAGGTATTATTAAACCAGCATTGATCAATACAGTTCAGTTTTATTGATGCATTTGCAAAATTCACAGTTTTGAATTGATGTTCTTGCACATTAAGGGATTCACGGATAAACATTTGGTGATATTGACTCTGCTACAAAGGGCCAATTATGAGAAAATTCTTGGAACCTTAAAGCAAAACACACAAAAATATTTTTCAATCATTTGTCATGGTCCTAGGTTTTTGTTGATATATCTCGTAAATAGACTCAAACGTCTGAATACAAAAGTCACATTGTATTTATGTAAAAGATGATAAGATTAATAATAGTACACAAGGTTATATAGGACTATTCACATCACAACATAGTTCATTCGCTGAAGAATTTAAAAACTTGACTGTTTTTAAGTATTTTTCAGATGCAGCAGTAACCCTTCACTTTATTTTGGTTGTGTTTTCTTAGCTTAAAATGTTTGTTAGTAACATCGCCCTTCCCATCAGCTTTTAATTTCAAAATGCAATACCAGATATTAGAAAAACATTGAGAACCTACAAGGCCTTTTCTTACTGACAGATAATTTCGATTTTCAGTTTCGAAAAACACTGAAAGAATCAATTAAAAAGCAGAGCATCCAGGATTATTAGTTTCCACATTACTAGTAAGAGTCGTGAATTTGATTTCACGTGATTCCTCGAACACGTTATCTTCCTTCGGATGAGGCAGCCAATACACCGTTGTTTGTTCTTTAAAACATTTTTTTTCCTTTTAATTGGTCTTCTTTGAAAGGACTACAGGGACGAATAGAGAGTACACATACATTTTGATACTTCCTGTAGAGTTCACTAACCTATTTTGATACATACATTTTGATACTTCTGTAGAGTTCACTAACCTATTTTGATACATACATTTTGATACATCCTGTAAAGTTCACTATCCTATTTTGAATGACCTAAAAAAGGTAGAAATCATTAAAAATACTTGTTGTAATATTGGCAACTTTATGCATAGATTTCCAGTCATTATGGTCTTCTACAGTTAAAAAAATAACTAAAAAAAAATAAAAATAAAAATAAAAAATAAAATGCATACTCGATTGTAACTTCTAAAATGTCATATTATCCTTTAATTGTTATTAATATATAAGCATCCAATTCATGATCACTTCATATTTGATAATGAACCAGTATCTACAGAGACAAAGAAAGCATTTAATACTCAGTTTGCTTTCAGGGTTTTAGAGGTTATGCTTATTTTATTTTAACCCTTCCACCACATTAAAAGAAGTTAAAGTGTACTTCGTTGCTCGTGTCTGTCGGTACGTAGATAGACTAAGTGGTTTCCGATCAGTTACTTGAGAACGACATAGCATAACGACATAGAAAATTGAAATTGCTAATAGGTTGACTTTTTCTATACATGAACCGTTACGTTTTGGGCCCTCTCGGGGCCTCTCAATCACCAAAGAACGACTAAACCTAAAATTCAAAAACTATAGACGCAGGGCTGCCATAAACCCCCTTACCCCCTGTGGGTATTTTTGTAGACCTATATAGGATTGAAACTTAGGGTATATGCTATTGAATGGCACTTGTTGTCCAGGTGAAACGTTTACCATGAAACCAACAGAACATATTGATTATCTTCCCTTGAATCATATTTTTCTCTATATACGTTTCATAAGATTTTATCAGATATTACCTCTAAAACGGAATGAGTTCGGGTTCTTAACATTTTTTGAGTTAGTATACAAGTTGTTAATACTATCTTACAGTTTAAACATTGGACTATTCTAAAGACCACTCTAATGACTCTTTGAATCCCAGAGTACAGATGGCTTAACATTAAGTTAACAAAGCACGCGACTGATTGTCTTTTTTTTCTCCATCTTTAAGGTGATCGATAAGTTTCCTTATGTACTGGAACATCAGAGCAAAATCGGATTATGTTATAATGAATATTCTTAGTGGAAGTTAATAGACACAAAATTCACACCCATTTATTCTCATAAAACAGTACTTTTTACTAAAACCCTGTTACCAGCTGGACAAATAAAACACTGCACAAAGTACATGTAACAACCGAATTTTTCCAACAGATTTTGTGGCTTATCGTGCAGTACTTACTGAAGAGAATTACTTTTTGTGCCGTAAAATATAGGCTAAAGATATACATTCTAAATGATTCCTTTCAACATTTGTTATTTCTTAAAGGACTACAAACCATTTCTTTTGATCAGTTGCTGTTACTATTTCATATTTGGGTCAATTTCTTCTTTATAGTGGTTTTGTTCAAATATCCCCATTTTTAAGCTGTTTTAAAGATGGTAATTGTTATTTTTTTTGTGAAAGTCATTACCATTTAACTTATTAGAGTAAATCTGGAGCTTCTTGAAGTTGGCGGGGGTGGGGGGAGGGCGAGGCGGGGGGGGGGGGGGTGAGTGGAGGATGGGTTTATGACCTTTTAGAAATAAATTTTTACAAACAAGTAGACAGTTATAGTTTTAAACGTGTCATTGTATAACAAGACTGAGGCATTTAGTTTTGTATGCCATTCTGTTGAATTGTATACCGCATTTAAAGGTATATAGATCGAATGAAAAATACATGGTATTATTTCAGCTGAATTTACAACGCTGTCGGTTGCTGAATGTTTTGACCGGAATCATTTAAATGTGCAATGCCGGTTAGAGAGAAGACAATACGCCACTGTAGAACAAAATCTTAGCTAAAGAATTTTTTGTTGCGGATAATGCGTTTCTTATGAAAGAATTAACTTGCATTAGTATTTATAAAATTGACTCCTTCAAGTTTCACCTCGCGTAATGGTTGAAAAATATCGTCTGTGTGAAGTTAGCAGAATAGCAGAACAATTCCAGTAGACAAAAAAGATATCTACCAAAGTTTGTCCTCCGTCTGTCTGTTCGTCTTTCCGTCTGCCCGTCCGACTGTCTGGAAATCTGGATCCCGCGATAAACTGTATAAGTTAAGTTGATGAAAAAAAAAAGTTTTGCCGTTCTACTGGAGTTGTTCTGCTATTCTGCTGGAGCTGTTCTGCTATTCTGCCGTTCTGCTATTCTGCTGCAGTTGTTCTGCTATTCTGCCAACTTCACACACACACAAAAATAAATTGGTTTCCAATTCCATGTAAAAATGAAACGGGACTGTTTAAGTCATAATACTTAAGATTCTGTCTCTAAAGTTACTTTGACACAGTGTGTTAATGATATTTATTTCTCGAGTGACTTCAAGTCTTTAAAATCTGTCGCTTGCTCTTTTAGACTCAGAAATGCAGAACGCTGTACATCTTTATAATATTTTCGTTTGTTTGTTTGTTTTTCGGTTGTTTGTTTGTACGACACTACATATGCTGATATTGAAACATTAAAGCACACAAAAATACATGTTGGTACGAAAACACTCTAGATAAATTTGTTTCAAAATAATTTTATAATTTTTTAATCTTATATATTATTCCGGTCTAATTTCAAACAATTCAGTGGAAATGGTTTTTGATAGGCTAAAGCAAATAAATCATCGGTATTTCTTAAAGATAGTATGATGAAAAGACAAGTTTATGATAACAAATTTAAAATAAAAGATGGCCAACAGTAAACCAAACATTGAGATGAATCCTTGCTTAAGAAGTTTTTAAACTTTGTTGTTCAATTATTACAAGAAAAAAGGGAAGAATTTACAAATACAGTTTCAAAGATTGTCTTTAGTTCGTTCATTAAATGTTAACCGTCTACTAGTTTTCCTTTCATGTGTAAGCATGTGTCCAAACGGAAAAGTCCTACAAGAATAATTGCGCTTCTGGAACACTGTAAAGTTTGAAATGGTAAGTCAAGTAACTAATAGGAATATGTGCCATCAAAATAGGATATACAATTAAATTTGCTTTGTCAGTTGTTGTTGTTCTTGTTTTTTTTGGCTGTTGTTGTTGTTGTAAGAGAGGGATATTCTAGTTTTCCAGTAACATACCAAATTTTTATCAAAGATATTGTCTTTTATATTTAATACAATGTATCACATATTCAATAATAATCTGGTTTACAGTTACACGTATTTTTATAAAGATGAAGATGTTTATTATATATTATAATAAGTGAATGTTACGTTTAATTATACATTTCATACATGTTACATTAAGCAATATAAATCCTTACACTAGGATTTAGTTGTTAGTCAAAAAATAACATTGACTGCAGTTATTTTTTTTTGATATTTAATTTGAAAGCAGTTGAAAAAATCCCAACGTATTATGATGAGAATGCACATGTATTTTGAACAAAGTCAACACTTACGTGTGTTTCCCTAGAAGATGCTTCTGTGAAGCGTTTGTCCAGAGCGGAAGAAAGAAAGGAAGGCCAAACTACATAATAGAAGAACGACTACCTTTTCTAAGCTGTATCAACCCTTTTCCTACTGGAGGCAATTGTCTCCGCCTTTGCGACCAGCGCAGACCAAGATCAGCCTACACACCCGAGCAGTCTGATCATAGTCTGCACCATTCGCCATTCAGCCAGTAAATTTTGAATGGGCACCCCGCTATGAACCATTAATGGATTTGCCCAAGTTGAAAATTTTAGATATTCGGCATAATAACGGTTAACGCCAAACGAAAAGGTAAACTAAAATAGAATCTTTTTTGAAATCACAGGATTTTTGGTTCTCGCAAATAATATAGTATTATAGTCATTTTGATTGTTTTGAAAAATATTTTGTTTAAAAATGAACATTGAGCGGTTTTATGTGTATTTACAATCATTTTTATTGAAACGTGGATACCTACGTCAATGTAAGCAAGAAAACACTTGGCTAATAATGATTCCAGTGTATTTTAAACTGATTCCGTACTTACTCATTGCCAATATATCTTCCTTTTTTCATCAATTCATACAATAGATTGTTTCAAGAGGTATGAAAGTTTTGATGAACTTTTTGATTTAGGTTTTAACTGTTACAAGAAATGTTATTTTGCGTACTCATGGTTCTTGATGCTTTTAAATGTCTACAAATTGGAGATGTTATCTCTCTTGGATCTACAAGGGTCATTTGGAAAGACTGTTTTGTGAATTATACTCTTTTTCTGCGATTGCTTAGGCAATAGATCCTATAGTTAAAATCCTGCTTAGAATCAAAATGTTAATTTTTATTAAGATAGATAAGAATTTTGTCTGCAATTAAATGATTTTCAAAATTTGTATTGTTTTGATATACAAGCATATAAAAGTAAGCAATAAATTCTTTTTTGTACATATGCTTTATTTTTATTGGTAAGTTTCCATAGTTTACTTCTTTCTATGTTGACAAGGGTTTACAGATGGATCTGTTGTCTCTGGTACAAGGTGCCAGGTGTGAGCCAGCGTTTGGAACCTGAAATTTAAATTGTTATTCTACATCATTGGTTAAAGTTTCTGTTAAAGTTTGTATTTTGTATAAGAACGCGTTTATTATTGAATAGACTGTCCCTTTGCCGGGGGTATTTACACGTCTGAAAATAAAGCACAAAACAAATCTCAATAAAGTTAAAGAGAGTATAACTTAAAAAAACTAACAAAATGGGCACTTACCATTTGCAGACCAGTGGACAACCGTAGTTCAGAACATGTCCTTGTTGCAGAAGATTATGGCATTCACTTTCGCATGCCAACTCTGATGGATCACTTCCAATCACGTCCAACATAAGCTGTATGTCACATTTTAAGGTAGCCAAGTCAACTGAAACATATACTTGGCGGTTTTGTTATAGTGCACGCAGTGTAAAAAAATAGCATCTTTGTGGAAATCGGTTCAAATGAGTTTTTACATAATTTAAAGAAGACTTTGTTTGCAAGGCGGCTAGCTTTATTCAAATATAGAATACACTAAGATAAAAATATACATATCTGTTATAACATACTTCTAACGAGCATTGTCATTATCCGAACAGCAAAATACAAATTCAACGGTTTTACTACACGTTGATACATCAACTCAATGCAAATTAGCTATGGGTAGTCACGTTACCTTAAGCAAATCTGAATTTATCGTAAACACAACACATGTTAAATGTTCGTTAGAAAAATAGTAAAAACACATACATTAATACTGTTTTTAATTCTTTCAGTGCCGCGAATTAGAAAATAACCCCATTTCATATTAAATCAGGTTCATTTTGACGAATCATAAATACAAATGTATATCGTGATCAAAAAGACCTGTCTTTCACACACACAAAAAAAATCCAATAGGGATGTTTTAGGTTAGCGAAATTATTATTTTTCTGAATTGGTTCAGTTTACATTTACAGTTCCAAATTTTATTTATTGTGTTTTTTTTTCAGTGAATTTGTAATATGAACGGTACATTTATGAACACGTTACCACTTTTTAAAGTTGTAAGAGTGTTAAGTGTTTTACCCTTAACCTGCTGAATTTTTGTAATGGATTTGCCCAGCTTTGAAATTGGAACAGTCTATTCAAAGTTTAAGGGATTTCAATATCAAAATACAAAAACTGGGCTACCAACAGTATAGAGCCTTGTCAGACTGCATCACTTTCGGTTCCAGCAGGTTTAGTGTTTAAGATAATGCTCTATTTCACATATAAATTCGTACACTTTCATGTATTAAAAGATAGAACAATACAAATAAAAAAACAGAGATTGTATTGAATCAATAAGACTTATAAGCTCACGTTGATAAAGAACTTATTTTTTTGACAGCAGTTTTAGTTTCTGTTTTATATAGTTTACTTTAAACATTTTTTTTAGATTTATTTAAACACAAATTCTCTTTAAATTTATGTAAATCCCGCCCGATGACTGCTGTTTTTTTTCTAACAAGCGCCAATTTCTTTTGTATAACAGTAGTTATAATATTATTTAAATTACTGTTAGTGAAATGCATAAACGTTGTAAAAGCTAACCACTTACATGCATTTCCACCAAACAGCCCTTCTAAAATCCGTTTGTCTGGAGCTGAGAGAACAGCGGGTAGGATACACAATGCAAGCACGACAAACTTCATTTTCTCAATGTCTAAGTTCAAGTTAAACGAATGAAAAAAATATTTATACGGTAATACATGGAGTAGACTAGAGAAATTGGTTAATTTTAGTTTAAAAAATGAATATTTTACAGAATTCTTTAAGACAGTATGAACTGGATCTATCATCCATATGTATGAACTGAAAATGTAAATACATCACTTGTATGGATGCGGAATAGTCAAAGTTGTAATATGTAGAGTTTTTATTGATGTACAACCCTGTTCGAAAAAGTATTTGATGCTAGGAGTTCGTAGATTCCCGTTATTTCTCCAATCTTTCTTTTCATACTTTATTAAAAAAACTAAATAACCCAATAAATGTAAGTTAATAAAAAATATCGTCGACTTCTATGAAAATAATACTATAAGTCATACTATATACAACTACAAACTAAAAATATTTTATCCATAAAACATCTACAATAACATAATTCAGTCGGTTAAATTGTTAAAAGAGTTTAAAAAAATAATTCGCACCTTTCACTTCCAACAGACTGTCATAATTGCGACGTCGCGTCTGGTTTTATACTTCTCTCGATGCTACCAAATTTGATAAAGAGATAAGATTTTAGACCATACGTATACACAATTCTTTTGCCTCATGGCACTGTTGAAATACCAAATAGATAGAGTTCTCGAACATGTATGTCTTTAAATACGCACCATCTTGTTTGACTTTATATTTACTTTAAATTCAGTTGAAACTTACTTATCTTATATTCATTTGGAGTCAATATCTCGGTACTTATATTAATCCGGAATCTGGGATGTTGAAAACACTTTGGTGTTAACGATTTCATTGCTGCAGTTACGTATCTTTCGTTAAAATATTCATTTTGACAGTTTGTATGTAAATTTCATAATTATCGAATGATATCATTTCAGAGCAAGTAATCATGTTGTTGTAATCACCGTCATCGCCTTTGTTTTCTGAAAAGCTTGTTTATTGGTTGAAGTTGACTTGTCAATTAACATTTTAGATGTTATTGATATATTTGATATTATCCATGATAACTGCCATGCGGTTTGCAAGTTCAATATTTCAAAAGTTTCCGTCACAGTGCGGGCACGATGATACAGACTGGCATTTTATTTTTGGAGAATGAACTGTTAACTTTACTCTGACCTCTGAACCATAAGCTTTGCTGACATAATTTGATGAACCATAAGCTGTGCTGACATAATTTGATGAACCATAAGCTTTGCTGACATAATTTGATGAACCATAAGCTTTGCTGACATAATTTGATGAACCATAAGTTTTGCTGACATAATTTGATGAACCATAGGCTGTGCTGACATAATTTGATGAACCATAAGCTTTGCTGACATAATTTGACGAATATTTACGTAAACTTATAATCGCATTACATTTCCTGACAGTGGAAGGTTAAACCTATTCCTAACGGCTCGGGTGATATAAAATCTTGACAGGTAATATATCCACATATATCACTCAAAAACCCAAATAACATATAATATTGACTCTGCTACGAAGGGCCAATTATGAGAACATTCTTGGAACCTTAAAGCAAGGCACACAAACATATTTTTCAATCATTTGTCATGGTCCTAGGTTTTTGTTGATATATCTCGTAAATAGTGTCAAACGTCTGAATACAAAAGTCACATTGTATTTATGTGAAAGATGATAAGATAAATAATAGTACATAAGGTTATATAAGACTATTGACATCAAAACATAGTTCATTCACTGAAGATTTTTAAAACTTTGACTGTATTTAAGTATTTTCAGATGCAACAGTATCCCTTCACTTTATCTTGGTTGTGTTTTCCTAGCTTGAAACGTTTGTCAGTAACATCGCCCTTCCCATCAGCAGCATGTGTAGGCCTTAAAGACCAACGTTTGTAAAATGAAAAATTTTTAATTTCAAAATGCAATATAAGATATTAGAAAAACATTGAGTACCTACAAGGCCTATCCTTACTTACAGCTACCATCGATTTTCAGTTTCGAAAAAAACACTGAAAGAAACAATTAATAAGCAGAACATTCAGAATTATTAGTTTTTAGAGTACTTGTAGGAGTCGTGAATTTGATTCCACGTTATTCCTCTAACACGTTATCTTCCTTCGGATGAGGCAGCCAATACACCGTTGTTTTTGTTCTTAAAAACACAAATTTTTCTTTTAATTGGTCTTCTTTAAAAGGACTACAGGGACGAATAGAGAGTACACATACATTTTGATACTTCCTGTAGAGTTTACTAACCAATTTTTAATGATCTAAGAAAAGTCAGAAATCATTAAAAATATTTGTTTTATTACTGGCTACTTAATGAATAGATTTTCAACCATTATGGTCTTCTACAGCTAAAAAATATTACTAAAAAAAAGAAGTAAATAAAATGCATACTCGTTTGTAACTTCTAAAATGTCATATAATTCTTTTATTTTTATTAATATATAAGCATCCAATTCATGAGCACTTCATATTTGATAATGAACCAGTATCTACAGAGACAAAGAAAGCATTTCATACTCATTTTGCTTTCAGGGTTTTAGAGGTTATTTTATTTGAACCCTTCCACCACATTCAAAGAAGTTAAAGTGTACGTAGACACGTGTCTGTCGGTACGTAGATAGACTAAGTGGTTTCCGATCAGTAACTTGAGAACGACATAGCATAACGACATAGAAAATTGAAATTGCTAATAGATTGACATTTTCTATAGATGAACCGTTACGTTTTGGACCCTCTCGGGGCCTGCAATGTGAATATAGCGTGCGCTCAATTACCAAAGAACGACTGAACCTAGAATTCAAAAACTATAGACGTAGGGCTACCATAACCCCCCTTACCCCCTGTGGGTATTTTTGTAGACCTATATAGCATTGAAGCTTAGGGTATATGCTAATGAATGGCACTTGTTGTCCAGCTGAAACGTTTACCATGAAACCAACAGAACATATTGATTATATCCCCTTGAATCATATTTTTCTATTTATACGTTTCATAAGATTTCATCAAATATTACCTCTAAAACGGAATGAGTTTGGGTTCTTAACATTTTTTGAGTTAGTATTATGTGTTTTATAATTTATACAAAAGTTGAAAGTTCTTAAATTAGAAATAACATGAGGAATACTTCCGCCATTTTAAAATGGTCGCCAAATTTTGTGTTAACAATTAATTATGATATTGAATGTGTTTATACACCCATTTACAAATAATTTGATGTAATTATATGTTCTGAGTCAACTGGGTAGCATTATGATTAGAGGACCCCCTCTTACCTTGCCTCACCTCCAGGGACTTCCATCTTACCTTGCCCCCGCGTTTCCCCCAAACACACACACATTTTTTTCTCTTAACTATGTGGGTACTTGACCGTCCCCACTCCAAATTAGACTCCCCCTTTTTCCTTTTTCTCGCACGAGTGACCCACACCCACCCCTAGCCAAGAATTAAACTATTTATTTACATGGCATGGTTAGATACTTCCTCCACCCTCTGCATAGGATATTCCTCCCCCCCCCCCCTCCGCCCAATTTTTTTAATACGTAGGTACTTGATTCCCCATCCACCCTCAACCCCCTACCAGTCACCAGACCCCCCCCCCCCTCCCCCTCCAAAAAATATCTTGCATGAGTAACTCCCCCTTTCCCCTTCCCACCCTCACAAACCCCCTTGCCGAAACATTGTTTTTTCATGTTACATGAGTAGGTACTTGCACTCCTCCTTTCATTTTTTTCACTTGGGTCACTTATTTGACTTTGTTTATAATTTATTATCCAGCACTAAGAAAAGTGGAGCGTGCTGTCCGCAGACAGGTCTTGTTATTCACATTTTATAGTGTTATGAACCACAATTATTCATATTGATTTGACCTGCTCTAAGAGATTGGTATATAGGATACTTTAATCAAATTTAATGTGAATAATGACTTTTTATCCATTCTAGAAGCTTGGTAAACTCTCACTTATATAAGAAACAATTCAGAAAATTGTGAGTTAAACCCTCTGTCCAGCCCTGCTATATGACTATATTGAATTGTCTAGTTTTACCACATCACAACGACTATTAGACTGAAAGCGCATTGAATTCCACTAAAGGTAACTAATGTCACTCTTATTTTATTTAAAACGACTTGCTTAAAGAATGATTGAGAATGTACTACACATTGCATTTATATAGTTGTTCCCCCCATGTTCATTACACTATTGAAAACATTTAACATTAATTTGTGATTAAACAAATGTAATCGTTACTTCCCCTGTTTTTTCCCATTACGCCATTTATAAACATAATAGCAGACAACACAATATGGTTTTCGTTAAAATCAACGGTTTTAGAGTGAGTTTGTCGATTAGATCTTTATTAAAATGCAATACAACTGTCTATTTTGTCATTATACTGAGATTAAATACCAAGCATTTGTATGGCGAAATGCATGTCAGTTTCCAATTATTCCAAGTCCTGATGGTTATGGGTGAAATATTGGTGCCGCGGAAGATCTCACATATGCCTGGACAGGGGGTAATATATTACCACCCGAGTTAATTGACATCTTAGTTGATAAAAATGCTAGTGAAGTGTTAGTAGATGCTGAAGATTAAGAAGCTGATCTAGAGGAAATCGAGATGGAAAATTATATTGATGTCAGTTTTGAAGAAGACCTTGAGTGATATTAAATGTGAAGAGATTTTGGTATCGAATGTGCCTTTAGACTTGTGTATCTCATTTCAAATTAAAGTAACGTAATTTACATAGACACAGATGGATATTGTTATGGTTTTGATGACATAGACATCTTATAACGAAACACAAATAGTTTGTTAAAAAATGGTACACCTTTGAGGACACAGACTTATAAAAACCTTCTACAATTTTGGTAATACATATTATTTTGTAACGTATTTTACATTCTGAACAGTATTGTTACATACGGAAGATCATGTTTTCATGTAATTAAACAAATGTCATATGTGAATTTAAATTTGATTGTTAGTGTTATTAATTTAATCTTCAAAAATCAGGAAAAAAACAACATAAAATTGGAAAGGGGCGTAGTTTATTTTCATTAATAGCATCATTTTTAAACCATATGAAAGAACAAGTCTATTTATCTACTACAATATCTATACACAACAGTTTTTATGTTTAGTATCTAATGCCTTTTTTAACAAAACAACAAAGCTTATTGAAAAATATTATTAAATATATGGCGGCCATTTTAAAAAGCAAAATTAAAAAAAACATCTTAAGAAACCTTGTCTATAATTAAAATAAAATCGGCCACATAACAATTCATTTGGTTGAAAAACAAATGGTTATTTCAATTACGCTCTTCATTAGTAAAAATGTGCCAGGGGCAGATAATTCACATTGACTTGTGAATTCATGGTTTCAGTTGGACAACAAGTTGCAAAAGTCGTCTTATATGTTTATCTTCAAAACTGCATGGGTCCCATAAATACCCAAGAGTGTAACCTTGTCCATTTCTAGCTCACCACCTACTATACAGGATGGTTTGGTATGATAAGTAGATGGACTCCTGTGTTTTTGGCCAACAGGTCCCGAATTTAAGTTCATATATGGAAGGGGTGGACATTTAAAACAATTCCTGATCAACTACTCTATGGACATTAAACTATTAAAGATGGTTTGGGCAAGGTTTACCCTATTTGTTAAGGCCCACAGTGTCATAAGTCAAGCTGACAAGATCAACTGCTCCTAGACCTTCAGTTTTCACAGGATGGTTTAGCATGGTAAGTAGATTAACCCTTTTGTTTTCGGCCCGCAGGATCAAACACACAGGAAATCTTTATCTAAAAACTATTTTTGGTCAAAAACTGAAGCGAACTGCTCCAAAGACCTTTTGAATTTACCGAGTGTTTGGGCATGATAAGTAGATAACTCCTACCGCTTTTGGACCAAAGGTTAAGCTCACTCTGTCGCGTACTTTGAAAACGGTTACTGATTTATAACTGAAAAACAAATTTCCATTGAGCTTTAAACTTCACAGGATATTGTTTTATGATAAATAGATGACCCCTGTTGATTTGTGCCAACTGGGTAAAGGGTTAAGCTCACAGGAGAGTAACTATGGTTTCAATTCCATTATCCAAGAGTAACTTGTCCCAAGACATTCAAACATTACGAGATGGTTGGGGATGATGAGTAGATAGCCTCTGTTGATTTTAACTCACAGGACCAAGAGTCAAGTTCACAGATGCATTCACTTTGACGGTTTCCGATCAAATAACTGCAGGATAACAGCTAATATGACCTTCTGATGTTTCACTAAAATTGGGCGAGACACCCATTTTATATCGAGCTCAAAAAGTTCAAAGGTCGCTGGAACTTTGAAAACGGTTCCGGCCAATAAATAAGAAATATCATCTTTCAGCACGTTCACACATACCAAGGATGTCACGTATGTTCATTACATTAACCTGTTTTAAGCCCACTGGGCGTCGGAGCATCATCAACGGGGACATCCAGTGTAAAATCAGTTTCTAAAATCAATAATACATGGATCACACAGTTTTTCAGAATGTTTAAACACGTGTACATTCTACCAACTGATTTTGCGCTCATTGCGTTAATTGTCAAGTTAGGAGTAAGTACTTCATATTTGTTTGACTCACTGTGCTGAGTAGACATTTCCTACTAATCTTAGTGATTTCTGATGGGCGTAGGGGCTTCAGGGCTGGGCAACAGTGTCAATCTGATAGATCTTGTTTTGTGTTTGCAGGTACAGTGTACTGTATAAATATGTTTATGCAACAGTTAAGAGCATCAATGCTGTTATCATATTCTTTGTCATTGCAACCTTTCTCGAATACAGTATATAAAATTAATTCGTGTCGTGTACATATGTCAAAAGTTAAAAGTATTGGTGACGGGTACATTTTATATAGACTAGCTCCATGTTTGAAGCTTTCAGGCTCTTGATTTATATCAGTTCAAAAAGAAGTTCTAAGTTTATGCTTAGAATTATGTTCTGTATTATACACCACAGTCTAAAATTTTTATTACGAATATATGTCTACAAGCATAAGTTCTAATTTACTTTAGTCATAGAGCTGAAAACATTGTCCCGGCGATCGACATTTATTTCAAAAGTATATCAGTGCTGATGCGTGACACACATATTACAATCTGATTAAAATCCAGATCCTTACACATAGGATCTTAAGATGACCCATTAAAAATCTGTCTTCTCCCTCTTTCTAGTTATATTAAAGGGTGGTAATTTTTCTATATAATTAATACCTTAAAAATGTTATTCAACATTTATTTGATTATTTTAATACCTAAAATGTTCACTGATAAATGCACGTAAGTACTCAGTATTTAAGCAGAACTCGACATTTGTATAAAAAGAGTAAACATAAATCGAAGAAAAGTGCAAATGGATTGGGCTACAAGTTTTAACAACATTAAGGACTGTCCTTTCCTTAGGAAAGCAGAACTCAGTTGACACCTTCAGAACGTTGGAACTTTGAAACCCAATGTAGCATATTAACGCACTTTGGGGTCCATTTCTCGATTTTGACCCAAAAGTGCATTTGACACCAATGTGCGATGTGAAGTTTACCGGACCCCAACATGCGATGTTACAGAGCGCTGTTGATGTTTCGTGTATACTCCATACTGGATCCACGTGTACACAATATTACACGTTGATCATAACAAAACACCGTAGATCAATCTGTTACGTAATAAATTGTTGAACACCATAATCATTCAGTACTACTTAAAAACGAATAAGTGAAAATGACCCGATGCTTTTGATGGGATAAAAATTCGAAAAATATGCCGAACGACAAAATTATTTTTAAATAGTTTTAGAAGAAATAGTAGATATTGCAGCTGGTGTTTCCCTTTTTATAAATACACCCGTGTTCTAGCTTCTTGTGCACTGTGATATTTAAAACTAAATCGAAATTCTTAAAAAGTGTATTTTTCTCTAGTTATTGAGGAGATATATGTCGGCTAAGATAGCAAATCAGTCTTTTGTTAAAACATGATGATCTAGTTTTTACAATAGTATACCCAATTCTATTAAACTGCGTCTTTTGTACTGTGTGTTTTACACAAATTATCACAGTGTCAATAATAATCTTGTTTCACTGATATGCATTTTTATAAAAATGTAGATGTTTAATAGAATGTACTGTTTCACATATAAATCTATACACTGACTTTAAGTTATTGAAAGAAATAATTCCTTTCCTGTAGTTATCTTTTTGATATTTTATACTGAAGCAGTTTGAAACATTTTCCAAATTTCTATGTCCATGCGGGAATGAAAAAATCTTTTGCGAAGAGTCAAACACTTACGTGGTTTTTTCACCAAAAAAGTTTCCATGAAACGTTTAAAAACAAGCAAGCGGAGAAAACAGCGGAAAAGATACAGGATGCAAGTATACGAAGAATATCATTTTTTCAGATGTCTTAACGCTAAACAAAAAAGGAAAATTAGACCTTCACTATTAAACTTGTAACTAAGTAACTTAGACTGAATAGAATTTCGAAATCAAAAACACTTTTCTTCAAATGGAAAGAAAGATACTTTAAGGACAGTTCTTCTCACAGTAAAAAATTGAATCATCACATTTTATTCATTATAGTCACAGGTTGAATTTAACTTTTCTTACTATTGTTCAGAATGCTGACGTGACAAGTAAAACAGTTCCTGTATGACCTTTTGTTTGTCTATGAAATGAATTAATGAAAAAAAAAACACTTAAAAGGTTTAAATAATTGCATTGATATAAGTGTTGTTTGAAATCCCCATAGATATGTGATGACTACGGCAATATTTCTTTATTTTTTGTTGTTTAAATTATCTAAGCGACAACTAGTGAGAAATTTTAGCTGCATGCGATATTTCAAGTTCTTCCATAAAAAACATTTGGCTAGGCTGAAAGTAGATTCAAGAGTAAACGTTTAGTTCCTTCGGTGAACTATGCAAAATCATATTCAAACACTCCTCCTGACCAAGTTCTTGCAGCTCTTAAGTACCTAGTAAAATATTTTGGACTGGCAAACATATATATCGTTACTGATTCATTTTTTTATATATGGGTACGACGCATATTTTGCAAGGAAGTTACATAAATTTGAATCAATTTGATTGCCAAATGCTTCTAGCTTGCACTATGATAATACACTACATTTATATGACAAGTTATCAAGAAGCTTTATGTTACCGTAAATCGGCTGTCTTCCGAATTATCTACACAAAACGGATGCACTTGATTTCTACAATCGATTTGAAAGGACGGGAGAACGGTATGAATAGTCTCTAGATTATACATATGTATATCTGCCGTATGTCTGAATCAAAATGTTTATTTTTTAAGGTAGATAAGATTTATATCGGCAACTTAGTCATCCTTACATTTTTAACTCGTCTGTTTTTGAAGAAAAAAGTCGAGCTATTATGGTCACTGAGTCGGCGGGCGTCGTCGTCTTCGTCGGCGGCGTCGTGCAAACACATTAATGTAGTTGATTATTCATAAAGTTTGGATAATTGTTGTGTAGCACTGTCTAGTGGACCTCTACTACGTTAATTCAAATCATGACCCCAGGGTCAATATTGGCTCCGCCCTGGGGTTATATATAGTTTAATAGGAAAACTTTGAAATCTTCTCTAAAACCGCTTGATAAAGAGCTATGTAATTTGACGCGAGGCATACTGTAGAAGACTTCTACCAAGATTGTTCATATTGTGTCCCTTGAGTGGAAATTAGCACCACGCTAGGGGACCCTTGCTTTTGCATAGACTTTTATAGCGAAACCCTCTAAATTACATACGAAAACTTTACTATTTACTTGCCCTGCATGGGACCCCACCAACCCCCATTTTTTTTCATTTTAATTTTTTTATAGTGTTACTAGCCCTCCCCTCCCACCTACCCCTTCCCTTGCCATTTTTTATGCGTAGGTACTTCATGCTCCACCACCCCATCCCCTGACTCCACCAGACCCCCTCTTCAGCCCCCTACCCCATAAAAATGATTTTTTTTTTCAAAGGTTCTTGTCTCCCCGCTCACTCAATTCTTTCTTATTTCTTTTTTTTTTACTTTTTTTCAGGAATGAGAAGGTACTTGCTGCTCCCCCCACACACTCTCCCGGAAAAACTGAAAAAAACTAATTTCTTTAGTTTTTTGAAGGATAGGTACTAAACACTTTTCTCCTTTTGCATCTTTTCCCTGTAAGTAGGAAATAGGAACTAAATCTTTTTTAAATCATTTATTTTATCAGTAAGTTTGCTTAGTTTACTTTTTTCTGTGTTGGCAAGGGTTCACAGATGGGTCTGTTGTTTCTGGTACAAGGTGCCATTGACCTGCCAATGATTGGAACCTGAAAGTCGTAAAAAACATTGTTCCAAGTATAAACAGTATAATTTGTAATGTGTGTTTGGTTAATATGACACGGTTGAAGTGCTAGCATGGAAAATCAGTTTCGGCATCAATATTTGCTATTTTGTGATTGCATTTCTCCTCCAAAGTTAATAAAAGTACCGTATTCAAAATGCTATTTTAATTTCTTCTGACTGATCACTGGTTATGTAGAAAGGTTATTGGTTTAGTGACTCATTGCTTAGAACGTGTGGTTAAAGTTTCTTTTAATGTTTTGATTTCGAATATGGTTATTTTAATTGAACAAATTCACCGACAGCAAAATATATATATGAAAAAAAATCAAAGATCAAAATAAAATATAACACGAAGATAAACCTAATATACAAAAAAGGAAAATTCATTCCAAAGAGAAGTCAATGACACTTACATTTTGCAGACCAATGGACAGGCATAATTTAGGACATGCCCCTGTTGCAGAAGAGTATGGCATTCACTTTCGCACGCCACTTCTGTTGGATCACTTCCAATCACGTCCAACATCAGCTGTACATCACATTTTAAGGTAGCCAAGTCAACTGAAACATATACTTGGCGGTTTTATTTTAGATCAAGTAGTGTAACAAAAACATTATGAGGTGATCATTCAAATGAAACAGAGACGTCAGTGAAGCTGAAATGAAGCGTTATTTGTATATACAATTTTTAAAACAAAAGTTAAATTTATTAATGGTACTATTTTTTTAGTGAATTAAAAAGGTCATTTTATGAAACATCGGCGGTAACTTTTTCGCTAAAATTTCAATATTACAGAATTTCCTGACTTCCCGATTTTGAAGCCGAAATCATAAAATCAAGAAATCGTGAAATCTTTAAGTTTCTACATTTCAAGATTTTGAGGCCGAAATTTCACGACTTCATGATTTTACTATTTCGGCTTCAAAATCTGAAAAGTGTAAAGAATTGAAATTTTCAAACTTATTCGATTTCACAATTTTATTATTTCAATCGTGAAATCGCAAAATGTTGAAATTTCAATATTTCATGATTTACGATTTCACGACTTCGAAGCCGAAATCTTGAAAAAATAAAATCGTGAAATATATATATATATATTTTTTAAAAATTACGTGAAATCAAGAATTAGTGAATTGAAATGTTAAAGCCGGTCTTTTGTATTATATAGATGTCTTTCGTAATTGTTTTTCATTTGCGATTTCATCTATGTAAAAAATGATAATGCCCACCCAATTGTATGGGGTAGGTAATTTTATGTTTCGGTTTACTTCAGGGCTAAAGTTATAAGAGATTGCCTGTCACACGGAAGTCGGTTTTTAATAATTAAGATAAATAAAAATGCTCTAATGAACAGAAAGTAATAATAAAATGATTTTTTCCTAGGTTTTAAATATAAAAACTCCAGATAAACATGAATTGACACGACTTACAATTCATAATAAGTTTACTACTAATGATCTTTCGCGGTGTCGTCCAACTGCTTTGAATGATTTTGAAAAGTATTTTTATTGTACTAGAATATGAGTTCTTAAAAAAGACGCGTTAGTCTGAGAAATGCGAATGTGCGATTAAACAACTTCGGTTGTTTGACCACTTTCATTAAAGGCCCAGCTTCAATATAAAATATACTAAGATAAGATTTAGATATGTCTAACAACTATGCTGATAATGAACACTTCCAAAAACAAACTTATATTTACAAATAGGAAGGAAGCACACTGAATTCACAAACTTGATCATGCATCAGCCAAATGCAAATAAACTATGGTCACGTGAAAGTCACGAGACCCTAGAAAGCTCTAAATTTATCATAAACGTAAGAATTTCTGCCCAATGTTTGTTATTAAACAATATCCTCGTTAATCAAATAGATGCAGCACATATTCAGTAAATCCTCTTATTTTTGCATATTCAGTCTTATAAATTGAAACTGGATCTTAAGATACTACAACGCTGTATCAAACCTTTCACAACTTTGTCATACACGTTGTTCTCATACTTGTTTTGACTTGCAAAAATGGAGGCTTGAAAAGAAATGAAAATGTAGTCATTCTCTTTCAAATGCTATACTGCAAGATTGTAGAGTTTATTTTTTTTAAAATGAGGTGTTTTAAAGTGGTTTTTTTCAGAATATTTGAGAATCAGGAAATTGTTTAAAACACATATTCTTCATTTCAGGAAACGGACAGTTTAGAAAATTACTAAAAACAATTAACTTGCATTATTTTTCTGCAAGACACTGGGTTAAAAATAATCCTTCATAGGCAGCATGTTTTAGCTACTTATAGCTTTCAGAATGATGAAAAATATTTTCAGAACACTTAAATTAGTCTTATTAACTAAACGAAATTCAATGTATTAAGTAATAATTAGAGGTTAAATGGTGCGACTGGATTCATTAATGACAGGTCTTCAGTGTTATTCTTAGGTCAACGCCATCAGAACAAAATAAGGAAGGTACTTTATGTTATTTCTGGATGCAAGTATATTTAAATGAATAGAAAGTATATTTCATTGCGTGTTAGCTTAGATGTTCGGATGTGCAAAAAGTCATCACTTAAGATGATGAAATATAAAACGGATAATACGTTTCTAATAAAGTGACTTATGAAAATATTGAAACACTGCGAAAACCAATGTCATACACAAGCCTTGTTTTTTTGTTTGACAACTATGATCAAATGAAAGTGATTGATGTTGAAGCGTTGCTTATTATAAACCAAATTATTGCGATCACATTTAATAAGGTAAACAAAAACAAAGCATATATCGTGTATATCGTGATCTATCAAAGAGAAGTGTCGAAATTAAATAATGAAAGGAAACAAGGGTACGCTCATACAAAGGTATGAATTGTGACTAATTTTAGAGACATGGAATAAAAAAATCAACATCAGGGATTTCATAGATAAATTAGGCAAAATTGTATTTTGTATGTCTTTTCAGTAACATTTCAATTTCGGCTAGACTGCGCCTTTTTCAATTGGTATCTTACTGTTGTGTTCAATATATGGATGCAAGTTTTTTAGACGGAATGTCTTGCACGAATAAAAATTGTTAAAGATAAGTTGCTTTGTCCGTAGTTGTTGTTTCAGTATGCAGTTAAATTATTCAGTACAAACCTTGAACGACTATGAGATCTACTCGTAGAAACACGTTCTCCTTTAATTTATTTAATCATGCTCGGTTACTGCTTTCATGATATACACGTTTAGTCTTTCTTTAATTTTATATCAGTTGAAATAATATTCAAAGTCCTGTGTCAAAAATACATTTTAGTTATGAAAGCTATCTACTTACATGCATTTCCACCAAACAGCCCTCCTATAATCCGTTTGTCTGGGGCTGATATAACAGCGGGTAGGATACACAATGCAAGCAGGATTAACTTCATTTTCTCAGATGTCTTAACTTCAAGTTGAATAAACAGAAAGATATAATTACGAATAAAAATGGAGCATACCAGAAAAAAAACTTTTTTGAGCTATCTTTGTTTCAATAGCGAAGAAAGATTATAACGGAAGTTCTTCCCTATAGAAAGAAGTGGATACATCACTTGTACGCATGAACAGAAAAAAAAGATACATCACTTGTATGTATGCTGAATATTCATACTTTTAAAAATGAATCAACAAAGTGCTTGATTAAGAAATTAGTAAGTTCCCCATATTTTGTAATCTGTTTTATGTTTGCCTCTCATATTTTTAAAAGATATTAAATAAAATTAAAACAAAATATTAAAATAAATAAACCGATAAAGGTAAGGTTTAAAAAAAATAGATAACTAAAACGAGATTTCTCCAGTACATATTCAAAACTATCGGCAGCTACAATTAACAAATCTTTTATCAAGAAAACTTCAACAAAATAAAGGTTGTCAGACAAAAAAAATTGTTCCTTTACATATTCATTCGTACCTTCCAGTTCCGACAGAATGCGAAAATCACGACAGCATTTTAGTATTTATACTCCCCTCCAAATTTTATCAACAAGATAAGAATCATACAAGATGTCGTTCGCGTTTCGCCATATGGAAAATTTGTAATTTTTGAGAGATAAAAGAGTTTCTATGAGTTATATAATTATGTATGTATGTCCTAAATGACGCACTGTCTCGTCTGAGTTTGCAATTCGTTTGAGTTTAGTTGACATTAGAATATCTAACGTTGATTTAGGAACAAGATCTTTCAATTCATGATAAGTCGGAAACGCACTTAACTGTTGAACGCAATTAGGCGTTAATTATACTGCAGCATATCACAGGATTTCATTTAAAGCTGAAATTGACCTATCGTCTTCATGTACGGGAGATATTTCATTGGTTGCACTTTATTTGTCAATTAAGTTTTCAGATTCATTATGGCTTACCTCCAACCAAACTGAGTAATGCTTGTTTAAAAATTTATATTTCATTTTCCGTTTTATATCATGTTCCGATAATTTAATTTAAATATTAGCCTAATACCATACTTGTCATATTCTTTGAAATAAAATTCCTTCGAACTTCCTCCGTTATTTAGTAAACCCTTTTCCCCCAACTCAATTAACTAAGTTCAACAAAGCATTGATATCAGAAATTTCTAAAATATCTTCCATGTAATCTAGCTTTATTTTATTTTTTGTTCACTAGTTTTGGGTTTTCCTTCACAAAGAAAGAGAAAAAAGCCTGTTTGTTTAATTCTGTTATAATATTTTGGTGGGCTTTCGCTGACAGTTAGTGGGTATGTAATCTTTGCAACAGCATACATCTATTCAAAAAAGAACAAAGTTCATTGATTTTATCAGTGTAATTTAAGTGAAATTTCATATTACTTTTTATTTGTAAAAAATATTCCAACAGTTTTTGCTTATTCAGAAGACCAAATGAAGTTCTTCATATAACAAAATAGTTCTCCTTGGTATTTCTAAATGATTCAGTTCTTGAAACAGTACATTTATTTCTATTAAGCTTTCATCCTCAAATTTCGAAACTTGTCTATATCTGTGTGTAAGATTCTTAATCTTATAAGACTCTGAATGGAATTTTTCTGTGTCGTCAGTGAAAGAGATTGCATTGTCTGTAAATGGTGAACTTCTTAGCTTAGTATCTTTATTACTATAGTAATGCGCTTAATCTTCTTTATTTGTATGGCTAATGATAAAATTTCAATTCTAATAATAAGAAGAAGGCCATGATGGCCCTAGATCGCTCACCTGAGTCTCAATGCTCGTTACAAGTATCGTTTTTGATTGTTATGAGTGTTCGTTGTTCGCAAGTTTGAATAAGTTTGCAATAATTTTGAAGACTCTGTGTGTAATGGTACTCAAATTTTTGAACAGAAATAGTTTTACTCTACAGGTCCCTGTGAACTTGGCCTACGGACCCTTAAAACAATAGGGTTCTTCAAATTACCCTATGAAGTTTGAAGGTTCTGGGTGTAATGGAACTCTTGTTACTGAGCGGAAATAGTTTTCACACTTCAGGTCCCTGTGACATTGACTTTTGACCTACTGACCCCAAAACGATAGGGTTCTTTTACTGAGTAAGGGCAATCATCGTATGAAGTTTGAAGGCTCTGGATGAAATAGAACTTCAGTTACTGAGCAGAAACAGTTTTCACTGTGAACTTGATCTCTGACCTATGGGTTCTACAAGCAGTAGGGGTTTCTTATACATTTACCCTATAAAGTTTGAAGGCTCTTGGTGTAATGGTACTACAGTTACTCAGCAGAAATACTTTTCACTCTACAGGTCCCTGTGACCCTGACCTTTGACCTATTCATCTCAAAAACAATATGATTCTTCTATTTAGTAAAAGCATCATGAAGTTTGAAGGCTCTGGGTGAAATGGTACTCCTGTTATTGAGTCGACACAGTTTTCACTCTAGAGGTTCCTCTGACGTTGACCTTTGACCTACTGTCCAAAAAAAGTGTTTTTTTACTTGATAAGGGCAATAATCCTGTGAAGTTTGAATGCTCTAGGTCAATTGGGACTTAAGTTATTGAACGAAAATGAAGTGTGACAGACAGACAGACGAACAGACACCCATTGACAGGGCAAAAACAATATGTCTACACCAGAAGGGCGAAGTTTGGGTGGAACATAACAACAAACAATTGAAGGTCTAGCCCTTGGTGTTTCAGAGCCATATTTTTTAAGTTTTCCCTATACAAAATCAAATAACCCCCGGGTGGGACCAGTTTTGACCCTAGGGTCATGATTTGAACAAACTTGGTAGAGGTCCTCTAGACAATGCTACATACTAAATATCTAAGCTGCAAGCCTTTTGGTTTCTGGCAAGTAGATTTTTGAGGTTTTGGAGAAGACTATTTCTAAAGATCCAACTTTTAAAATCCTTTTTTAGCTCCATTGACCAAGAAATGCAATGGACCAGAACTATTTGAACAGTCGTGGTAGAGCTTCATGCAAGGAACATCCCAGACAAGTTTCATTAAATTTGGCCCAGTGGTTTCAGAGGAGATGTTGTTTGAATGAAAAGTTGACGTCGGACGGACGGACGACGGACGAAGGATGACGGACAAAGACCGATCAGAAAAGGTCACCTTGAGCACTTTGTGCTCAGATGAGCTAAAAAGGTAATGGGAAAGAGTCACATTTAGTTTCGAAAAGTTCAACAAAATTATCCATTGTATGCTACACATGTTTGCCTATTATTGTTGAAACTGAATATCAATTTTTTTCAAGAATTGCAAAAAATGAGAATAGTCAAGACTTTTGTACTTTAATTTTTAAACAATACTGTTTTTTTCACCTTATCAAATTCTGCAAACTCTGTACTGTATCTCTGATCACGAGAAATAAGTAAGATGAAGTATTTGAAGGGAAAATGATTTCATTGCCTGCCTTCTGTATCTGCTTTCTTTTACACTTTCACCTTTAGTTAAAGATATTACTATTTGTCAATTGTTGATAAATCTATTACTACAGTTGAAAGGTATAATTTTCATAAAAGCGATCAATTACATAAAAAATGCTCATGCCATTACTTTGTTTGATTTAAGGGAACTTGGGACTATGAAAGATGTATATATCAGATTTCTTTGAAAATAATTGATTTATACATGAAAATATTTCCAATTCTGTTGCGTTTATTATTCACTATTTCTCTTGGTGTTATAGATCTAATTTCTAAGATCTAAGTTATGCTGATATAAGAACAAGACGCCTCGCACATACTTCCGGTGGTCAAAAATTATTACATCGTTTTGAAATACGGCAAATCTCTGATACTATCTAAGATCATAATACCTGATTTCTAGCACAAGCTGACTTGAACATTAATGTTGAATTGTTGTCTTCACACACACACACACACACACACACACACACACACACACACACACACACGTGCGTGTGTTCTTTTGTCTACAACAGTAACAGTTCGAATACCAAATGTTAAAAAATACCGTTTACAGTTATTGACCATGTCGTTACCAATATTGTTACCTGGTTTCAATAAAAGAATAAAAATATAAGTAAAATTCATGAATCGGGAATATTTTCTGCATTTCTTTTTCCCCGTAACAGAATATTTATAACATTTGCCCAAATAATGGCAATACCTGTAACTAGTAGCTTGCCCTTTACAAACAAGTGCGCAGCCATAGTTGACAGCATGTCCCTGTGTTATAAAAATATCTTATAAAATGTATCTAGGTCGACTGAAACAATCACGGTTTTATTACAGATGAACTATTAACATCATCGCTTGTTTTGACAGGAAGCGTTTAAATAATGTGCATGCTCAATGACATTTAGAGAGAAGACAAAACGCCATTGTAAAAAAAACCCTAAGCTATTAATATAGTTTAATTTGCATTTCTCGATGAAAAGAATTCATTTCTATCAGAATTTTCGAAATTGCCGTCAAGAAGTGAACGGTTAATAAATACCAAAGCTGCTAGTTCCTCGTGAGAACATGAACGGACAACTGCTTTCTGGCTACTCTGATTATACATAAGGGAGTTAATTACTTATTAAATGTGATTTTGGTTTAATAAACGTTAATATAATATATTTTTAAAGGATATGAAGTCTATAAACTCCATCAGTTGCTCTTTTAGACCAACCAAAAATGCAGAACCCTTACCATTTTATTGCAGATGTCTCTTATTTCATTTGTCTGAAAAGAAAGTAACTGTGTTATTTTTTGGCATTTAAATTGAAAACGATAATAATGCTGTTGTTTTTGTTTCTGTTGTTGTTGTTGTTGTTGAAGATGATGATAATTTGCACGAAATTATTCATATCTATGTGCTGAAATTAAGACCAGCTGCCAGGCAATAATATTTTATGATTGTTTCCGACAACAAAAATGTATATTTTTAAAAATATTCTTTTGTAACACAGTTCTGTAATTTTAGAATGTATCTGTTTTAAAACGAAGAACCATTATTCAAGCACTTAAAACCTCTCAGTGTTGCCAATGAGCTTTTCATCATATTGTAACTTAATTTAGTTTTAACATATACGCAAACAGACACAGGACAGTCTTATCGATGACCTGTGTTCATCATAATGAATCATATAGCTGATTTCGTGACTTTTATATGGTATGACTAGTGTGTCAAATTAAAGGAAAATCATGAACTTTTTACCAGACAGACTTGAATATGTATAAAAGTCATGAAACAAAGTAAACTAGATGCGAAGCGTTGTTGATGTTTTGTGTATTTCTATTCTCTGTCCTGACTCGGTGTCCAGGTGGTTTGTGCGTTTGGTTACGAAGCAAGAGACCCGAGTTCGAATCTGAGTAGCGACTGAGTTACCGACTGATTTCCATGGACTGATTGATAACCTAACCGAGTATTGTTTCTAGCAATATCAGCCTAGACAAGGTTTGGGAGGTAATGGCACACACCGTGGGATTTTCTGGAAAAAAAGTCGCCCCAACCACACCAGTCCTTTTTTCTACACAATATTACACATCGTTCATTTCAAAACATTATAGATCAAGGTGTTTCGTAATTAATTGTTGAATTAATAATTATTAAGTACTAATTAAAACCGGTTAAGTGGAAATCACTTGATGTTTTTTTTTTTGGTCTGAATCAAATCCACCAATATTTCGTAGAATAAGCCGAAAGAGGAAAGGGTTTATAAGAAAAGAAGCCAAACTGTGAACCGGTCATTGAGATAATGTCTTGCTGAATGTTCAGAAGATTTTTTAAAACTTAGAAGTTTCAAAGAGGCGTTTAATTAGTTTCAGAAGAAATGGAAGATATTGCAGTTGAAGTTTTCAAGTTTTGAAATCATTATGGGCGAATTTTCCTCGTAATACAGTACTTGCAGCTCATAGGTGCCAAGAAGACATTTTGGATTGGACAGCATTTATATCTTTACCGATGCATTTTACATATTGGCGGGGTGCATTTTTGTAATACATGCGGTGTATCATTTTAATAACTTGTCAAAATCTAATAGCTTCAACTATGATATTACTCTTTACTTCACAGTAAGCTTTCAAAAAGTTTACTGCATTTCCGTAAATCGGCTTTCTTGTTCATTATCTACACAAAGCGCTATACTTGTTTTCAACAATTGTTTCGAAACGATTCTTGTAAAAGGACTGGAGAACGGTGGGTATACGTTTGATATCATATATTTATAATTCTGCTGCCAGAATTAGTGTTATGTTTTTAAGGTAAATCAGATTTTCATCTCCAATTAAATCATAATTAAAATACTTTTTCTAATAATTGTATTAAAACCTGGTTTTAACCCCAAATGGCAAATGTTTTGCCACTGACCGTTCCAAAGCGGTAACCCTGCGGGTTCTCATTTTCGTTAATTCTCTTGTGGTGTCTAATTTCATTGACCAACACATAAATTTATGTTGAGTCAGTGTCTTTTCCATTCTGTTTTTGACTGTGTAGGTAGGCTGTGTTTTTAATATGGTTTATCCTGATACGCGTTTTTTCTTTTTCATATTAATAAGAACATAATATATAGGAAAAAGGAACCAAATCTTGTTTTTTTCATATGCTTTATCTCATTGGTAGGTATGCATAGATTGCTATTTTCTATGTTGGCAAGGGTTTACGGATGGGTCTGTTGTCTCTGGTACAAGGTGCCATTGGCCTGCCAATGTTTGGAACCTGAAATTCATAAAAACACATTGTTCCAAGTACAAACAGTATACATTGCATAGTGTATTTGATTAGTATAACATGGTTGAAGAGCTTGCAATGTAATACAGCTTAACATCAATATTCGATATTCTGTGATAGCATTTCTCTTCCAAGAATATATTTATGAAAATGCTATTTTGTTTTGTTCTGACAAAGTGAAGGACTCACTTATAGTTGTTATCCAGAAGGGTCGTTGGCTTAGTAACTTATTCGTTAGAACGTGTGTTTAAAGGGTCTTTTAACTCTTTTTATATTTACATTTCGTGTACGGTTATTGTTTAAGATTTCCATTGTACAGACCTTCACCATACCATAGAAAAATAAAAAGTTAAATGAAAGCACAAAGACAAATCTCTAAAAATATGTAGAGAATTCTGTCTTAAGGGAGGTCGATAAGTTTGTACTTACAATTTACAGATGAATGGACAGCCGTAGTTTAGAACATGTCCCTCTTTCAGAAGAATATGGCATTCATTTTCGCATGCCAGCTCTGTTGGATCACTTCCAACTACGTCTAACATAAGCTGTATATCACATTTTAAGATATCAATGTCAACTGAAAATATATTTGGCGGTTCTATTACAGGACAAGCAGCGTAACAGAACTCATTTTGAAGTGGTCAGTTCAAATGAAACAGAGACGTCAGTTTTATGTTTATTACAGAGAAACTTGAAAAAGTGTTATCTGTAAACACAATTGATAGAATCAGGTTAGTTCAAACGATTTAAGGAATTATAAATTAGTGTATTAAAAAGGTAAATAGATGTCTGTCAAAGTTATATTTCCCCTTACGCTTTTTTGAGGTAGGTAATCTTATTTTCCGGTTTGCATCCGGGATGAAAATAGCAGAATTCCCACACACAATTCGGTCTTTTGATATTATTTAAATGAATCTTGGTAGGCATTAAAATAAACATGAATGATCTAATGAATGGAAAGTAATAATTAGGCTTGAAATACATAAAATCAAGATAACATAATTTAATACGATTTACAATTCGTAACAAGAAATACATTGATGCAAGACGTGTGTGTCCGATACATGTAATTTTACACATACCGAATATTTATATAAATGTAGAATTGTTAGTACATTTAAATAGACAAGCCTCGATCATAAGTAGTTTGCTAAACAAACGTTCTTGCCCCTTACCCAGAGAATCGATTCTCTGAAACGTTTGTTAGAGTTTGCAATATTATAGATTTCAGGTCGTTTCTCTACCTTTACATGTTTGAAATAGTCGTTACGCTACCTTGTAGAAAAGCGCTGCGCTACCTAGTTAGTGTTTTCACGACCCGAATTTCTTTAGAAACTTTGCAAAAGAAAATGCATTTGATGTTACTATATACAAATGCATTTTGTTTAAATTAATGCAAATGTACATTTTTTAAAATTAATGTGAATTAGTATTTTATGCCAGATTTATGTGTGTGGGTGTTTTTTCTAGGTAATTACTCACAGGCAATGTTCGATAATCGACACGGTGTGTAGGTGTGTACTTAATTTGTTAAACACTCCTTCTTCTGGTCATTATTCAATAAATAACCTATAGCTAAAGGGAACAGAACAAAAGCAAATTCATATGGGTCGCAATTATAATATAAGCCAACATTTATTGAGCCGTTATTTCGTCGTATGTAGCGCCACACCACGCTGCAGTTTCTTCCCTAAATGAAGTGGCGAGAGGGGCGGGGGGGGGGGGGGGGGGGGATTATAGCGTAGGGCAAAGTTAAATTCACTTTATTGATATTCAGAGATCAAATGTTAATAAAAAAGTTTATCATTATCAAACATAATATTTTTCTTACCGATGAAACATTTCATCACAGTTTCAGGTTAACACCTTGGTTTCAGGTATTTTATTTAGTGAAACGACATAATGATAAGAAAAATATTTATAGTCAATAACTAGTACACAACTTTCGTACTACCTTTGACAATACCAGATATAGTCGGCGCTCTCTAATAAGGTGACTTCTTATGATCGTTCGCAGTGCAGTACTAGCATTAGAATTATTCTCAAAAGTACTGGAAGGTTCTTAAAAACGTGTTTCTCTGAGAAATATTTATGCATTATTTAAAAAAAAAACAACTTTGAAGTGCATTGATTTTTCATTTCAGGTCAAGTTTTAATTACAAAAAATGAATTATACTATGTTATCAAGATTTCCACATGTGTAACAACTCTTCTTTTTAAAACACTGCTAAATAAGACCACTTTTTTCAAAAAGGTCTGATTCACTAAATAAATGGTAATATTCGTTAGAGGTACAATGTGCAAGAAGAATAATTAATTTACATAATAGAGGTCCATTGTTATTCATATAGTTATTATAATGATGCAAGTCTTGTTAAGTATATAAGCGAGGGTGTAAGACTTAAGTATATATTAAGCGAATGAATGTATTGTAAGCAATATATTTCAGTTGTTCTAATGTAAGGTCTGGTGTCCGCTGTTATTGTTTTCGTATACAGTTACATTATTTAGTATTTTAGTCCAGTTCAAGGTTATTCATTTAAAATCTTTACAGCCATGTAGATGAAGAAATAAGTTCTTTCTGAGTTTATGTAATTATTCTTGGGAACGGCGTTCTTGTTATAAACCTGTATCTTTTTTTTTCGATTTCATATCAGTTAAAATAATATTGAAAGTACTGTGCAAGAAATGCATACATGTTATGAAAGCTATCTACTTACATGCGCTTCCTCCAAACAATGCTTCTATTAAACGTCTGTCTGGAGCTGAGAGAACAGCAGGTAGGATGCACAGTGCAAACACGACAAACTTCATTTTCTCAATGTAAATCTTCAAGTTGAAAAAACGGAAAGTTATAATTTCTATAATACCCGTAGTATACTAGAAAAAAATAATTTGATCTATCATTGTTTGAACATAGAACGGACATTCCTTTTGATAGAAAAAATAACTTGTACACATGAATAGAAAAAAAGTTGATAACACTGGTGTAAATCTCGTTGTACACGTCTGTTCGTTTAATCGATAAAGTGATTGATACAAGGAGTTAGAAAGTTCCCTTCATTTTTCTTAACCTTTTTATTTTTAATTTTCATATATTTAAACAGATATTAACAATAAAACAAAAATAAATTTATTAAGCCTAAAATGGGAAGCTGTCAAGAAAATAATGAATGACTTATAAGAAAATAATCCAATACATAGTCAAGTATTCAATAAATACTTCATCAATAAAACTTCTACAAAGACACTATTTTTCAGAAAATTCTTAAGTAACATGTTCATGGAAAAAAACCCATACCTTTCACTTCCAACAGAATGAGAAATCTGCGACAGCACTGCTGTTTTTACGCTTTCCTTGAAGCTTTTAAATTGATCAACAAGATAAGAATTTATACATCATGCACGTTTTGCGTTTTGTCCATGGAATATTTGCCATATTGCAAAGATAACAGCGTTCCCATGAAATATATGTGCATGTATGTCTTAAAGACGCGCCGTCTCGCCTGACTTTGCATTTCGAATTATGTTAGAATATATATTAGAATTATATTGAATATTTTCCATTTAAATTGATTTCAATTCCTTTTTTTATTTCCTACACAATATATACATATTCATTCAACAGACACATAATCGTATTTTTACACGTTATAAGAAATACTGGGCTGCAATATTTTAAGAACAAACAGAAAGAGACATATGAAAAAAAAGAAACAAGAAAGGAAAATTAAAATTTAAGATTAAGAAGGTAATAAAAGAAAATAGCTAATAGTAGTTCACATTTGCAACATTTTTATAACTGCTACTATTCCCTTTAAGCTAAACTGAAATTCTCCCACTTTCTGTTTTGTACAATCCTTTTTTTTCGTTCATAAAACCAATGTTCTTTTCTGTTAAAGTTCTTCATTTAACAAAATGTTTCCTTTTTCAGTATCTCTAAGTGATCCAATTGTTAATACAGTACATGTATTTCTGTTAAGTTTTGATCCTGATATTTCGCAACTTGTTTAGAATGTTCAATTTTTATAGGACTTTTTGTCGTCTGTGAAAAGTTTGCATCATCTGCGTAAGGTTATTCTTTTTATCATTATTTTTTATTATTTTCTATATTATTTCTGTATATATAGATAAAGAATTGCCCTTATCATTTTGTTTTTCATTTTGTCATACATCTAACACCTGTCACCGGTTTGGTGTGAGGTGGACACATATATCCCGGTTATTTGCGCAACCTTTTTTGGGAGTTGTTGCAATGGCCGAGTGGTCTAAGACAATCTTACACTGCATTGCTAGGCGGTTGGTTCCGCTCGGTGCGGCTTCAAATTCCAGTTGGATCTTAATTATTTGTATGGCTAATGATACAATTTCAGTTCGAATAGTAAAAAGATAGATTCTATTTTGAAAAACTCAGAAAGATTGTTTGCTATTCATGCTTGGATATCATTGTAAAGGATAAACAAAAAAAATCGTAAAAAATACAGGAAGTCAGAGGTTTGTATTTAAATTTATGAATTTATTAACAATAATTTCAAATGCTTTTTTTTTAAATTCTGCAAAGGAAATAAGTTTTTGTAGATTTTGTCCATTTAGACTATCTAGTATGGTTTCATCAATTGTCTTCATGTTTTCACCTTAATATATCTATTGTTTATAAATCCCGTTTGTGAATTGTGAATAACTACGATAAATCATGTTTCAGTCTGTATGCAATTTCTTTTTGTTCCTATATTTATAATCTACATTTAATAAAGATATGAAAGTAATGATACCTTGTTTTTGAAGTGCTGTTGACTTTCAAGTTTCACATGATAATCTATTGACTTTATGTAATATTCTTCAAGTGGTTCCAAAATATTTCATTAAAGACATTTTGATTCACTGTAGTACATTTATAGCTCTATGTGCGTGTAAGCTTTTATATTATCTACGACGATTGCCTGTTAGGTTTAAGTCCTAATAAAATATCTGTTCCTTTCTGCTATCATAGTCACAGCTGTTCCAACCCAAAACGCCATCTTTCTCGGAACAATCTAACTCCTGAATATCCATGCAATCATACAGTGAGCAAGGAAGAAAGTAATGGGACTTTAAATCGTACTTCAGTATCACAAACTTAAGAAAAGTACAATTGTGTGAAAGAATGGTAACTTTGATATGTGGAGCGAGCTCTATTGCATTCCTTTATTTGTCATTGCTTAAACACTTCTGAAGAACTGTTGTGAAGTAGAGATAAAATGAACATTATGAATTAATGCTTAATTAGCAATCTACCAATCAATAGTGTTGTGTAATTTTCAATGTTGAGTAATGAAAATAAATTAGATGGAATGCTTTGTATTACTTACCTCAATACTTTCTCAATGAATATTTTGTTTATAATTTCCGAATCATTTCTTCCAAATAAAAGAGATTAACAGGAAAATACAACTAAAAATCAAGATGTCAGGTATCATATTCCTATTTATTGTTTTTTAAAATTTAAAAAATACAAACAAAAATCTTTTGAAAGGTTTATTTGGGAATATAAACGTGGAGATTATGAAAAACTTCGAGGTGATACGCGTGCTACTGATTGGAATGAATGTTTTGACCACGATATCGACAGGTACACACAAAATATTACTAATCAAATATTAGACATAGCTAAGAACTCTATTCCTAATAAAATAATTACTGTTCGCCCTTTAGATGCTCCATGGATGACAAGTTTCATAAGAAATCAAATTCGAATTCGAAAACGCCTCTACCGAAAAGCTAAAAAAACACAATCTCCTACTCACTGGCAAAAGTTTAAACAAGTTAGAAATAAAACAACATTACTTATAAGAAAAGCTAAATCTAATTATTATTCCAACTTGGCCTCGAAACTGAAAGAACAATCTCTGTCATCACATGATTGGTGGAAGACTCTAAAAACGTTCATATCGTCATCGACTAATCAATCAATACCGCCACTTTTAAACACAAACACTAACACTCTCCATATCTCTGACGATGAGAAATCAAATCTTTTTAATGAATATTTCCTGCATCAAACCCAAGTTGAGAACTCTGATAAAGCTGCTCCCGATCTCGGCCCATCGTCATGTCCGAACACTCTTTCAGAGCTTTCTCTTACACCACTTGAAACTGAATCCGTCCTAAAATCCCTTAAACCTGACAAGGCATCTGGGCCTGACGGAATTAATAATAAAATCCTCAAAGAGGCATCTTTTGAACTTGCACTTCCACTATGTGACCTTTTTAATCATTCTCTCCAAACTTGTAAAGTTCCTTGTTCTTGGAAGGAAGCCAATGTTTCTGTAATCTTTAAGAAAGGTGATCCATCTTTACCTTGTAATTATCGACCAATTTCACTTCTAAACACCACGGAGAAAGTACTTGAAAGACTAATATTTAAACATCTTTTTAATCATTTACGAGTAAATAATTTCCTCACTCCATTTCAATCAGGTTTCATACCTGGTGACTCTGCAGTCAATCAACTATTATTCATTTATGATACACTCTGCAAAGCATTGGATGATGGTCTTGAAGTAAGAGTCATATTTTTTGACATAAGTTAAGCTTTTCACAAGGTATGGCACAAGGGTCTACTTGCTAAACTTAAACATGCTGGAATTTCTGGTCCTCTCTATTCTTGGTTTTGTGATTATTTAACCAACAGACGTCAACGAGTTGTTCTTTCGAACACTAAATCTTCTTTTGGTTACCTTTCAGCTGGTGTTCCACAGGGTTCGATTCTTGGCCCTCTACTATTTCTTATTTTTATCAATGACATCGTTAAAGATCTAGAGTCGAGAATTAACTTATTTGCTGATGATACCAGTCTTTATCTTGTGGTTGAAAATCCCCGAACTGCCGCTATTACTCTTCAATCTGATATTGACAAAATTTCGTCATGGGCAGCTACATGGCTTGTTTCGTTCAATCCTTCTAAATCCGAATCTTTATTAGTCTCTAGAAAAAAACCAACACCTCAACATCCTGATTTACATATGAATAACCAAACTATTTCTGAAGTTTCAGAACACAAACATCTTGGAGTTTTTATTTCAAATGACTGCACTTGGCACTCACATATTGATTATATCAAAGATAAGGCATGGAAAAGGGTAAATGTTATGAGAAAATTAAAATTTCACCTAGACAGAAAGTCACTCGAAATAATCTACATCTCTTTTATACGTCCATTACTAGAATACGCAGACATAATTTGGGGAAATGCTACAAATTATGAACTAGATGAACTTAATAAAATTCAAAATGAATGTGCTCGTATCGCATCAGGAGCTACACGTCTTGTTTCAATTGAAAATTTAGCGAACGAATTAAATTGGGAATCTTTAGAAAAAAGAAGATATTATCATAGAATGATATTATTTTATAAAATTCAAAACGGACTAACTCCAGAATATCTTTCTTCAATAATTCCTCCAATGACAAATGACCGGTACAACTTAAGAAACGCATCTGATATTCCTGGAATATTTGCAAGAACAACACTTTATTATAATTCTTTTTTTCCTTCAGTTATTAGAGAATGGAACAATCTCCCACTTAATGTCCGAAATATATCCACCCTTTCTTCCTTTAAACGTTATTTCAAGAAAAATAATCACCAAACACCCAAATACTATTATGTTGGTGATAGAAGACTTCAAATCCTTCATACTAGACTTAGAACAAAATGTAGTTCACTTAATTATCATTTATTCTTAAAAAGTATATCGGCATCGCCTCTGTGTATTTGCGGCCAAATAGAAAATAATTTTCATTATTTTTTCGAGTGCAGGCAATTTGATAATTCTAGGCGGAAATTATTCCACAATCTAGCAAACATACGCATTGACTTAAACATATTACTTTTTGGCAACCCAGAACTTTCTGATCAGATTAATACTATGATATTCGAACAAGTACACAATTACATCGATGAAACAAAACGATTTTTCTAATATTTAGTTACTTCTTTACTTAAAGACTTTATTGAGACTTTTAAATATCAAACCTTCTATTTTTCATATCTTGACTATCAAACTAAATATATCGTTATGTTTAGTTACATATATTTCCTATATCGATTTCTTAATTTTTTTCCCCATACTTCTTCCGTTCCAATACTTAAGTTGCATGTTTCAAAATTATTACTATAATCTTTGTATCTTTACGTTAGAGAAAGTTACATAACTCTTACCTGTTTATTCATTTATACTCTAATCATATATCATTTTCATTTCCTTGGTTCTCAAATATATATGTTAGCTTGTTACGAATTAAGCACCTATTACATGTTAGCCATTCATTAAGGAGAAGAATTGTATAAGACTTTTTGTCTTTCATTCTAATCCTTTTTCATGAATATGTATTGTATATATATTGCTCTGAATTGTATATTATATAATGACTGTATATATTCTGAGAATAAATATGTTTAAACTAAATACAACTAAAACGCAGTATTTGAATGGACACTGGATTATCCATTAAGTACTGAGTCTTATTTTCAAGGGGCCCAATAGATTGTAAACAAAGATATATGTTGTTTAAAAAGCAATATAATTATGTGTATAATGTCTTAATAACATATGCTCATAGTCATAGACTTTGGTAGATATTTTAATATATTGACATCACTGAGGAGGCACATAGAAGCACAACACATACAATCGTTATTTATCACAGATAGTTTTACAATGAAAATAACTACCCAAATTTATTCTGCAATTATCTTATTAAATGAGTTTTAACAGAACTCTAAAAAGTATTAAAACATGCTGAATTCTTAATATGATCAGGAATTGAGTACCAGACTCTAATAGCACTGCAATTGAACGTGGTCAGACTTCAGTTATTTGTATATTTAGGTACTGTTAAATTACAATACCTCATCTTGTATAAACATGTATTTTGTACACGAGTGAAATGTTTTAATAGATAGGTCAACTAACGTTATGAAAAAATGTTATAAATACGAGGATTGTGCGGAAAGCTCGTAGAATTGTGTTGCAAAACAGACTAATCGAGGCAGCCAGTAAAATACATATACATACACGTTAACATTTAAACTACACTTTCTAGGAAAATATTGCAGTTGAAATTTTAATGAGTGTCTTGAAAATCGTTATTTGATTATTAAGTGTAATGATAAGGAAAAATCCTACAAGAAAAATGGTACTTCTGGTGTATTGTGATATTCAAACTAAAGCAAATTGCTTGAACAAAGACATACAGATGTTTGCAATATACTTATTATTGTAGGAACTGGTGACATAAATATTTAAGGATCTCAAGTAGATGTACTCTTGTAAAAACGTTATATTTTAATTTTATAATAACTTACAAAATTCGATGCAATGCACGAAGAATTTTATTTTCTAAGAAGTCAAAATGCCTAACAAAAGGAGGAAAATTAGATGCTGACTTGGAGTAAGAAAGTTCCGGTAAATATGATTTTTCTTTGTCAGTGTCTATTAACATGATAAGAATGAATAGAAAATTGACAAAATTAAACCCCAACAATCTACGAAACAGCAACACTTCAAATTATTTATAAATAACACTGAGAAAATTCAATGTTTTATGAAATAATTTAAACTTTTTGCAGTCCAACAGACATCTGATGATTACAACAATATTTTCCATATTTCTACTTGCCCTCAACATCAATATCTGTTCAAAAGATAATAGTTTACGTGAGGATACGTCAGAAATATAAGCCGCATTTCGAATTCTTCCACAGAAAAAGAAATTGAAAGTAGATTCAGTTTCTTCAGTGAAGTATGCAAACCAAGTTTTTTAACACGCAAAAAAATATGGGAATCACATTTAAACTGTTGAATTTTCTTTGTTATCCAGTACTTGCAGCTCATAGGTACTGAGAAGACATTTTGAAATGTCAAACATATATATTGTTACCAATATATTTTACGTATGGGCACGCCGCATTTTTGTAATACATTTGGTCTGTTAGTAAGTTACATAAATTGTAACATATTTATGACTTCTAGTCTGCACTATGATAATACACTTTATTTCTATGAAAAGTTTTCAAGAAGGTCACTGCATGTTACCGTAAATCGACTGTATTCCATATGCTTGTAAAAGGACGGAAGAAGGGTGCGTTTAATTGCTAGATCATATTTATAAACCTGCTTACAATCCGAATAAAAATGTTGTTTTCCTGTTTAGAAAAGATTTGCATTTGTGCTTATATCATTTTTTTTCTTATAACTGTTTTGATACAAAATATAGCATACACTTTTAAAATAGGACTTATTCTTTTATATACTTTTTATTGTTTACTTCGTTGTATGTTGGCAGGGGTCTACAGATGGGTCTGTTGTTTCTGGTGTAAGGTGCCATAGATGAACCAGTACTTGGAATCTGAAATTTAAATATTATAAAACATTATTTCAAGTTTAAGCAATACAATTTGTATATATGTTTGAATGTTTGGTAAATACGACATGGTTGAAGCGCTGACAATGAAATACAATTTAACACCAATGTTTGATATTTTGTGGTTGCATTTCTCCTCTAAGGTTACTTTTTCTAAAACGCTATTTGATTTCCTCTGACAAAATGAATCACTAATTAGTTATTACCCAGAGGGTTGTTAACTCATTGTGCTGTTGAAGTTTGTTTTAATGTTTACATATTCAGTATGGGTTTCCGAAAAAATCGGTTGTAATTACAATATAAGGAGGGTAAAACTAAAATAAATCTCTACAAAAATTTAGATAATTCAGTGTAAAGAGTGGTCAGTAAGTTGCACTTGCCCTTTGCAGACCAATGGACATGCATAGTTTAGAACATGTCCCTCTTTTAGAATAATATGGCATTCTTGTTCGCATGCTAACTCTGTTGGCTCATTTCCAAGTACGTCCAACATAAGTTTTACATCACATTTTAAGGTAGTCAAGTCAACTGAAATATATTTTGCAGTTGTATTACAGGACAAGCAGTGTAACAAATTGAAAAAGTTCTGAAGGGTCGGTTCATATAAAACAAGGACGTCAGTTTTATGCTTACCGCAGTGAAGCTGAAATAAGGTGTTATTTGTATACAAATTTTAAAATCTCAGGTGAGATCAAACTATTTAAGGCATTATAAACTGATAGATTAAAAAGGTAGTTTATATGTCTGTAATAGTAATATTGCTTTAGCGCTCACAGCCTTGTTTGAGATGTATAGTTTTATTTTCCAGTTTGCATCTGGGCTGAAAATCGTAAGCTAATTGCTACACGACTTTAGTCTTTTGGTAGTATTCAAATGAATTTTGATAGGTAGATTTAATAAACAGAAATGCTCCAATGAAAAGAATATTAAAATGACTTTAAGTAAGCTTTACATAATATAAACTCCAGCTAAATATGAGTTGGTACGACTAAAAATAATAGAAAACGACTACTTAATGATCTTTGGTGGGGCCGCATTATTGCTAAAAGTACTGAAAGACAGATCATGACAAGTGCGTTTGTCTGAGAAATGTTTATGTGTCATTACTAATAGACTTTGGTGATCATGGGATATTTCACTAAATGCCTTGATTCTATTACAAAAATAGAATATACTAAACTAACACAATTTTCATATGTCTAACAACTATGCTTCTAAGAAGCACTGCTTAATACAAATATGCAGGAAATTAAACACAACGGTTTCACTAACTTGATCATACATCAACTAAACGCCATTTAGCTTCGATCATGTAGGAAGTCACGAGACACTCGGCAGATCTAATTTTATCATAAATTGACGAATGTCCAATGTTTGTTAACAAATTAGATGTTCGTTAATAGATGTAGTACATATGGAAATCCTGTTCTATTAATATGATTTAATTTTATCAGGTTGTAATTTTGTCATACATGATGTTCTGATTTTTGTTATGTAATGGGAAACTTATAGACTTGAAAAGAAAAGAAAAGAAGTTTTAGTGTGGTTTTTTTCGGAATCTGTACTTCATACGTCATCTCAGAGAGTGGCGTTTAAAACATCAAACAAAACAAGCTGAGTTGACTAAAAGCGTTATCAAGTTATTACATGTTTTAATATTTGGTGATTTAAGAAAACTGTTTCAGCAACTTTATTAAAGGGAATAATTCTGAAGTCTTTTTACAGGTGGTTTTTCACAATTATGTGTTTTTAAGTTTAGCACGTCCATTTTTCAACACTTCAAGAAATGAAGACATTCCAAGAGGTTACAAAATAAACAAGCACTAGATTTTTCAGAATACGTGAAGGAAAATATATCGTGACCTATCAAAAAGGCCTGTCAAAATTGAATCATGAATTTCAAAGAAAACAAGGGTTCATACAAAAGAATGTGACATTAAATATTTCAACGTACACAATATTTCACTGTTATAGAAACATACTAAGTTCGACTAAACTGCGTCTTTTTTTATGCATTGTGTCTTAGTTTTCACTTGTTTGTTTATCATGAAGATATAAGAATTATAGTAACGTATTAAAGATAATCATTTATTCCACGTATGAATTAAAACATGAACTTTCAGTTATTAAATTATTCTGTATAGTGTATGCAGTTTTTGCTTTAGTATTTTACAGTTTATATCTATAATTTTACACCTGATGAGTTAGAAACAAGTTTCAACAACTCTTTTGAAGCATTTAATACCATTCGGTGACTGCATTTTCGATTCTAACCAGTTTCAGTCCCTCTATATGACGTTATTTGAAATCATTTTTCCTCTTTTGTATCAAAAATGCACATAAGTTATGAAAGCTATCTACTCACATGCGTTTCCACCAAACAGCCATTCTAATTGCCGTTTGTCTGGGGCTGAGAGAACAGCGGGGATGATGAACAATGCAAGCACAACGATCTTCATTTCTTCAGATGTCTAATAAGTTGAACTAACGGAAATTATAATATTAGAAAATATAGAACATGCCAGAAAACAGAACGATTTAAAATGTCTTTGTTTCAATATAAAAAAATCCTATTGCAATTATTTCTGATAGAAAGAAATGGATACATCACGTGTACGCATGAACGGAAAAAGAGAATACATCACAAATGTGTATACTGAATATTTACACTTTCTAAAGATTTCTCATCACTGTACACTCCTGTTCGAAGTATTATTTAAGTGCTTGATAGAATGAGTTAATAAGTTACCGAGGTTTCTTTAATCTTTTTATAATTACCTTTCCCATCTTCAGAAAGAAAGAAAATAAAACGACATACGAATTAATAAGCAGAGAAAGTTTGTTTCATAAAAAAGAGATTAATAATACGAAAATAACTCAATACATAAAAAAATTCATACAAATACATCCATTCCATAAATTAAAATTTGCCAGAAAAAAAGTTCGCAAGTTTATTGAAATTAATTGTACCTTCGACTTTCAACAGAATGCGAAAAACACGACAGCATTGCTGTATTTATACTTTCCTTGAAAATTTTCAAATTTGACCATCACGATAACAATTAATAAATTATTAAGTTTCGCGTTTTGTTGCATGGGAGATTTGCAACGTTGCAAAGATAAAAGAGTTTAAATGAGTTAAACATGCATGCATTTCTTAAAATTCACACCGTCTCGTCTGAATATTTATGCATTTTGTTTGAGTTTAGTTGAAATTAATATATCTTTCTTTGAGTTGGAAACAAGATTTTGCAATTCATATTCATTCGGAAACGCACTTAACTGTTGAACACATTTAAGTTATCAAGTTGCCGTCTAGTTACTACATTAAAAAACAAGAGGGCCATGATGGCCCTGGATCGCTCACCTGAGTACTTTGCCTGAGGGTCTACCGTTAAGTAAACATCAGATGCAACATTATATTTTCTAACCAAAGATATTCAAAGATCTCATATTTTGTACAAACAAGAAGATTTTCAAAGTTTTCCCTATGTAAAATAAGTTGACCCCAGGGGCATAATTTGAACAAACTTGGTAGAGGTCCACAAGACAATGCTACATACCAAATCTTAGATCTTGGGGCCTTGTGGTTTCAGACAAGAAGATTTTTAAAGTTTTACTATATAAGCCTATGTAAAATCCACTGACCACCGGGTAGGGGCCGAATTTGACCCCAGGGGCATAATTTGAACAAACTTGGTAGAGGTCCACACGACATTGCTACATACCAAATCTTAAGGCTCAGGGCCTTGCGGTTTCAGACAAGAAGATTTTTAAAGTTTCACTATGTTAAATCAGTTGACCCCCGGGGCGGGGCCAAATTTGACCCCACGTTTCAATAGGTGCATTTAGCGGGCAACTTGTCAATTCTTTTTGTGTCGCCTGCTACAAAGTAGCCGCGACATATAGGATCACTTCTCCGTCGTCTGTCCATCCGTCACAAAACTTGCCCGGACTACTCCTCAAAAACTACTCGTTCAATTTCACCCAAACTTTACAGGAATGATCAGTTCCAAGTCTAGTTGTGCATTTCGTCGGCATTTTTCCAGTTCAATGATTTTTGTCAGAGTTAGGGCCCTTTAGTGATTTTTATTTTTAAAGTTTGCCTGGACTACTTCTCTTCTATTTCCAACAAAGAGTTTCCAATCACCCCTCAATACAACTGCTTAATTGGCTATTATCAGGGACACATGTTATTACTGATCGCTCTTGTTTCTTAATCCCAATCTCCCAAGCATGTGTGTAATTAAATATTTAACCAAGTTGATTGCATGCCACATATTCTAACACACTTATCCTTTACCTGCTTGCTTGTTGTTGTTCTTTTTTTGCTTCTATCCATATGCTTTCCAGTCCTTGAGATTTATTCAGTATGGCAGTCTCCTTGACTTATGTAAGCTGTTTGCTTGTTTACTTAACTCGAACTTAACTACTGACCTGCAACCGATTCACCTACTTAATAGTAAATACTTACTACTATAGTCTGAAATACAGTTAAGAGGAGAGAGTTATTTCCCTTGAATTACTGTTACAAATACTAGTCTAGAAATGATTTGTCAACCGCAGGAGATATCAGTTCTTTGGATTTGATTGTTGCTATTACATTTGCTTCTGCTTTTTATGTGCAGCCCTCTACATCTTCAGTATTCATGAAAAAGACTGAAAATGGATACAGATATGTCAACTACATTCAGTATGAACAAAAATTCTGATGTTTCTCTTAAAAATAGTGATGTTGTTCATAGAATTTTAGATTGTGGCAAGCCCTCTTTTGCAAAATGGCCCCAGTCCCTTCATAAATGTAACAAGGAGGACAAATCACACAGCAGACTATATTTTATCATTATAAAGGCATGCTTTAAAATGTATCAAAACTTGAATAAAAGCAAGTCATCAACATCTGGTTGAGTTAATCCTGTGAAACTTTAAGACATGAGGGGTATCATGCGGATTTTAACACTGACCAAAATCATGGTAATTGCGACTTTAAATGAGCCAAACTTTCAGAATATTCTGTTGTGTAGATGTCAAACCCTGAGGTTTGCAATAAAAATTATATGACGTCTAACGGATCGTCAACGTTGGCGGGCCAGTTGTATGCTCCAGACCGGAAGTAAACAGGCCCAGGCTGCAGTTGACTTGAATGTTTCACTGTCAGTTGTCTGTCGATTGTTGTCACGTTATCAAACAACTGGTGACGTAGTTGATATACAAAGTAGTAGATGTCCAAGATGTACTGAGTCCGAGACGACCGCTAAGTTGTCAATCAAGCTCTTCGTAATAGAGCACTGATGGCCACAGACCATCAACAATACCTTCGACATGTCAGAGAGGTCAATGTCTCGAGACGGTCAATCAGAAACCGCCTTCACTCAGACGTTCTTTACGGTAGACGCCAACAAGTGGTCTTGCCGTTGTAAGCCATTCATCGTCATAAACGTTAGTGTAGTGTAGACAGCGGTGTTGGTGGAATATTTACCAGTGGTCACATGTGATGTTCTGTGACGAATCCAGATTCAACCTCAACCTTGGCATTCTAGAAGGTCGGAGAAGAGTTTGGCGTCGCCCAGGTAAACGTTTTACAGACGCTGCTAGGGTTGCTCACGACCGATATGGGGGTGGGTCTGTTATGGTATGAGGTGGAATCACTATGACCAGAAAACAGGTACATGTGTGCCATGGCAGAGTGACTGGCCAGTACTACCGTGACAACATGTTTGTTCCGCATGTTGTCCGGTTTGCTAAACGTCAGAGCCAAGAATTCATCTTCCAGAATAATAACGCCAGGGCCCATAAGGCAAGACTTGTCACTGAGTTCCTGGAAGAGCAACATATCCATACTCTAACATGGCCAGCGGTGAGCCCGGACTTATGACCTATTGAACATGTGTGGGACAGTCTTAGAAAATGGGTCCGAAGACGAGATCCTCTACCCTGAACGTTACGTGAGTTCGATGCGGCACTGCAGGTAGAGTAGGACAGAATCCTTTAGCATACCATCAGTCCTCTAACTGGGGGCAAGAAAACATTAATTATTTTTTTCAACGTAACTTTGATTCCATATACGCTAATATCATAAATTTCCCGAAGGATTAAAAGAATTGAAAATCCATCGTTTACTCTTTTAGACTGAACAATTGCACAACCTTTAGAATGTAATTGCAAAAATATTATCTTGTATTTTATTATATATGCGTAAAGACAGACTAACTGCTTTTTTCGGTATTTGAACTGAAAATGAGACAATGCTGTTGTTGTTAATGATGGTTTGAAAGAAAGTGATAAGATCTACGTTTTATGTAATAGACCCGCTTGTATCACACTTATATTTTTTTCCTTTTTTATCGACAAGAAAAAATGTGTTGATTTTAAAACATTCTCTTGTAATGTAATTATAGAATATTTCTGATTTCAAAATATAGTAACTTTAATCAAGCACTTCTAAACATGTCAAAGTTGCTAATAGGCTGTTCATCCTTTTGTGTCTTTGTTTTTAGCATTAATGCAAACCGACAGTTTTATCAATGACCTATGTCTCTCATGATGAATTATATAGTGAATGCGTGACTATTCTGTGTTATAACTAGTCTGTCAGATATTGGACGGTTAAAACAATCAGCAGTAAGATGCTTAAGATGCTTTAAGTTAATGCATTCTTACTCGCTATACTATCAATATTTTTCATAAAAAATTACTTGTACAGATAATAGATAATTGTCCAGTACTTATTTAAACACTATTAAATGAAAATGTCTTGATGCTTCTGTCGGGTTAAAAAAAAACACCAACAGTTCGTAAAAGATTACGCCAAAAGAAAAAAAAGAGCTTTATATTAAAAAAGAAGCCCAGCAGTGAATCGGACGATGATGTCTTGCAAAATAATTTTCAAAAGTTAGAAGCATCAAAGAGGCGTTAATTTAGTTTCAGAAGAAATGTAAAATACTGCAGCTGAAATTTTTTATCAGTATCTTGAAATCATTATTTAAATATATATTAAGAGTTTACTTGTTTTCTGTTCATGGGTAAACACGTATCTTTACGGCAAAGTCGTACATGAAGAGTAGTGTTTCTAGTGCATTGTCACATTTAAACTAAAAGGTGTTTAGAATCAAAGACATAAAAAAGTTTGTTAAGGTAAGTCAAGATACTTATTATGGTAGGAACTGGTGCCATCAATATTTCAAGGATTCACGAATTAATGTATTGAGAAAATGTTTGTCAGGCATGATTTTCAAAATAAGTCTTCAAAGAATGGTAATCATATTTTACAAAAGCATATCAAACTCGATGCAATGCACGAAGAAATTTATTTTCTCTGGTCAAAAAAATGATGCTGAATAAGAGTAAACTTGTTCTTTCTTTGTCTGCATTTAAATGATTAAATGATAAGAATGAAATAAAAAATGACAAAAACAAAGTCAGAACAAAAAATGTGCGAAAATCTGTAAATAGCAACACTTATTAATTAAATTAAGGTATTTCTGTGTCTTTTTTGTCCAAACAGATATGTGATGATTATAACACTATTTCTTTATTTTTACTTTTCTTAACATCATTATCTGCTAAACAGATACTAACTTTTGTGACCATAAGTCTGAAATTTTAGCGACTTATCTAGTTCTTCCATAGAAAAAGCACTTGTTAATGTTGAAAGTAGATTCATGACTACAGTATTTAGTTCCATCGGTGAAATATGCAAAATAAGCTTTTTATCAGGCACTTAAGCTTTTTATCAGTGCTTTTTAAAAGCACTGCATTGCAATCATTTTAAAACTGATAAACTGTCTTCATAATCCAGTATTTGCAGTAACGAGAAAAGTACGGCGTATATTTGCAATACATGCGGTCTATTAGTAAGTTGCGTAAATTTTAACCTGTTTATATCAGATATTCTAGCCTGCAGTATGATAATACTGATAAGTTTTCTAGGTTACTGCTTGCTACCTTAAATCGGCTGCCTTGCTTATTATCTACACAAAATGTATTTCCTACAACTAATTTGAAATGTTTCTTATGAAAGAACGGGAGAAAGGTTCGTATCCTTTCAAGGTCATATATTCATATAATTCTGCTTAGTCTGAATCAAAATGTTTATTTTCTAAGGTAGGTAAGATCTGCTTCTGCAATAAAATCAAATTCAAAATACCTTTTTTGTTTTGTTTTAACAAGAACATATAGATAGGAGATAAATAGAAAATACATATTTTTTTTCGTATGGTTTATTTCATTGCTAATTTGAATAGTTTACTTCTTTCCAAGCTGGCAAGTCTTTACAGATGGGTCTGTTGTGTCTGGTACAAGATGCCAGTGTTGAATCAGTGTCTGTAACCTGAAATACAAATATTATTAAAATCTTGTTCCTAGTATAAACAATTTACTTTTGTATATACGTTAGTTTGTTTGCTAAATATGACATGGATGAAGCGCTGGCGACGAAAATACTATTTTACATCAATATTTGATATTTTGCATTTATTTCATAAAAAGCGTAATGCAATTTTGATTTGACAAAGTGCACGGCTGATCAGTTGATAACCGGAAGTGTTGTTGGCTTAGTAATTTATTGGTTTGATCGCGTGGTAAACTAAATGTAAGTTTTTATTGTTTACTTTTCTATGCGCTTATTTAGTAAGATGGTACAGATTGCCACTATACCAAGGGTGTGTGTGTGTATATAATATATGTCTTTAGATGGCTCAATGAGTAGGCACTTACGATTTGCAGAGCAATGGACATCCATAGTTTAGAACGTGTCCCTGTGTCAGAAGGTTATGGCATTCTAGTTCGCATGCCTGCTCAGTTGGATCACTTCCAATAACATCTATCATACATTGTACATCACTTTTTAAGCTTGTCAAGTCAACTGAAACATATATCGTGCTAGTTTAGTATAGGACAAGCAGTTTTACAAAAAAGATTTTGAGGTGTTCTGTTCAAATGAAACAGAGATTACTACATTTGAGCTGAAATGAAGCGTAAATTTATAGCTACAAATAAACAATCAGATTTAAAATATAATTAACCAGTGAATTAAGAATTTCAATGTGATATAGATGTCTTTCATAGTTATATTCATCTTACGCTTACCACCTTGTTTGAGGTAGATATTAGATATTATTTTCCGGTTTGCATCCTCGTTGAAAATTGTAAGACTTTGCAACATGTTTTTCGGTCTTTTGATTTTAGTCAAATGAATTTAGAAAGGTATTAGTTTAGATAAAAAAGCACTCATGAAAAGAAAGAAAGAAGATTTCAGAGGCTTTACATATATGGAATCTAGATAAACATGAATGGATACGACCTACAAATCATAAGAAGTTGACTATCTATGATCGTTGGCAGTGTCATACAGCTGCTTAGAATCTATTATTTTACATCTATGTAGGTTGGAAACATGTTCTTTTTTCAAATTATTAAATACCACTCGGTGACTGCTTTTTGGGTTCTAACCAGTACCAAATCTTCTATAATTTATCATCTGAAATTATCCTTCCATTACCGTGACAGAAATGCACACAAGTTATGAAAGCTATTTACTCACATGCGGTTCCACCAAATGGCCATTGCCGTTTGTCTGGGGCTGAGAGAACAGCGGGGATGATGAACAATGCAAGCACAACGATCTTCATTTCTCAGATGTCTGCTTCAAGTTGAACTAACAGAAAGTTATATTCGAAAACATAGAACATGCCAGAAAACAAAATGATTAAAAATGTCTTGGTTTCAATATAGAAAAAATAATCCTACTGCAGTTCTTTCTGATGGAAGAGAATTGATACAACACTTGCACGCATAAACAGAAAAAGAGGATACACCGCTCATGTGTATGCTGAATTTTCAGACTTTTAAAAGATTTCTAATCGCTGTACACTCTGTTCGAAGAGTAGCCAGGGCTTGATACATAGAGTTATTAAGTTCCTATTGTTTCTTTAATTTTCTGATATTTATCTTTCACTTTTTCAGAAAGAAAATAAAACAAAATAAGAATTAATAAGCCGAGAAAGATTATTAAAAAAGAGCCTACTGATACGAAACTGACTCAATATAGACAAACCATCTGTTACTACAATTAACAAATACATTATCCACAAAACTTCTGTAAAATAAAATTGTAACAAAAAAAGTTTCCTTCCATGTTCTTTAAGAAAAAAATCGTACCTTCTACTTCCAACAGAATGCAAAAATCCCGGTAGCATTACTGTATTTATACTTGTCTCGAAATTTGCACATTTGCTAACAAGATAAGAATTAATGCATGATGCACATTTTGCTGCAATTTGCAATGTTGCATAGATAAAAGAATTCCCGTAAGTGACATATGCTACTCTCGAATTGGTCGAATGCACTTTCTTACCTCTGCTAAAATTCAATTTTCAGAACGATATTTTTATTTTTAGACAGGGAAATCCAGTTACTTTTCAGCCAATCAGTGACTAGCCTACAACCAAACGTCCATACATACTCTTGACAACTCAGAATGTAAACAAACAATGCATGTCTGAATGTTACTTATGTATTTCACTTTTCAAATTGTTTTATGCCCCCGAAGGGAGGCATATAGTATTCGCACTATCTGTCCGTCCGTCCGTCCATCCGTCCGTCCGTCCTGTAAAATCTTGTCCTCACTACATCTCCAAAACCGCTCGGAGAATTTCATTGAAACTTCACAGGAATGGTTGTCACCAAGCCTTGTTGTGCTTATCTTCAGGGGTTTCTGCTAAGATTATTTTTGGCAGAATTATGGGCACTTAGTCATTTTACTCTAACTTCTATATTAAAATCTTGTCCACGCTTCATCTCCAAAACCACTGTAGGATTTCATTGAAACTACACAGAATTGTTTGTTAACAAACCTAGCTGTGCATATCGTCAGGAGTTGGCAGTGTCATGGGCCCTTAGTCATTTTTAGCTCCACTTTTCGAAGAAAAAAGTGGAGCTATTGTCATGACCCCCTCGTTGGCGTCAGGTAACCTTTTTGTTAAGGTCCATTTCTCAGAAACTATCAAAGCCATTTACTTCAAATTAGGAATACATGATTGTTCACTTTCAAAATGCGACACCATTTCTCAAGGGCAGATAACCCTTAAATTTATTTTCGTAAAGTTATGCCCCTTTATTCAACTTATAATTTCTTGGTTAACCTTTTTGTTAATGTCCATTTCTCAAAAAGTGTCAAAGATATTTCATTCAAACTTAGAATACTTGATCACCAGCCAGAACCCTGCAAAGATTGTTGGTACCCATGCCCCCGGGGGTCAAAATTAGCCCAACCCCAGGGGTCACTTGATTTTGCTTATACTTATATATAAGGAAAAAAACTTCTTAAGCCTAGAAAAAAAACTTTTACTTACATAGGATGGGTAATTACTTCCCCTCCCCCCTCCTCCAACCTCCCCTCTGCTTGGGGACCCCCAGCCCTGGCATCCCCCCAAATAATTTTTTTTCATTATAATTATCTTTTTTACTAGGGCCTCTTGTTTTACTTGGCTTGTAATTTATTATCCAGCACTGAGAAAATTGGAGTGTGCTGTCTGCGACAGGTCTTGTTACCTATAACCTCTGTATTAAAATCTTGTCCAAGCTTCATCTCCAAAACTGCTTGGGGGATTTTATTGAAACCAGAATGTTTGTCACCAAGCCTTGCTATATATAAAACACCAGTAGGGGTTGGGAATAAAACAATATTGTTCATATTCAAGGCCAAACTCAAAGATTTCATTGAATAATTATGTCTTCAACCTTCATACAAGAATCTGAAACAGAAAAACATTACTTTATCATTTACCTTCAGTTCATGCTTTATTTTTTGTCTGATCTCTTTTCCACAGGCATATTCAATTATATATTTACACCAGTTTCAATTCAAAGCTACATTTCGGGGGCATATATCAATTTCCAGTGACAAATCTTGTTTTTAATATGTATACGTAAATATAGCAGTAAAACTATCAAAAAGGTTAAAATCAAGTGGCATGGTTGTTTTTAGAAGTTTAATTGCTGTATTAAGATGTTAACATAAACGCGTAGTTTAAATGTGTTTACAACATTGTCAGAAAACACCTGTTTATTTATAAGTTTTGAAATCACATGATCGTTTAAACCAATGAAAAATGGTTTCAAGATTTTTCGGTTTCGGGGATATTAGTGTACTTTCATTGGTTGTTTAAAAGTTCATTGTAAAGGCCAATATCATAAATCTACTCTCATTAAAGCAGCGGTGTGAAGTAACGGTAATGTATTCACATAGCTGCTTAGGGACCAAGACACAGACCAAATGCGGATGGTTCGATTACTCTTTTTGAGGAATTCATAAATCTGATAATTATTTTTGGTGACCTGTTTAAGAATATTCTCCTAGGTCGAAGGTCAAACTCATTGCTTAAGATTAAAAAAAATTGGACTGCTTTGAGAGACAATGACATTTACTTGTTTGAAAAGACTTCAAAATATATATGAATATATTGCCATAAATATTCGCTCTGATTTTTTTTTGAAGATAAAAGATACATACTGTGTAATCGACACAGTATTGCCTGTCGGGCGACGTACTCTTTCGTTGGTTAAAAAAATCGAGATAGTTATCATCAAATTTGACCTGAAACATTTTAAGCCAGCTGATATGTTTCTTCCTTAGGTGATTGAAATGGTCTAAACTTAGACGTTTTTCTCATTTGAAATGATAAGCGGTACGACATATGCAGTACGACCTATCAAAGAACATTTTCGAACAACGCTTTGCAAGTCGATTCATTACTGTCTTAAATCCGGTTATATGAATCTTTGTTCAAATTTATATCATAGGGAATTAATGAAAATCACCATGACGTATGCAGTGGAAATGGAATATAGAGAAGAAAAGGTTTCAAATTGGCTAAGTCTAAGTGAAAGATAAAGCTTATACCTTTGGTATATAACCTATTTCATAAGAAAACATGGTGCGTTCTTTGTTTAAGATTTCAACAAATGTTCATATTCTCTTAATCCTCTCGCCCAAAAGATTTTGATTTTAATGTTTTATTTTTCAAATTCTAAAATCAAACGTAAGTCTGGACTTTCCATGTTTTAAAGGCTACGTCTAGCCGTAACATGGGTATATTATTTACGAAATTTCGTTAACTTTAAAGAATCTGAGATTTTTCTTATTCATTTTTAAATCTCACAAGCACGTTTTAAACGGGTATGAATACAACAAAAATTTAAACACAATTTGCTTTTAGCTCTCCTGAGCACAAAGTCTTCAACAGTGAGCTATTGTGATTGTGTGATGTCCGTCGTCCAGCGTCAGTCGTCAACATTTTGTCTTTAAATGACTTCTTCTCCAAAACCACCAGACCAAAGTCAATGAAACTTGGCTGGGGTGTTCTTTTCATAAAGCTCTACTAAAGTTGTTCAAAGAAATGAACTCCATTAAGAACACTGGTTGCTATTGCAAACGATTGAAAAACTTTAACAAACTTCTTGTCTAAAAAAACCCAGGCCTAGAGCCCTGAAATTTGATGTGCAGCATCCACTTGTAGACCTCTACCAAGCTTATTCATTATGTCCCCGGGTTAATAAAAAAACTCTGCCTGGGATGACTTTATTTCAATAGAACTATAAAGGAAAAAGTTGGAAAATTTTCTTTTCTGAAACAACAATGCCTATTGCTTTCACGTGCTGCATAGAGCATCATCAAGATTGTTCAAATTATACATCTGGGGTCAAAATTGACCCTATCACCACGGTTCTTATTTGTTGAAATAATGAGTATGAAATTTTGCTTGTCAGAAATCAAAGGCCCTAGACGTTTGATATTTGGTGTGTAGCATCCTCTAACGGACTTTTACCAAGACTGTTTAAATTATATCCCTTGGGTAAAAAATGACCCTGCCTGTGGGCCACGTGATTTCCATGAAATAATATACGGAAAACTTTGAAAATCTTCTCTCACACCACACGTGCTAGAGTTAAGATATTTTGCACGGAACATCATCTAGAGGTTCTCTACCAAGATAGTTCAAATTATACCCCTAAGTCAAAATAAACTCGGCCCCAGGGTTCCTGTTTGTGAAAATATAAAATCTTTAGAAATCTTATTGCAAGAAACCACAGACCTAGACCTAAGGTATTTGGTAAAAAGCATCCTCTAGAAGACCTCTCCACAAAATTATGTCTCCAGTGTAAAAATTGACCTCATCTGAGGGTTTCTTTGATTTCCATTGAATTATGTAGGAAAAGCTTTGACAATTTTTCCTCTGACACTATAAGGCATCAAGTACTTTGTTTGTAGAATTGTGTAGCTAACCTCTGCGAAATTTCGTCAAATTATGTCCCTAGGGTTATTGATGACCTAACCGGGGATGGAGAGGTCACTAAATTTATATAGATTTCTTCATACAGATTTTTATATAGATTTTAGAAATTCCCAAAGAATTTTATGTTATCTTCATATAAACATATTTAAGTCAGCGTTGACCTTTATGTGACCTCGACTTTAACCTCGGCATAGTGACCTTTCTTGTTTTGTAGCTAAAATATGGAAATTTGAACTATACATAAGATTTTGCATTTTGATTTAAATTTTGACCTTAGCCGACTTTTACTTTGACCTACAGATCTAGTTCTATATTTTTTGCAGCTACAGTTTGGAAATTTGAACTATACTTTAAAGTTTGCATGTAGAACTCAACATTGACCATAGTTGTCATTGACGTTGAACCTATCTACTCTTGAGAGCGATATAGGACCTTTATGCTCTCTTGTTATTAATGATTTTGTTAAATGACTGCTTTGGGTTGATGTTCTGATGTGTTTGTTGTCTCTGGTACGAGGTGCCATGAATGAGCAAGTTTATGGAACATAAAAGTAAACACACTAAATCAATTTCCATTTGTCACATTCCTTTTGTTGACATATCAAGTAAGTAGTCAAACAGGTTTCAATACAAGTCATATTAATGTAGAAGTTAACCAGAATAGGTAAAATGAAGCAGTACATACCACAACATGCTGGGTTTTTTTTCCTGACGTGAAATTGTAAATATCTGTTGGATATGGATATGGACATGCAAATATATATGTATAAATATTAATTTATAAAAAAAAACAAAGAAAGGGTGTTTCCCCAATGGCTTCCATTGAATTTGAATGCCGGTTGCCACATTGTGAGGATGTTTTGTTTCTCTGTCTAATGACATAGTGTTACAAGAATAAAAATAAATAAATACATGAATACATGAATATGTTGTTAACTGTGATTGTTAGTGAAGATTATATTCATATCTACCAGCATTGTGTGGTACACGTGCTGCTTCTTTTAAATATGGCTAGAATGTTCTAGGTTTCCTAAGTTTCAATTTTCGAATTTGTTGGTTTAAATAAAAACAATAGACAGCCTCAGTTTATCAGCTTCAAATGTAAGATGCATGGCTGTCATGTATTTTGTGTTTCCTTTTTGGTTACAGAGTTAACAATACAATACAATGTGCAGAAGAAGACAAGTTCTGCAACTCGCCGGCATAGAGAATCTCTTCAGTCCCGAACAAGTTGACCAGGTGGCGGCACGTGTCGTTAAGCAATTACAACCAGCGTTGGCAACACCTCTTCAGTTCCCTGTGGGTAGTCTGGATCAAAAGATCACTGCAGTTCCTGTGTATGGTCGGGGTCAAGCCATCCCTGTTGCTGGGCCAAGTTAAACGGAATCAGGTGTGGTGTTTCCGGTACTGTCAGTTAATCATAACCTGGGAGCCCATGTCTCTAACAGTATTCGGCTAAACATTATCAGTGGAGAATACTGACAGTTAATCATAACCTGGGAGCCCATGTCTCTAACAGTATTCGGCTTAACATTATCAGTGGAGAATATGTTGACTTATCTACCCTGCTTGCACCAGCTAAAATAAAGAACCATTTCTGGCTTTAAAAGATGGCCATCTGGTCCTCGATCATAAACACCAGTCTATAGTCAGATAGTTTTGACTTCTTAATTTTCATGTAAAAGTTTGTCCCTCTTATCACTTTTAAAACAAAGTCAGTCCTGTAACACCTTTGCAGTTTATAGCTTTTGGAAGTTAACATACTGTCACGAACGTTAAGTACTGTCAGTGCAAATGTTTCATGGACTGATAGCAAAATCAGACCAGATCTTTTCTTCATGACTTCCTGTATTGCTGTAACTATATGACTAATAAAATCGTGGAAATTTCAGGTGTTGGTTAATGTAAAAATCCACTGTTAAACTATGCTCATCACTTGCTGTTATTTACCACGTTTAAAGGTTTTGTGAAGAAAAAGTTTTATTTCTAACGACGGTAATTTAAATCCAGAAAAAGTTAATGTTTTGACACCACAGTAAAAACAAAAGCCCAAAACTCAATATTTTTGTTTTGCTCGAGTGGGTTTTGAGACTATGCCCTTCAGTGAAAAAAGTCTCAAGCCCACAAAAAACAATGAAAGCAAATTTCAAGTACTCTTTAGAGTGGTGATCTGAAACATTAACAGTAAAAAACATAATATGGAAATGTTCTGAGGAAAAACAAGAATATGTTTAAGTACTTAAGCCGATGCCACATCGTCGGTTACCCACGGTACACATTCTGCACAACTATTTAAGTACAGTGTGCAAGTAAATGCCGATTCCTCGTTTTCATGAATATTAATGGACAAAGGAACACTAAGTCCAGTGATATTTTGCATTACAAATAAAAACTGTATAGTTCGAAGAATTGACTAACGCCATACAGTTTTATTCTTTAATTAGACGTATTTCCTAGAATTTAAATCTGTCCGCAACAGCGATGGACAGAGCAAAACGAAATGAACCGAACGTGGAGTTTCAACGATGACGTTTGTTAAGTTACGTCATATGTACACGTGGGATCTTTAAAAAAAACCCACAACATCTTGACGACGCGCTTATCCGTCAGCTGATTATCTAACGATTAGAAAAACCTAGAGGCGTCTGGGACGGGATGGTTTCTGAATTAGCACTACCTGCAACAATGTTAAAAAGCTCAACTCTTCAAGGGGCGTCGTTCATCTGACAAATACAAATAGATTGACAGGACGATAAATAAAATGAATGAAATGCATTTAAAATGTCATAAACTTGCCGTAAAACTGTATTAATAACAAGGCTATCTTTTTGAAATTTGTAATCTTAACAATTCTATAAGATAAAAGACAAATATTCAGAACAAAATCGAGATCAAAATTAAGGGTTCCAAATCTTAAACTGTTTCAGTGAAATACTTTGTGAATATGACATATGGTAAGGACAGCCTTAACCTATGACGTATCATCTATGCCTTATCAGTGTAGTTTTGAAATTTTCGATGCGCAAATAGCTATTCCTATATACTAGACATTTCATATTTAGACGTAAAAAAGGTTACACGTGTTCATTGTTTCAATTGTTCAACATATAGTTTTTATTCAGTTTTAGAAATATTTTCTTTCATCTTGATATATAACAAACCAGTTTATTAACTCTGTGAAATGCTTGCTGCTGCTCCCAGTTACCGGTCATGACCTTTACTGAGAGAAAGCTGGCAGTTCCGTAACGGATACTGCTAATCAAAAATATGATTTGACCGCAGCTTTAAGAAGATCCAGAAAAACCGATATGACCCCAAACTAGGAAACAAGAATGAAAAAGTCAAATATCTGGACAGTACGGCTTCCAGTCGAGTGGTTTTATGTTATGGTTTGACAGAAAGTCTCGACAAACTCTGCCTACATGAGGCCGGGCATTGTCATGCTGAAAGATAAGGTGTGCTGATGCACATTTGGGACTGCAACAGGGCGAAGAATTTCATCTTACGGCAGTTAATTTCCCATCTATCACAATTAACGGTGACTTTACCACGTGCGATATATCCCTCCCCAGACCATAACCGAGCTGCCCCTATACCTATCCCTCTCAAGAACGCAGGCGTCGGAAAAATATTCACCACGACGTAGATAAAAAGACGTCGACCATCTGAACGAAATAGAGTGAAGCAAGACTAATCTATTAAAAACACTTGTCTCCATCGATGCACTGGGAACAATCTTGGAGCATGAGCTGTCAAACCAGACGTGCTGAAGTAAGGGGCAAACCTAGGTAAGGACGACGAGATCGCAGACTGTGATCGCGGAGTCTTTTCTTACAGTTTGTGCATGAATGTGGCGATTATGATTATTGAGATAGACAAAACGTATAGCCCTGTCTTGACGTGGCGTCGTCATACGGAGACGTCCCGATCTAGGGCAGTCGGCAACGGTTCTAGTTTCTTTAAGGCGCCTGACAAGTCGTTCTATGGTGGAAATATTTACACCAAATTGTCTAGCAACCTGTTGTTGCTGTTGACCTTCCAATAGCAATGCATGACCCCTCTGTGCTTTAGTCTGCCGTACCATGATATCAAATGGTTAAATTTATCTTTAAATAGCGGAAAGTGATGTTATTTATTGAGTGGTATCACATAATGTGTTGAGCAACATTGTATCATTACACTGAACGTGATGTTTGCTTTTTTACTTTCTCAGTGGGGCACGGTAGATCACGCGGCTAAGCAAATTCAGACACCACGTTAAGTACACAGTGACGTTGAAAGTTGTATGACCGATTTTCATCATTTTAGGCCAAAGCATTTAATCATGGTTGCACGTTTATGTATCATGCGTTTTGGGTGTGTATATAAAGTTTTTATTTTAGTGCAAACGAATCGCAGTTTCCGTATATACAATTCAAGTTTAATTACCTTGCTAATATTTTATTCAAATATAGTTATGTCAAAAAAATCATTTAAAACTGTCTGGTGCACATTGTGGCTAAATAAAAAGTTTAACTTTGGTTACAACGAGTAAGTAATAATAGTCTTAAGAAACAATTTAACATTCTACTCATAAACTTGGCCTTGAGTTTTATTTTATCACTCTGTTTGTCGTGACAATTTAACTGTTTGGTTTTTACTTCTTGCAAAATTCATGTCGAACTCAGTATGAATTCTGCGTTGTGGCTGCTACAGTACACACAGGAAATCAAATTTAAATCATTGTTCATTTGAATTTTATGATTTGTCTTTGCACTTTATTACGTATGTAAGTCTCTTGTCGCGTAATAAGATCTGGGTATAGAAAAATTCCGTCGATGGAAATACTGAGCTCAGATTTGCTTGAAACATGACCGGCACATCGCAGTTCGTCCAGACATTTACATTTTTAGGAACACTTTTATCAAAGTACCTTATATGACAGGCGATTTATCTTAAAATGATGTTCCTACATTAAACAAAGGTTTAATTTGGTCCTACGACATTTCAAGTGAGCGTCTTATCAGGTGAAAGGCGTCATGATGATGATAAGACTGCACTAAATCCATTGAACTTTGTCTGTTAAAACAGACACCTAATACCATGTTCTGACCGCTATCACGTTCAAAAATTCATGTTCTTGTCAAAGCATCGCTCAAACAAAGAGCAGTCAGACATCCCTCGGCATGATGTTCCAAAAACAGCACGAGTACATTCAATGGTTGTCTGCTTTTAAATATAGATCCTGTAGGTTATATTATATGATTAAGTAGTCAAAATAGCTACCATAAAGTTTGTGTCGTGCGCGAATAAAGTTCTGGACCTGGGATATTTCGTCTCGCTCCTCCCACGGTGAGTTATGGCCCTTGATTAAGTGAAAAAAGCTAACAAAAGTTTATGCCATGTGATCAGCTAACGCTGCTACACCCAGGGTCATGAAACTTTACATGGATATTTATCAGCAAGTGTAGTTGTAAACTTGATTTGTTTTCGTTTTTATCCTCCTAGGTTGTGCATAGTTTTATTGCCCTTAGTGAAAATTGCTAGCCGACACTCTTGCACCCAGGATCATAAAACTGTACAGGAATATATACCAACAAATAAGGTTGTGCACCTGGGCTTTTCAATTAATTTACAGATACCTTGAAAACCCACCCCATCCCCTTGCCTTGGGAACTGAACGCCCCTCCTCCTTCTCCACGGCGCAGATATGCCTTCTGAACACATTTCTAGTTTTTAAATAAAATATTCACTAAAATACATTGAACCAAATTGAATAAAACTTACATAACATAAGATTACATGATCTAGATTTTGCTTTCAATAATACTTCAGTCTGTGTCATCCTAATTTATGCAATTACAACAACAACACCAATAATAAATATAATAATGAATATAATTGTACAAATAATCTTAACATCTTTTACAAAAGTTCAAATACAACAGAAAGAATAATACGAATATTTTAGGTATACCTTCTTTTTTAACATTACTGACTTTATTGGAATTAAAGGCAGGTAAATGTATTGAACAACTATAGAAAATAACTAACTTAAAGTAATTCATTTCTTCTGTCCATCAACTATCTTTTAATTACCGTCCCGACTAAAAAGACAACAACAACATCTGACTGAGATTTTCAGTTTTGCTCAGTTTTCACGTTTTATATACAGAATGTCGAAGATGAGCGCGCCGTCACTGTTTATCACTTATATATTAAGGGAGATTACTGTTTAAATACTTTATCAATCGCCAGATTGTTGTTCTTTCCCCTTATAACGTCAACAAGCGGATCATAGTCACGTCTGTGTCGCCCGTTTTATTATAAAACCGAGTATCCACGTACCGGTGCAAAATCATTAGTCTATGATGAAAAAGACAGAACAAGCAATTTCTCTAAACCTGGAACAATTTTAATTTCTTGCATGATCACAAAAGCCTATACAGAAATTGAAACGCTAGAAAAAAATCTGACTTTTCTTTCTTGATATATCGCTGTCCATTAGACTTAGTCTAAATTCGATTTTTTTTAATCTACAGACTGAGGTATTTTTAAAAAAAAAATTCTTTAGGATTAAATCGGTCAGAATGCAGACCTGCTGTACGCTTAAAGCATGAGTTTTAGAGTGCATGCATTTAAAAGAAAAACAGTTGTTTTCTCCCATTACATATACTGCAAATGCAGTGTTTTGTCTATTGAGTATTAAATTATATAGATTTGTATATTTTGAATGTTATCGTAAATAACACATCAGTGCAAATACTATACAAAATGAGATTATAAACACTACAAATTTTCCAATAACTGTTAAGTAATAACTGTCATTTATGGTTATGCAATTTATAAATTTCACATTTTTCGACCTTTTCATTCCTTTTTTCTTTTTTTGCTTTCTCTTCAATAAAGTCATATTTGAATTAGATGTTTGTGCGACCAGAGGTACTGCATCATCACGTTTGCTATGGTCAAGGGCCAGAATGTCTCCTGCAAATGTGTTTTGCTAGACATCCGTTATTTCATTTATTCTCACAAAATGCAAAACAGACACTTCTAAGTATCTTACTGTAGATTATGCAAAGCTAACATCAGAAATAAATTAACTATCAATTCACGAGGCATGTTATTTGAAGTCTGTGATTCCTATCTGCTATTCAGTATTCCAATTATAGATTTAGGGATATGTCGTCTGGAGCCGCCTTTGATAAATGTTATTTTAAATGCATTCAAGATCAAAATGAAAGACCTGTTTTATTTCCAGTTCAGACTTTTTAAAACCGGGTAAGAAGTAATTAAGTCTTGGTTGCTTTGACTTCAGTTTTAAGCTAAGTTAAACTTTTTGCCTCGGGTTTGATCGAATACTTATTTGAAAGGGAATAGTAGTGGTAAAGAACAAGGGAGATTTCTGAAAACGTGACGAAAAAAGGCCAACAAATGGAGATGTGAGGGGTAAGGGAGTGAAGCAGGACCATTTGCTGTTTCTATTTGGTTATAAGGGAAATTGACTGAGAACAATATGGTTTAAAGCACATTCAATTTTCTGTTGATTTTTTGTGATCATATTAATGTCTTTTACTCACCTGAGAGCAAGATAGTCATGGTGAGCTTTTGTGATCGGCTTTTGTCCGTCTACCGTCGCCGACCGTCAACAAACTGCTTCAAGTAACACCTCTTTCGAAACTACCCGAACAAGTTGGCGAAATGTTCTTTCCCATGATCTTCTTTAAAAATTGATAAAAGACTGGACTCTCATGAAGAACCCTTGTTGCAGTTGCAACGGACACACATTTTTGACAATATCCATAGGGCATACAGTACCAAGACTGATTCAAATGCACCTGGTGGTCATTTGTTTGCCCTGCAATATGAATCTGTTTAACGAAAATCAACTTATCGTTTTTAACCCATGTGCAAGATTATTTTATTCCAAAACATTTGCTTAAATGCCTAATGTTCACGCTATACTTTGCAAGAAAAGACAATTTATATTGTAAATTGGCATATATTTACCGCTTGATTAATTTAGAACAAATAGAGGCTCTCATTGCCTACTGTTGTTATAAATTTCTTACAAGTACTCGTGTCGAATAGAAAGATTGTGGAAAACATGGTGAATATCCGCGGTTGTCGAATTTGAACTACTACCCAATATTTAGGAGTCCTTTTCCATATGCCTACACGGTTGAGATTTAGATCTGCCACATTTGACTAGATGTCATTTATCTTAGGGAACTGGTTGTCATATGATCTCGTTTGGAATGAAGAAATGAATTAATTTGTCAGTCCAATGTCGCACATAAAGATATAAACATTTATATGAAACTCAGGATGAGTCTTAGAAGGACATTTAACATGTCTGTTTTGGGTAACATCTTCTAAAGCAAAAGACTTTTGATTGTTTAAAAAAAAAAAAAAGCTATTTAGTTCATCATGCTATTTTGTTAGGTTATTATATAACTATATTGAAATAAATTTTCCACCTTCCGCATAATTTGGCATATCTGTTATCAGTCCATTAACATTAAATTTGAGCGTAAAGAAGTCACGTTACAGTTTTTGAAAATGTTAAAGTTTAGATAATATGTGTAACTTGCCTTTGGCATATTTTGCAGAAACGTTGTTTTCTTGTCGCTAATCAGCTTATCATCACTTTTTCGTAAAAAAACTTATTTCATGGCAGTTATGTTATGCCGGGGTATTTAAAAATGTGTGTTGACACAAAGGCTAAGGAAGCTATTTTATTATCTTTCTCTATATTGTTTTTAAAGTTCCAAGTTTCAGTTCTGAGATAATCAGAAATAATTATTGTTTAAATCAAATTTATCATACATTTTAATATTTTCCCAATGTCGATGTCAAACATAGACAATTATATCTAGCATTCTTTTAATAATTTTAAAACATCATACAATAAAATTAGTCAGTTCAGAATCAAATCGATTTGAATGATATAAATTAAATATCATTTGAATGAATTATCACCCGGTCATAGTTCTAACTGCAATAGGTGCGTTAATGTTAGCCTGTATAAAAAACAGTTGTTCTTGTACAATAATTGGGTGGGTGCGACTTATAGAAAGTGTTTAGTGCCCTAGGGAATTCTTTTTTTTTTACATAAATTATTGTTTGATATTATCCTTACGTTTTTCATTCTATAAAATAGAGCGAATACAAAACAAATTCAGCGTATTATCATTTAAGTTTAGCATACGACCCTTTATTTACTGCAAAATAATATTTTTGCATTCAAACAGGATAGTTCTAGAAATGTTTTAATTACAAAACATACCTTTTTATAAGGCAATGCCACCTTTACAATTAAATACACGGACAGTATTTTGAATCAATTACCATCAGGACAGCAAATTTCGTTGATTGTTATACACGTTTTCTACCAACAAGTAATTTCTCTGGAGATATTGTACCGTTTAGTCTATCAGTTTAGTCGTAAATTTGAATAACATCACAAAACATTTCCTGTTACAATGGTCTTCATACCAATCTAAAACTAGTTTCCCTATTTCACCCTTTTTTAGAATAACAATTTGTTATTGATGAAGTCAAGGTATAGAATACTTAATTAACTGAGCAAATAGCTTCTGCCAGTATTCCCGTGTCAGTTGTCACCCTAGATGGACAAAGTTAGATTGTGGCTAATAACTTATTTATATACTAATTCCAACTCTATTAATATATACACAAATGTCCTGTGGCTACATATATATCGTATATGAAATGTGTCGCACTCCAAAAGGGTGTTAAAAGATGCAGCTAAATACCAAGATTTGTTTGAAGTATGTCAATGGTCTAACATTGTCGCGATTGCGAGAGAATTTTGTAAACTTTTACTCTAACTACCTAGAATCCAGCTAACACATTTCACATTTTTGATAAGTGTATAATTAGCTTTTCACCAGTATTACGCATTGCTTATACAGCTTGCCTCTCTCCAAATTTAATGATTCTATCGGGTTTGCACACAGCACTATTTTTTTCTAGGATATACGAGTACTTGCTCTGATATTAGGGTTTTTTTTATTTGGGCCAAATAACATAAAAAATTACAGAGACATTTACATTGAAATCCATAGACATGAGTTTCAAAAGAGGAATAATCTATATAAAATTACTTCTGATTTTTAAATTAATTGTTTCTAGTGTAGCGAAAAGGTGAGACATTCGCGTGTCGCTACAAACATATAAAAATATCAAACGTGTTCAAAATCTGTTGAACTGTATTCAAATAGGCCGAAGAACAGAACAAAAAAAAGACAAACAATTTAATATTTTAGTGTATTGCCTTTAAGCCTTCCTGCACTTTTAGCCATATGTGTGTGTGTTTTTACATAGTTCTTCGCTTTTGGCCTCAAAAATTATCTTTTTTTTTAAATATTAAGCATTTATTAAAACACCACTATCACTCCTTGGAATGCATTTTCTAAACGTAATCTATTGTTGTTATTTTCAAATTTAAAGAAGACTTAACCTATATGTAAGTGAACGTTGAACAGTCAGATGTAACACATTTTTTCTCAAATAAACCAGAAGATTGTTCGTTACATCCTGTTTTTTAAAATGCCTATCAAAATAAAACGAAACAACATAGAACTAAAGCGCCATGCTACAGAACGTGTCAACACTATTTTACTCTGAAACTACAGAATATTTATATTTCAAGAATACAGTGCAGTTAACCAATTTTGTATCAATTAGACTATATAACACTAAATAGCACTAAATAACATATTCAATATTTTAAACACGTATATTCTACCAGAACTGAAGTTTACCAAAGAGGCGAAAAAGCCTTTTTGTTGAGGATATATCCCTTGTGTGCTTATGTCTGGAAGAAATGTGTTCATTACTTTTTTTATTAAAAAGATGACCTATTTATTAGTTCTGAATAAGGGATGTCTAGTATTTTTCGCAGACAGTTTATGGATAGCTCAGGAATGCTTATTTTAACAACAGGTCAACAAGCTCTTAATATTCAAAGGCCTTAAGATGACGTCAATACTACACAGAAGCTTGTAATAGACACGATAAAAGCTAATGAGTCATTTCTCCTCTCCGTTCCGAGCTTTTTAAACATAAACCTACTTTCTACCACTGATTGAAATTTAATGCTTCATTTTAAGCACTTGTTTTTGACATTAAATGATATATACAATGGATTACGCAATATGCCAACGTGTTTTTAACCTGATGCAGAATGCGGATAGAAAAATCTATTACAGAAAAGGGTGGCTTTTAATTGCTTTGACAATCTTTTAGCTGTGAAAACCCAAATTTAAATAGTCACATTGTTACAACACCTTAACGTCAATTATTTTGAGTTCTCGATACTCTAACTTTTTCCATTTGAGCAAGTTCAAAAACATCGATCCTGCAATGCTTTATCCAAGTTAACCACCGCGTAAATTACTTTCGAGCAAGCCACTAAAACTAGAAATGGGTTTTTGATTGAACAAAAACATATGTCTCCCCCCAGCCAGGTAGTATTGAGTCAGACGATTGTAAAATTTGACATTTAACCTCAAAATGTGACCTTGAGACACCACACCCACAAAGTGGGTTCTGCATGTCGCCTTGATGAGGTGAACATCTGACCCAAGTTTCATAAAAATCCTTCAAGGGCTTTGGAAAATACAGAGCGGACACGATTTTGTGGCGTTTGACCTCCAAGTGTGACCTTGACCTTGAGACACCACACCCGCAAAGTGGGTTCTGCATGTCACCTTGATGAGGTGAATATCTGACCCAAGTTTCATAAAAATCCTTCAAGGGCTTTGGAAGATACAGAGCGGGACATTTAACCTCCAAGCGTGACCTTGACCTTGAGACACTACACCCGCAAAGTGGGTTCTGCATGTCGCCTTGATGAGGTGAACATCTGACCCAAGTTTCATAAAAATCCTTCAAGGGCTTTGGAAGATACAGAGCGGACACGATTTTGTGGCATTTGACATTTAACCTCCAAGTGTGACCTTGACCTTGAGACACCACACCCACAAAGTGGGTTCTGCACGTCGCCTTGATGAGGTGAACATCTGACCCAAGTTTCATAAAAATCCTTCAAGGGCTTTGGAAGATACAGAGCGGGACATTTAACCTCCAAGTGTGACCTTGACCTTGAGACACCACACCCACAAAGTGGGTTCTGCATGTCGCCTTGATGAGGTGAACATCTGACCCAAGTTTCATAAAAATCCTTCAAGGGCTTTTGAAGATACAGAGCGGACACGATTTTGTGGCATTTGACATTTAACCTCCAAGTGTGACCTTGACCTTGAGAAACCACACCCACAAAGTGGGTTCTGCACGACGCCTTGATGAGGTGAACATCTGACCCAAGTTTCATAAAAATCCTTCAAGGGCTTTTGAAGATACAGAGCGGACACGATTTTGTGGCATTTGACATTTAACCTCCAAGTGTGACCTTGACCTTGAGACACCACACCCACAAAGTGGGTTCTGCACGTCGCCTTGATGAGGTGAACATCTGACCCAAGTTTCATAAAAATCCTTCAAGGGCTTTGGAAGATACAGAGCGGACACGATTTTGTGGCATTTGACATTTAACCTCCAAGTGTGACTTTGACCTTGAGACACCACACCCGCGAAGTGGGTTCTGCACGGCGCCTTGATGAGGTGAACATCTGACCCAAGTTTCATAAAAATCCTTCAAGGGCTTTGGAATATACAGAGCGGACACGATTTTGTGACGGACAGACGGACGGACGGACGGACGGACAGACGGACGGACGGACGGACAACCAGGGGAAAAACAATATGTCTCCCCCATTTTTGGGGGGAGACATAATTACACTGTATTCTTCATTCCGTGGACATAAAACGTTAAGGTTTTTGCTCTCAATTGTTTATATTTTAAATATTGTTGTTATCTTATATCATACCATCTGTTTCCTGAAAGCAAATTATTTGGCAATTATTAGTATAATTATGAGATTAATATAAGATAAGTTTTATAATTTAGTGATCGCATATCCTTGGAAAGACAGAGTATTAAAGAAAATATTTCAAAATTCAAATACTTTTCAGATCCAACCATACATAGAGCAGAAGACGGTAAAGAAATATTATTCAGATAACTATCTATCGGTATACAAATCTTGCCCCGATTCTTGAAGATTCTGATAGCCCGAGCATCATTTCTGTTAGCAAACTGTTCATGTATTTCTGCAACCATGAAGGAAAGACGATCCTCATAGTGAAAAAAGTATTTTTAACTATAATGTTAATTTGTCTCAGTTGTCCATTTAATTATGAGCATAATTTAATTTGTATAATTTGAATATACAATATTTGTTTATTTTTAAGGAAGTAACTTTTTTTTTCTAAAGTCGGTATGCCGTACTTGTTTCCTTGAAACTTCCCTTTTGACCAAATATAGTTCAATAAACATATTATATGTAAAGAGTTATGTTAATAACTTAATAATTACAATCGACTACATTATTAACGGTTTTGCTCATCTGCCATTAAAGCAGAGGTAATGGTTTTTTTTAAACCATCGGTTACTTGATATGTTGTTGTATGACAAAATACAAGATTATACGACAAAATGAAACACTTTACTTAAAAAAAAAATTAGAAAATTAAGAAATTAAAAAAAAAACGTCTGTCAAGCTCAAGCAATCAGACTACCGTCTGACGATAACAGAAACAGGGTAGTACGTATTTATCAACGACAATGGTAACCAAATGATTACTAAAAATAAAAAATAAACAATTATAATTATGTTAAAGTACTTTAAATAGATAGAATTACTACAAATATGGTACCAGTTTACGAAGAGAATAAGATACGTAATAATGCATATTTCGAAAAATATCAATTAGGGCTATAAATTAGCTTGCATAGTTTTATCTCGTCTGTTTTCAAAGAAAAAAGGTCGAGCTATTGTGATCTCCGAGTCGTTGTCGGCAGCGCCGTGAAAAAAAAACGTTCACGTAGCTGATAACTGGCTTAGAGTTTTGATATGTGGTGTGTAGCATTGTCTAGTGGCCTCCCTACCCTCGTTACCCCCTCCACCACAAACACACGCTTCACCCGCGCCCCCTTAATTTTTTAAACATTTTTATTGTTTTTTTTTCTAGGGTGTGTAGATTCTTCCAATTTTTTTAATTTTCTTATTTTTTATTATTTTGTTTTGGATGGGTAGATACTTGCAAGCTCATTTTGAATAAACAAAGCAGACTGGCGTTGGTACTGCTCTGCGCTGCTCCTGTTTTATTTTTGTACTGATCTTCTAAAAGAATAACCAATTATCAGGCAGGTTTAACATGTTTTTAATTATTCATTTATGTACATTATTACTATATTTTTTTTTGCTCGAGTGGGGATTTTAACCACGGTCTTTATTGAAAATATCTCAGACCAAAACAAATTAATGGAATTGAATACGCTACAGTTGGAGACAGTACATAAGGGAAGCTACCTTTATCTCATAGTACCGTATTCCAATATCACAGTCTCATTTGGTTCGTAAATTCAGAAATTTTAAAGGTTAATTCATTTGATTAAATAAGTATTTGGTACCTATCATTACACAAAGAACCTGTATTCTTCCACAAACACTAAAATTTTTAATGAGCAATTTAAAATATATCTTTGACAATGAAAGTGAAAATATATTTTGTGTAAGTTCACACACCATATGAGTTCAGCCTTCTCTTGACAGTTGAAACATCTTTTTCAAGTAGACATATAGCGAAGCTGACCTCAAGAATGACTTTCTCATAGAAATAAATAAAATGAAACGAAATTATGTTTTCTTTTTATATAACTTGAGTATTCCAAGAAATGCCTTGTATAAAAGCAGCGATTTCTATAATTCTGTACTTATTTAGAGTCGATGGATAGCCCAGAAACCCATATACAAGGTAGGTCAATCAATTTGATTCATTGCAAGGTCTTTCGAAGCCATCAAACATCAGCATTACCTCAATGTGGTAAAAATTACATCCTCTCTAAATTATCTCGGCCTTTCTCTATCTTTTTATGTAAGAATGTTATCACATAGTTTCCAATGCGCTTAGAGAATAGATAATCACTATAAGTAAAAGAGATAGTCATTCGCCCAATTTGCATATAAATGTGGAATCAATGATTCGACAGACATACATTTATTTTCTTTGTACAGCTTTCCATGGTCTTGATCAAGAATTTCAAAAAAAGTTTTTTTCTCGCTCTCTTCTTATTGTGACAAAATACATTGTTAATTATTTAAATATCATTTTACTAAAAAGCACTTATCATCTCCTAAAAAAGCTTTATGAAACAGAATCTGTTTTTTGAATGGTACTTAATATTTATAACATTGGCATGTTTTTATTAACCAATACCTTAGTAGTATTAGAGCAAACCCGATTCTATCGTTCAACAAAATGAACAGCACAGCAATTTCCATACAGATAATGCCAAAGACAAAAATACTTTCAGAATCGAACAGATATAATTGTTTTAAATTGCTTTTGCTTTTTCCCTGTTATACGCTCCTTGAGAACATCGAAAAGAATAAATTCTATCTAAGGAAACAACAACAACAGGGATTGTTAAAAGTGTCAAAGGAACTGAAGTGTACCACTACAAGGAGTGTCATATTTGGCTATTCAAGAACCTTTTGAGTGCATTCTGAGAATCGCCATTAAATAGGCTAAAGGTCACTCATTAAGATATTTCCATAATTAATTTAATTACTTTTCCCGATTTTTCTTTAAAAAAAATCATAATCACTATTCAGTTTATCATTGATAACTTGAAGGTCCCATAGGAACAAGCACGAATGCAACACTAATGAATGATATAAGTAACAAACAAGTGGCAAATGGTTAGCTTTCTTAATATAAATTATATACAATGCGTACGAAAACGTAAAAAGTTCGTAAAAAGGTATTAATGACTGCACGTTGTGATGAGTATTTTATAGTACGAGATGTTTATTTTTCCTTTACAAGGTGTGTTGTATGTGCGCAGAAATATGAATCAAGTTCTTTGCATTCACTTTTTTAATATATTAAAGGAGTTGTTGCTCTTATACAGCTGAAATGTTATTAGTAATGTCCACAGTATTGACTGAACATAAAGTAGCTTGCTTCACATACACGTAGATAAATCGAAACATTGATTAAAAACACATAATTAAGAAATGCCTGAAAACTAAATAATGCACCTAATCATGCTAGGCTTTGGCATAAAAGACTAGATAGTAGGCCAAAGACGAAAAGCCACTTCCTGTTGCTGAATAAGTATTGGATAATAAAAAGAGTAATTCAATGCACACTTTTCATCCAGTAAAGACTACCTATAAATGAAAGACATCAGACAAGTTACAAATAGATCGTAAAATGAGGTTAACAGACAACCATTAATGACTTCAGATAAATTAATAGACTTCTATTTTGTTATCTAACGTCTATGTCCAACCCGATATCGTGACCTATTTCAAAGACTAGTTAATTAACAATTATAGTAGAGTCATAAGAAAGCGGTAATTTGAAGTTAAGAAGAGAAGTTGAAAATAGTTGATTTGCCTTCATAGACGTTTTTGTTAAAAAAGAATAAAAGATAAGCCTAAAAACCCTTCAAAACTGTATTAAATATTTTGTATCTGTATTTTTATTACTTTTAGCCAGACCTGTTTTTTCATTCTGCGTTGTTAAACAAGAAGTAAACATTTGGAAAAGCTTCATTCATTCGTTTCACCTTTTTGTCTTAAATCTTAGTTACACAAGGTACCGTCTTTAGAAAATCTTCTGTAAGAAATATCAAGTAGCCCTTCAAATATATAGTTCCATGTTCTACATAAGCAGTGTTATTTGAATATCCTGAGTATCATGAAATTTATGCGGCTAACTGTCAAATCCATCCTTTGCAAGAAAAGAAAATAGATGAGACACATAAGCAAAGTAATACCATATAAAGTAGGTATGTTCAGGTGTTCAGAAATGTCTTAACTGTTCTCAAGTACAGAGAAGTTAAATCAAACATGAGTCTTTAATGATTTTTATATCGCACATGAATCAGTGAAAAAAATATGATGAATTCGTAGTGGTTTGATTAATTCTACAGAGAGAGAGAGAGAGAGAGAGAGAGAGAGAGAGAGAACTCGGCGAGTGTATCATTTACATTGAATGATTAGTATTAACATCTATTGAAAAGGTTTTAAAAGTGTTCAAAAGAAATATCTTGCCTAGTAGCTTCTTGCTTCTTGGTTTTTTGTACTAATTTGACGTGAATGAATTGTAAGGAATTATTTTTAAATGTATGCGTATACGACTGGTTGACATTAAACATAGACAATACTGAAAGAATGTTATTGAAAGAAAATAGGCAACATGTAAGTCTTAGTATCTAAGACTTGTTCAATTTAGAATGATTTGACTTTTATTCTGATATTTAATGAGAAAGAAATCGATGCGACTCCTAGATTTATGGGCGTTCTTTCCTTGTCCGCTTCCTCTGCTCGTGAAAATGAGTAAAACGTTATTCTGATAATTAATTTTGTTTTCCTTTTTCCCCTTTTTCTACTTTGTTAAGAAACTGTACCTTGTGCCACTTTTAATGGTAAAGGACATGTGCGTTTAACAATAAGTAGTATAAAATGAAATAAAAGTGTAATTTAAGAGGACTTTAAAAGTAAGAAGTCCGACTTAAGATCGCATTATGTTTTTGTACAAGTTTTAGTGCGTCTCTTCAACTATGTTTTCAACTACGTTCATTTCAATTAGATAAAAGTCCAAAATCGCGCAAAATGAAACAACCTTTACCCTATGCAATTCATTTTTGTTTTACACCTTATCGCGCACTTATTTGTAAGAAAGAATAGAAATGGTTCAAATCCATTCTTGCTTTAAATCATCAAATAAAATAGTGGTTGTTGTGTTTGATTGACTGATTACTGTAATACGGATCCAAGCGCCTAAATTTCACCTCAGACATTTAGAATCTTAGTAAATAACTTCATCCGGCATTGCAGGGTTTTGGGGGTACATTTTCTTCTCGTAAACGGCAACAAAATAATCAACGTGACAACAAACCGATGAGCCATGGGGATCGTTTGTTAACAGGTTTTTGTGATCTTTCCAATTCCAGCAATACTACTTCTTAAGTCTTTTGAAGGCGGCACAAATATTAACATCTTAAGGTAACTTTATATAAATAATAAAACTGTCAAGCAAATGAGTGATTCATCTCGATACCACCCGTTATATTTCTTACAATATAGTATGTTTTAAAGATATAAATATCCAAACGTAGACAAAAACTTTGTCTAGTGAGATATTTCTCGATACAAACATTTATTATATTTCTAACAATATTATATAATTATAAATACTTTGTATAATGAGAAGATGATTGCGAACGGAATAGCGTCGTTATAGACGTATTCGAATGTTTTCTTTGAAATTTAGCTGTTGGTTGTTTTCAAGTAATGCTTTCTGTATGTTTTGAATTTTAAGAAACGATTTTGCTTTGTAAAAACTGAAATGCGTTTTGTTAATATAAGATGTTAGAATATAGAACTATGTATACAAATGCGTCTTATCACACAAGCCAATCACATAAAAGACAGAACAATAAAACGTAAAAAACGCTTCCTATGGTGTCTAGTTAAGCGACAATAAAACAAATATATCTGGGCATTCTTTATTTCAAGTAAACAGCTACTTGAAAATATAAGACGTAAAAAATGATCGTTTTAATGCGATAGACTTGAAGAGTCCTTATTCCAGATATCACATCTATATCAAATTAAAGATCGGCTAAAATTGTAAAAGTAGTTAATTGGTAATAACAAACGTCGAACTGAAGCACTCTATCAGTTACGAGACTGAAAATAGGTTAATTATCGTGACAGAATCTTGGGATCAGAAGAATCTTGTAATGTTTGCCAAGATATGTAACGAAAATTTGAATTTTGAAGTTTTCTGAAGCGTCAGCCATATGTTTTGTTCTGGCGCATTTGTACACCAAAAGCAGAGGAGAACAGATTAAATACGAGGCTTTGTCGTTCTTTCCTCAATTTTGTCTCAAAAATGTCTTTAGGGAGTTTGTATTAAACTATCAAGCAACACTCAAAATATAAAGCGATTCATAATTAAATTTAACGAATTTGATTATACAAAGATGGTATGCGTCAAAATATTTTACGTTGTAGCTGAAGCCATCGTTTCCATGAAAAGGAAAGTATTTCAGACACAGACGTTAAAGAACATTATATGAACACCCGAAACCTATATTTTGCAAAACATCGACCCAAAAGTAAAGCTTTATCTTCTAAATCTAAAGATTTTCAATACTTGTTGACTTTAAAGATCAAATTAACTCATTAATAAGATCTCGAGGGTCCTTCGCCAGTCAATTATATTTTTTTTCTAAAAAAGTCTTATTACAGTAAAAAATTATCTTAACTTTCTCGTAACCAGAACACTACCATAAAGTGTATGGCTTTTATCATGTTTTATATAAAGCAATATTTTTAGTAATTAATGTAACAGTTCCACGTATGAAAAGATTGCATTTAGTCGAGGACAAAGCCATACGATAATAAAGCATTGGCTAGCTGAAAGAAGCATTTCAAGAAAGCGTGACCCAATACTTATGAAGAAACATTCCTTCAGACCAGCGTAACTAAATTTAACAATTATACAAATAAATGACGGATGAACACATAACAATATTCAGAGGACAATGCACTAGAAAGGGATTCAGCTTTTAGCAAAACCGACAGCAACAAAAGGTCAGAATGTTTCGACAAAACTTGGAAAGATAAGATCATGTCAAAATGAATAATCTAATAGAATAATCAAATTTTATTTAATATCATATTGGTTCACTGGAAATGCTCTTTATAGTATACGTTTTAGTTTTGACATTTAAGATGGAGTTTGGCACCCTCTTAACAGAAACATTTTATGCCAGGAGGCGTATTAGTCTTTGATTATTACAGTGTGTACAGATGTGATGTTATCGACCTTGCTTTTCCTATATAACAAGATAAAATAGTGAAAATTCTATACCAGGTTAAGTTCGATTCACAGGCAATACACCGACACTTAATGTAACGCTCACGAATCAATAAGTTTTTCATCGACCTTAATACAAAAAATGGTTTGAAAATAAGTAAAAACTGTTGAAATTAGGGGTAACAAAAGACACGCTGACAACTTGGTGTATGTGCAATGCAGATACACCAAGAAATTACCCTGGCATATTGCTACGGTCTAGTGCATACCTTCCTATAATTGTATCAATACACCCTCTTACAACTGCGTCAGGGAAAAGATTCTTTGGCTCAGTTGTTAGAGTGCTGGTCTTCGATGCGCTAAGGTCGTGGTTCTAAGATGCATTGCATCTTTCTGTTACGGACTTTAATGTTCGAAAGAATATGGACACAAAAAATGTCCTGTATGACAGTTTGGAAGTGGAAAAAAAGCGGGCAAGTCACGCTGAAAGATGATCCAAAATTTAGGTGCCGGCCAACTGCAACGTTTTTAATTAAGACGTGCTCTTTTGGAAAGTATAGCTCTCGACAGGCATTGTGGTCAACTGTTTTCCTGTGTATTTAGGGTACACCTTAATCCGACAATGAAAATGCGTTTGAATCGTTCGAATTTTTGAATAGTTAACAAAGGCATGAAATAAACTAAATCAGTAGTCTGTAAAAATAACAGATTAAAAGGACCCAACAAAATAACATCTGAAAACACCCTCGCACAATAAGATGATAACTGCTCACAAGTCAAAAACCTTAACTACTTAACTGCAGCGGAAAGTTTTCTTTGGTAGAAAACATTTTCGGATTATTAACAAAAACAGACAACTAGTAACCAAGTTCTATGGGCAAACATGTAAAAACAATGAGTGGAAAAACCGAAAAATAAATTTGCAGAACGACCTAAAATTATGTTATTGAAAAAGAAAAAAAGTTCTTATTATATCACATCAGCATATTCACAAGAACTAGCAGAAATTGTCATTTCTCCAGTTTCTAAGACGCAAATATCTGATAGAAAGTTTGGATAATTGGAGACGTTAGGGTATGTTATTCCTGGTTTCTGGTTGATATGACTGTGATAACGAACGTATATTAAAAAATTGAATTAAACGAATTGAATCTGTATTAGAAATAAGAGAAATACTTTGATTTTACCAAAGGATGGAAATTACTGTTACCAGAATAAAGCAATGTCAGGACAAGACAATATTATTTCTGAAATACACATCGCATCCTTTATATTTCAGGAGATTTAGAAATGAAAAGTAATATGATGTATTGTTGACTTTAAACTGTGACTCTTCTGTTTTGTCATTTTGTAATTATGGTTTTAATATGTCATATATCCCTCTAATCCATCTTAATTTCTTTCAGAAAACTGTTCAATGGAATAAAACTAATATGTTGTAAAAAAATTTATCAGTAATTTTAATCTAATCTCCGTTAACATAAGTTTGCCTCAATTGAATAAACCAGCGAAAGAAACGAACGACATTACCAAGATGTATACACTGGGGGGTTTGGGGCACTTCTTCATGTAACGAGTGATGACATCAAATCAATCTAATGTCTACCTGACTATTGGCAGCAAGCTTCTCAATGGAAGAAAACTGTCAGAAAATCGTCTCCCGCCAGAGTTGTTGTACGTTAACCACTTCTTATTGTTTGTTTTCGCGACGTGTCCCAACAGAATTATATCTTTTGATGAATTTAACAACTAAATCATTCTTCCATAGTAACTGTAAATAGAAAAAAACGTCTCTGCTTCTTCATTTCTTATTAGGAAAGTTGTTTTGTCACCATTTATAATGTCCACAACACATTTGTACTATAAAGTGCAAAGCCATTATACAGACAATCAGACAGACTGACGGGCGGCCGATGAAGAGTGCGAGGTACATCATGTCCGAATAAACGAATCAACAATAATAGTACAAAATGGAAAAAAATGAATAAATGTAAATAAATAAGAGCTAGAAATTTAATCCAAACTTAAGAAAACAATATTCCAAAATCTTTCGACACGAGTAATTTCTTTTTGTTCAGTAAGTTCGAAGCAACTTTTTTAAGATCGTTTTATCCAATGTACTTCAAGAGTTTACTCTTGTGGTGTAATATAAATTACACTACACGTCTGAAATTACGTTTTATTTTGTTATAATATGCTCGTATTTGAAGCCAGCTTTCTTGACTATGCGTATTCTTTAAGAACTAATTAGAAATTCAAAACAGTTCATTCTCACGATGTGGTTAATGAACTTTTAATAGATAATTAACAGGAAGAGCTTTATTTTACTTAACAAGAATCAATATTTTTTCCTAGCTTTAAATCCGTCCGTGAGTGTGTTTAAGCGCTTTAGTTTTAAGCTGAAAGAAAAATCACATTTGGAGTAACTTTAAAAAGAAGTGAAATAAACAAATGGCAAATGGATGGCAAACCATTCATTGAGTAATGATTGTATTACTAAGTCAGAGTTGAGAGTATTCCTGCTTGGAAGCACCTGTAAGGACTTTCCAAAGACATTTGCTATACTTTCTTTCAATCTAATCAAGCGAATTATGCTGTACCATTTCAGATATCGCTGTAAAACATTTGTGTATAAATGTTAATGTGAAAATTAATTAAGAGTTGTTCATATAATCATGCCTTGTAATAATATTTATATGCCAATTCAATTAAAACTGTACTTTAAATAATGTGCTTGCGTGCATTACTCAAATATCTAATGGTAAAGTAAAATTCATGAGATGTATGAAATTGACATAAGGTCAGAAAGTTAATTAAATTCTGTAAACTCCGTAAAAGCTTTTAATTGAAACTAAAAAATGTCAATATAGAAGCAGTACTGATATCATTTAATTACAACTGTATTCCCGTTATTTAAAGCTGATATAAGAGAGGGGATCAATAGCACTTACTTTCAAAGCTTCTCGAACAGTCGAACAGAAGTAAGTCTCGTATCAATCGTCAAAGTTTCAGCTCTTACCTGACTGGAAAACATTTGATATCCGAAAGGTTTATCAATCATAAAATGTGCAAACATTACGAGAGATCACTGAGCCAAGCTAAGATTGACAAAATCAGTCACAAGTACAGACGTTTTTTGAACCAACTGCTAAAACACAAAAATATAACCAAGTTTACATCTCTAAATTTTAAATTCTTCTCAGTTTTCATCTCGATATCTAATTCAGATTATTAACAAGTGGTACTTCCGGGGTATTTCGTTTCTTTGTTGGATTTTTTTTTCTTTCTTTTTTGTTGTTGTAGTTTCCCCAGAAAATGTAACTTTTCCATTGTACTCAATATGCAGCAAACAACTTATTTTGCATTATACATATCTCGGAATGTTTCAGACTTATTTTTACTTCATGATAACTGACAGAAAGAAAAGATATGATGTAGCAATTGATACCATTTTCTTAGTGGGATGAGACGTATCCAGGTATCTTTTCTTACTGCTTCTAGTAAACATAATATCATTCGGTCAAGCATTCGATAGTAGTATCATAAAAGAACCTTTGCATGTTTGGTTGTTTCAAAACAATTACGTTGACGATCAAGAATCGTATATCTGATATGAACTGTCCAAATCTGCAACAAAGTTATTTTTACATTTGTAAAAAAATTACCGTCTTGTCAATAAACAGACCCACGAACGATGCAGTTTCTAAAAATATGCAGGTAAATATATTGTGAAATAAAAAGAAAATTCAAGTGATATCTTTTGACACATAGCAAAGTGTTGAATTTCTGTTAAGTATTTACTAAAGTGATTAACAAGTAAGTAAACACAAATATGATGGAATGTTAAGAGAAAAATATTGAACATTCATTATATCAAAAAAGAGATAGATAGAAAGAAAAAGAAAAAAACAATAAAAAGAAAAAAAACATGAAAAATATTATGCACAGAATTCGTTCGACGAGATAAGTAGACCGACTTACGGTCAGTTCATGTTTTGCCGCTAGGTATTTAACAAGATCTATACTGCAGGTACTCGTAACAGTACTCGTTAAACAGACAATTTCTCAGATAATAAATAACAAGTCAACATCCGGATATTGAATCTTGTAACTTACCGTGAAGAAATACCACAGCATCATAAACAAATGTTGTTTTTTTACATTATTAAAACACTTTGAAATAAGATTATTAGGAAACTAGAATATAAGAAACGAAAAGTCACTTTCTAGTTACTCTTACTACCGTTTAACCAATAGCTTAAAGCAGGAACAACTTGAACATGTTAAGCCATTCCATAACATTTTCTTACCAAGACATTTTTATTAGTTACTTACGAATACATTGTACCTCACTTTATAGTAAAATATCCTGGAAAAGGCGATAACGCAGGAACAACTGACAAAGTTAATTCAGTTTTAAAAGAAGTCTGAGCTTGAATTAAGTTACGTACATTTGTGTTGCATTTCTATTCTGACATGCATTTGAAATAGAATTAGTTAATGAGTTCAAGTCTAGACTTTACAATTAATTGCAACGCGGAACATTAGAAAATCAGTAGATGCAATTTACATGAGACGTGGTGTTATAAGTGATCTCTTTCTAATTAGAGCTTTACATTTTCATACATACATATTGAGACTACGAATTAGTTATTTGTGTTTTTATGCAACGAGAAAAGAATTTGTAAGGCACGTTAAGATTCACTGACAGAGTCTAACTGTCTTGTTATCCTTCCAGAAATAGATTTTTCCTTGGATTGAACTGGTGAACATACATAATGCAGCACTCGTATGTAGTTACTTTACAATTGTTATCATTAAGAAAAGCCAGGCATCTATCGGATATTCAATTAAATGTCAATAACTTTCTTTAAGGCTGCTTGAAAATTTCAGAATGTTTTTTTTACAAAGTCCAAAAAGCTTAAATATCGTTTGTATAGGATTCCCTGTACCTTGTTTTTCTTTATCAGTGTAAAAATTCGTTTGTCATCTGCTGTAATTAAAGTTTAAGTTAGATTATAAATGGTGTGTGAATAGATATAATGCTTAAATTTGAAAGTCAACGTCCTTGAAATTGAACATTTTATCTTAAAACAGAAAGTTTTGAATCGAAGTGCTTTAACCGTTTCGGACGACAATAACGAAGGGTAAGATTGTAATAGTTCTTACGTTAACTTGTTCGAATGTCGATTTAACTGAACCAAGAAATATCTTTAAAACGATAATCGACGTGGATACAGTTCAAAATGAATGCCCAGTAAGTGTTTCGTTTTCGGTTATTGGCAAGTCTTGAACGCGTGTAGTAATCGAATATCCTATTTCCATAACAGTTTAGGCTGTAGAAAAATAATGTTGAGTTTAATGGTAACAGTGTAAATATCATTTTTAGTAAAATAAATTAGATATTTAGTCTTATTTATTATATATTCATTTCATTTACTAGGATACTTTTTCAAGGTTAAAACGTTTTGAAAATTGATTTACACATGAATGAATATTATTATTTTATTATTTTCAGAGGCAATAAAACCTATGATTACGAATTCTGCTCTAAAATTTAATAACATAAACCCTTTTAACCAATGACAAAAGTCCTTCTTCAGCTGAAGATTTTGTATCTATCAAATTCATTCGTTATTACAAATGTAGGTCAAAATCGATTTTAGTAAACCTACGCCGAAAAACAATTTTCCTACTGGCACCAGTCACATTTTCTAACGTTTACAATTTTACCAATTTGAACAGAGAAGTAGGGTTTCGTGCTCATTTTTGGAAGCAACTTCTTAAAATTGATGTTTATTCATCTATTTTCGATGTTCTGTTCAAGTATTTATAAAAACAACGAAAAAATACATTGACCTTGTACTTCTATTGACGTGTAGTAAAACGATAAATAGTATTGGCATGAAAATGTATCAAGTCCAAAATATGCTTCCTTGTACAAAGTTTCGTACAAGGAAGACTCATTTTTCACCTCCCTTATTATTTAAGGCAAAAGGTGCAATAAAGCATAAACTCAGTACAATATATGCATCGAAAGAAAGTGATTTAAGAAACCTTAGTGCTTCACTTCAGTGCCAGTTTACTATCCTTTATATTCAAAGAAAAGATATTATTATAATAAAGTTTTATAGAGTTACATTTACGCTACAATTCGAGTCGTTTAAGGACAATTATAGCTTTTTAAATGACCAAGTAAGTGCTTTAGCTTTTTACTCTGCACTACTCGACCTACCTATCCTAAGAAGTTGAAAGATTACAGAGTAATGCTGTGGAAAAAAGGTTTGGACATGCTGATGCACTAGTTAATGAAAGCCTTACATTAGGAAGTTGCCAGTTTCGTTGAACTAAATATACTCAATAAAATGGAGACAGTGATATTATGTTAACTGATGGTTTTAACTGACTTTTGAAGAAAACATACGATTTCCTATTTGAACCTGATGACTGTTGAAAGAGCCGTATAAAATATTATTGACCTAGTGCGTTTAAAAAATGCTTTGTGGTATTAAATGTTTCTTTAAAGTGACATTTTTATTCAGTTAAAATTTATAATTACTAATCTGAATTTCTACTTATTGATACCTTTAACAGACGTTTATTTGTTGTTATCTAGAGCTAAATACAGTAAGATACGAACTTGAACATGTAAATACAAACAATTAAGATACTATTGTGTACTCCCGACAAACGATAAGTGAACGTTTTAATTTTCATGTTTGTAAGAAATATTTAATATAATGTATTAAGTGCGTAAATGGATGCCCACTTAACTAGTTTTCACAAGGTTAAGTTATGCGTGGTTTATTTTATATTTTACATAGTCGAACACTTCCATCGAGTCCAGTTTCTTCTTAAAAACTGCGACTGTTTTCAATGTTCTGAACTCCCCTTGAGATGAAATCCCTAACCTCTCCGGCTTGTATTTAAATCATGACAGAAAGACTCCTCATTCAAAAATGATATCAAACATGTCTCCTGTTACCTTGTGTGCTTGACATTTAATCAAATAACCAATGCATTCGGTATTTGAAGATGATTGAATCTGTTTGACATTTCCCAACTGAGATGTTTCTCAGAAGGATTTTTGTTCGGATTTTTAGTTCAGGGATAATGTTGTTTGGTAAAAACTTTATGTTGAAGACATTCAGGCGACTGAGTATGAATTAAGTGTAGTAGAAGTGCCTAGAAAAGGTCAAAGCAAAACTGAAAAAAAGCAAACAAACACAACAAATTATGAGCAACAATTTTCTTAACTTCACGAAGAAGTGCAAGAAATAAGCGGATTATTAGAAAAGAAGGAAAATGAATAGAAAATAGATCTAATCACTTATACAAAACACGAATAAAATAAAAAAAAGTAAAGAAATAAGGAAATAAACGAAGTACTTAAATAAAAACAACGGAATGGATAAATGGATAAACATGGAAAAGTTATTATGAAAGAACAAATATATGCTTTGTTCTACGTTCCAGATAGTTTCACTATACTACTTAATATAAAGTTAACGTGTTCTTTACTAAAATGCAACTGCATGGTAATAACACCGTTCAGTTTGGTGAATAGAAATGAAAAGAGTGCTTTGCCTGCAATAGATGGTTAAATTTTATTGTTTTTTATTGAACAAAAGTATGTCGTGATGGAGGTTTTGTTTACCTCAAACCCTTTATCAGAATATAACGACACAGTTTTGAAGACAAAAAGCTAACAACATAGTTACTTAAATCGATGAAGAAAAAGGTCTTTTTCGCTGTTTTATCTGAATGTGATTTATTTACCATAAATAGCATTTAACTATGAATTATAACACATTTAACCGTTAATAAAGGAAACATTTCCGACTCAATACACACTATATTCATAAATCACACTTTTTGTGTTTTGTCAATATAGAGGATTTGTCAAAACTTTCAAATCCAAATATTGCAGTAATTACTGACAAATGTAAGTAAATATCTATAGTACAATATACAGCCAAAACCACTATATATATGTATCAAAGATTGACCTTTTGACAAGTTCGTTTTATTTAATATTTAGTTCTTTTCCCGGACAATATATTTTACTACTGTCTTCAGGATTTATGCAACTACAATCATATTGCATCATTTTGATAATAATATTGTCAAACTCACTTTACACATGAAAGTTTGACCATGGTATATAAACGAGGTCCGTTTATGGAGTACACGAATATTCCTGTGATGGTATTATATAACGTCAAAACTATATATGCGCAATACTGACAGTATTTTAACATGCAACTGGTTTATATAGTTAATTTACATTTCATGAACTATTAGATTATTCAATCGTTTGTACTAATGACGTCATGATACATTTTAATAAGTACATAACGCATCGTGTTTGTTTAATTAAAAATAAAACCTTCTTTATATGAAAAAATGGTTGTATATGTACTAATTATCACCTTTCTATATTCGATTCTCATTTCATGAACTTACTCAGCAATTTGAATTTCACCCATATCAGACAGTAATGAGTTTATCAATAGATTTCGCTTAGTAGGTCGTTATACGTAATTGACTTGGATATGATAATATTTGTTTTCCTGTCACTAAATTAAAATTAATTGAAATAATATATGACTGTAATGACATCGGTAAATATCCTAGATTATGATTTTTTTCAAAAATAAAAAAAAAATGGTCAATACTAAAACCCTGAAAGGCAATTGATAAAGTGACCACTTCACATCTGACGAATGTGTTAGGAACCAGCTTCAGAATAGCTCAGTAAAAATGCACAAATCCTTGCCACTCATGTTTCTGTTTAATCATACATCAGTAGACGTAAATTGCAGAATATATCTACTTCTATTTACCTAGTAAAATAGGAATATTTTAAGATATTTGGATCGGAAAAGCAACTTTTTTTAAAAGTAGTTAGAAGCTCTTCACCAGTAATTAACGAGAGCAATCCATAACAATATAGACAGTTCAAAATAAATTCATTGTTCACACCGCACTTATTCGCCTTTTCTTGTAAATTCTATCCTTTTGCAATTTTGTTGCATAGTCAATTATTTATACCTTAAATAAATCCCTTGAAATTGATGTAAAATGAAAATGCGATACTGATGATTTTCTGTGTACATAAGACTTCAGTTCTCGCCAAAATCTCCGTTCGAAGCCTTTAAAAGATCAACACACGACACTTCTAACAAAGCTACCACATATAGTTTCTCACCATTATTCTTGGATACTTCTTGGGGTATGTCTTGACCGAATTGTATTTCACTTTCTGTTAAGCCTCCGATCACCTCAAGGAGAGAAAGTAGGAATTACTTACACACTTGTTTGTAAATTATCAGTAAATAAGCTCGAGACGCATTAACATATTTTCATGGACTTTTTCTCAAAGGCATTTTGTAAAGAATGAAAACCGATTTGAATAATGACAACATGCCTTCAAATTTCAAAAACAAACATTGATATAATTATTCTTAGACTTTTTAAATTCAAAATATGTACAACGTTTCGTAAATGAAACAGAGCAATGTTTTACATTTTTAAAACTTGTTTTATATGTGATAGGTCATTTTTGTTTCAGTTTTAGCAATTGTGTGTTGATGAAAGAAGTAAAATAGTTTAGGAAGAGGTTAGGGTATAGTTAAGGGTCCTTTTCGATAGAGCTATAGCTATATCAGTTTTGGATCTGATCTGTTCACTTTAATAAAAACAACAACAAATATTGGATACAAGTTCAAATGTCAAATTTTACTAAGAAATGTACATCAATTGATTTTGCAAGAAACTAACAGTGATTACCACTAGACACAAATCATTAATTATTAATTTCATATGATGACATTTTCGCACTTTATTTAAATGTCATATGTCAGAGACTGGGACACCTGACATAAAAAATATTGCGAAGGAGGTTTGTTGTGAGGAAACTTAAAATGATTAGCGATCAGGGATGAGGTTTGTTGTGAGGAAACTTCAGAAGATTGGCGATCAGGGAGGAGGTTTGTTGTGAGGAAACTTCAGATGATCGGCGATCAGGGAGGAGGTTTGTTGTGAGGAAACTTCAGATAATTGGCGATCAGGAAGAAAGTTTGTTGTGAGAAAACTTCAGATAATAATTATTGGCGATTAGGGAGGAGGCTTGTTGTAAGGAAACTTCAGATGATTGGCGATCAGGATAGAGGTTTGTTGTGAGGAAACTTAAAATGATTGGCGATCAGGGAGGAGGTTTGTTGTGGGGAAACTTCAGATGATTCGCGATAAGGGAGGAGGTTTGTAGAGCTAGATGTTCTTGCTGATGCATCGTCATCCTGTAAAAATGGTGGTGTGGGACTTCATCTATCACAAACAACCAGTTCTAATATCTAAACTTTGTGGATACATGAATAATGTTGCTACTAGAAAGCAGCACTACAGGATCTGGGATGCCAACGCAAAACTAGCTACAGGTAGCATCTTTATCAGTATCAATCATGCATGATCAGTTTTCATATTACATATGGAACACTTACAATGGATTACTGGTATACCTAACTCTGGTTGTTCATTAACAGAGAATCAATGTTCCTTGAAATCACAAAGAAATTTTCTGATCAGGGTTAACTGCTTGTTACGGCTCCTCACTACATCACTTAAGGTTAAACAAGAATACTGCTTTGACATGAATTTAATTATATTAACTTTCTATCTTTTTTCTGCAATGTGAATAATTTCAGTAATGTTATATTACTGACATACTGACAACGTTAAACATCCCTCCAGTCAGCGATAGTTTGATTACAAGCAGGCAAAAATAAGTAGAAAGTGCAGTTGAAGAAGTAGCCTAGATATCTACAGAAGAATGTCTTGAAGAGGAGACACTTTGAGTGAAAAGTATGTAGCTTTTCTTTTTTTACATGTTTAAGAATACATTGTTACTGAAGGTTTCTTCCATACATTTTGATTTTGAAGTCAGTTTATAATAATAAATACTGTAAATCATGAAACTGATTTAAACTGACATACCCAATAATTAATTGACGATACAATGCATATGTTTTCATTTGCTCTTTCTCCATAAATGAAAAAAATAATTGATTATGTTAAGAAGAACATGTATTCAAAACTGTTTCAATTGGGCACGCATACAAGAAAGTGTTTTGTTGTAATAAATGGCTAGCCACCAACACAATGTAAAACAATTCTCCGTTTAAGGACTAATATTCAATTCATTTATATTTATTTTCAGACACTTTGACATCAAGTAATTATTCAATGGCATTCAGATTTATAGGTTTTGACTGATCAAATCATATAAGAAAGCAAACTGGTCTGACTTCAAGAAAGATGTAGTGATTTTGACTATGATATTTACACAAAAGCAACCTGAAGACACTAACGAATTATGGAACATGTTCACAGCTTAGATCAATAGATTATCATTTATACACATACCATCTACAAAAAGCAAAAATAAAACTGTTTTACCATGGGTTACTCATGATATTGTCAAACAAATTAGAAAAAGAAACAAACCCTTCACCAAAATAAAAAAAAAGTCATTGCCACGGAATAGTCAAAACAAAAGGAAAATCTTAAGGCATCAATGCAAAAACAAATACGAAATGGTGATACCTAGAGTCAATCAATTTCTCAGACAAGGAATTTCCAGGTCATAATAAAAAGTTTTACAACTGCATTAAACACGAAAAACCTGAAAATACTGGAATTGTTCCACTCATTATTATGGTCATATAATGACCCAGTGTCAAAGGCCAACACATTAAATAAACAGTTCGAATCAGTCTTCTGAAAGCTTTTACTACTCAGCCTTAAACAAACAACCAAAAGTTCAGAGTCATCACTTGGTCACCCACCCTTGGCTCCTATATCAATCTCAGTTCAAGCAGTTGATAAGTTATTGACATGACTAAACCCCAAAAAAGCCTTAGGTCCAGATGGGTTACACAAGGAACTACACACAGAGATGGCACCAATTTTCAGAATCATATTTCAAAGATCAATAGACACAGGTATTGTTCTTAAGGATTGGAAACATGCAATCATCACACCAGCATTTAAAAAAATGTCAAAGTCAAAACCTAATTACAACAGACCAATATCACTTAACATGTATAACATCTTAACTAATGGAACACATCGTTGTTTCAAATATGATGGATTACTCTGCGCAACCCCCCCCCCCCCTACCCCCCCAAAGCAAGATGGATTCAGGTCAAAACATAGTTGTGATACTCAGCTTACCGGCTTTTCATAAAAAATTGCTGACAACCTACATCAAGGTCAACAAACTGATGTCATCGTCATGGACTTCTGTAAAGCATTCGATAAAGTCTACCACCACAAACTCATACACAAGCTGAAAAACACCCACAGATTACTTCATAGATACAAAATATTCTCAAAAACAGATCGCAGGAAGTATATGTATTAGTCCAAAACAAGGTCTTCGACAGGCTCCCTGTGCTTTTTGGTGTCTCTCAGCGATCGTCTCTTTCTCGTATACATCAAACACCAATCAAGAAGTGTCGGGAGTCGGGTGCGTCTATTTGCGGATGAAACTAAAGTCTACTTAACAATTAAATCACAAGCACCGGCACAAAGCTTAAAAAATGATTTGCACAACCACCTTGAAATACGAGTAAAAGAATGGTCAATGGAGTTCAATTATGACAAGTGTGAATTACTCAAAATACATAGGAAAAAGAAACCAGTCATCTTTCCCTACACCCTACACAGCACTATTCTGAAAACCATAGAAAATGAAAAATACTTAGTGTTTACTATAAGTAGTAACCTGAACTGGCCATACCACATAAACAACATCACAATTAAAGAAAAAAAGCTTAAGATTCATGAGACGAAATGTCAAAACACAAAACAAACGACTCAAAGAAGCAGTATAAAAACATATGTTTAAGTAAATTTAGAATAGAGGTATTTAAAGACGTTTGCTTTGGTTAGACGTACATAATTTTATGGCCCCCTTCAAAGAAGTGGGAGTTTATTGATTTTTTTCATGTTTGTCGTTTTGTCAGTAGACCAAACGGTTTCCAATCAACAACTTGAGAATGCACAGACACAGAGACTTGATAACGAGGTTGATCATCATTTGAAGATGTAACATTTATTTCCTTATCACTATTGTTAGCTTCTGAATGTATTTTTCTAGGTCACTGCTCTCTGATAAAACTGAAACAATTCTTAGATGTGCTGTCAGATCAAGAGCCTGCCATATTTGTGGCAGTGCTTCAAAATGTAGTTAGTCTTTAGAAAATAATGACTGCCGAAGAAATTATAATAGGAGTGCAAAAAGAAGGGAGCCTAACATTATTGTTCCAATGGTGAAGATTTTGAATTCAACAAATGTTAAAACATAAACTATCATTGCTGATGATGATACAAAAACAAAAGCCAGATTAGACGCAGAGGTTGATCCAACAATCAGTCTGACAAATATTATATTAGAAAAAAACTTGTCAAAAAGTCTTTTTGCACTGCGAAAGGCATATAAGTCATTGACCACTATAGTAATGGGTTACATACAGAAGTGTTTTAATTAAACTGTTTCTTTAAACAAGGGGGATCTATGTGGCTTAGATTAAGTTTTATTTGCTGTAAGTTAACATCATTTAGGGATCACACAGAATGTGACTCCAACTGGTGTACTTTTGAAGATAACCCAAAAGCCAAACATAAGAACCTTCCGTTTGGTCGACTCCTGTCAGACTAGTCCCTTCAGTTTGATATTGAAAAGGTAATTTGTTTTTACCTTAATCTGAAAATTGTTCTGCCCTTGGTAGCACACAGGCTAATGAATCATTCAATAAAATGGTGGCTACTAAGGCTCCTTAAAATCTCCACTTGTCAGATTCTGCCAATCTAAATTACAGAGTTGCTGTCTGTTTCTCGAAAGAATAGAGAGCATAAATATCTGTTGAATTTAAGAACGATTTTTAACTGTTTTTTATAGTTCCATGTGTTCCGAATGGTGTTTGTTAGTGTTTTAGCTCACCAGAGCACTGTGGTGAAGGTAGGCGTTTGTGATGACCCTGTGTCTGTCGTGCGCAATCAACATCTTCTCTTAAACCACGAGGTGAAACTTGATAAAACGTTGCAGGTATGTTCCTTGCTTTAAGTTGTATCTGAGCTGAATAAAAGAATTCCATTCTATGCATAACTCAGGTTGCTATGGCAAGAATTTAAAATTAAAAAAAATGTCTTGTCTAAAACTAATAGGCCCAGAGGTCTGAAATTTGATCTGTAACATTGTGTAGTGGACCTCTACCAAATTATAATATATATTTATCTGTGATCAATACTGGCACCGTGGAGGGTCACATGTTTTACAATAGAAAATAGGGGAAAGTCTTTAAGAATCTACTTGTCTGAAACCATAAGGTCATGAGTTCTCAAATATGGCTTGAAACATTGTCTAGTGAACCTCTACAAAGCTTTTTCAAACTATGTCCCTTGGGGTCACAATTAGCAGCACCAAAGGGGTGCATGTTTTACATAGAAATAAATAGGGAAATCTTTAAGATTCTTTTACAAACCACAAGGTCAAGAGTTCTAAAATTTGGCATGACGATTTGTTTTACGTAGCATTGTATGGTGGATACATATATAAGCTTCTTCAAATTATGTCCTTAGGGTAAAAATTGACCCCTTATAAGGGTTGTATTTCTATAAGATAAAAGATCTTTCAAAATATTCAATTCAGAACTAGTTATTTTGCTCAACAGCCAAAGTACTAAGGTTAGCGGCCCAGTGCCATTATGACATTCTTGTTTGATATGTTGTTTTTATGTTATATTTTCAATCTGACTGTCAATTTATTAAAGCATTTAAAAATCTTAAAAAAGGACGGAAAATGAAGAAAAATATTGAAGAGCTCATTTAGTGAAACCTTTTATAATATTGACTTATTTACCGATTCTGTAATGTTTCAGATAAATAACAAATACAAAAAAGTATGCATTTGGGGTAATTTTTGCAGCGCCCATGGGGTTACATGTTTGCCATATACTTTTATAGGCAAAGTACGCTAAACTTTTAAAGACCATCAATTTACTCCTGTATTTTTTATACCAGGGCAATTCCTCCTCTGAAATTTGAGAAGGGACATCTAAACGCCAGAAACTGACTTGCAGGAAGAAGTGAATGATACTAATGTCATAACATCTCCGTGTTATCCTTTTAAAGAGACAAAAGATTGATTTGATATGGATGCACCATGGGTTTTCTTGACTTAGAATCTACTGATTTAGGTATATTATGTTATTACTAAGCAATATATTCCTTATATTGCCTCAGTGTATTAACTAGCTTATCCAAACAAACAAGGACAATTTTCTGCTATAACTCACTTATTTGTGACATATTAAGGGAAGCATTTCGCATTTTTAAATCTAAAATGACTGTCATGATATTTGTCTTTTATTTGTGTTTCAGCTAGAGATTCTCAAATCAATCAAACAGCTGCCGCTAATTCTCATACAGATGACACTTTCTCTAAATACATCCTGCCAACAAGAAGTATCTCGAAACAGGCCATTGTAATTACAGGACTAACCAAGAAAGGCAACCAGATGTTCAAAAAAAGAATCTCCAGTTCAGTCAATGCATACCAAAGAAGCTTTGACACTGTTCTTTAAGTTTTTACAAGAGCTAAGTACATGTAGTGGAAAAAATACTCTTGTTGCTCACAATAGCAAATCATTTGACAGCCTTGTTTTTATAAATGCTTTTGTGTGAATTGTTAGCTGGTGGAGGTGTTCACTAAACACATTACCTCTTTCCATGACACCAGAGAACTCTTCCAGCTTTCCTTTTCTAATGCAAAGCCATTTTCACAAATGCATCTTGTGGAGTCACTTGGTAAGGAGTACATTGCATAGAATGATTACATGATGCTATTACATTAAAGAAACTTGTTTTCTATTTTACCATTTCTGGGGATACTGGTTTTGTTTTACTGGAGTTTAACGCCAAGGTTATATCCCGTTGGTCAGTCCACCTAACCAGTGTTCCTGGGTATCCAACCAATTTCTCCGCAAGTGCCTGACAACTTCCTCACTTGCTTCAGAGGTGAGGGACAAATGACCTATAGACGCATTGTCTGAGATCAGTTATCACGGAGACATTTTGTCGGCCCTGATGGGGACTGAACCGGGATCACTAAGGTTTACAATCCTATGCTCTACCGATTTAGCTTGCCGGGCCGGCTCTCTGAGGTTATTGTAAAGAAATCGATGTCCACTTAACAATGCTATGAAATGTTTAAATCATATACACTCCTCACAAAAAGTCAAGCAAAAACATTTAAACTGTGAATTTTTTTTAATGAGACCTCAATAGTAAATGAATAGGTGCACAAATAATCTTCAAAATTTCATCAAGTGAAATTTAACAAAGCATATTGGAAATCCATTCCATTCTCACGATACTGTTCACAAAAAGTAAGGCACGTGGAAAACAGGTGTTGTAAAATGTAAACAGCAAACGCAAATTTCAAACACTTCAGGTCAAAAACACGCGAAACCATTTTCAATAGCGTGTGTGACCCCCGTTAGCACCAATGCAGCCCTGAATGCGGCGTGGCATCGAGGCAATTAAGCAGTCAAGCTGGTTTTGTGGGATGGCTCTCCGCTCCCTCACAAGGGCTACTTCCAGGGCATCCAGTGTGTGGGGACGGACGGGCATGCCATAAACAGCTCGGTCAAGAATGTCCCACACGTGCTCGATGGGGTTCAGGTCTGGGGAACGGGTTGGTCAATGAAGGCGAGCGACATTTTTGTCGTTCAGTTCATTTTGAATGACTCGTGCTCTGTGACATGGCGCATTATCAACCATGAAAAGGTATTAATCACCAAGTCTCCCCATTTGAGGGATTACTTGAGTTCTGATGACGTCATTTAAGTAGCGTTCAGCATTAAGCGTGCCTCTCGGAACAGCACAAGATTACGTCCTCCAGCCCAGATGCCTCCCCAAACCATCAAACTGCCGCCCCTATAACGGTCCTGTTCTGCAATAGCACAAGCCGCAAATCGTTCCCCTGGCTGTCTCCAAACTTCTTGACGCCCATCATTGAAATCCAAACTGAATCTGGACTCATCAGTAAAAAGAACTCTATCTATCTTCCATGAGGTCAAACCCCTGCTGGGGACCTAGACTTGACGAAAAGAACTCTTCTCCACTGATTCAGCCACCAATTTGCATGTTGCCAAGCACAGTTGAGACGAGTCTAACGCTGACGCTGACTCAGGGGGACCCGTTGTGCTGGTCGGCGTGAAAGGAAATCAGCCTGGTGAAGCCTGTTCCGTACAGTTTGAGTGGAAATTCTGGTCCCTGTGGCAGATTCCAGGTCGCATTGCAGTGACAAGGTACCGACCCTCTCGTTGTAGCCCTCGGACGAACACTTCTTGACCTTGCCGAGAATTGTCCAGTTGCCTGGAAGCGTTGAAAGGCCCTGTGGATGACGCTTCTGTGGACACCGAGCTGCCTAGCAACGTCACTCTGGGAAAACACCACCCTGAAGCATTCCAATGGCATGAGCCACCTCAACTTCTGTCAAAACACGCCGAACCATTGTCACTAGTGAAAACTGTACAGAACCAAGCCAGGGTTATTTTTATAATGAGTGCAATGACGAAGCATATAACGAAACTCAGTCTGAACAGTCTGATTTGACCAATATAAAAAAGTGAAATAGTACCTAACACATCAAGTGCCGACTTCTCGTTCTGCATGTACATCTTGTGCTAACGGTGTTAGGTTGCAATGATTACGTGCTTTTCTTCACATGTACACTTATGTGAATATATGTGTCATAGGACCAAAACGAGAAAGAAATGATTTTGTTGGTTGACTTTTTGTGAGGGGTATATAAGCGTAGGATTTGTCAAAACATGCAAAATGGTTCTTCTCAACAATAATGTTAAAAGTAATGGTATTGTGAGAATAATTGCTTGTAGTGGCCTCAGTTTGAAGCATCTGAGAACAGTTTACAATAGAGATGAGAGGAAGGGTATAGAAAATTCTGTTTTGTGAAAAACAAAAAGGGATCGTCAGAGTAACTCGAATTTTAAGAATAATTACAGATTCTGTGTGTCATTTCTAAGTCAACGTCTGCAAAACGGGTTAAAACGCAAATTATAAAAGAGAAAATGTTTGAACATTGTTTGAGAGGATATTTTTGAGTTGTTTCTTGTTGCCTTTGAGGCAACATATTGTTATTACTCATTGTTGTATAGCTGCAAGCGTTCGGGTTGGTTTAGACAATAACTTACAAAACTGATTTTGATCTGATTGTAAAGAATCTTGGTGACTGTATTATGTTATTGATTTTGCTGTTATTTATTAATTGCAAATTAACAAAACACTTTTATTACAGTATGAAGAAATAGGTTTAACAAATAACAGCCTTATATTTTTCCCATTTAATTTCGATGATTCATCAAGATTTTTTGTTAACAGTAATGCACGGCAACATATTATTTTTAATTCATAAACTGACTGAGAATATAAATGTCTGCAATATGTCTATATGTTAAAAAATTGTTTCATTATTATTTGAATATTGTTTTGTTTTCAACTTAGTTAAAGGTTTAATTTTGATACATCTTTTCCACATGTGTCAGTGTGTTAAAATTAGAAAATATGAAGCATAAGTATGATGTTTCAAAAGATGCTCTTCATATCTTCTAATAATTATTCAAATGGTTGTTATTCATGATGTATTTTTATTATATCAATATTTGGATCAGCATAATGCTATACCAAAAATTCAACATAATCCAGAGAAAATAGCCATATTTTTTTTACTGTTTTGTTACTAGTTAAAATTGTGAAAAATTAAGTCCGCCAAAATATGATCTTTTAACGTATTTCAACTTCAAATGCCATAGAAACAAATGACAAAAATGTTGTTAGTTTGAATTTCAACAGTGGACCCCGTTAAACCATATGCTGACAATTCACTGGTTACATGTTGTTATGCAAAAAGGGAGCTTGTTTCTCAGTCGATGAAATTAAAGACGTTATTCTATAATTAATGTGTTCTTTTATATTTAAACGTTATACTGATTTTATACATCAATAATGTTTACTTTACATATGCTCTCCATAACATCAGACTTTGCCAAAGCCTTGTCACCTGTTTATACATTCGCCATGCCTTGTATGCCTTTTGATTTCTAGGTGAACAATTTTCCTGTTCCAATTTTCTTTACGAAATAATGTTAATGACGAAGTTCTAGGAGATTTTTAACGATGTATAGATGCCATGCTTCTTCAAGGTTCTGGAATACACTACAAATGAAAAACAAAACCCTTGTAATTTGCGCTATGACTTTGAAATATACAAAATATGTTGTAAGCTAATGTTCATTAAAGAAACACTGTTACAGCAAATTATTCTTTTTATAGTGAATATTAATTCATAAATTATGTATTATGGCAACGTTGAACCAAACTTTATTCAGAGAATGTAACACTCAATACAAAGTTTAACCCCAAAAGAAATCTTCTAAAATAAATATGATATATTGAATAGATTCCCATAATTTTTCTGACTGACCAAAAAAGACTAAATTCAATATAAATGCTAATAAAGTTACGGCACGTTATTGTATTAATCTGACACATTAATCCCTTGGCATATTTGTTTATCCTTTGTTACAGAATTTACAGATTTAGTTGATTATTTTCTGATGTCTTGTCTTAGGAAGATTATTCCAGTGTTAAAATTAAAACTCAGCGTGAAGAAAGACGGTTTCTTTCAGGCCCCTATATGAGGTAACCCCATGTATCTACCCCGTCATAAGGTAGAAATGAGGGTCGGGGATTCATCTCTCACTGACCTTACAAATATTTGTTTCTATACAAAGTATTGATATAACATTATGAGTAGGAATACAATACATGGGAAAAGTACTTTATCACAACAGAAGTTTATATTAAAAAGAGGACTCTTTTTTTGCTTTAAGAAAAGAAGGAAAAATTCTGATAAAAATAATTTGAGCATTGCTTAACTGGGTATGAAGTATAAAATGTTTGTCCGATCAGCCAGACGGTGGGTTTTATGGATTTTTTTTCAGAATTTAAATGTCAGGTTTTTAAAACTCTTCGTAAATTTTGCTGAAATTCAAAATGATCGTTATATGTTGTATACTTAGAATATATTATCATGCAAGTTAATTTTTGTTTTAGATAATTTTAAAAATACACTGATTGCAAATACGAGGAACCATTTTCTCTAAATTTTGACTTGTATATAAACTCTATTTTGTCAGAAATGTATAATTGCCAGTTTACCAATTTTGCACGTTGTAAAAATTGTAAGACATATTCACACTCGCAAAAAAGGGGAATTACTGTTTCTGAAAATCTTTTACAATACGAGCAAAAATCACTGTTGATCAGATTAATCTTTTGGAAGGAGGACCTTGTTACTAGAATTTTTTTATTTAGTTTATACTGATTTTTTTTAAATTCTATTTCATTTATATTGTTTGGCGTGTTCCAGATTATTTAAATTTTTTATTATATTTTTGATAAATAGAGACAATTGATTCATTCTAAATAAGTACATAGTTAAGGAAAAAAGGTTCAGTGTTTGAGAATGATATAAAGACGGTATTGTGCGGGAAAATTTCAACGTTACGTTTAATAGTGGATTAGCCACAGGGAAAATAACAACAAAAAAAAGAAGTCTAAAGAAATTCATTGTGACTAAAAATGTAATTAAAACTTTCTCTAAAAGTTTACTGTAAGTCTTCATGTATAAATTGTCTTATTTGATATCTTTAAGGTACAATTTGTTTCATCGTTGTTAACTTAAAAATTTTATGCATGTAATTAATCAGATATTCTAGAACTGAATCAGCGTTTTTTAGCTCACCTGTCACGCAGTGACAGAGTGAGCTATTAGGATACCCTTGTGTCCGGCGTCCGTCGTCCGTCCGTCGTCCGTCGTCCGTCGTCAACATTTTCTTTAAATGACATCTCCTCCTAAACCCCTGGCCCAATTTTAAAATAACTTCATACTAATGGTCCTTAGATGTCCCTTTACCAAGTTTGCTCAAATGGTTCCGGTCCAATGCACAATATGGCTGTGAGGCCCTAAAAGGTGTTTTTAAAATGGAAATTTCAAAAATCTTCTTGTCTGAAATAACAAGGCCCAGAGCTTTCATATTTGGTATGAAGCATCATCTAGGGGACCTCTGTCAAGTTTGCTCAAATCATGACTTCCGGGGTCAAACTGGTTCAGCCCCGGGGGTAAATAGATTTTACTTAGAATTTATATAGGAAAAACTTCAAAAATCTTCTTCTCCAGAACCACAAAGCCTGGCGCTTAGATATTTTGCATGTAGCATTAACTAGTAGACTTCTACCAAGTTTGCTCAAATCATGATCCCCGGGGTCAAGTTGATCCCGCCCGGGGGTCAGTTAATTTTATATAGAGTTTATATAGGAAAAACTTCAAAAATCTTCTTCTCCAGAACCACAAAGGCTAGAGCTTAGATATTTTGCATGTAGCATAACCAAGTAGACCTTAACCAAGTTTGCTCAAATCATGATCCCCGGGGTCAGATTGACCCCGCCCCGGGGGTCAATTGATTTTATATAGAGTTTATATAGGAAAAACTTCAAAAATCTTCTTCTCCAGAACCACAAAGCCTGGAGCTTAGATATTTTGCATGTAGCATTACCTAGTAGACTTCTACCAAGTTTGCTCAAATCATGATCCCCGGGGTCAAGTTGACCCCGCCCGGGGGTCAATTGATTTTATATAGAGTTTATATAGGAAAAACTTCAAAAATCTTCTTCTCCAGAACCACAAAGCCTGGAGCTTAGATATTTTGCATGTAGCATTACCTAGTAGACCTTTACCAAGTTTGCTTAAATCATGATCCCCGGGGTCAAATTGACCCCGCCCCATAGTCAATTCATTTTATATATAGTTTATATAGGAAAAACTTCAAAAATCTTCTTCTCCAGAACTGCAGGCCTGGAGCTTAGATATTTTGCATGTAGCATTAACTAGTAGACTTCTACCAAGTTTGCTCAAATCATGATCCCCGGGGTCAAATTGACCCCGCCTGGGGGTCAGTTGATTTTATATAGAGTTTATATAGGAAAAACTTCAAAAAATCTTCTACTCCAGAACCAGAAAGCCTAGAGCTTAGAAATTTTGCATGTAGCATGACCTAGTAGACCTTAACCAAGTTTGCTCAAATCATGATCCCCGGGGTCAAATTGACCCCGCCCCATAGTCAATTCATTTTATATATAGTTTATATAGCCATCTGATCTTAGTCTGCAAAGTTTGCTTCGGTCTTCCCAACTGCTGAGTTCAGTACGTACAGTCCATGGTCTGTGGATCACCTATCTTGTGTGTCATAACGTGCTCTCAAATTCTGTACTGGTACAGAATTTACCAACACAGGTTAACTGCATACCATTATGTAACTTAAATACTGTCTCAAAATAGCATATACCCTAACACAAAAGTCACTTCTAGACTGTACATTTCTGAAGGAAACTACCTTCAGCCAAAATGAAAACATTACACCTGTTTCAGATATCCATATTTCAATTTGTACTTCATACAATAGTTTCATGTTAACTTACAAAGAAAAAAAAATGTATCGAAAGTCTAATGACTTTGAAATGTTAACATTTTCCATGTATTTATCATCTAGACGAAATGAGGTAAACTGGAAATTATTAAAACAGTTCATGTAAAGTTAAAACTTCACCAATCAGCAAGTGTGGACACATGCCCTTCTTTCACCAATTCTCTCCTCATTATGTCTACAATATCGTTTCATGGTCTATCAGGTGAGCGATTCAGGGCCATCATGGCCCTCTTGTTTATTTCCTGATTGTCTATTACTTTCGAAGCATCTGTGTTGTTACATTCTTTGCCAATTAAATGACTTGCAAATGCCTTTTCCTAAAACAGTGTAGAAACACCTAAAGTACTGTTTTAAATAACTTGTGGTCATAACAATGAAAGTAATTTCATGCGTCACTTTTGACATATAATCAATTCTTTCTGTTTCCAATACAAATTCGGAAACGGTTAAAACAATCAAGCAGCTCATCCTTAAATAAATATATAAAATGTTAAGTAAATCTTTTTTAAAATTCATTTTGTGATTGTACAAGCGCTGACTTGCATACATTTTGAAAATTTGCATATCAATCATACAACTTATGTTTTTTGCCTTAGAACATTTATATTTATCTAAACTCTGTTTATAAAACCAAGTTCGGCTTTGTTGGGGGGGGGGGGGGGGGTTCATCTTTGTATATTTGGAATTTGTATTTTTTTTTAACGATGCATCAGGTGAAAAGGTACAATATACTTCTACAGATAGTTTCGTGATCATTTAGTGTGAGTTATATTTTAAATGCTGTCACCGACTCAGCTTATTTCAACAACAACACATAAAAAAATTTGAAAACAATACCATACATTACTGCCTAAATTTTGCATAACTGTTATCTGAAAAATGGCTTATAATTGCTTCAAAGCATTTCGTTAAAAGAAAAAAGACCTATTTTTTGACAAACTGTCTGGCCCATCACTTGTTTTAAAGTAAATTAACCCAATTTACAATGGCCAAACACCAAATGCCAAATGATAATACTAGTAAACAATATATCAAGTATAAAATTGTATAGCAATCTTACAGCATTGATTAGATTAGTTATTGCTTTATTTTTCAAGTGGATGCATGACAGAACTTCTACAGTTTGCAAAAAAATGGTAAAACTTTATTGTCAGAGCTTCATTTTAAAGAATTCAAAAGAAATCCTTTGTCTTATAGCAGTAATGGTTTATATCAAGTGTTTTGATTTGGGTAGCAATAAGTATGTAATTATGAAGTTAAACTGATTTATTAACATCTACTGCAGACCGCAGTGCCTAACATTTTGCTTATTGGTTTAAACTCTGATAAGTTAGAGGAAAACATGCGTTGATGAAACTGTATGTTTTTCAAAATAAGCATGAAAAAGACTTATAAGAGTGAATATGTTACTCTAAGACAAGAAGATGTTTTGGCTTTATAAAGTATAATTTACAGACTGGATCTAGACCATGGAGGTGTGGGCAATGTAATCAAATTGTAAAACCCATGTCACAATAATTAACAGTCTCGATTAATGAAAGGATAACGGCTCAGTCCTTCCCATTTTCCCATTACAAGCTGTTCAAGTATTGACATTCTACGGCTTCAAAAGGTATTGTTTAGAGCATCAAATAACCATAATTAAGTTATTGTAAATATCTTAACATGCTAAGACCTAATGCTTAAGTTACAAAGATATCCCCGTATGCTATTATGATATCATATTTTATCAGCTAGCAGTTTAAGTATCAGACATGTTTAAATGTACCTAAGTTTCAAATTAAGTCTTACATAAACATTGTTTTTTTTTCAAAACATTTAATAGAATAAATCAAAAAGTGATTAAAAAAACATGAATCTTTTACAGTTTCTGATACATTCACTGGGACTTTTACTCATGCAGAACAAACCCTTTATAATTATATTAATTTTAAGTTTCTTAAATTATTGTGACCTGAAGTGCGAATCATTGGGACCGATATCTGTTGTTAAAAAAACAGGCTTAAAGAGAAGTTAGGTCGAAAAATTCCTTTTCAAGTCATCTTTAGTAAACATTTAGAGGCTATTATTTAATAATTAATAATTAATAAGTATGTTAATGTTTCATACACAGTGCAAAATACTTACCATATTCTCGTGGGCGGGAGTGTGTGTTTACAAAGAACAGTCTCAAACTCATTGTTTTCCTAGGAGTTCGTGGTTTCTTGTTTTGTACATTTTAGCTGCATAAAACAATTAATATTTGTTGTTTCATACCCCGGTGCTATAAATAATATTCAACAAATTTGACATTGAAAAATTTTCCATTTTTGCACAGACATTTCTTTAAAGAGAATCAATTCAGGGAACTGAATGATACAGCACTAGTTTAGTGATATTAAATTATGTTATGTTAATCAGTATTACTCAGAAATCAGTTTATGATAATACGACGTCGCCAAAATCAGTCGGGAATCATCAGGTGTAGAGCGAGTCATTACCTGGTTTAATCAAGGAAATCAACGATACGGGAACAAAAAAACACGGGACCAATGCAGAACTTATCTCATGAAAACATCTATTAACATGTTGGCAAATAAGAAAATGAAGGTCTAAGATTAGAATGTCACTCAATTGCTTAGGTATTTTAACTTCGGGTCAAGAATTTATTTTCTATGATCGCAGAAGGCAGTCAAATCAGCTAATCATGTCTACGAACTAGAACTACAATGGGTATTTGCAGAATTATTGTCCTTTTTCAGTTATGAAAAGAAGTTGTGAAACAGAAATCGTTAAAAAATTGTTAATAGAGAACACTGAGTTATAATGTTTTTGGTATTGCAGGTATTGCCCTTTTTTGGTATCGAATGATTATGGATTAATGTAGAATAATATTAAACAAGATATATTTCGTTTATATTACTAATTAATGAAGATGGCATATTGGTTAAAATACTAGTTATGTTTTCTAATTATGTTTCTTAAACTTTAATGAAATCATTTTTTAGTAAACATAACTCTAAATGTGCACCTTCTTTTCAAACAAAATCCACTTCGATTGGTGTGTGGCGGTGGTCAAAGGTTGAATGCCCATGAGAAAATGGCAATGGTACGGTATACAATATAAATTCTGACCTCAATACACTGCACGCTATGGCACTGATTAGAAACATTAATCCCCTTTTATCAGACGTACATAGTTAGACATTAAAAGGATTTAATAATTATTTTCTGACGTCTTGTCTCAGGAAATATCCTTTTGACGTTCAAGCGCACCCAAACTTCATTATAATTCTTTTCAAATGTACTTTGGTATCTAATACCCTGAAACAATTTGAAATACTGGAGAAATAAACTTTGTTCAAAATGACCAATATTCAGATCTCTGAATTCATTCAAGGTACAACAGAACACATGCGTTCGATTATCAACTACCAGGTATTGATAGAATGCTACATCATTTTTCCAATGTTTAATGATTTGATATTTGACCCTCTCATCACAGTGATAATTACAACTTTAACACTGTAGCACGTTTTAATTAGGATAGATGTAAATCGGGCATTTTAATACTACATCGAGATATTTAATGCCTATTGACGTTGCATGTAAAACTCATTAATCTGGAGAAATTAAAGTGTTGATGACAGTTTGGATGTTTCAGATTTTATGATTAATTACAGTACTAAATTAATGTTACGACAGAACATGTTTTCGCTACGAAAGAAAAAAAAATACTGTCAAGAAGGTGTTGGCAATGTAGTTAAATTAAAAACAAGAGCTATCACTAAAGGTGATGAATACCCACAGATACCACTTGACACAGCAGTTTCAGCATCTATAGTTTGTTTGCAGTAATATAAAACAACTGGCACAAAGTTTCAAAACTCAAACATATGTGGAAAGTTAAATCAGCAGTATAAGTCAACCATATGGAGAAACACATAAAATCAGCAACATCAGCACAAACATTACATGGTGAGGACATGCAAATTTGAGCTAAGTACTAACGAAGTTTGATTATGCTCCAATGAATAAGTGCTGAGAAAGGCACAGACAAACTAACACTGGACAAACTTTTTATCTTTTTTATGTAAAATCTCAAAGGGCCATAACTGATAAAAAGGCACAGACAAACTTAAACTGGACAAACTTTTTATTTTTATATGTAACAAAAAATATCAAATGGCCATAACTCAGTTCAAAATCACTGCTGCAGTGGAATATGGCAAAGAAATGCACAAACACGCTTGATATTTATGAATCTTGCAAAGCAATATAAAAATCTGACCAATAGTTGCTGAGAAATAGTATGGACAAATTTAAGTATAAAAATATCAAAAGCCAAACATAAAACAGTGAAAAATGAACATGGCTTTGGAATGCAGAAACAACATACACAACTATTCTTGGTACTTACGATTTTTGCAAAGCATTATTGAAAATCTGAATAATATTTATGAGAAACAGATCGGACGAATTGATGTGTAAACAAATATAACATGCACAACAAGACTTTGTACTTATGATTCTTGCAAAGTATTATTAAACTCTGAGGAATAGTTGCTTAGAAATAGTCAGGAAAAATTTGTCTTCGGCCGGTCGGCCGGATGGACAGATGGACATCGAATCCAATATAGCCTCCAGATATTCTACCTGACGGTAAAAAAACCTTTGTAACATTAACTACCGTCTTGATAAATGAGAGATTAATAGCTATTTTCTTCCTACATGTTTTTCAACCAAATTGTCTTCCTTGAAATTACCGAGATATCCAAGTTGATATCAAATTTTGTTTACATCGTTTGCCGCGCCAAGTTCTTTATTGCAGACATTGTCTTTTTTATGCCCCCAAAGGTAGGCTTATAGTAATCGCACTGTCCGTCCGTCCATCCGTCCGTCTGTCCGGTAAAATCTTGTCCTCGCTTCATCTCCAAAACCGCTTGAGGGATTTCTATGAAACTTAACAGCAGTATTTGTCACCAAGCCTAGTCGTGCATATCGTCAGAAGATTCCCCTTGATTTATTTTCGGCGGAGTCATGGATACTTAGTCATTTTTTTTACTCTAACTTCTATATTAAAGTCTTGTCCACACTTCATCTCCAAAACTGCTAGGAGGATTTCATTGAAACTTCACAGGAATAATTGTCACCAAGCTTAGTTGTGCATATCGTCAGGAGTTTCTGCTCGGATTATTTTTGGCAGAGTAATGGACACTTAGTCATTGATTACTTTAACTTCTACATTAAAACCTTCTCCACACTTCTTCTCCAAAACCGCTTGGAGGATTTCATTGAAACTTCACAGGAATGTTTGTCACCAAGCCTTGTTGTGCATATTGTCAGGAGTTTTTGCTCAAATTATTTCTGGCAGATTTATGGGCACTTAGTCATTTTTTACTCTAACTTTTATATTAAAATCTTGTCCACGCTTCATCTCCAAAACCACTGGAGGGTTTCATTGAAACTACACAGGAATGTTTGTCACCAAACCTTGCTGTGCATATCGTCAGGAGTTTCTGGTCGCATTATTTTTGGCAGATTTATGGGCACTTAGTCATTTTTTACTCTAACTTTTATTTTAAAATCTTGTCCACGCTTCATCTCCAAAATCACTGGAGGGTTTTATTGAAACTACACAGGAATGTTTGTCACCAAACCTAGCTGTGCATATCGTCAGGAGTCTCTGGTCGCATTAATTTTGGCAGTGTTATGGTCCCTTAGTCATTTTTTACTATAACTTCTATATTAAAATCTTGTCAAAGCTACATCTCCAAAACCGCTTGGGTATTTTATTATATATAAAGCATCAGGAGGGGTTTGGAATAAAACAATATTTTTCGTATCCACGGCCAAACTCACAGCTTTGTATTTCATTGAAAAATTATGTCTTCACCCTTCATATAAGAATCTGAAGCAGAAAAACATTACTTTACCATTTACCTTCAGTTCATGCTCTATTTTTGTCTGATCTCTTTTCCACAGGCATATTCATTTATATATTTACACCAGTTTCATTTCAAAACTACATTTCGGGAGCATATGTCAATTTCCAGTGACAGCTGTTGTTTAAAAATAGCGTTAATCTTGCATATGAATACCTATTAAAACAACAACAAAAATGTTTTGTTTCCTTTAATTAAAGCTGTTTCATTACGTCTTTTTATATAAAATCCTGAATTTGTCTTGCGTCTAAATATTTGATTCAGGAGTTTGATAGACGTCTAACAAGATTATTCAAATGCTTACTTAAGGGTCAAAACTGGCTGCGCCCAGGGGGTCATTTTTTTATAAAGACTTCCATACAGATTTCCTTGTCAGAAACCAAAAGGCGTAAAGTTCAGATATATGTGTGGAATTGTATTGCGGTCCTCCACAAATATGTTGTAAAAATAGACCCTGATTTTTTTTAAAGGTCTTCAAACCATGAGGCGTAGAACTTTGATATTTGATTATTGTATTATTGTCTAGTAGTTTTGCAAAACAAATTGTTCAAATCGTGGTCCCTGGGTCAGGAGTGACCCTTCCCTGGGGTGATTAACCTATCTTATTTAGGATTATTTAAAGTATCTTAAAATCATAAAGTCCATAGCCTTTTGTTTGTAGTATTGTGTAGGATATATGTACTTAAGATGTTCAAACCATGACTTTGAGGTTAAAATGACTACGCACACGAGTTCAGCACTATTTTGTGTGTTATATTTGTGGACATTGCTAGTTTTCTCAATAAATAACATAATTCTCGACTACAATGACCCCAAATTTTTTAATCGAGTACATCCTTTTCGTTTCCGGTTGTCTGCAAATCCTCCCGCCAAACGGGTATTATTTTCCGTTGGTTTCCGTTAATTACGCGCACCTCTTAAATAACGTCCATGGTACTTTTAGCCTTAACACCGTTTTAATTCGTATCTAGCGGCGCTCGCATTATGTATACGTCACTATATGATGTAACCTTACCACAAGCGTGTTGTCAAAGCAATATCTACGCTTGATTTATACATAATGATGGTTCACTAACACCCGACAAGAATTTCTTTATGTCGGCTATTAGTGAACCATGAAGAGCCTACACATCAAACTAACTTGAGGAATTATTTGTAACTTCATCACTCTGTGTTATGCACAGAATAGCCCACCAGTTAAAATAACTTCAATATATTTATCACTTTTCTGTTTTACTGTTCGTCTCCTACAGACTTTGTTTCTTATTATTTCATTTTAAGAACACAGCGTCACATAATAAGAATTTATTATTGAAATAGTTTTTACTGAACATTCATAGAGCATTCGAAAATTTTAAAGGGATTCGATTTTCAATGAGAGTTGTTAAACTAAGTTTCTTTAAATGAAATCACATCCACCGTTACCGTTATTAATATCGTTTGATAAACAATATTGAGACATTCATAAACATTACTTTAAGTATTTTTTCAACAATTGCAGGTAGTAATGAGTCAACAATTAAAAGTACGGAAACGATACTTTGATGAAACTTTGCAGCATGCCATTGATATGGTAAAAAGTGGGTCGATGTCGCTGAGAAGAGCCGCGTTAGCTTTTCAAATTCCAAAAAGCTCTTTGTCCAACAAGGTTAACGATAAAACTCAAGTTGGTTGTAAACCCGGTCCGTCATCTGTTCTATCTGAGGAGGAAGAACGTTCTATCTGAGGAGGAAGAACAATACACAGCTAATTGGGCGATACATATGGCAAAGATAGGCTTCGGGCGTAATCGCAGTGAACTTCTTGATACTGTGAAACAAATTCTTGACGCAGAGGGTCGGACCACACAGTTTAAGGATAACCGTCCCGGAAAAGATTGGTTTTACGGGTTTCTTAGGCGCCACCCGGAAATATCAGAGCGTGCACCTCAACAGCTTGCTAAAGAGAGAGCTGTAATCACTCCTGCTAAAGTAGAAAAGTGGTTTAGAGACTTTTCTAATTTTATGGCAAAAGAAGTAAAAGACCCTTCTCTATGGATGGACCCATCTAGATGGTTCAACGCAGATTAGTCAGGCTTCCCCCTCTGTCCAAAAAGTGGTAAAGTTTTGGCGCCAAGGGGAGTACCAAATGTATATAACTTTACCTCTAGTGACAAGACACAAGTTACTGTGTTAGCTTGTATGAGTGCCGCCGGTTACTACCCTAAGCCCCTTATTGTGTATCCTGGGAAACGGTTTGCTACAAATCCACTGGAAGGTTTCCTGAAGCTGTCATTGGAAGAACAGAGAACGGCTGGATGGATTCGGAATTATTTGTAACCTGGTTGAGAGATGTATTTGTGCCTGCATTAGATGATAGAGGTATAAGGCGTCCAGTCGTTCTCTTTGTAGATGGCCACTCTACTCACTCAACATTGGCGGCTTCAAAATTTTGTAGAGAACAGGAAATTATTTTATACTGTTTGCTAGAGCATGCCTCTCATTTGATGCAGCCATGCAACCTTAAGCTGTTCAGTTCATTAAAAGAATCCTGGAAATCTGCAGTCAGGGCATATCAAATTGCTAACATTGGCGAATATGTGACAAAAGCCAAATTTGCATCTGTTTTTAAGACAGCCTGGGTTAAATCTACAACAATAGAGATAGCAACAAAGGGTTTTCGGGATAGTGGCCTCTTTCCACTTGACAGCAGAAAGGTTCTGGGTACATCTAAAATGGAGCCAAGTCAAGTATTTTCTTTGAAACCGTCTCCTCCCTCTGCATCAGTACCTGTATCCACAGCAACACTTTCCCATGAAAGCAATGAAGTTTCTTCTGCCTGCATAAATGCTAGTGAAGCCCCACCTGAAAAGGAAACAAAAATAGACCAGAACCGTAATATTATAGACATAAGCTTGCAGCAAAGCCAATCCACAGCTGATAGTAATGTTGATCCTGTTGAACTAAAGACTGCTGGTACAAGCGGCAGTATTCAAGATGGAAAAGTCAGCGAATCGTTTAAGTCTGTCTTGAAAATACCATCAACAACACAAAAAACTAAATCTACATCTGAACGTATTGCTCTTCCAAAAGCAATTTCTGGCCAGAAATTCCATGATATGCTAATGGAAAAGCAGCAGAAAAAAGAAGAAGAAATGAGAGCAAAGGAGCAACGGAAAGAGAAGAACGTAAACAAAAGGATGAAGAGGAGAAGGAAAAGAAAAGAAAGGAGCGAGAGGAAAAAAAAGAACAACGAATGAAAAAAAATAAAGAAAATGAACTGAAGAAGAAGCTGAAAATGACAAAGAAAGTGCAGAAAAGAAAACACAGCTCTTCTGATTCTGACACCGATCCATCTGAAGAGGTCGCCTTTGCTGATGATGCATTAGAAGATGTAGATGTTAATATTACAGACACTAAATGTTACGCATGTGGGGTTGATGTCGATGGGGAATACGAGAACTGGATGTCATGTCATAACTGCCCGAGATGGTTACACAGGGCTTGTGTTTCTACTATTGATCTGATCTCAATGAGCGAATCGGAACTAGCTGATTTACAGTTCGAGTGTGACTATTGTTAAATGTTAAGTCTTGCAGTACTTGGATTGATAGAATATTATTTTCTTTATGAAATCACTCTGTTAATTTAAAATATAGTTTTTTAGCCGTTTGATGTTTCCATGGCAGTATTAGCGTTTTCGTTCATACATTTTAATGTATCGTCGTTTTAAGAAACTGCTACAATGAAATTTTAACAGTTTTTTAATTGTTTATGAAATGATACAAATCATATATTTACCTGTTAGCGGTACATTGTCGTTTTTTTAAAACTCCAAAAGTGTCCACTAATACCCGACAGCGTGTTCAGTTATAGCAGAATGGTTCAGTAACTCCCGACTGTATGTGTACAAATATCATACACATTATTATAGTTAAACGGCCACTTGACATGCTCCGGTCCATTAAATACCGACGCCAAATGAACACGCTACATAATACTAACTTAAATTTGGTGAAATGCTGATATACGACATCCGTGTTGAAATTAATGCTTAAGTGTCCACTAATACCCGAACCCGCTCTGTGATAACCAGCACCAGTTCCATGAAGTTACCCGGTTCCTATAAATGTGACTTTGACAATATGCATTTTCTATATGAGTATGATACTAACATAAATATGGCATTCACTCAGGGGTTTGTAGAAGACCCTTCATTGTATCAAAATTTTCTAGGCTAGTTCTTTGGCAGTTCCTGTGAACATAAAAGCGACAGGATATAACTATGAGCTTGCAATGCAGCTACAAACAATCTTTTGAGAAGAACAGGTTCCACATGAAAACAGTCATAATGATATATATTCAATGTGTCTGAATCAATAACTGAAAGTCTAGATAAGAGATAGGCAGTACAGAATAGATTTCTGTCCTTGTCACACTAATGGACTTGTTTTTTGATGATAAATGGATATTTTACTTTACTATTCATGTGCTGATTTGCAGATTCGCATTAAGTGCTCTAGTAGGAATCGTTTCATTAGAATTGAAAGACATATTATACATGAATTCTGTTTTTAATATATAAATGTTTTATTCATCTTTCTTATAACCTTACAGTTTTTTGCAAACAGAAGACTAGAATTGATAAATCAAGCAATTGACGTATTGAAAACTCTTACAAACTTTTAAGAAAAAATTTGAAAGATAAAAGCTGAGCAAAGAATTGAACTAAGCAAATATATATAGAAAATAGAACTGTCAGTGTATGAATATTTGCCAATGTATTTAAATTCGTGATCTTTTATCTTAAAAAGAAACTAATTCAAAGTCAGTGAATTAAATTAAGTTTTAGAATAAAAAAACCGTTCTTATAAATTAGATTTGGTATTCCGTGTTATAAAATCCCGAAAAACCATTCCTAATTCATTTTCCGTTTGAAAGTAGCTCGCCTGTAAAACTGTATAGAGATGAAATATTGTGCGCGCACATACACAGAGAAGCAAACAGTTTCTTTGTTGTTGTTCGTATCCTCTGTAGGGACAAAAAGTTGAAGGTTTTCGCAGGCCTGAATACTTTGAGAATGTCATACTGGTAAAATCGGTCAAGTTTTGTTAAACATTAAACATATCATAGATATGACTAATTTCATAGGAATTAAACAAAATAAAACTGAAATAAAATGAAATTGAGAGAGTTATATGTTTCATGCTGAAAGGCCACGAAGCGAAGCAAAAATATGTTGACAGTATTTTTCTGAAAAACACTCCCATGAGATAAAATCACAATAATGAAATTTACAAGTAAATGGAAAATGCAGGAGACTAATAAAAGAAGACGAAAATGTTCCAATGTCTTAAACTCTCAAAATAAAACTATTACAGATTACATGGGCATTAGTCAAAGCACTTAAAGGATAACCAGACTGTGAATCCATGAAGAACAGATGTTATCTTAAAATGTATAAATCCAAAAGTTTTATATGAATTCTCATTACAAAATACCATTTTTATGTGCAGATTCTTCATTCATGCGATTGTTTTAGAAAATATCAGATATTATAATATACAGGTCTGAAAGCATAGCCCTTACAGAAAACAACAACAAAAGTAGGGTCGTAAGTTACTTAGTCTAAACTCAAAACAGATGGTTAAACTTCACCTGCAAGCAGTCTAAAATGTCAAAAAGTATCCAAGAATGAAAAGATTTATCAAATCTACATTTTTTTCATTTGTCCAATGACCTAAACGGAAACTGTGATACAAAATAAATATCTAACGTGCATTCAGAGGAAAAATGGATTCTATATCTCGATAACTTTAAAGGGATACACAGGCAAATGAATGCCCAAAAAATTAATACTGATATTATTTGCTCAAATCACGTTCAATATGAAAAACTTCCCAGTATGTTTGTCCATATAAATCATGTGACATGCGGGCTTGAACATAAGTATTTGAAGTTTCTTTAACAGAAAGTAAAACATGAACGGAATCTACGAGTTATTTTCAAATAGATTACGTGACAATAACAACCAATCATCTTTTCTTTTGGGCTGCTTTTTGCCGTTGATTGCGTGACAGGTACTTAAACCGTCCAATCACTCACTTCGAAATTTAGCGCGAAATCTAAATTTTCTATCTAGACCCACGTGGGTCAAGTTAGGAAACCACCCTGTTTTCCATTTAAAAACATGAAATTTTTGTTACTGTGACTGAACATTGTATTTATTTCGATCACATTTATATTATATTGATTGAAGAAACGAGAAAGAAAGCATAAAACTTTTGTCTGTTTATCCCTTTAATAATGACTTGTGTAATTGTTTAAATAGTAAAACGAGTGATACCAGAAAGCCTGTCTTTACGGGGGTTATATGGGTGATATTAAAATTTTATGGTTGATTAATACTCTTTTCATAAGAAGTGTTAAATTATTATTTCTTATAATTGTAATAACACAACTTTCAATCGACAGTGACCATTTTTCCTGCATCTATTAAGAAACCTAAACACTAACAGCTGTGATACGTACATTCCATTATTCAAGGTAAATTATACTTTTTTTGTATTATCATTTTCAGATGGTTAAGCCAGACTGAAGACTGTTTAATATCTTAATAATCATACTGAATCGGAGCCGAAATAAAGTGGAACAATTAATTATGTGACCGATTGCCTACCAATCGTATCAAGTATCGAATTAAGAACGCTTATCTTAGATATTGAATTACAAAAGAATTTAATCGGATTCATTAGAGTGCAGGCAAATAATTAAATAAAAAAACAATCCAATTTTCTTGAAATTGAAAATGGAATTACAATTTACATTTTCAAAATGATTTATTTGGTCGGTAGAATAGATTCAGTTTCTTTTTAGTTTCATGTGCTTGGTTTGATTCTACTTGTTAATATATACTTCCAACAATATACCACCTTGTACATGAATTATATCTTAACAAGGCTCTCTAAGGTTGACTGATTATATATATTTCATTAACAAGTGACTTTTTTCCTTAAAAACTAAACCATAACTAAACCATAAACTCGATGTCTATAAGGAATATTTTTGTTAACTACAATTCTCTCCTATTTAGGTGAAAGACAAATTGTATTATAAAGATGAATTCAATCAAAATAACATGATTTATATACAACTATTTTTTTCTTATTGAACTCAACATTTCTAATACTTCAACAGCTAAATACAAAAATGCAAATGTCAAGATGCCCTAGGCAGATCTTTTTGCTTTTTTTGTTTTAATAACTTTGATAGCTGTATCAAATATGTAGATCCTATTATCTGAGTATGTTTTATCTTAAAATTTGTAAGTTTAACTTGATCTTAATGGCACCATTTTTAAACGATGTTTTTCGTTGCCTCAGCTAAATTCTCCGAATGAATGAATTGTTGAATGAAGAATGACGCCTCATATTATAATTATGTTATAATTTCTATCACATTAATCAACCTGAACAGTAGGAACCTATTTGCCTCAGTAAATAAGCACACATTTAGAAAATATAAATGACAGTTACAAGAACGCAAAGAATATGCACTTCATAAACAAACCAAATTCTTTTTTAAAATCGATGGAACAGAAGCGCTTGATGTTGTAGTTTCTTTGTCATTCTAAGATTTACCCTGTAAGTCTGAACAATTAATATTGTTTAGAAAAACACCAAGTGAATATGGTTTGACATTCCATTTGTCTTTTTTTTTAATCGTTTTTGCATGTTTCAGTTTCAGTTATTTTAAACGTTTATCTGAATACCCAAGGCAATGTTTTAAGCTCATTACAAAACCAGTACGTAACATTTTTTGTTAATTTGACAGCTGATGTTTCTTGGAATTTAGGTCACAAAAATTTACAATTAAGTTTAAGATAAACATGAAAATATTTCATAGCTTTAGCATATTGACAGCAGTGTTTTTAGTAGAAATAGTGAAGTTGGACAATCCGTTTCCAAGATCTGAAATTAAATGCAAGCACTTAGGAAGTCAGTATCGTAGGAACAAAATTTAGCAAAAACAATTGGACAGAAAATGACTACGAGCTTACGTGTATAGAATTAACACCATTTTTCCGATGCTAATCCGTCCTGGGAATTCATCAAAATGATAAAAAGTACGATATAATGGAGAGGGAGGCAAACGGAACATCCAATATACGTAACTATATAGTACAAACTTGTTAAAGTCTACAGTGTTAGAACTAGTGTTTGAAATGCTAGCCAAAGGAGAAAACGTTCAGAGAACCACTTGAAAAAGTTTCGTGAACATTCTATTAAAAAGATTATTTGACTTAAAACAGGAGTCTGAAACATTCTTTGATTATAAACAATTTACTAGCACTTAGATATGTTTACACAAATCTTTGATCTGCAAAATGTTTTCTTCTGGCAGAGGTTATATTCGAATTACTTCTCTATACAATTCTTATATTTTGGTGACCATGGTGTGTACCGCTATCACTTAGTTTGCTTAGCTGACTTTGCTTTTCAGACCTTTCTATCACAGTAGCGAGGCACAAGAGTGAGATTGCCTTTTTCATAATAACTGTTATTCATTATATGTCATTCCGCGAATTCCTTGTGCATTAGTCTGAAAGCTCGAGATTCAAAAAATATGATATAACAACTTTCCAAAACAATCCATCTTAATATAATTCTGACTAATATAGAAATTTTAGTGTTGCTGTGTAAGTGCAGGTTCAGTAGTGTAGGCTAAGTGAAACTGAAAATAATATGCAAAAACATTACCTTGCAATCTTCTTGAATTAGAAACTGCCAAGAGAATTTTTACCCGATATACTTGATGATAAGTAGAGGTAATTCTGAACGTATTCAAAGAATTAAAAAGACAGATATCAATTTTGTGAAAAAAATATCTACAGGCACTTAAGACCAGAAAAGTTTTGAATTACCAAATGTAAATGAGATATATATGACAATTCGTATTACATTTTTCGTTGTCTGTCACTTTCATATGTAGAACTGCAGTCACAATACATGACTTGAAGGTCCACCTCGTCTGTTCATAATTATCTGCTATTATTCTTGTACTATTGATCTTCTCAATATGGGAACAACATTGCCCTTTAGTTAGACAAAAGGCGAACATCGCATCGATTTAATAAAATATCACAAACATTAAGAGAATTTTAAGATAAAATAAAATATAACAGTGTTACGTAACTATTCATTGTACTGTTAATCATTGTGCGTTTTCATAGAGAAATACATGTATGTTCAGATATACAAAGTTAACAAGGGAAAGGTATGCAAATCAATTTTGACACTGTAATTAATAAAAGTACATGCAAATTTAGAGAAAAAATAGACACCTCTTAGGGAAAGAATATAAAATATACTGATACATGAAAAGAAAACGAAATTAAACAAAGTGTTGCAAAAATTATTACATTGTGTTTATAACATACACACTGTGTTTTAAGGATAGTATGTACATGCCTTTTTTGACCCTGTTTAGTCTGTATGCAATGATAAAATGAAAATAAAGCATTTTGTTGCCAGTAAAAAGTAAACTAATGATGTTCCCAGTAACAATATAGGGAAAGCCTTGTCAGATTTGGGGTAAATTTTGAGATATTCTTAGCCATACAATTAATAAATTAAAATTAATGTTCTTTTGCTCGTCTGTTAGCGAATTTTGGATCCATCTCGCATTTTTTATTACAAGTAAGTACCTACAGGAAAATACCAACTTTGACTTACTAGGGTTAGTCTTGCAACTGATTGTTTAATCTTCTATGAATTCTCGCTTGAAGGAAGTAAACGTTTTTAATAATCTTTTTCTAATTCAAACCACGCCTTTAAAATGCTTTACTGTCATATCCGACACGTTTTTTCCCGTTATGTATTGAACATTTTATCGTATATCTTTTCATATACCTTTTCGTATCAGTCTTTGAACTTTTTTGTTCGCCCCAAGATTACCTTTGTATCCATAAAGAAATAAACGTTGAATTGTTATAAAACACATATACATATAATATGTATATTATAAAAATATAAGTTAGCTTTGCAGACACAACTTAGCTAGGAGGGACAATGGTGGAGGGGTTTTAGCACAGAACTCCAGATTTGTAATTTGCTGGTACGAATACCATTAGAATTGAGAGTCTACAGTGACTTTTCGCATTCCTTACCTTCGGTGCGAGTAGTGGTTTGAACTCAGGGAGCAGTCATCAAAAGGAATTAATACAAGTAATGTAGGAACATGCTTTCCAGCCGCTATCAAATACATAAGTTTAAACTACACTTATAACTTAAGATGTTATTTTCAGTCTGGTAATTTCAGTCTAAAATCTTTAGGCAGATATGTACTGGAAGAGAACACACTTAATGGTGTTTTTTTTATAACATTAGGTACTTAAAGTACATAAATTATAAGAAATGATATCTTCCGTACTTAACCAGAGGAATTTACTTCCGATGTTTTAAAGGCTTAATGATCTATATTGACAACACGTGGAAGTAGGTGAAAGGATCCTACAACAAAAGAGTAGAAGTAGTAAAAATAATGAAATATAAAAAGACATAACATTTGCAAAAGATAAAGATAACACGTGATGCATTATAAAATTCAGGATCATTATTCATCATAACTAGAAAAATACGACAGAAGACTCAGACATTTGAAGCAAATATTATCCAAGTCTAAAAGAAAAAGATATGGTATCGACATCGAAATAATTATGTTGAAACTTCATACAGACATACTCTTGGCCAATAATACATAAAGAAGGGAACAAAGATCTTCAGTTTAATATGTTCCGTCTTTTGTGAATTTTCACCATTTAAGTAGGTAAGGGGGCCATTATGATCCTTTCTCGCTCATCTGAGCAAACCTGTGACGTAAGGTTCGACCAGTATTATCAAACTTCAAGCTCGTTAGATTCTATGTGAACAATGCAACTTTATAGAGCTCCTACGTTTTCTTGTTATCTGATCTGGTGACCCAGTTTTTTTCTCTGCATGACCTTATTTCGTTTTATTTTAGAAATTTAGTGTGACCAACGTTGCAAAAATTGTTGATAAAGCTTGAGGCTGTACGCAGTTTGTATCTGTTATATTTCATATAGGGTGTAGTATATGTATAATAATAATAATAATAATAATAATAATAAATAAATAAGGTCATTTACCATTACTGTAACTGCACAATACACTTTTTTGTTGATTTCAAATCAGTTACATTACGAATATCTTATGTGTTTCCTTATACATTTTCATCTATGTTCCTAACATTAAAAAGAAATGCATAACAAGAGGGCCTTAATCTCTCAATTCGCTCTCCTGAGCACAGCTCTTTAAAAGTATAAGTTGTACAGGACTTACAGGACTCAAGCATATACAGGTTTTTGTATTAAAGTTCAGTTAAACTATGTTCTCCGATGCCCCAGTGCAGGAACTTTGTAAGTACATCTTTAACGTAATACAGTAAAAAGTGCTTCTTGAAAACATTACTGTAACAGTAACAAACTTTCTGCACTTGATGTCGTTCATAGTTTTAGAAGAAATGACACAAGAGATAACCCTCTACGGTTTTAACTTATCTGTTTTTTCTGGTGTAAAATTGTTTCTATTTTGTCTAGTAAAGCTGTTGTAAATGAAGTTGACTCGCCTCCTGAATCTGGTTTTATTATTCTGCTATTGATTTCTCAATGCAGCTCAGCATTTCTCTCTCAGTCTGTTGCAACGTAGACAGGCGTCAAACTTTGCAATAAAAATATCAGGATTAATATATTGCTAAATATATTAAAGCACAAGGTAACCTAGTTATCTTTGTAAATTATCAGTGGAGTTACATTTATAAAAAATGTAATACACTGTAAACTTAAAAAAATAGTTTTGCAAAAAACATAACATTCTAAATAAAACAATTATTCTAAATTAGAAAAAAATAAATGTACATATCAAAAGGAAGGCCTATCCAAAAGCTCTGTAATTAGCCAAACAATTTCACGTCTAATTAACATATAATGAACAATAAATGACAGTTCAGATTTTTATTTTTTAAAGGCATACCATAAATTTATTCTAGTATTATAATTGTATTATTAAGTTTTAACTTTAAAAATAGATATATTTGGGAACGATATTGAACGAATCAATACACGATTTCAAAGTTTCAGTCTAAACGTTTAATACATGAGCTTTAAGTATGAAGGGTAATTGCAATTATTTTGAAACATTTTGGTAGATAACGATTTTTTTCTTTTTACAATGAAATCCACTTTTTCTCCTTCTCCGTGTCTCTATGCTCTAAGGAATTTTCCTTTTATTTAAAGTGTCTGTTTGTCTTCTAATTAACAACAATTGTTTTCGGCATAGCTGTATTAAAATCGTTTTTTAACCTACATTTGTAAGGAATGAAATTGTTAGATACAAAATCTTCTGCTCAAGAAGGATGTTTGCCATTGGTTAGACGTGTTTCTCTTATAACATTTTAGGGCAGAATGTGTAATTATTAGTTTTATTTCTGCTGAAAATAATGAAATGATAATACGATTAACACAATCGTTAATTAAATATCAAAACGTTTAACCATGAAAATTAAACTAAAAATAACAATAAATAAATAATAAACATGCCTAAATATTAAATTTATTTTACTGAAAACGAGTCATCAACAAAGTGCCTTACAATTGCCGTGTATATTTTGTATAGGTCAGTCAAAAAAGTGCTTAAGTGCTATCTTAGATATAAACCATTTATTCTGTATGTAATTTATTTTATTATATATAACAACAATGTTAAATATGTAAATAAGTCAGGTTATAAGCAGATATTGATACACAACCTATTAAAATGAGGTGATTGTAACAAAACACAATATTTTCATAATTTTATGTCAACCATGCTAAAGTTGTTTCTTTCCTACGCTGAAAGATTAACCATAAACTTATGGTAATAATATTGAAAATGATAGTGTTTTTTTGTAAGCTAGTTTATTTTTAATTACTTAGTTACTGTCAATACAATATATCATGTAGGAGATTTCAAAGGGAAAGACTTATAGACGAATGCAGCAGAACTTGATTTAATAGAAACGCGAAACTGACCTAAAGGCAGCTGTGTTTATTGACAGAATATTGGCTATTTAACTAACCTCTTCTCTTTTCACGACATTAAGTTACTTTTGATGTTGAATCGTTATTAAAGTATTCATGAAATTATATACAAAATTACACAGTATTTTTCTTAGTCAGAGGTCAGACTTAATCTGCAAATAGTCTCAAATTAAAAAAAGTAACCCAAGATGACAATGTGTTTTATCAACTCTCAAAAATAATTTGTTCGTTCGTGTATTGGCCGTTACGGAATATATGATAAAATATTAATAAGCACTTAAAGTTCTTTCAGAGGAAGATAGGAACAGTAATTTACATAAAAAATTTGTAAAAAAAAATAAAATAAAAAAGATAAAGTGAGTCTTCATAGGGAGAAACAAGATGATGTCAATATTTAGTTTGATAGAATAAGAAATATTTCTGTATTATCTCAAATGACTTTAATTCAATCGACTGACTGTGACCATTTTCTGTATCTATTTAAAAACCTGAATATCAACAGCTGTAATACGTACATTACATTATTCAAGGTAATACTAGTTTGTATTATCATTTTCAAATGGTTAAACCGGACTGAAAACCTTTTAATATCTTAGAGCCGAAATACAGTCTGTTGTTCAATTAACTTCGTGACATTGCCGACCAATCGTATCAAGTATCGAATTAAGACCGCTTATCCTAGATACTGAATTACAAAAGAACTTAATCAGATTCATTAAAGTAAATAATTAAATAAAAAACTATCCAATTTTCTTGAAACTGAAAACGGAATTACAATTTACATTTTCAAAATGATCGATTTGGTCGGTAGAATAAATTTCTTCTTTTTTTATTTTAAGAATACATGATATATCTTTGTTAACAATCTTTGTTAATACATCTTTGTTAATAAAGCTAAAGATTGAAATAATGATGACATACTTAACGAAGTTACTTTGGAATATAAATACATTTATATTCACACTGGTTTTTTTTATTGAGTTTCATCTGCTTGGCTTGATTCTACTAGTAAATATTTACTTCCAACAATATACCACCTTGTACATTAATTATATCTTACCAAGGTTGTATAAGGTTGACTGATTATAGATATTTCATGAAAAATTAATGTGATTAACTTCTTTTTCCTTAATAACTAAACTTAACTAAAAACTCGATGTCTATAAGGAATATTTTTGGTGACTACAATTCTCGCCTATTTAGGTGAAAGACAAATTGTATTTTAAAGATGAATTCAACCAAAATAACATGATATATATACAGCTATTTTTCTTATTGTCCTCAATATTTCTAATATTTTAACAGCTAAATACAATCCATACCTACAAATCTTCAAGACACATCAATAGGTTCATAAACGTGATGATTCATCAACAAAAGGCAAATGTCAAGATGCCCTAGGCAGATCTTTATTTAAAAAGAAAAAAAACAAATGTTCTATGATAAAGTTTTAGATGCTATTAAGGAAGATATATGTACCAAATATGTAGATCCTGTTATCTGTGTATGCTTTATCTTTGTAAGTGAAACTGAATCTTCATGGCACCATCTTGAAACAATGCCTATCGTTGCCTCAGCTAAATTCCCTGAAGGATTAAATTGTTGAATGAAGAATGACGCCTCATATTATAATTATGTTATAATTTCTAACACATGAACTTAATCAATTTGAACAGTAGCAACCTAATTGTCTATGTAAATAAGCACACATTTAGAAAAAATAAATAAGTTTCAAGAACTCTAAGAATATGCACTTATTTATACACAAACCCTTATTCTTTTAAAAATCGATGGAACAATTACGCTTGAAAGTTGTAGTTTCTTTGTCGTTTGATTTATTTTACAATTCTCAATTAACCCTGTGAGTCTGAACATTTATATTGTTTAGAAAAATACCAAGTGTACTGAATACTGTTTGACATTCCATTTGTCTTTTTTAAAATTGTTTTTGCATGTTTCAGTTTCAGTTATTTTAAACGTTTATCTGAATACCCAAGGCACAGTTTTAAGTATGGACATTTCAAAGTTCATTACAAAACCAGTACATAACAAATTTTTGTTAATTTGACAGCTGATGTTTCTTGGATTTAAGGTCACATAAATTTTAAAATTAAGTTGAAGATAAACATGAAAATATTTCATAGCTTAAGTATACTGACTGCAGTGTTTTAGTAGAAATAGTCAAGTTGGACAATCCGATTCCAAGATCTCAAATTAAATGCAAGCTCAGTATCGTAGGAACAAAATTTAGCAAAAACTATTGGACAGAAAATGAGTACAAACTTACGTGTATAGAATTAACAACATTTCTCCGATGCTATATACCGTCATGAGAATTCATCAAAATGATTAAAAGTACGAGATAATGGAGATGGAGGCAGACGGAACATCTGAGATACGTAACTATATAGTACAAACTTGTTAAAGACTTAGTTTAATTAATTTAAACGTATTTTATTCTCAGAATATATACATAAGAAACATTTGTTATACATACACATACAAAAATAACATATTCAGAGAACAGGATTAGAACGGAGGACTAAGTCTTACAGAATTCTTTTCCTTTTGATTATTAGATATTTCGAACCGATGACTTTAAATTCTGAGAAAAATATATACAATTGAAAAATAGTATGAGAAGTATGAAAACTGAATAAAAAAATGAAAAGTTCAAATACAGGGTTGATTATTACAGGAATTTTCAAGTTTTAGTTATAAAAGAGTGCACGTGTAAGAATATTAATGAATTTTCATTGTCAGGCTTAAAGACTTAAAAGTTAAAACTAGTGCTTGAAATATTAGCGAAAGGACAAAACATTCAGAAAACCACTTGTAATAGTTTTGTGAATTTTCTATTAAAAAGATAATGCAACTTAAAATAAGAGTCTGAAACTTTTTTTTGATTTACAGTTTACCAACTGATTTGTAAACAATTTAATAACAAATATGTTTACATAAATCTTTGATCTATAAAAGACCTATTGTTTTCTTCTTGAAGAGGTTAGACTGGAATTGCCTCTCTATACAATTCTTTTATTTTGGTGATCATGGTGTGTACCGCTATCACGTAGTTTGCTTAAATAGCTAGCTTTGCTCTTCAGATATTTCTATCACATTAGCGAGACACAAGAGCGAGACTAGCTTTTTCATAGTTCTTTATTATATGTTCTTCCGCGATGTCCTTTTGCATTACTCTCAAAGCTCGACAATTCGAAAGAAAATGATATAACAACTTTCTCATAGAATTCATTTATATAATTTTGACTAATATGGAAATTTTAATGTTGCTGTGTAAATACAGGCTCAGTAGTGTAAGATGAGTCAAACTGTAAATAATATGGAAAAAAAATATATAATATATTATAAATTTTGAATTCAAATATATTTATTTTGATGATTGGCTCGAGTTAATTCTGAACGTATTCAAAGAATTAAAAAGACAGAACTGATATCAATTTTGTAAAGATATATTTACAGGCAGTACAGACCAGAATAGGTTAGAATTACCAAATGTAAGGGAGATATATATGACAATTCGTATTATATTTTCATTTGTCTGTGTCTTTCTCATGTATTATTGAACAGCAGTCATAATACCTGACTTGAATTTCCACTTAGCCTATTCATAATTATCTACTATTTTTCTTGTAATATTGATTTTCTTCAATGTGGGAACAGCATTTCCCTTTAGAAAAAAGGCGGTCATCGCACTGATATTATAAGGTTATTATACATTTAACTGTACAATACGGGAATATATTTGGACGAGTAAACAGCTTGAAAAGTCATATTGGACGAGCCGATAGGCGAGTCCAATATGACTTTTCAAGCTGTGTACGAGTCCAAATACATTCCGTGTTGTACAGTTAAATGTAAAATAACCTTTTTATTATATATCTTTCCTTTAATTTGAAATAAACGTCATTATCATCCCCAACAAAGCCACCACCACCATCAACATCACCACCAAAACCACCACCACTACCACCATTATCAATAACAGCTCTGTCATTTTTTTTAGAAGAAAAGGTATTAATTCATGAATGGTTTTGGTGTATACATACATTAGTTGTTTTTGTATTGGACTGATACAACGAATATTTTTTGACATTATTTATTTTCTGAAAGTGCAAGAAAATAACAGTTGACATTGTCTTAACAAATTATACATTGTTACAACTTAGATTTATCATTAATATCTGTTGAATAAACATTATAAAAATGTAACAGTAAATCCAAAATATAGCACATTGACACCTCTATCTCAATTATCACATCGACAATACTACATGTATCACAAAAACATAATTATTAAACTGTAAAACAGAAAAATATCACATTTACACCCGTATCTCTATTACAAGTATCACATTTAAAATAATTTTTTTTATAACAGTAAATCAGAAAAATGTCACATAGACAATCTCAATAATCACAACACTATAAAAAACATTTTCAAATGCATGTAACTCTAAACCTGGAAAAAAATCACATCAAGACCCTATTTCAATTATCACATTGACAATACTATCACAAAAACAACCCAATACTGCCAATAGTCATTTAAACACATGAACTTCAAGAACATGTACTTGTCAATATGTAAACTAGCTTACTGAGAATTAATGTTAATGTTAAACACAAAACTGCCCCCACTGATCTGGGCCCCAGACAGCATTGCAGTGCCAAGACCAAATGCTTTATGACTCAGACTATTGCTTGAGGACAGTTGAATTTGTTGCGAACGCTCAATTTCTTCTTGTTGCGGCAGCTTATGCGGCTGCTCGATTACTTCAATGGACTTGAGTATTTCTTCCATTTCATGGCTTGGAATCTCGGGAAATTCCACATTTTCCTTGTTTTCAGAGGCCTCCCCATCGCATGCTATCAGAGTTTCTGACATTTTTTTTCATTGTTTTATTAGGCACACAACAGAGTTCAAACTTTGCACATTTTTGTGCCCTGTGATTTGAATTATGTCTGTATTTTCAAAATTGGCTTCTTTCAGTCTTTTGACAGTTGTCTTTCGTCCAGAATGATTGGTCTTTCTGACAGGCAAATTGGCCTGGCGAGCCATGTCTTTCATTATATTCCCCAGGCTGTGCTCGCCTAAAGGCTGGCATTTGAACCAGGTCTGTAACGGCTGGTCACCCTTGTTCCAGGACTGGTGAACTTGGAGGTAAAAGGGCGCGTCTGGGTTACACATGGCAACTGGCCGCCTGAAAAGGACAGGATGAACTGCTTATATGATTTTAATTGCTTTTATCTTTAGTGACTTTTTATGACTTTTTAGAATGAATAAATCAAAATACAGTGTATGTTCACTTTTCTTTTATAAGTGTAATTTGTTTCAATATATTTATGCAGCAATGATTTCACAAAATCCTCCCAATGTATACAAGATGCACATTTTTAAAAGCAATGTAATTTTGTTTAATATAAAATAGCAATACTTATCAAATTTGATATCATTATTACAAATGATACTGTATGATTAAATCTTAAAGAAATTTGAAATACTACAACTTTTTTTTTGCCATTGATATGTTCATGTAAAATACTCATCATGGTGTGATCTTGAAATAAAAACTGATTTATGTAATAACTTATTTGCTAACTAAATATTAGTAACACATACCTGTGCGTATACTCCAACAACAGATTTACAGGACATGTTTCAGGCTTGTCTTTTGTTTCATAAAGACGTGGATTGATGGTTCTCATGTCTGATGGTTTTTTCCGGGTTTTCGTATCTCGTTCTTCAAACATCATAGACCTGTAAAGCATAAAATGCATTCATTTATAAATTGTGTGATTTTTTTTAGAAATAACAGACATCATAAGTAAACAAACACATTTTAAATGGTACCTACAATATTTACTCAAGTTATTTTATCAAAATTTTACCTTGAGTTAAACTTAATTTCAATTTATAAGCAACAAAGATGGTTAAGCATGTAGTCAATTTAAAGAAAAAAATAAATCTATTAGGACAGCTTGTCTTTTGCTATTAGTATTTTGAACTTAAAAAAAATATAATGAAGTCCAAAACAACAAAAGCTTTAATTAGACTTTAAAGTTATCAATTAAATACCTTGTTCCATCAACTTCTTCTCGAATGGTAATGTCCCCCCACCGAAGTTTCCTGTGCTCATCTCTCCCCCGAAATCCGAAGAAGTTATTTCTCCACCACACGGCTGTCGTCAGTGCATATGGCTCATGCGTTCCCATGATTCCAAGGTCCCACAATTTCTGTGAACAAAGAGTCAGCATCACTGTTTGCATTTAAAATTAAAAAAAATAATAATGGTAAAGTAGAAAAGAGTGTCAAATATCTTGTTTCGGCTCAAGTTTACACTGATTTATTACTTATATTATAATGTACCGACCTTTGATAGTTTAACGTTCACTTAAAAAGTTTATTCATTCAGTTTAAACAATTGTTTATATGGTAAGCCAAATTTAAAGCATTACAAAATTGAAAAAAAAGAAAACTTGTTAATCTCGATCAATTACAACTTATTAAAGCCTTCCACTTTTCATCCGCCTAAAAACAAAATATAAAAATGAATAGATATTACTTTGGTAGCTAAAATAGTTTGATATCACATAACTGGTCAAATTTGTGAACATTCATTATACCTTTTCTTCCTCGGCTGTCACCTCTTCCGCTCTATTAGGCTTCCTTCCCTTTCCATCCTGGATTTAAACACATCCCCCCGGCACACACTATATCCATATGATTTTTCACATAAATATCTGTCAATGCTGTTCTTAATAGAAATTAAAGTTTCTGGTTCGTATTCGTCCCCGTTTCTCTTCCTCACTCTCAAATAAAAACTTTTCAAGAAAGAGTTCAGTTGTGCAGGGGGAATTTCTTCTAAGTTGCGCGATTCAGATGGCAGTGTAGCAGCCAACCATCGAATAAATATTCCAACATCTGATTTCGTTTTGTTTACAGTGTTTTTCGCCTTTTGTCCGTCGATAAAATCAGAAATTTCTCCATCTGTCAACATTTTGACTTCTGTCAAAACAAAACAACGCTTCCTGGTCAGCTAAACGCTTTACAAGCAGTTTTAAACATATACTAACAAGCGTCTTTATACACGCATGGTTCCCGGTCTTTAATTCGTTAGAGATTGAAATCGGAAACCAGACTAGCATCGTTTAGTGCACATGTACCCAACCGTCCAATATGAAATTAATATATATTTTTTGGATCCAATACGGGAATATATTGGACGGTCACGAGCAGATTGTCGAATGGTTACATTTATTAGATATATAATAAAATAAAATATTACAAAGATTAAGAGTTTAAATAAAATATAACAGTGTTACGTAACTATTCATCGTACTGTTAATCCTTGTACTTTTTATAGAGAAGTATCTTTAGGTATACAAGTTTAACAAGAAAAAAGTACGTAAATCAATTTTGACATTGAATTTACGTAACTATTCATCGTACTGTTAATTCTTGTACGTTTTCATAGAGAAGTATTTTTAACAAGTTTAACAAGAAAAAAGTATGTAAATCAATTTTGACATTGAATTTGACATCACACCGCCTGTCAATCAAACTGACTGGGCCCTTGTACCTTGTAGATAAGCCAATCAGCGATCGCTATCAGTTCCACGCTACGGTATCTACAAATGTTCGCCATTTTCCTTAGACAAGCTGTTTAGAGATAACAGTGCAAATGTATTTTCTATGGAAAATATTTCGATTTTCTGTCAATTGAAAGATATTAAAACGGTACAAACAGGGTGTAACTAACCCAGTAGGCAGATATCCTGACATACTGAAACATGGAGTTATTTATGTAATACTTAAGTTTGCAGAAAGTAAGTTATTTAGTGAAAGTAAGATATCAGCTACGAAGATAACTCCTGGCTAAATCATAATGCATTTAAAAGGGAGAGTTTGCACAAATTCACTATTTCTTCTGTCATTATGTTATTTTTATAATCGCACTATGTATAGTAAGACTGTATAAAAATGCATGTCTAGTCCAAAAATATCCAAAAGATTTTCATGACAATAACGTATAGGTTATGAAGAAGCATCGATAAATAACTATAAAAAAGTTAAAATAATATGTTCAAATATAAATAGGATTAGCTTTAAATTTATGGATAAAAATATCTAGCCAAAATATTTCCATCGATCTATCTATTTGAGCTTATTTATCGTCGGTACCCACTTAAGAGTTAAGTTACTTTAATTTGTGGGGGTAGTGGAATATACAGATCCCATTTTAGAGAACCCCTGGTTTTTTGCATGCTCAGAGTACAACACTGATACATAGGACATCGGTTTAACGTCTGATCCGAAAGACAATAAGTAATGTTAGTGGAGGAGCGAGGGTTCGAACTTGGGACAATAAAAATTAAATATTTAAATACAGCTGCTTATAGCAATGTTCTAAATTACTTATAAAAAAGGTGTCCTGCAATCACTGCAAGTCACGCAAAGGAAATTTTCGTTTTACTTTGTTCCAATTAATAATTACACTTAATGAATGAATCTGTTATATATATATATATTAATATTAATAACTATTTAAAATAATGAACGGGGGTCGGCCATACGTGATTCTGGAATAATATTTGAAGTCGATATACACTGCAATCAATTTGTGACACCATTTTACTTTTTATAAGTTTCGCTTTTTTAATTTCAAAATTTCAGTAAATTTTAGACTTTCTTAGATGTTAACCGCATTTCTTTTAATTTGAAAGACCTATTAAGTAGACTTTGTAATGTTTCGTTTTACAATCCCATAAGTTATATTCGTGAAGAAGTCAATGAGAAAAAATAAGAATCTTGCACAACGGTTTTTTTTAATGAAAATTCATAAAATATCGGTAATGTTTAACTGTTTTAAATACTATTACATACGCAGCTATTAAATAAAACCATAACAACCTTTAAAAAGTCATTTATACCAACTTACAAGGTTATTCTCGTAAATGACATAACATTTTTGTGAAAACATCGGTACCGTCTTTTGTCTAAGGTTCTGGATGACTAGATCATGTGGCCCAATAGGCGGAGCGATATTATCGCTGGCGTGATGTCAATTAATAACAGTACATGCAAATCTAGAGTAAAAAATGTACACTTCTGAGGGAAAGAATATAAAATATACATGAAAATATAACAAAGGCAATATAACAAAAACTAGTTCCAAAAAAGATTACACTGTGTTTATAACATACACACTGTTTCTTAAAGATAGTATGTACATGCCTTTTTAACTCTGTTTAGTCTGTTTGCAATGATTAAATGAAAACAAAGCATTTTGTTGCCAGTAAAAAGGTGAACTAATGATGTCCCCAGTATCAGTATTAAGAAAACCCTTGTCACATTTGGGGTAAATATTTTACATATTCTTAGCCATAAAATTACTAAATTAAATATGTTTTTGCTCGTCTGTCAGCGAATTGGGACCCATCTCGCTGTTATGCTTTGCATTTTTTTTATTTACGCCTTAAATAGAAATAAGTATTTACAGGCAAAATACCAACTTTTACTTACTAGGGTTAGTCTTGCAACTGATTATTTAATCTTCTCTGAATTCTCGCTTGAAGGATGCAACCGTTTTTAGTAATCTTTTTCTAATTCAAGCCACGCATTTAAAATGCTTTACTGCCATATCCGACACGTATTTTCCCGTATTTGAACACGTTATTATATATCTTTTCCTATACCTTTTCGTATCAGTCTTTACACTTTTTTTCGTCCAAAGTTTATTTTTGTATCAATAAGTTGTAAAGAAATAGACGTTGAATTGTTATAAAACACATATACATAAATTTGATAATTTATAAAAATATAAGTTAGCTTTGCAGACAGCACTTAGCTATGAGAGACAGAGGGGTTTTAGCACAGAACTCAAGATTTGTAATTTGCTGGTATGAATACCACTAGAATTGAGAGTCTACAGTGACTTTTCGCATTCCTTACCTTCGGCGCGAGTACTGGTTTGAACTCAGGAAGCAGTCATCGAAAGGAATTAATATCAATAACAGGAACTTGCTTTCCAGTCGCTGTCAAATACATAAGTTTAAACTACACTTATCATCTAGGACATATTCACTTAAGATGTTATTTTCAGTCTGGTAGCTTCAATCTCAAACATTTAGGCAGATATGTACTGGAAGAGAACATCCTTAATGATGTAATTTTTATAACATTAGATGCGTTAAGTACATAAAGTATAAGAAAAATATATTCCGTAGTTAATCAGAGGAATTTACTTCCGATGTTTTAAAGACTTAATGATCTATATTGAGATCACGCGGTAGTAGGTGAAATGATCGTACAATCAAACTAGAAGTAGTAAAAATAATGAAATATGAAAAGACATTAACCAAACTGCAAATGATAGGAACTACATCTGAAGAAGATAACACGTGACGCATTATGAGATTCAGGATCATTGTTCATCACAACTAGAAACATACGACAGAAGGCTCAGTCATTTGAAGCAAATATTATTCAAGTCTAAAAGAAAAAGATATGGTATCGGCATCGAAATAATTATGTTAAAACTTCATACAGACATACTCTTGGCCAATAATACATAAAGAAGGGGACAAAGATCTTCAGTTTAATATGTTCCGTCTTTTGTAGATTTTCACCATTTTAGTGGATAAGAGGGGAGGGATGGGGGCATTATGATCCTTTCTCACTCATCTGAGAGAACTTGTGACGTAAGGTTCGACCAGTATTATCAAACTTCAAGCTCGTTAGATTCCATACGAACAATGCAACTTAAAGAGTTCTTAAGTTTTCTTGATATCTGATCTGGTGACACAGTTTTTTCTCTGCATGACCTTATTTCATTTTAATTTTAGAAATTTAATGTGACCAACGTTGCAAAAATTGTTGATTAAGCTTGAGTCTGTACGCAGTTTGTATCTGTATTATTTTATATAATGCGTAGTATGTGTTACATACAAATAATAATAATAATAATAAAGAAAGGTCATTTAAAATTACTGCGTCTGAAAAATACACTTTTCTGTCGATTTCAAATCAGTTGCAGTACGGATATCTTATGTGTTTCCTTATCATACGTTTAAAATCATGTTCCTTACATTAAAGATAAATGCGTAACAAAAAGGGTCGTAATCTCTCAAACCGATCTCCTGAGTACAGCTGGTCAAAAGTATAAGTTGAACAGGACTGACAGGACTCAAGCCTATACAGGTTTTTATATTAAGGGTTGAGTTAAAATATGTTCTCCGATATACCAGTGCAGGAACTTTATAAGTACTTCTTTATCGTAATACAGTAAAAAAGTGTTTCTTTAAAATATTACAGTTACTGTAACAACCTTTCTGCACTTGGCGTCGACTAAAGCTTAAAAAAAAATATAAGAGAAACCCCTCTAAGGTTGTAATTTGTCTGTTTTCACTGGTGAAAAAAAGTTTCTTTTTTGTCTAGAAAAGCTGTCGTACATGAAGTTGAAATGCCCCCTAAATCTGGTTATATTATTCTGCTATTGTTTTCTCAGTGCAGCTTAGCGTTTCTCTCTAAATTTGTCACATAGTACACAGACGTCAAACTTTGCAATAAAATAATTAAATATCAGTGTTACGTTATTATATTGTTAAACATTCTAATTAAAACATCGTAATTAAGAATTAATTAATTGATTGAGAATTAATTTACATACCAATAGGAAAAGAGCCTAACCATAAGCTCCATATTTATGTAAAACAATTTCACATTAGGGAAATTTCACATCATAATTATATATAATAAATAATAAATGACAGTCCAGATTTGTTTTTAAAGAGGCATAGCATAAGTTTATTTTAGATTTATGTTCATAATTATGATTTTTTTTTAGTTTTCCATTTCAAAAACAACAACAACAACAAAAAGCAAAAAAAAAAAAACGATTTAACAAAGCATTGCACGATTAAAATTTCATTATAACTGCTTAAAGTATGTAAATATTTTAGTAGATAACGACTTTTTACACAAATGAACACTTTCTCCACGCCTTTTTGCTCTATGGAATTTTATTTTTACTTCAAGAGTGTGTTTGTCTTCTCATCAAGATGTTTTCATTTTAAAGAATAAGAGTCCATAAAATACATACAATATTTAATATCTTGTCAACTGACTCTTTTTTAAACTTCAATTAAGAATACAGCGTACTAATTTTTGTTGAAAAGAACTTAAATTTTTAACAACCTTAGAAATTCAAGGTGATCACATATAGTGCAATTAATTGTCAATCTATCATAATACATTAACTTTGTTCTTATGTGAAGCGTAAAACTGATAACATAGATTCAGTCATGAAGTTGAAAGTAAGGTTTTTAAACATCATTGTTGATATAGTTAAAGAAAACTTATATGGAAATAGACATCAAATTCGAAGTAAGTATGCAAGAGTTATATAGAAAACAGAGGCTGATCATGTAAGCATTCGACCCACGTTCCCCTTTTAAATTTGCTACAGGCTAATGCACATATTTAAAGATGATCAAATTATCTGTGAGAAGATATCTTGAACTTCTAACTGTAATTGGGTCAACTACTATTCATTGTTTAGTATTCATCTGCATCCAGTACCTCAAATGATCTTTTATATTATTTCTTTTAAATATAAACCATACAGTGCATTTACTCACTTACCTTATTGTTCAGAGCAACACAGAATCGTATGGAAAGAGACGAAGAAGCATGACTTAAGGGACCATATCGCTAAAAAAAACTGGTTAACTTTGCAAAGCGACTTAAACAAACATGAATTCTGATAAATGTGTGCCATTAAAGCAGAAAAAATATATATAACCACCACCGTTACGTATGAAAAAGGAAACAACTGAACTGTTAATTCTTTTTCAATTTTTTCCGCTGTTCGATAACAAGGTATGTAACGCCAGGATCTTCAGGGAAGTATTTGCGATTATACAAAAGTTGTGTTAAGTAACAGTGGCTTCAAATATTCGGTCAATAATTTTTTTAATGAAGATGTGATGCCCCAAATAGAGTTTGTCCCGATGTCATCCCCGCCAAATTGTATGACTATTATATCGGGATCTTCCTTGAATTGTAAAAGATATTCAACAGACATGCGTATGTCTTTAACTTTCATTCCACCTAGAAATTCCCAAGTTATCCGAACATTGAAATGTTGTAAGCCTAAACTGTTCCCATCTGGTCTGAATGCCAGCTGTCTTACTGCAATATTTGTGATAAGATAATCTATTGGCATAAAGCAAAACTAAGTCATTCGGTAAGAAATTTATCGTCGTATTCAAAATCATTCTAGAATAAACATATTGTAAACAGTTAACTTGCAAACATGTCAACATAAAAACATGAATAAAGAAATTCTTAAGTAAAAAACGAGAAACAGATACAACATGCTGTCGTAAAAAGTTAGCAGCTCGATTCCGAAGCCCTAACAGTCGTCTGAAGCAAAATTCTAATTGCCAAAGACGGACGGCACAGCCTACCATATACCAATGGTTTCCGCGGCATTTTGGCACGTCCTGTACAAACAAACTTTTTGAATATATTAAGAGAATTTATGCAGTTGAATATAAAATTGCATTGCTATATATCGATGGCTGCTATTGCAATCTACAAATGGTTTGTTGATATTAATATAGATTGCTAAGTATTTTTAGTATTGCCATATACCAATGACATGTTAAAATGTATATGAATGCTAACTATTGACATCGATATATACCAAAAGCCCGTTAAACATTATAAAAATGCTTACTATAAAGACTGCCATATACCGATGGCGTGTTAAAATTTATATAGTGTACACATATTAATGATCTATCCATACATATTTTAATTGTACAGTAAACACTGAACAAACTTTGGATACTGATATTTAACAGATATAAGATTTGTAGCAATTTGAATTCCACCTTCCTTTAGCCTTTATGTTTTCTCTATTGATTGGCCACCGCGAAACATTGCAGTTGCGCCACCAATTCTAAAGGAATGTGATTTGTATAAATTGAGGTCTAAACCCGAAAAAATGATAGCTTTCCTTAACACTGCATTAAACTGGAAACAGGTTAGCGGATTTCCGTCAAAATGAATAAAAAACGGACCAGAGGCAGTCGGCCTAAAAGTATTTTGAAATCTTTCATAGCAAATTTTGTATCTGTCTTTTATTGCGATATCGACTGCCGTTCCAGTGCCTGATTGTTCTGTTTTTGATTTTTTAAAGTAGACCCTTATTCTTTCTGACCCAAGTTTAACGTCCTGGAACTGAAGAACTTCTGATTCTGCTTTCTTATAAAGCGCAAAAGGCAATGATGTGCTAGAGAGAAGGCTGCCGTAAAAAGGAGGGATTCGAGCTGAGACCTGCAATCGTGAGGTAATGAATCTGCAGTTGTCATAGTTTTGACGGAGTTATTGGTTCCCTTGAATCGTTGTGCGTCTTTTGACGCTTGAACCCTTCTAGCATGCTTTTAATGATAAATTGTTTTGTATCATCTTTAAAGCCGTTCAATTTATTTACGTAACTTATCGTAGAAATGTGACAACTTACTGTAGAATGAGAGTAATGTCTGAAAGACATATTAAATGCGATATATTCCGTGATTTGATCTAAAGCAGGCGGCCAAGTTACCTTGCCGTATGAACAAATACAGAAATGGGTGAAAGAATCGATTCCTGAACGAAATCGCTTTGTATTTTGTAAAAGTGAAGCACTGAGAAGTCTGTTTATTTCATGCTCAAAAGCCGGAGGAATGATACTGTTACTGGGCATGGTTCCCGGCTTGAGTATGATGGAAGTAGTTGATAGAGTCTTGTCCACTGAAATCGACTTATAGAATGAGTTATATTGTTTGATTTCCCCGGTATATATTTACATTTTTAACTCAGTGTTATTTTCCAAAAGTTTAAAATGTAAGATGTCGCATCAAATGCATTACCCTGCCATTTTTTGATGTCTTCTTATTTATTATGATTACTAATGCTTCATTATTGGATTGTAAATTTATTCTAGTATTTTTATCTTTTTGCCCCAAATATGAAAACCTAAAATGATTGGTATAAGTTCTAAATATGTAATATCTTTAAAGATTTCCGGTTCCCATGTCTCAGGCCATTTAATAAATGACCACAGACCCTGGAAGTAACATCCACAGCCTAAGTTTTTGTTTCCTGATGCATTTGTGAAGAACTGAAGAGAATTCGTTTCAACCCAATTAGCGTTGATGAAACTTCATAAGCCGTTGAATTTTTTTTTATAAACTGAAGCCAAATATTTGCATCGTCTTTCAATGGACTTGTCACTCAGATAAAATGGAAAGGTTTACGTGCCTGACACGTGACGTCATAGAATCTACGTATGAAAACTCGACCTAATGGAATAGGTTTACAAATAAAGTTCAAAAGTCCTACTGTAGATTGTAAGTCTCTGAGACGTATCTTTTTGCTATTAATTTAAAAAAGAAGTTGTTGCTCAACTTTGTTTATTTTTTCATAAGGTACTCTTATTGTATAATTTTCTGCAGCTATTTCTAAAGCTAGATTAGTTATTAATTTTACTAGCCCCATCCATTTTTCATCAGCTAAAGGCACACCTAAATCGCCACAAATATTTTGAAAACTTTTCATAAGAAATGAAAACTTTTCGAAAGAATTACCAGCCATGAAAAAAATCATCAAGCAAGTGGTCAATGTTATTACAACCCGATTCATTTTGTACGCACCACTGTAGAAATTTAGTAATTTTTTTTTCAAAAAATAAGCATGAACAAGATGCGATTTGAGGTAACATTTTTTGAATCAAGCATCCATCGTTCGTCTGTACCCCTAGAAGATCAAAGTCTGCCAGTCTGATAGGGCACATGTTAAAAGCTGACTTTATATCTGCCTTTGCCATGTATACAGGTGAATGACCTTTGGCTAAGTTCTGAACAATATTGACTGCATTATCAAAAGACGTATATTCAACACTGTTATACTCAAGGTCTATGAAATCATTTATACTTGTTTCAGGTGGAAAAGAAAAGTTTGTTATTAAGCACCAGTCTCCAGTTTTCTTTGTGATTAAACCAACAGGGTTAATGCGAAGATTCGAAATTAGTGGTTCTAAAAAGGTTCCTATTATTCGACCTGCTTTTTGTCTGCGTGAAGTTTTTCAGCTACAAGTACCGGTTGTTTGCGAACTGAATAAAGATTATTAGAATGTACAGGCAGGCTAGGTCCTGAATAATTCAACTTAAATCCATTATTAAAGCCTGTCAGTAAAAATTCTGCATCTTTTTTGTTCTGATATTTTAACAAGCGTTTCTCTAGAATTACTAGGTTAATTGGAGAGAAGCCGAGGTCCCATAGCCCGTTTGTTTGCTCGTGGGATATCGATACCTTGTCCCATAAATTGCCTTTGGACTGGTGCCCTGAAACGAGGGATTGAAGGATGTCTTATAGTGTTATTACGGAAATCAGTTGAGTGTTGACCTAGCGCGAAAACAGAATAGCAGCTGGTGGCGGGATGGTTACCATGGCATCTAAGACAAGCATGTGCGTAAATGCAATATCTATCATTACAAAAACCTGACCTGTTATAAGAAAAACATTTCTTTTGTGCATCTAATGAGGTATTCAGATGATGTAATGGCTGCATGAAAAGCACCCGGAGCTCGGGTTCTATTTTTTCCCACTTAGTTGACAAGCTAAGTGATTTTTTCAGTCGAAATTGTTTATCGTATGTCCACCAACCGGTGTATTTTGATGAAGCTAAGCGAATGTTGTAAAAATATTGAAGCATCCGTGTAATTTCATTTGGATGTTTCAAGCCAAAAATGTACATGTAAACCAAAAATGCATCAGACCAGACCTCGATTTTTTCTAAGACTTTAGGTGAATGCTCTTTTTTAGTGACAATTAATTCTCCATTTTGTATTTGGAAAGATTGTCTTTGAGAGGTCTTGTCATTTTGGTATGAAGGCGGGTATGTAAATCAATAAACTGGCCCGACCAGATATTTTCCTTAATGTTTAAACTAACACGGGCATCTAGTAAACCATTAGAGCAAGTATATAACGGGATGTTTTCACCTGATTCAAACCATTCTCCTTTTTGGGTAGATCCTCCAGGAGTGCGTCTCGAACTAGTACCGTCTGGGGCTTGGTTGGTTGTAGAGCTGTATCTGTCCTCCGCATGGTCCTTGGATGCTGATTGATTATTGGTTGTTCGGTCCCGTTTACGTGGAGGCATGGTCAGTTTTGGCTCAAGCAGAAAGAAAAAATGTGAAATGTTATTATTATGTTCCAAAAACGATCTGACCCTTAGTGAATAAATTCTATATCAGATAAATTGTTTGTTTACAAATATTGAATTTCATTCGTGTGATCATGACGTCATGTTGATGACGTTACGAGTTACAGAGTGCAGTTCCTGATTTTGTTTTATTTTTGGAACCACGTAAATGTCTATTTAGCTACCTATCCTTGAATTTAATCAATGAAATAAATGCTTTATTTGGTAGATCTATTATGAAATTTACAGTTTGGTTCAGCGAAGATTAGCTTAGTGCAATTGGAGAAAACAAAATTAATGTGGAAGCCACGTGGTGTAGATAAAACGTTTTTTTTTTTTAATTGAATTAAAACTGGTAGACGTTTAAAAGTCAAATTAATAATCTTATTGAGATTTATAGATCTAATAGAATCGTATGCTTATATAAAGTTAAATAAATTACGTTTTATTTTAAAATGTCTAAAAATTTAAAACTCTCCACCTTCTCTTGATCAAGTTTCCAGTAAAGGAACGCACAAAGAGCGTGCGTTCCTTTAAATACTGGCTAGTGAATCGTAGGCGGTTCTAAGCGTATATCAGTAATTCTGATTAGATATCAGCAAGGGTCGCTTGCAAAATAAATGTTGTTTACGATATATTTTTATGTTTATTCAACTTGCACCTACGAACATTGTTTTGATAAAACAACAATGCACTTTTCGAAGAAACTGTAATTCGGTCAGGATACTTGATTAAAATTTCATGAATATGATGCATATATTTCAGCTATTTGTCATTTCAACAATACTGGGTAACTCTTTTGACGAGGTATAGGAATAATTACCAACAGAATTCGTGAAAATATTCATTCGGCATTGTCTTAAGTCATTATCCCTTAATAGGTCAAAATTGAGGCTAGACAGCTACACTGAAAATTTATCCCTATGCTAATGCTACATAAAAAGCCAAATTATCGTGGCATATCTGAGAAAAGAATCTTTAATTAATATTATTTAAAGATTTAAAATCTTCTGTTTTCACCTAAAATCGTCCGATCTAAAACTGTCACAGCCATTAACAGCAAATCTCGACAACGAAGCATGGGCAGCTGATCAAAAGAAAGGGTTGCTATCTGATATTGATAAGTAAACCTCGATAATGAAACAAGCAATGATCTAAATTCTTAAAAAGCCCATCAAGACAAAAAGTAAGACCTCATATAAATCAAGGAAAGAGAGTCAAATTAGTTTTACAGACAAAACCTAATCACCCAGGGCATATTCACTTAAAATTATTTACAGTCTGGTAAGTCTAAATTCTTGCAGAATCCGAGGTTCTTGAAAAAGATAATTATGCATAGCATGAGAGCATTCTTAAAAACGTAATACATTTAACGTTTTGATCTACACAGAAATACTGGACAATGTATTCGAAACTTTAAACCTGCGTATATTACATTCAACTGACTTTAGAATTAGTCAATAAAAGTCATGGACAAAGTTCTTAAAAAGTTATTTTGCTATTACAAATGCAAATATGGCGGAAACGTAACGAAACGGAACAAAGAAACTCACAGTGATGACGTCAACACGTGGTGTATTATAAGAGTCAGTATCGTTAAGTAGATCCAGTAAAGGATACTGCTAGTACTTATAATGAAAACGCGAACACACTGTTATCTATGAACTTAGAAAAATGACTTTATATATATATAACACTCTTCCGCAAGCACGCACTAATCTTACACTATATATCAATTGAGCAAAGAGGGGCAATGTTCGCAGTCTTCGTAAGTTATAGCAGACAATGCAATACGAACATTATAACAATTCATGTGAACAGTTTGGCAGAAGAAAGAAAAAGACATATTAATAATGAAATAACTGAGTTTCTTAGCAAACAAAGTGTTCAGACTCCGGAAAGGTAACGTATAGTTTTAAAACTTAAAATGCTGATTAAACTTTTCTAGACATTAGAGACTGATTATTGCTTTTAGTACTTAAACTTTTGTCTGGCAACATGAACATACAGCTGTACATTGGAATACCAAACAAACCAAATAAGTGGCGACAAAATGAGACATCTTCTGTAATCTACATGATTATTAAAATTGAACAATGTTTACAAAATGGGAACTTATTGTGAACATTAATCAGTAGAACTATAGAAAAACGAAGATATAGCCAGTTCAGCTAACAGACCTTATATGGAAAACATTGCAAACAGACGTTGTTCATTTATTTGGTACTTTAAGTAACATGTCGTGGAAACACTTACTGACTAACTTTTTTTACAACTATTTCTCATTCTGAACAAAAACCTTTTAACTAGTCCGCGCAGATATAAAACTTACATAACAATGGACGCATTGGACAAGATGAGACTGCCTAATGAATAGAAATTCTGTAAAACAGGCTTATAATGAGTTTCTACGGAGCTGTAAATGTTCCACATCAAGTCTGGTTTTCAGTGGAACAACAAATATTATCAAGGTTGTCTATAAAGAAATTTGTTACATAAACGAAAGCGTTCCATGACTTTTATGATCTCGCAAAAATGAGGTATTCAATTATTTTTATTAAGTGAGAAATGCATGCACATTTGCGTATCACATCATAAAATACACTCTTCCGAACAATGGTTGTGCACTGTTTACAAATTTAAGAAAAAAAATATATACCTGAATATCAATTTCATTTCGTAGACTTTGGATTTTCTTTCACACTCATCTGGGTTTGCAATTTTTCTAAGAGAAACGCCAACAAAAATCAGTTTTTCATAACTTTCCAATTTTAAATGAAAACCTTTATAAAAACATGGAATATAAATAATGATCGAATATTAAGAAGTTCCAATATGAAACTTGCAAATGGGAATCAGAATTCAAGGAGATCTTATAGGAAACAACGCAACATGCTGCAGCAACCCACAGTTTCTCCACATGACTTTGAGGATATTTTCTATATACGTAAGAAAAACATAAATCTCTGAATGCTGAAAAATATTGTTGCAAAGGTTTAGCGTCAGTAAGCTTACAGAAAATGTTTTCCTTAAGTTTAAAAAGCTCGCTTCTTTAAATATTAAGAAAACAAAATTAATCGGAAAATCCTTTATCGTTTGTATTTATGACTGATGTAAGACGTCCCATTAATTATAGTCTATTTCACAGCATACACCTTGCTAGAACTATTTGCTCCACAAAGTGTTGAAGAGCAAAGTTTTAGAGATGAATGTTAACACACATTATAAAAGCAACTAGGAATAATAAGACAAACGTAAAAAACAAAGAGAAATAAAACAGATTCTTCATAAATGTAATATCTGGAAACAATTGCACCGTGAGAAGCAGTCACGAAATGAACGCAACTATGGCATATAAAGCATATGAAAAACAGCTTTTCTTTGAAGACTACCGCCAACTGTTACAGAACTGTTCGAGTGTTTTGTGTGTCTGTGCGTGCGTGTGTGTTTATTTGTGTCTTTTAATGTTTTAATAGTTTCCTGTACTCATTTTATTCTGATCGATAAAGATTGTATTGATTTGTTGAACTATTTCTATGCTAGAAACAAAATAAAATACCTACTCTTTATTGACATTTTTCTCAAGTGAAAAACTCCTAAATATGTACTTCTGATCTGCAGTCAAAGGTGAATCTTGCTTAATCAGTCTTAAGTGATAGGATATTATTTCAGTTACATCGGACAAGAAGTAACTAGGATGTTCTACCCTGAACTTGGTTCAATTTATGTTTTTTTCGGAACATCTATAACTTAAAAAAAACGATACTCTAAATTTTGTAAATTTAAGAACTTTTCAGTTTAAACTTTTTGGAGAATGATGGGAATCTGTCATAGGATGGGAATTCATTAATAATTCGTATCCCGGTTCTCTACATCGTCTTTTATCAGTGAATATACGTTTACTGTGTACGGCATTCTTTTGTCATTACATGAACAGTTTAAATCAAACATATTCGAATAAAACTGTTAAACGGTAGCAGTACGATGGTTGTTTCATACAGTAAGTGAAAACAGTATAGACAAAAAGCCAATGATTGGTCGTGGTACTTCTTTATTACGCAATCGTAAGACCTTGAAAAGGTTATATCTTTACAGTTTTTACAGTTTATTGAGCTTTTTCCCATAGCGATGTGATCTCCGGCAGCCTGGCCATCAGTATGGCAACTGATGACAATATACTGTTTCTTGTTTTACAAAAACATCTGTCGCTCCTGTATATTTGTCACGTTAAAAAAAAATAACTGCTATGAATTAGTGACTATTTTTTTTGTTTCTTTAAAGAACACTACATGTAAATCGACAGCAGGAAAATAATACAAGTAACAACTATAAATCATACATCATTCAAAGATTTTTATATTTACCATTTTCACAAAGAACACTTTTCTGCCCTCTGTAACAACACTTACACATACTCGAATTTTTTTTCTAGTATAAAGTGAACAATTAAATCTATAGCAGCAATTTAAATGTTGAACATGACCCAAGGCAGAATTCATCCATGATACAAACTTGAAAAATGTGCTCTGTACCTTTTGACAATATTTCTGTGAAGTTGTTAGCAACTGTCTTAAGTCATTTGCTACAAAACTTCAGTTATCCGAGTGCTTCATCTCCTTAACTTCTATATCTTATTCTTTTATATTCACTCTTCAAAACAATAAAAAGCTCCATCTATTTATAACGTATGCGTGCAACTCTTGCAAAATCATTCTTAATTGATACTACAATCAATAACATAATTTCTTGCCTTCGACATGCCATCAGAGGTTTGCGAATGAATATTCTTACATTTCAGGTCGTTAGATGACGCTCCATCCCTTCAAAGTTCATCCTATACTTCAACGCACCCAGACAATGCCATATCTGATTCCATACAAATAATGGTTTTAAGAACGTTTGGTCACTAAAACGTTTATTAATGATATACGCGGCATATTCTCAGTTCCTTTCTTTTTAATGTTCATGGAGCAAGTTTTCCCTTCAGCAACAAACAAACACATATACGAAAGTTTGCTTTTTTGTCCCTATATCTCTGACTCCTGTCGGGCAATTAAATTTCTCAACGCAGGAACAGGATTTCCCTTATACTGCCCCGCAGCAGCAGACGAGCGACGAACCTGTAATAGATAAACATTATTACGTAAAAAAGAACCAAAGTCAGACTAATGTAAACAGATGCGTTTATTCTGCTTTAAATCAAAATGGAAGTTGTAATACAGGTAAGATAAAGAAAGAAATGGCTGGTACAAATTAAATACAATGATTACATAATGCCAATTTCATTCAAAACAGAAACACAGTAAGTTGAGATCAGAGAGTTAACAGACGATTCACATTTCGCACAAAATAGCACGAGCACATGATGAAATATATAAACATTCGAGAATATCAACAGGCAATTAACAAACAAGAAGAAAACATAATACGTAAAATATACAGTTTATTTACATATAAAAAGGCTTATGCAGTCCAATTTCTCATTAAGGAAAAACAGTACAAGATAGAAAATAAGGTTACTTAGTATCTTGAACGTTTTATCTTACTGTTTTTTTTATTTTCAAAACCATAATATCATGCAGACAATTACAGAAATCATAACAATAGAACGAGGTACCTCATAAATGAATATGTTGTGTTGTATTGTAGAGAATCAAATAGTTTGTATGAATTCAGGTCTTTGATACTTAGATAGCATTTAACGTGGTGGCGCAACTACCATTTTTGTAATTCCTTTAACAGTGTTTTAATAAATATCTTAACTTTTGACCAACTGTTTAAAGAGTACTAGTGAGACCCAAACTCACGTCTGTGTACAGACGTAAAACTATGACAATAAGTCATTTAGAATATTCTCAAGAATTCAAAAAAAATATTACGTTGTCTATTTAACTTGAATTTGAATCTTTTCTGTTTACAAAATGTTTTATATTGACAACCCTATTTAACTTTCGTATAAGTTTATGTTTAGTAACGTTTCCCCTTTCCTTTTAAAACAGATACTGAACTGAAATGGGTTTCCCCTCTTTTCCAGGACATGAAGAAATATTAAGTACCTGGTTGACGGTATGAGGTACCTCTGTGACAGACGTAAACACAGAGAAGGATCGGCTCAGTCGCCGAAAACTGGAATTATGAACCATGCGCCTCTGTCTAAACCGGCCCCATCGCTTTTTCAATGTATGTTGCACCTACGGACACACAGAAAAAGGCAACGATTATAACATAATTACTGGATCAAGAACATAAACAAACTTTACGGCACCAAACGCCACAAACAGAGAAGCTCAAAAAGGTAAAACAAAACTGGAAAACATGGCGCTTCAGTTGATTAAAGACAACTTACACTGGAAATTTTAGAACCACTAGAAGTGCTAATGGTATGGAAGATGGAGTTAAAACCTTTCAAAAACACAATATAGGTACAGTCTACACATTCAAATATCCAAGGTAATTTTATTCCATGTTTCCCAGTTTAGGGATGCCAATCTCCAACATAGATCTTACATGTAAAAGTAAAGAATTGGATTCTGATCTTGGAGGGGGATACACCCGTATAGAATTGCGTGAAACTTCTGAAGACATTGGTGAGGATAAACAAAAGTGTCGTCTTAACGTTACCTGCACCTGTGAAAAATGCTCCAAGTAAATGATAAAGGTAAAAAAAATTTAATCATGTACAAGAACAGTGTATCCTTCAAAACCAGTTATAATAGATATGTATTATTTAGGACAGTCATTGTCTAAAATATGTTTTATTATTATATATCTAATAAATGTAACCAATCGACAATCTGCATTTGTACCACGTGACCGTCCAATATATTCCCGTATTGGATCCAAAAAATATATATTAATTTCATATTGGACGGTTGGGTACATGTGCACTAAACGATGCTAGTCTGGTTTCCAATTTCAATCTCTAACGAATTAAAGACCGGGAACCATGCGTGTATAAAGACGCTTGTAAGTATATGTTTAAAACTGTTTGTAAAGCGTCTAGCTAACCAGGAAGCGTTGTTTTGTTTTGACAGAAGTCAAAATGTTGACAGATGAAGAAATTTCTGATTTTATCGACGGACAAAAGGCGAAAAACACTGTAAACAAAACGAAATCAGATGTTGGTGGTGGTGGCTTTGTTGGGGATGATGATGATGTATATTTCAAATTAAACGAAAGATATATAATAAAAAGGTTATTATACATTTAACTGTACAATACGGAATATATTTGGACTCGTACACAGCTTGAAAAGTCATATTGGACTCGCCTATCGGCTCGTCCAATATGACTTTTCAAGCTGTGTACTCGTCCAAATATATCCCCGTATTGTACAGTTAAATGTATAATAACCTTATAATATTGTCTTGAATATTATTAACTGACGTTAAGCAATAACTAACAGCGAGAATTTAATTCATGTTGAATAGCTAATGTCCTATGCGGTAGTGGGTCTCGTTTAATACCAAAGGATCATTCCAAAAATAATCCGTTTTCTTTTTACTTTAAAATATTGCATGTAGAGATATTTTTTTATAATTTCAAGTCGTAGTTTTGCATCTATTTAAGTATGTGTTTTGAAATATAGTAGTTCTGTTTCTTGTGACAATTCCCCGCTTCTTTAAGAATAAGTTGCATAAAACACATAAAGGCGAAACAGTGTACGCCCGCATTGATAGAACCTTAACTGAAAACAAATGTTAGAGTTGATCAAAGAATATTCAACTGTATATCTTGTACTGTACCATTAAGTGAAGTATTTGCAATACATACTCCGGCAACGAGTTATCAACCACATCAGTAATTAAAAATTAAAAAAACTAACAAAAGCATTCACTTACCTCGCCGTTTAGAAAGCAGTACAACAGTGATATCAGAAACCCTTGAAAAGACACTAGGAAATGTGACGTATACGACCATATGGCAAAAGCAATGGGTTCTGTTGGACTTTCAATCATTACAACGAAGTTGGTAATACCCAACAGGGGTAATAGAAATAAGGCTGCCTTGATCGCTTTCCTGTAAAAGATTTCAATTTAAAGATGTCTCTGTCAAACTTAATTTCGAAACGAACTCTAGAGAAACTGTTTGTAACGAATCTATTTTATGATACTCCAAGCTGTTTGATATTGTATGTTACAGATCCTTAAGAACGGAGAGACATATCTAGTAAAGAATCGCTTAAGACACTAACACAATAAGCTCTGCATTTGCATTTTGGAAATTGCTTTGGGGATATCTAGCTTAAAATACAGTGGCTAGACTTACACATCCTTTGCTTAATTTTATTTCAGAATTTTATTTGATTTGTTTTGAATGCATTGCCTGTTGTATATGATCAATATCACGAACCAGGGAACTTTCAATCAGTGATATTCTACCAATGATTTTACGTAACTATTAATTTTCAATTTAAAGACATAATGTATTTCATTTACCTGTTAGTAAAAGATTGAATGCTTTCTTATAGTAATTTAGACTGAAAAAAACAAAAACAAAAAAAACAAACACAGAACAGAACACCAAGATTACCTATTTTTTCTGTATTTCTTCAAATTTTCGGTTGCATGTAATATATTTTTGTAATTAAAGACAGTAAGACGTATTTTCATATAAAGTGATTTATGTATGGTTGCAACAGTATCATTTTTGCAGATTAAACCAATTAGTTTTACATAAAATAATCCTTACCTGACTTTAACATATTGAGCCTCGTTCGCATGGCGACTGTCTTGTAACTTTAACACCAGAACACGTATGATATTCAACAAAAATAACAAATTCACCTGCAAATAATAATAACCAGTTTACAAATGCAAGTATAATAACAGAAGGCGACATATACTAGACAAGCGACCATGTTTATAGTTTATCTCTGAGAATGTGGTACATGTAATATATAAAACAATTGACGACAAATTCTTTAGAATTAAAGACAACCTTCGGTTTAGAAGCACTAAAGTTTTAGTTTTGCCTGTATCCTTCTAATGGCTTTACAAGACAAAGAGAATAAAAACTCACAACGATCACGCCAACACGTGGAACTTCAATTATCCAAATGTAAGGCAAGAAATAATATGGGTACCAACATCTGAAAAGGAACAAATTTTGTTGCTTCACAAAATTCAGAAACGACACCGATTAAACCTATTAAGAGAAGGTGAGAAAAAAATATAAATCAAACTGTAATTACAAATATTGCTCTGTATAAATTCCTCTCATTTAATGCAAGCAGATTTCAGTCGCCGTAAAGAATAAAAATCGAAATAGTTCTAGACGTACTTCAATTGAATCTTAGACATCAAACAAGAAAACTTAATATTGTTAATGAAGAACCAATAAAATTTCCATTAGATGACATTGCACAGAGTCTAAAATATCCGTAACATTTGAGAAATATTATTTTTATGAACATGATTTTCTTTACAAGAAAATGTCAAGGTTTGAAAATACATACTGTGATTTAAACGAAAATGCCATTGTGATACACCACACCACTGTCACAGGTATAGGAGCTCCTGAATTGACAATGTTTATAAAGGTCTTAATCCATTGTCTTATATGCTAGAGGAGTAAAATATCTGTTGACCTAAAAACTAAGTTTATTTGATGTTTTTTTTTTACTCTAGAAACCCTTGCTTTAATATATTGAAATAAACAATATTGCAACAGGAGGAGGAAATAAAAAGAGATTATATCAAAAGCAAAAAGATGTAGTCACTCTGTCAGAAAGTTGAACACATAATTGGTCTGTGGAAAAAATATTTTAACCAATGATAAAATTTCTAAAGCCTTTCATCTATCAATCGGGAAGAATAAAAACTGAACAAGCATAACATAGGCAAGTTTTAAGCATCACACATGCGTAGATATTAGACAAGACCTGGAGTTAGAATTCAGTATTGTAAATTCATTTTTAAATAGACTAATAAGTGACAATTTGAAATAGTCTGCGTATTTTGTATATCTGTTTTCCCCTGAAATGTAATCGATAACACGTATTATAAACATTGTGTGTTAAAGGTATGAATATCAAAAAGTATTACTATTAATTTAATTGTGTAACCAGTAAATTTAAACGACAGTTACAGCATTACGTATTCTTTTCTGTTTGATGTAAGTGTTTCCGTTGTAATTTGAATAATAACACTTATGTCTTGATTAATAAAATTAAATATATGAACTTGACCAAAATCTTGTAAAACACATCCCATCTTTATGCCCCATTCGAAGAAGTGGGGATATATTGCTTAGCTTATGATGATGATGAATAGATCGTGGGGGAGACTAACTGGGTCAAAGGTCAAAGTTGGAGAGGCCTGCTGTTTGAATGAGGTTTCTGATCAATAACTCAAAAATAACTACACGCAGGACTTTCAAATGTAACAAGATGTCTATACATGATGAGTAGATGATCTCTTTATTTTAGGACTGCTAGGTTAAAGGTCAATGCAACAGTGACACTGAATAGATATATAGAGGATATTTGTTTGTTTTTGTGGAAGATGAGAATTTATTTCATCGAGTGAACACCATATGTGATATTTTCACGAGTGGCGCAGCATACGGTGTTCACGAGATGAAATAAATTCCCATCTTCCACTAAAAAACAAACAAATTTTCTTTTTATTTTATGCCAACACGTCAAAAATGGGTATTTTATGACATTTTTACTCAGGGCCTTCAATAAATTCCCCATGGTGAGCCCCAAATCAGTTTATGCGTACTTTGGTTACTCCGCACAAAAAAAGTGCAGACAATCTCCAATACATATGATAACTTTACTTCTGCTGAAATAAACTGAATACACTTTCATCAAATAACATTTATTTTTCTCTACACAGTTTATCAATATTTATTGAATTTTAGCCATACATACTTTAATTATAAAAGCGGATTAATACCGAGTAATATTCAATCAATTGAATTGAAAGTCGGACATATTGGATATTGTCCATGTGAGTTATGTAAACAAATCAGACATTTTAAATAATTTATGGCGAATTTCGTCATTGTTCACAACTAGTTAGGGTCAGGAATTCAATATTATAACTGGATTTAACAAGGTAAATAAATTTCACTCGCTGTCACTGTCTGAAATACAGCGGATTCTCTTGTACTTACGTGGTGGGGAAAAGTAGTTCCGGCACAAACAGTGGATTATCAAAATGGTAGTTTCACTGATTCAAAACAGTGGATTATCACTTTTATCTCACTGATATTTCCCTATATTTCATTGGTAGGCATAAAATAAACTGTTTTAGATCAATATCTGGAGAATGCTTGGGACTAGGCTCCTCAAACTTAGTTTCTGGGTAACCAGGTCAAAGTCCAATGACAATGACAGTACTAAGCAAAACTGTTTTCAAATAAAATCTGCAGAGTGCTTCAGCCAAGGTTCCATTTAGTAGGCTAGTTTGCCATTACCAGTATATAACCCCTATTGTTGTTCAAGAGGTCCAAAGTCAACGCCACAGTGCCGGTGCACAGCAAAAACGTTTATAATCAATACCTGGAGAATGCTTGGGCATAACTAGCCTTTTCAAAGTTGAAAGTCACGTTAGTCATGACCAGTAGATGACCACTATTCTCTTTCAGGTCACTAGCTCCGTTGGGGGGGGGGCATATATGTTTTACAAACACTTTTGTCTATTAGAGCTGTTTCAATGGAATTTGTAATACACTATTTCGTATTTGATTACAAATGTCTTAATGATTCTTACACATTGTCAAAAAGATCTGCTTACCCCATCCCATTGCATAAAATATTAAGTAATTAGGTTTCTTTGAGAACACAGAAACAGCGATCTGGTTGTGGAGGTACATTCCTTCAATTAACATCCACATAAACTGTACAGTCTTGGTGTATTCAAGTAACGCATACAACACCTCACACAGTACAGGCTGAAAGGACAACATAAAGTTTCAGTTATATTTTGTTTTATGATATCCATAGTTTTACTTCTCTGTTAGTAGAAAAGTTGAAGGCATTTGCAACAACATCTCTGGAAGTTAAAATTCTATCGTCACATTGTACAGTTCTTCAAAAATGATATCATACAAAACTAGAAATGGGTTTTTGATTGAACAAAAACATATGTCTCCCCCCAGCCAGTTGCTGCAGGTAGTATTGAGTCAGACGATTGAAAAATTTGACATTTAACCCCTCCAAGTGTGACCTTGACCTTGAGACACCGCACCCGCAAAGTGGGTTCTGCACGTCACCTTGATGAGGTGACATCTGACCCAAGTTTCATAAAAATCCTTCAAGGGCTATTGAAGATACAGAGCGGACACGATTTTGTGGCATTTGACATTTAACCTCCAAGTGTTACCTTGACCTTGAGAAACCACACCAGCAAAGTGGGTTCTGCATGTCGCCTTGATGAGGTGAACATCTGACCCAAATTTCATAAAAATCCTTCAAGGGCTTTGGAAGATACAGAGCGGACACAATTTTGTGGCATTTGACATTTAACCTCCAAGTGTGACCTTGATCTTGAGACACCACACCCACAAAGTGTGTTCTGCACGTCGCCTTGATGAGGTGAACATCTGACCCAAGTTTCATAAAAATCCTTCAAGGGCTTTGGAAGATACAGAGCGGACACGATTTTGTGGCATTTGACATTTAACCTCCAAGTGTGACCTTGCCCTTGAGACACCACACCCGCAAAGTGGGTTCTGCACGTCGCCTTGATGAGGTGAACATCTGACCCAAGTTTCATAAAAATCCTTCAAGGGCTTTGGAAGATACAGAGCGGACACGATTTTGTGACGGACAGACAGACGGACGGACGGACGGACGGACAGACGGACGGACGGACGGACAACCGGGGGAAAAACAATATGTCTCCCCCATTTTTGGGGGGAGACATAACTCCTCCAACATACCGTTAAAACGAAAGTATATTGCTTCTATTCCTACATTCTAAGTAAGGACTGACACTTTATCAAAATAAATAATCTTGAAACCTTTTTTTATATAATTGTTTAAACCTGCACAAGAAGCTTAAAGGCAGCACAGTACGCACTGATATTTAGTACGGAGCTGTTATCACTACAAACATTGTTTTGCCACTTCTATGTGAATGAGTGCTGATCTTCTCAAAAATAACAATTACTGAAACAAGTTTGCTAACATAACTGCCAAAGAGTACAAATCATTAAATATCTTCTTGTGTCGGTCAATTACGCCAAAAAGGCAGATTTATGACTCACTGTGTCATATATAGCACCGCTCATCCCGGTGGTTGCCCCTCCTGAATCACCACTTTTCACACGAGCAATAAACTGATCCACGTAGACAATCAGGCGTATACTGATTTGCACGATAATTGCCACAAATAAGTTTCGATGTATACGGGTTCGATGACAGCGGAGACTTCTGAATAAAAGATATTTGTTTTCTGTTAAATCAACATTTTTTTTTCTAAAAAGCGATAAAAATGAGTACCTTTGCCTTCGAAAACAGGTTGTTAATGCAAAAAGTTCGAAACCATGCTAATAACTGAGTAACTGAGCAAAAAAATCAGTAATCATTCTGATACAAATTTTAGACGCTTTGCACGGAATTTACATATCAAGAAAACATCAAAAAATAAATCCATAAAATGAGAAAAAATCTAAAAAGTTTCGAAATGACATTTTTTTATAAACATTACCTTACCTAAAGTAACTAAATATGAAGAGAGACAAAAGTGATGAGATAAGAGACAACCAAAGTCCGACAACGTCCATCGTTCTGATGCCATTTATGACGTCCTTCATCATCTACAAAAAGAACAAATACATGAACACTGAAAAAAAATACGCTCATTATGTGAACTACGCGAATCGTTTGGTTCGATCCTGTTATCCCTGGAGACATTCACAGATGAACGCTTAAACATAAAAATTTTTATATGCTGGAAGGCAGAGAGGTTTAGATTCAAACCACAGCAGTACAAAATACCAGGTGGAATCTGGCTCCTACAGCTTAATGATATATAGTTTTTTTAGTGATTAGTAAAGTAATTTCAATATTTTTGAGAAACGACAATGAGATGAATTTGTTGCAAACGCGTGCAAAACCGAAATACCAGAAGTCAAACATTCAAAATGACGCAGCAGAATGTTTAGTACATGCATAAAAGTTAATCAAAATATCAACTCTATTGAAAAAAGAGTTTCAAAGTCCAAAATGTCCAACATAAAATAGTGACAGCCAAGTCAAGTACATACGATTCTCTGACTCTTTTTTTTTGCAAAGACATCTCAATACGTGATATAAGATAGCGTTCAGACGATTAACAGAAACCTTTAAAACCCCGTTGAGAAGCTATATAAATTGCACGACATTTCGTTGGTTTTGTTTACTTTTCAAGTCCAAAAATAGATCGTTTTTAAAACACTGTTTTCGGAGTTTTCTTCACCAATTCCTATTTTTGAAGAGGTATGGTTGTGTTATGAAGACAATAAGAAGTTACATGGAGTTGTTTTCGATACAAGTATTATAACTTACTCAAACTGATGAAGAAAATTCCGAAGACAGTATTTTAAAAACGATCTTTTACAGGACCTAGAAAAAAATAAAACCAACGTAAAGCAGTGCCATTGTTGTAGTCTCTCAACAGAATTTTGAGGTTTCTACTAATCGTCTAAAGGCTGATTTAATATCAAGTACTGTGATGTCTTCGCAAAAGAAACCTCTTCATTTGTACAACTGAATGTCAACACATAGGTTTCATACAAGCAAAATACAATTTATCTTGAGCTACACTTATGTAAGGTGACATATGCAGAATGCTTTATTCTGTTTTAAAGGTCGCGCAAACAGCGTCGAAATTATTTTAATAAAAGTCTAATTTTTATGCAGACGTTACATCTGTTTGGCGCCAGAGAGACAGTCTATGAGATACTGCCTTGAAATGAAAGAAAACGTCCCGGCAAAAGTGAAGAATTTACTCATTCGATTCGGTTAACTCTGTTGTTTTCGCTACATTTTTCCAAACTAACTTGTTCAGGAAAATTCATTTCTTGTGTGTTTTAAATATACCTATTAAACCAATCAATATAAAATAACGTATAAAGATATCCATTCCTTCAAATCGTTACGGCATTACACCTGTCCAATCTATTTTTTCTATGTTAAAGTCTGTAAATTAAGTTACTTTTATAACAGCTTCTTTGTAATTTAGTTTACTGCAGCCCTTTACTGCAAATGTCTTTTTTTCAGCGTCAAAAATACCTTACAACAGGAAAACCAGTTATGTAAATACTTAGAAGTATTTTCGTGTAATTTGTTTTCTAGATGTTTTCATATTTCATTAATGTTTGCTTGTAAAACGTGGCAGAGAAAGGATTTTTTGTTAAAATGTTCAGGCAGCCTGACTAAAAGTACTGTGCTACACCAGTCAACAGTCAAAATGCAGTCATATTTCCAAGATAACGACATGCATCTAGTGAAGTAATATAAGCCGAAGCTTTTTGTATGTTTAAAAAAAACTGTTTGTAGAAAATTTGATTTAGAAAGTGTAATCGTGCATTAGGTTAATACTTCATTCTAACCCTTACTCTACGGAAGGCATTAAACAGTTAAGATAAGGAGCAATTTCAAAGTGGATTCCTTAAAAGCTTTTTAATCATTGGATCATTTTTAAGAATACGCCAGCAAAAAATTAAACGATTACCATATGCTATCATTTTAAGCCGTACACATGCTATTCAGTTAAAGCTGAATTTCATTTATACATCAAGAAAATGGTGCAACACGGCAAAAGAAAGAAACAATTAGAAGTGAAATATCACCCATTTGCCGTTTTGTAGCTGAATTAAGAGCGGAAAAAACCATCATTAACCACAGTTAACATGTCGAAATCTGCCTATGCATTTCAATTAAACAAAACGGAGCTGCAAAAGAATTTGTAATTAGGTCACTAAAACATTTGTATAAACCTTTATTTAAATCGAAACATGTAAACAAGAAGAAAAGCAGAACACACTATCGACAGATGACACAGCGTATGTTATCATTAGATAGAGCTTAGACGAGTATCATGGAAAATAAATTTCATGTCTCGGAAGAGAGTGTTTCAGCATTATACTTTGTTCTATATTAAAAGCAGACTGGCCATGGTTCCTAATAGCCTTTATTTAAAGGCTCTACTATTTATATTTAAACTTTAGCTGGAGCCATTACCTGTTTAGCTCTAGAATAACCAATACAATGCAACATCACTTTTAACAACTGTTCTCAGTCAAATCTAAAAGACAGCTTAAAACACTTAGACGTTCAAATGTAAATCACAGAGTAAATGACTTTCCAACAAAAGTTTTGAAGTAAAGCTAAACTAAAAATTATAAATTGAAGTATATAATATCTGAACAAAGTCTTTTGGTTTTCATATTTTCGAGAAAAAAATACATGTGAAGACCTACTAAAGAGATATAAAAGTTATTAAAATAATGTATGAAGCCATAGGAATAACTGGTTACTTAATAAATCCTGAAAGATATGACAGATCTTAACATCGAAAAATTTCTTAAAAACAAAGTGTTTTGACGTTATGTTTGCTCATTGCCATATATTAGACGGTTTGTATGATCATTGGTGATGTCTCTTCAGGTAGGCTAGTACAGTCATGCTTGTCAATAGCATAGGTGCTACGACTGATCCCACTGCCTCCTCCCCTTTTATGAAATGACTTCATGTACTTACCTACATTTATTTACCCTAATTGTATAAAGATTTTTCTCTCATTTTAGACAAAAAGTTTTTTTTATTAAACGATTATTAAGTTATTTCTCGTTCATGAACCGTGCCTAAAGTATCAATTGTTTTGTTCGAGACGTTTAAATTATTACAATTAATTCTATCCTGTATCTCCTTCTTATTTTTAGGTTATTGTAACGTTTTCTTCATTTCAAATAATCAGTACTAAAATTTCACATTAAAAATAATTAACTAGAGGTTGTTTTTGAGAAGAAAAACATGATTCACCCCCCATGTCATTTATCATGAGGAATACTATTACTTAAATTTGGACAAAGCAAGGGTCACAACTCCGCTAAAAATCAGCCTACCATAACACATGAATAATACGCGTAACTATACTTGCTAACGATCATTCCTTTCAAGTTTCTTTAAAATCATAGCTATCTAAATAAAACTAGTTGTTACATAAATATGCTGAAATGGAAATTCAATTTTGGACAAATCAAGCACGCAACACCACTCAAAATCATCCGACAGAACCACTCAAAATCATCCGACAGAACCAAGCTTATAATATGCATAACTACACCTGGTCACAATCATTGCTGTAAAAGTTCCTAAACACTATGCCTCAATGTATTCAAATTTGGACAAATCAAGGTCTGCAACTCTGCTACAAATCATTTGGCTAGAATACGCCAAAATACGCGTAACTACACTAAGTCTAGCTAATAATTATTGCTGTGCAGTTTCGTAAAACTCTTACCAACAGTTATTGACATATGTCTATCTGTATTCCAATTTGGACAATTCACAGGTCGTTACTTTGCTACAAATCATTAGACCGGAACACAACGAAAATATGCAGAAGAACCCTCGCTTATAATCTTTCCTATTAAGTTTCCTCAAAAATCTGATTAGCGATTATAATGATATGCCGAAATGTATTTAAATCTGGAAAAATCAAGGGCCACAACTCCGCTTGTAATTAGCCAACTGAAACACATTAATAACACGCGTAACTACAGTTGATAACAATCATTCTTGTGAAGTTTCGTCAAAATCCGACAAGTTGTTATGAAAATATGACCATATATGTTCAAATTTGGACTAATTAAGGCCCATAACTTCGCTAAAAATTACTAAACCGGAACCTACCTATGATATGCTCAACCAAGCTTGGTCCAAATAAATCTTAGCAAGTTTCATTGAAATCCAACTAGCGGTTATGGAGAAGAAGCGCAGACAAACTTTGTGACAGACATACAGACATAAAGAAAGTACAAAAGACAGTATGGCTTCCACCCCACTATAATAATGTTCTAACCTGTTTTTGAGCAGGTGTTTTTGAGGAGAAGAAACGTTTGTATAGCTCTAATGTCTCCGGTGTGTAACAGTCCGTGTAGTTTGTGAATCCCCGAGGTGAGCTGTAGTCCCCGGGGAACCTTCCTTCCCATAATCCCTGGGGTCCACATGTCCGGTAACCAAACTCTGCAAAACAAAAAAGAAACATAAAGACACTACCCTAACGACATTTACGTTCATAGAACTCCTATGATAAATAAGTTGGGAAAATACCATAGAAAATACCATAAACTCAAATCCTTAACACTCCTTTCTCTTCAAAAATAGTATCCTAATGGTTTATCAGTAAATGTTATGAGCAAACCAATTACAAATTTTACCGCGGTTAGGTCGATTTTCAAATATGATAAGAACAAATTAGTTTAAAATTTATTCCAATATACGCTTTTCGACAGCTGTAAAAATAAACATTTGCTCTTTATACTAGGTCTATTGATAATTTTCTTTTCCTGATCTAAACAATTGCGTTATACAAATTGTGTTATCCTAACTCCTTTTTTAGAAATATGAATTTATTCAGCTTAAAAGGATCAAGCCTAAAATAATTGTTCATTTTGATTCATCTCAATGCTAAAATACTTTTGTCATATTAATTATAAAGAGCGCTAAAGATGGGTAGAAAACAGGATTTTAGATTGATAAAAAGAAATTAATGCATTTTACAAAACCTGAATATGCTACGACGCTCATCTTTCAACACCCACAATGCAATCTGGGTATTGATAAATGCGAACTGTTTTCCTAAACCGTATATTCCATTTAAGGCTTAATTATTATAGTGCATCTAGGAAATGTTATGACACATTGCAAAAACGAACTCAAATTACAAGCTCGTTATTTTCAATAAGCTGGGATATAAAGAGACGTTTGCATGTTCAAGGCAAAAACATTCATTTTTACTTAAAATGTTACCTAAAACGTATAAGGCAGAACAAGAGGGCTATTATTGCATTTTATTGCTCACCTGAGTACCATTGCTTTGAAAAGCAAGGTCAATCATTGACATTCAACTTAAGTACATCATACTCAGATATCCAAAATTATGTTTATCTTATGGCAAGTTTGTTACTTTGACCTTGACCTGTATCACCTGATCAATTTTTATACTCCGTGAATATCATTTGGAATAATTAACTAGTGATTTTTGGAAGATTCATTTTTTTTCTGTAACGTTAACAAGAAATTAAGTCAAATGGTCTAGGTTAGCCACAGTCAAAGCTGAAACTTACTTACAAAACTATACAAGTGGTTAAATTTTCAGGGATGTAGTACCAATAACAACAAGGGTGCCATTGCAACAAAAGACGCCCATCACAAAAGCTTGGCAGAAGAAGTGGGCATAATGGGTAAAAAAGAGTCGTTAGTAGGGAAGCAAGTTTGACTATTTCTAGTGCTGGACATTGAAACAAACATTTTAAATGAACATCTGACCTCTAAGTGTGACACTGAGCTTTCACTTAGAGACCTGGTTCATGCGCGAAACACTATGTTTCATGATGGTGAACTTTTGTATAATGTAATACCTTGGCCACAGGGACCTAAAGTTTGCGTACAACACAGCGCCCTACAATGGTCAAGATTTGTATCAAGTAATTATAACATCCCTCCATGCATGTAGAAGATATGCTCCGGACAACTGGACATTTCATCATCTCTAGTGACCTTGATCTTGCACGTATGGACCAAGATTATGCGTGCATTGCTCAGACTTATGATGGCGAACATTTATGATAAAATCCCTCAATTCATGATGACTAAATTGTCCATACTCACATTTTTATATCTTTATCTAACTTTTGACCTCTGTTTGTGACCTTTACCTTTGCCACAGAGACCTGAATTTTGTGCACGCGACACTCCGCCTCACAATGGTGAACATTCATGCCAAGTTATATTAAAATCCCTCTATGCATGTAGAAGTTTTTTTTCCGGACAAGCGTTTTCCAATGACCTCTAGGTGTGACCTTGACCTTTGACCTAGAAACCTGCTTCATGCGCTTTACACTACATTTTATCATGGTGAACTTTTGTATCAAGTAATGCTAAAATCCATCCATGCATGTAGAAGATAAGCTCCGGACAAAATCTGGACATTTCATCATCTCTGGTGACCTTGACCTTGCATATATGGAGCAGGATTATGCAAATTTTCATATTTTTATCTAACTTTTGACCTCTGTCTGTGACCTTGACCTTGGCTAAAAAGACATGAATTTGCACGCGACACTCCGACTCACAATGGTAAACATTCATGCCAAGTTGTATTAAAATCCCTCAATGCAGGTAGAAGTTTTGCTCCGGAAAAGCGTTTTTCACTAACTTAAAAGTGTGACATTGACCTTTGATCAGGAGACCTGGTCCATGCATGCAACACTACATTTTATTATGGTGAACATTGTTACCAAGTATCATTAAAATCCATTTATGCACGTTCAAGATATGCTCCGGACAAAACTGGACGCCCCCCGGCCGCCCTCCCGCCATTGGCGTTCCCATAATACGTGTAAAAAGGTAAAACATAGGTTCCGGTCATAGTAGCTAAAAGTGTTAAATGTGCAAGCAAAACTATGCAGCTAGTTCAAATTTCAACGCTGTAGCTTAGAGAAAACACGGACGTAGGTCAATGTAAAGTACATCTAATGTTGAGACAGCAATTCACATGAACATCTGTAAATATAGTCAGGCTTCCATATAGGGTTTCAAAAACAGAAAGTTGGTCAGGGTCACGTTTGACTCTTGAGGACATGATCTGAACAACTTTGGTACTGAACCACTAGACCATACCACAAAACATTTCAGTATTTAAGCTACCGGCCTTACGTTTTATGTGCTTTTATGTCAAAAGAAGTGACCATTGGAGAGGGGCTAATTTTGACCATACCGTCATCGTCTTAACAATCTTGGTAGAGGTCTTCTTAACAATGCTACATATCAAAAATATAGGCCATGCGATTTTGGGAGCCAATGTGGACCTAGGGGGACACAATTTGAAAAAAAACCCTGTTTGATGTCCTCTACCCAAGGCTTGTAAAAAGTATAAGGACTCTAGCTCTATGAGCTAATAACAAAAAAGTCAAATTTTTAACGAGTCCTAAAACAGTGTTACAATTAGTTTACTTACTGTCTGGATCAAGACCAGGAAGAGGTGGACAAGGTAATCTTATTGTAGATCCAGCTTTTGCTGCCGGCCAACACAGTATTGTGTCCCATGTCGCATTGCAATGCAATCCAGCTGTAAAAGAAATATATGCCAGTGGTAATTAATTAAAAAAGACAACTGGCTTTGCCAGAGCTGTGTTCCTTTATACTATAAGCTGTAGGCATGTCCGTCAAAACTGAATTGCCGTCCTTATCGTGTTTGTAAATGGAAGCTTCACGTTATAGGTACGAAGAATGGCTAGAAGTCAGATGAAACAAAAGCATTAAAAACTGCTGTTCCTCCCTACCCTCACCCCACACACTGATTATTTGGAATATTGGGTATATTTATAAACAAAATACTCTTTGATAGCTTTTTGTAAAATTTAACTTGACAGTATTGATAAATGAATAATAAAATAACAAAATACATTTTATTTTTCCATATGACAAGCTTTTAAGCAATGTTTGAGGCTGGCGACTTTCAAACTCCTAGCAAATTGAATAAAGCTAATTTAGTCACTGACTCTATATGAACTTCACATCTTCTGTTGGCTAAAAATACAAGACGACAGAACACGCAACTGTTCAGTAAGACCTATTTGGAAATTACTTTGCAACAAAAGATCATTTATGAATGGGTAAAAACATACGGACAAATTTTGCTGGACATAAGCATCAGTATTTTTCCTGTACACTTAAACGTGATGCACTGTGCTAATTTTCATCGACGTTTTTTGTTTAAGTACCTTTGACATTTATTAAAACAAGACTTTTTGCGTGTTTAGCAACACATAGTTTATTATTGTTATAAATTAAAACCATAAAAACTTGCTGGCATCGCGTCAAAATCATCTAAATCGGCTAAATCATTGCGTCTAAATCATCGCGACTAATTCATCGCGTTTAAAATATCGCGTCTCAAATACTGCGCCTAATCATTGCGACTAATTCATCGCGTCTAAATCATTGCGTCTTAAGTACTGCGTCTAAGTCATTGCGTCTAATTCATCGCGTCTAAGCCATTGCGTCTTAAATACTGCGTCTAAATCATTCGACAATCTGTCTACAGAAGTTACAGTTTTCATAAACATTATTATACAATGTGTACACTGTATATAAAACTTCGCTTCCACTCGGTATAAGCGTATTGGAAGCCTTATGCAAGAAATCCGTATTTGTTTATAATTAGAGCAGAGGTAATGACTTCTTATCTTTTCTGTGATGTCCTCCAGCCACTGATTTACTCTTTGAGTGGCTGTGTTTGTATAGATCAGATCTTCGTACTAGCCAAAAAACACTCAATATTTATCTATTTTGATGTATAAAAAGAAAATGTTTTTAAAGGTTCCTGTTGACATATGTTTTGAAAGACATTCTGACAGGACATTTTTGAACAGTTAAATTCAAAATCTTATTAAATTATGCCAATGTTGCCTTGTTTCATTTTCATCCTTAAGAATTAAAATTAAGTAAAGCAAAATGTGAATCAAATCACTCCTTTTCTCGCATTTATTCAATCGTGCAATTTAACCCTTACCCTGCTGGAGACAATTGATTCTGCCTTTGCAACCAGAGCAGACACGATCAGCCTGCACATCCGTACACTCTGATCATGGTCTGCACTATTCGCCATTTACTCAGTAAATTTTCAATTAGCACCCATATAAACAATTAATGGATCAGTCCAAATTGAAATATGGACAAGTCCAGTTTACCATGGTTAGGTTTAATACAGTTTTGATTGTTCCCAAAACAAAACACTGTTCACAATTGAATCATAATTAGTGTAAATATTTGCATTGTGAACACAAGTTGCGCAAAAGTTATTTTGGTTACATTTCATGTCCACATAGTTGTCATTTCTCTAATGGTAAGGGTCAGACTGAAGGGTAAGTTGACATTTTGTTTGAGATATCCATTTGGATCTGAATACTCACCCAATGCTCACAAAAAATGGCAGACAGTTGTAGCTCGAAGCAAAAACTGTCTTGCATTGTTGGCCGATCTAAGACACTTCTTCAATAATTAAAATACCTTACACATAAAAATCATTAACGTCGATATTTTGCGCTCACTGACTGAATTCAGTACCACTATCTTCAAAGGATCTTGCTAGCTAATTAAAAAAACTGACAGATAGAAGGATACACAGACTCACATGAACTTTACCAAGCTTTCCGTTCTACTTTGTAAAGTATTTTATCAAGATATGATTGCATTTAATTATATCTTAGAAGTAAGAGCAATGACGAAGGTTATAAATAATTCTTGCTCTTTTTTTTCTTCTTTCTTTTGTTTGCAGTACATTCAGGTCATTCATATGTCAATAAGATTAATTTTCTTAATAAAACCTATTATTATTTCTTCTGTAATAATAACCTTTGTTAAAAATGGATTCTTTTTTTACATAAATTAGAGTTAGGTGACTTTGAAAATTAGAGAAGCATTAACATAGAAATCGAATTTAATTTGACAGTTGGTTTAATCTCCTGAATTTGTCGTTTAAATGAAACTGTTCAACAATAAATTGTCATGTTGTCATGTAACATGTTGTTTTATTAGAAAAGAAAACGCAAGGATAACTGACTGAAATTGTAACGTACTCAAAACCGCAAAAATATATAAAAGAATTGTTAAAGCTATTATTTCATACGAGTTAAATAGCAGAACGCCATAATATTTCCACGTAATAGTATACATATAAAATGAATAATTTAATGCTGCTTTGGGGTATCAAGCCAGCCATAATTAACAACCGAAACATAATGAAATATTTCTACCATTAAAAGAAACAAGCGCTACGTTCGAATGAACGCCTTGGCTGCGGCGGGGCCTCAAAAATGTTAAAGTTTTGTTAGAAAGAAACAGAAACATAACATAAATTAATAAAAATACTTTAATACCCATCTGCTTATTACGTGTTATCTTATACTCATATGCATGAAATACTAGTTTGTAACACAGAAATACCTGAGATGCAAACTATTTTGTCCTTAGTTTACGAATAAACTATGTAAAATATCTTCTATAAATAATCAAATATTTAAAAAAAAAATAATTTGTCATAAGCATATCTTCAGCTTGCATTATGTAACCAGTTAACACAACTGTAAACTTTCCTGAAATGGCATATTCATGCCACGTTATCATTACACTATCATGTAACTTTTTAAATCAAATTGTAAATCTTCATGCAACGATTGTTTGCGTCATTTCAATGACATTTGTTTTCATGGCGTTCTGTCAACAGGTAATTCAATTGTAAACCTTGATGAAATGGCACATTTATACGACACTGAATCCATTAACCAAAATATCATACCAAATCTTATGGCTTAACACAGGTCATAAAATGACAACGCAATGAATTTACAACTTACAGTCAAGAGATATACAGATCGTCAGAAAGCAGAGAATTGACCTATTTTGCAAAACAGTTTAGCTGCACAAAATCAACAAAACTTAACCTGTATCGTTTTAAGACGCTACATTGTGTGAATATTTTTCGGCAAAATGTCTAAGAGACAAGAGCCGGTCGAACCGGGTGATGCTCCCCGAATAGGTTTTGGACACAGAACAGTGTGTCCATAAAGTCCTTGCCAAATTCAGCATAAAGATATCATGATATTGGTAGTTGCTGAAAAAGGTTTAAACTGTTTAAATATGCAATGAAGAATGTAAGACAGTTATCATTTTATTCTTTATTTTTCTTTCAGCTCAGATTGGGCTGTCCTATCAAGGCAGTGTCATGGTCAATTAAGTAGGCTGGTGACAGGTAAACCAGAGGTTTTTGAAACCTCTTGTCGTTTCAGAGTTATGTCCCGGACAAAGTTCAAAGTGTAAAAATGAACAAAGGGCAATAACTAAAAATTTAGCCAATGCAGAGTTATGGTTCTTATGCACTGCACTTCTACTCAATCAGATCTATCTACCTACAAAGTGTCTTGTTGATACTTTTTGTAGTTTCAGAGTTATGTCCCGGACAAGAAAATTCGGACGGACGGACATACGGACGGATAAAGGCCGCGACTATATGCTCTCCCTTCGGGGAGCATGGAAAAAGGGAAAGATCAAAAGTAACAAATATCGAATGGATTGAGACACATATTATGACAAATGTTAAATCTAAAAAAAAGTTCAGTATTTACAGTAAACATTTTTTTCTTTATAGTGATCATAAAAATCAACTAGCTTTTAATACTATTAGAGTGTGCCAGATATAAAAATGTTTATTTAACATTTTAAGGCCTACAAACGCAGATCTCTAAACATAGAACCAACTTTTTGAATCATAAAATCTATTTTTCTAAATAGGTCATTGCAAAGAGTTTCAACGTAAAAAGCAAACCTGTGCTATTGTCAAATATATCCACAACTTCAAGTCTTGCAAATGTTTCTAAGCTACAGTCCGGTTGTTCTTTCTTCGACATTATCTTACACTTTATACATGTAAATTAAAGTAACGGCGACTCCTTTCCTCCAGCCACTATAGTATAACATCACCGCAACCACACTTCTTCAATAAAAGAATGCGTGGTCCTGGATTTATTAACTGTTTATGTTGAAGATGTCCAAAAACGTCGCATGACAGTGTAATTGAATTTCCAAGAAAAAAAATTCTCTGATAATTCCTGAAACATTTCATCGTCCAATACCGTAGTCCTTTTAATGCAATAGAATGGACGTTTGCCGTTCCATTATCGAGAAAATGGAAGTTGAAGACTAGGTCTGCCAGGCTTTTACGTTTCAATACATAAAAATGTAGATCTTGTAAGGTTTCTTGCGGATGGGTGTAAAAATGTTTTAAAAATAATTGTAAAAACAGAATGTGAAAACTTTTAAAATAGATGTTCATGTAATTGCTAGTGTATGTCACTGTGATGGTCTCCCTACAAGAAATAAGTCACCTAATTCAGAGAGGAATTAAAATGAGATTAAAACTGACAGAAATAAAAAAACCGACTGGCGTAAATAATGATAAATAGCAAATTCATTAATCTCTTAATGCATGTTTTTGCTGCCCTATCTGTGACTTGTACTGTTAATTTTTAGAACAAAGATAAATAAAATTTTAGAGATTATTGTACACATTTCTTTGTTTTAACCACCTAACAGTGTTGATTTTACAAAGTAAGTGTGTTTACCTGCGGCATTAAAATGTACGACTAAAATGGATTTATCTTTTAATTCGTATCTTCAAATCAATTTTACTAACAACCATGATATGTCAAATAATGTAAAAAAAAAAGAACAAACCCCTCTTTGGTCCTTTAAAGCCTGATAGTGAATAATGTTGACAATGGTTCATTTGAAAACACCTACCCATTACCAACCTATCCACTCCAAATGTAATAGCTTGCTCAGAATGGTAAAACATAATTATTGGGTATAAAGATATTTAACAAGTTGTCTCTTTCTGTAATCAAAGATAGCTCAGAAAATAAGCAGATGTCATTTTTATTGAACGTTTCGTAATTGTGAAGTAGCATCACATATAAATGGACCTATTCTTATTTAGAAATACCCGTATAAATGGGGTCCTGATATATTTATGTGGCAAACTTTGAAAGAATAAGTTCCGTCAATGATTTAGATTTTTGTGGTCAGGAGTACACGTATGTATAATACAAAACAAATATATTTTCATAAAAAGCCAGTCCATCAATCCCTTTTCTTCAATTTAAACAACGTTATCTAAGTTTTGTCAAACGTTGCTTTAACAAAAGTTGCTTTAACGCCTAAACACACTTTGTGCACTTCCAACAATTTCGAGTAAAAACATACAGAAATAAATTTATTAATTAAAGCTCCTTTCGATCAAAATGCAATCCCGAATATTTAATACTTTGACAATAAAAATCAGTTAACTCACCTAGAAAAGACAAATTATATATCAAGTTATATAGCATGAAAAAATCTTGTAAAAGATTTGTAATTCATTTAAAATGGACAATCACGGGAAGCAGAAATGACAGCTTTGGTCTGTTTGTCAAATCTCAAAAGAGATTTTCGAATTAGGTTAAAAGCTCGTGTAATGCGTTGTGACAGTAAACGAATGTCTGATCCGAAGACATGGATAATATTTGGGATTTTATGTATTTGTTTCTTATATTACACGAATAGAATTTTCACAGTTCTTTTAATGATAACTAGTACAAAATGTAAATATAACGTTCTGAATGTTTCAGTTAAAGTTACATAACACATTAGACAATATTTTATAAAATAACATAACATAGCATCGCATCGCATCGCACAGCACAGCACAGCATAGCATAGCATAGCATCGCTGTAACGTTCACATAACATAACATAACGCAACACAACACAACACAACACATACACATAACTTACATATACACATAATATGATATTATGTAATATAATATAATAGAATATAACATAACATAATACAGTACAGTACAGTACAGTACAGTATAGTACAGTAAAGTGCAGTGCAGTACAGTACAGTACAGTACAGTACAGTGCAGTACAGTATAGTACAGTACAGTAAAGTGCAGTGCAGTAAAGTACATAAAATACAATACAATATAATATAATATAATAGGTCTTTATCATTCCTAATGCAATGTACCCTCATTTCATTATCATACGGGAAAATTTACCTCAGCATTAAGGTATTATATATCATAACATCACTTTAATAAAAGAATGACAAGAATAGTAAAATAATATTTCAAAAAAGCAACGTAAGATCTTGCTTATAGATACAATAACCCGTATCGACTCGAAACGTTTCCTTCAACTGTCAAAGTCACAGAGAGAAAGGTAAAAGCATAATTATAGAAATTTCTTGAATGTGTATTGGAATCCTCAGATAAGTCCTGTACATTGTTATCTTACGAAGAAAAAAAGTAATTTCTATCTCTCTGTAACAAGTCTGTTAATGAAATAATTATATTTATTTATAATTGAAACAAGTCATATTTTGGTATTGTATAGAATATGGGTCAAATTTCTGTCTCTTAGTCAGCGTTGTTCTTGGCTATTCTCTAAAGTTAAATATTTAAATTTTCGCATCAATAATTTATAAAATGTTACCAATACATCTACAAAGACGTTTTTCCCTCTAGGACAGTGTTGTCAGGACTTCGCTTGACACTAGTCGTTTAAGTGATAAGATATCAGATATGGAAATGACTTAAGCATTCCAAGACTGCCATCTGAATTAAGCTCACAAGTCGCTTCATGAAATGACGCCAACTCTCTCGGGAATTTCCTACAGAAATTGTAAAAGAGCAATTGCCGTGACTTAAACAGAATCTATTAGGTACCTTGCTTTCCCAACAAATGTCAATAGAATGTCTCCCTTTGTTTTCTTTTTACTTAGAGGTTCCTGTTTAAATAAATAGGCTAGTGGTCCGGGACATTTAGAAAATGACTTGGCATATTTCAAAAGAGCATAGAAAAGCCAGAAATCCATGTTACAAAATATCAGTCTTATTCATTTGTAACATCCAATGAAACGAAAGTAACCACTTTAAATTGTCTGGTATCTATAAGCTACTTTTTTTAAAAGAAAACAATTAAAAGAAATAATTATGCCCTGGACAATGAATCGGTTTTAATATATGTGGGCAAAAGACGAGAATGAATTTGTCCATTTTGTTGTAAAACAACGCACGTGCATTCCATTCTAGATATTTAAAGAAAGATACAGAGATCAAATAATGGATGTGAAATTTAAAGTACTCCATACAATTGTTACGCAGGTGGGAGAGCATGATTTATTATCATTAGGTCTGAACTGGTTTATTTTTGCTCTTCAGCGCAAACATCTGTATATAATCATGGTTGCACATGCACATACCAAAGTTTGTTAAAAAGTTTGTGCTAGAAGAAAATCAGTGCCTGACAAACATAGTTCTATGAAAATGATTTATCTTTCCCTGCTCTGCTGGAAATGTACTATTTCCAGGGCCTTGAAATGAAAGCTTTTGTTTCAAAACTTTGAAAAATACTCTAGACTAACAGTTTCACTTTTTGTCCAGTATAAAATATGAAATATTAATTAACATTGGTAAAAGAACAATATAGTACAGTAGAAAAGTTGCGGTTAATATTCTGACACAGCTCTTAATTTCAGTTCACAAGAATATCAAATAGTCAATAACTCATAAACGTATATTTTTTATTTTACAAAACTGAAAAAAAAATGAAAAAAAAGCTTAACAGCTTTAACGTTATATCATTGACCAGTATCGACTAATATGCATTCTCTTAAGACAAAAAAAAGAAAAAAAGAAAAAAAAGAAAAGAAAAAAAGAGAAAGCTAATCAAATTTCTTTCAATCTTACGGCAAAAGTAGGGTCGCTATGTAGCTATATCGATTTTTTTCTGGTATGCAATTACCATCTGCCATCAGAAACTACTTAATCGTCACTTGCAAACCTCTCATTTTAAGAAAATGAATATCACTCATCGCCCTTGTATGCTTATCTTAAAACTGTCGTAACGAAAACATTAAAATTATAGAACTGATACTTCTGATCTTTTAATATTTTTACTAAAGCAAAATCTTTAAATATCTTATGAATACCATAACTGCTATTTTAATGACGCATTTTTCATCTCAGAGTGGAAACCTTTGTCATCAGGAAAAATCATAACCACTGAGCAAGTTCACATAAACAAAATCCGTATAATCTAAAAGAAGACACTTCAAAATCGTTTTCAAAATGCTTTGAAATACGAGTGTTGATCAGTAAGTTCGTAGACGTATAACAGAAGAAAGCGAAAAACTTACCTCATTTGCTTTAATCTTTTACGGGCAAAAGTGTTTAAACTTAACTTGAGTAAACATAAAAATGACGTATTATTTGTCTACGAAGTTATTGATCAACCCTCGTACATTAAACACATGTTCAATACGGTTAGCGCTATTTATCACAAAAGTCAACGAAATACATTTTTATTGAAAGTTAACATGTCGTCAATAAGTTTATTTCAAACTTATAGAACTCACAGTTAAAAACAGTATCATTCATAGAATTACAAGGAATAAAATTATCAAAAAAAAAATAATGAAGAAAAGGAATATAATTCAAGTTTTTTCTCCTCATTACATTCAGTGCTTTTCAAGTACTGTTTTTACATGTCCATTACTTTTTTTATATAATACTTTTAAAGTCACTGTGGCATTATTGTAATGCAAAACAACATTGACCGCTAAAGAAAGAACCTTGTCTTTATCTAACGGTTGAATGTTAGCAGTACAGTATTTTAATATCATATTACACAAATATGAAAACGATATTTGTAAAATATTTACATCAAAATTGAGAAAAACGAATGTTTATTTATATAAAAGTTGCGGAAATGATAGTATTAAACAATTCAATTGTACATCAGATACTTTTTGGAGTGCTCAGCTAACAAATACACAAAGCAGTGTAGATAACAAGCAGTAGGTCCTAAATAACAATCGTGCATATTTCTTTTTTTCTTTTTTTTAAGTTAGTGTGTATGGCAAAACCTAACTTTGTATTCTATATTATTTAACACAACAATTTAATCAACAACAAAAGATGTTTTACAGTCACAACTTTTACCTTACTTATATTAGTTATACAGAGGTTAGTTATATAAACTTTAGTAAACTTATGAAACCAGTGATGCTTTTAAAGATTTCAATTATATTTGACATTTTTTCCCAAAAGGTCTTCGTTTACTTCTAATTAACAAGACGTCTGAACATTGAATATATTTTCAGCATTTATCATGGCTATCATTAATTTTGGTCATTTCGACACTAGTAAATCTTTAACATATTAACGGTAAACAGTCTCAAACATTCAGCTTACAATGCGTCTAATTAAAGCAGCGACATCGCCCATATCATATATGTAATTATGTTTTTCCATTGCACTGCAAGAGTTCTGTGCGAGGATGAATTTATGATTGCAATATTCTTCAGCAAAGGAGCGTGTACATAAATATATTACTAAACAAAAACAATTTAATTTTACGCCTAGTTGACAGGAAATATGACATGATTTTGCATCTGAATGGCCTTTTTTGTATTGAATTCGATTTGACAGCGTAACATGAGGAAAGGCGCCATGTGATATGTCCAAGACAACGATTAGGGAAATATACTTAAAATATAATGACCTTGGCAAGCGGCGTAAGAACGCAATTTCAAATCAGCATACCTATGTGTTTTACATGGTTCCAGTCACAAAAATAACCAATTAGTTTCATTTATTGCTACGTGACTGTAGATTTATCGCTGGTTTTAAGTTGAGTAAGTCCGTAAATTTGATTGACAGTATAACTGAATTTCATGGAAAGAGATAGTTTCAATACATCCCAAAGGCCATTGTTGCCGTCACCTAGGTCATGTGTTTTATCAAATAAAGAAAAGAGAGTACCGCCAAGCTATCTAGAAAAAAAGGTTAGTTTATACCCGCTAAGCTTGAACACAAAGAACAAAATTATCAACTGAAGGACTTTTTTTACCACATATACTCATAGGTATTTTTGAGATATTCTATCTGCTGCTGACATAGTAGAAGAGATTTAAGATAACTTCTTATATGTGACGTAATCTAAGTTCATAAATAAATGTACAGACATGCATACAAAACAATCAAGTTTTCTTAATGGATGTCATTTTTTTCCTAATAGAAATGATATCTGTTAAGTAAACTTGATTGCTTTTCCTAGAGCGGTTAATGTACCATGAAACTAAATGACATTCTGCTGGAGTTAGCTGTCTGCTGAAGTTGCCATAACTTAGTGATCGGTGTTGAAAACAGTCTAAAAGAAAAGTTCAAAGCAGTGAAAAATTACTAGTGTGTCAACATTAGGTATAAAGCTATATTCTTGATGTAAACATTTACTATTCCCTTCACTGAACTTTAGACACAAGCCTAGTTTACTGTTGATGTAGATGTTTTTCTCTCTGATTTGGTTAGAAATGATATCATGGTACAATATCCATTACGAAGATGTATTGACCTGTTATAGAGAAAGGCGGGTTTACACATAATAAATAAGTCTAATGCATGAACAAACAACGCCACAAACATGGCATGACAGGATCTTGCGGTAATAAACTGAAATGCAAATCATTTTTGAGGTTTTAAACAAAACAAAAAGGGTAGAATTCCATCACCATAGTACAATGCTGTATAATTTGATACTTTTTTCATCATAAGCTGTCTTTGGAATGATAGTCTCCGGAATTCAGCATTAAAGACGGACCACTTGCAAAACTGTGTATGTAATAAAGTATATTTAGAATGAACATCATGCTCGATCTTGATAATCTTATAATGCGATTTCTTTTATTCCTTAGAAATATAAGATTTATGTACAATAATGGTAAACGCATTTATTTTCTAAAAGACAACAATAAATTCAGAAAAGGTCTGAATAGGTAAGTATAAAACGTCTTTGTAGGTTTTTACGCTGTCATTTTGATATTGATTGTTTTTCTCTGTAAAAATGTTAAACGCAGGATCCTTATTATTTACGCAAATATTGGATACTTAATCTTTTACGCTGAAAGGTTTGTAATTTTGTACAATCATACCAACACATTCTGACGTCAAAATTACAATTACAGCGTAAAGCACAGAGTGCATCCACATTTGCTTATGCAGGAAAAAAGTGTTTGTATTGTTGATTTTTTGCATTTTTCCAGAAAAGTTTATCTAGTAATATAAAACTTTGTAGCTAGAAATAATTGCTTGCCAAAAGCAATAATATTAGATTTTAAGCAAATTTGAGTTTTACACAAAGGTGACGAGAAAATCGAACACACTTTCTGTAGATTTTACACTTTAATGTATAAATTTTGCACTTGATTCTGTAAATTTTACACTTTAAACTGTAGATCCTATAAACTTTTTTCTCTGCCCCCAACTTCCTAATTTCTTCCATAAGGTAACACCATCCAAATACAATTACTGTTCTTAAAAAGGATCTATTTCACATTTTACTGCTGTATGTCAGGATACATAAGTATATAATAAATTTAAGATAGAAACTTTTGATGTCAGAAAAATAAAAAAAAGCAGACATGAAATATTCATATCGTATCACAATCAATGCCGAGTAAGGAAACACCTAGAGAGACATTAACTTTCCTTTCATAACAGCTTAAGATATATTGGTTCCATTCAGATGCATAATGAAAATTCAACGAAATAACGGAATAAAATCACACAGATTTTCTTCAAAATGTATCAGTTCTTATATAACTTCCCGTATGTAGACCTTTGTGAATACTTATATACACTTATCTTCTTATAGACTATTACAACCTTTTTATTAACATTTTTTATTGCAAAAGAGAAAGTAAAAGGCTATACACAGACAAAAGAATGTGTGCGTTGTTTCCGTTTCTGTTCACATTTCCTGACTAACTAATTCAGCGAATATGTCACCCACTCACCGATATTTTTTCAATCGGTAAATGGTTGCATAATAGGTAAAAACGACAAATCCGTTGAGGGAAATAAAAATATTACCAATCTTTTCATGAAATGGCTATCAAATGACTACTATTTTTCTGAGATATAAAAGTCTCTGTTACACACAATATTTGTTTGGCCTTATAGTACAGTTGAACGTCGACTGCCTATTCTCAACGGTTAGTTACGGCAGAGTTGGACAAGACGGAACGGAACACAATTTGTAAACATATGGCCCTATTAAAACAATGAACAGAAACTATTTTACCTGTCTTAAAGTACAACCTATCTATCTTCATGTATAGTTACGTTCATGGTTCTAAGCTGAATAAGCCTTGAAATTAGCCGAGAGTACAAGCAAAGTTTCGAAACGAATGCTGTTATTCAGTACAATGTTATCATTTTATCTGTCATGTGTTTTAAAAGTACAATTTAGACAAGAGTACCACTCAATTACGCTATTTTAAACCCCGAATATTATTTCAAGTATGAAGAGTTTTTGCTTACACTATGTAGCGTAAAAACGCACCAAGATATGTTTCCTGTTTCTAGCAACAATTATTAGTTTTGAAGAGGGAATGTCTTCTTCATGACGAACGAAATGTAAATGTCCATGCACAGGAAACATTATCTCAAGTACCACGTGAGTCATGAACAAGAATATGACCAATTTACACGTGATATTTCTAAAGAAAAGATCATTTTCCGCGCAGCATCTTGAAATAAAAAATGACAGCTTGTACATTAGAAGCTTTATATAGCTGTCGGCACTGTTATAAATATACCAGAAAATTTTTGTAGTAAGTATAAAATATATAAGGGGTAAAGCAGATTTAGTTTTAAATATGAATGACAATCATCCTTTCATTGGACATAAAGGGGCTTATCATAAGAAACTGTATATAACAATAGCAATCAAAATGGTTTCTCCCGTTTACATTTTCTTCGGAACCGTTCTATTCTTTTTTCCAAAATTAAGCTGTATTCAAACAATTACAAAGCCAACAACGTTGTATGTACCTTTCAATGCAAAGCGTAGGTCTTTGTGGCAGAAACAAAATTGACGGACATTTGCACCTGTTACATATAAAGCTATGCAAAATTTCTTGGTTCTGAAGATACAGCAAAGTTAAGGAATACATTAAGCGTGATGAAATAAAGTCGCACTGACATGTCAAACTCCTGTTGCAAGTGTTCTCTTAACCGTTATAACGCGATCAACTATTTACAGCGTCTATGCTACTTTATTTACACTACATTACATACTTGAACTGACTTCTTAATTTATGACAAATCGCATAAAAATGTCTACAACCTCTGTAGGAAGGGAAATGCTTTAAAAGATATTTAGTCCCGTGCATGAACTCTACCTAACGCCATGCCAGAAAATGTTTTATCAGGGGCTTAGACATCACCACTTAATGTGACTCTCTTTTATTAATCTGTTATAAATCGGATCCGAAAGTGATTCGATTTCAGACGTAGACCTATTGGAAAAAGACACAAAAAATAACACCAATATCTTTGGACAAAAACTACTTTTTAAATGTATGACGTTGAAAAAAAAAGTATTATGTAACTTGAACGCTGATTTTGTTAACAAGTGTTGACACAATGTGCAACTAATGTAACGAACTGATAATACTTTGAACAGAATATCATAACATCTTTATCCAATCGATAATATAGGGTTAACGCACGTTTTCCTCGGGATTCTGCAGATGTTATGACACGATAAAAAAAACGTGTTTTAACGCTTTTCTAGCATAAAATTATATAGAAAAGACATGTTTACGAAAAAATAAATAAATAATAGTACAGTCCCCTTTAGGTTTTTATGGATACGTGTTTTAACTATGCGTTCCAGGGCGACACGTCAACATGTTTCAACCTGTCGAGCAGGCATCTTGAAACTTAAAAAGTGTCGATTAAAAAAATATTTGGAAGGATTTCATGTGGAGTTACGATTCAGATAGTATACACTGACGACTTGTATGAGTTATGTATAAGTTACATAAACTGCCGGTTTGGGCAAAAAGACGGATCACCGTCCATTATTTACAAAGGCCCTGTAACGCGCATAACTGAAAACGGGTAATAACAGCGCGTGAGCGCGAGAACTTCCTTCTTATTACACCTTTTTCTCTCTCGTTAAAACATAGGCAAAACGGAAAAAAACAAGCGATTTTATGCTAGAATATCTGTTTTGCATTTAAACTGGAATTGTTTAATGTCCTGATCTCCCTAGAAAGGGTAACCAAATATTTTTAAAATGCCAATTACGCTAAAAGTACATAGACATGCACGACAACTATGTTTCATCTGTCTTTAATTGTTCTATTTAACAAACTGGTCAAATGGAAACTATGAAATATTGCTTTTCTTGTCATCAATGAAATCGAAGGGTTGTTATAATCTAAGACGTTGGAATAGTAGTTGTTTAAGACAATAGGTGTCACCCAGGGGGTTTTCTCGTGAACAAGAAAGCAGTCTTAATGACAGCTATATCCGCCGCCGCCGACTCATTTATATGATGATGGTTGGTTGTTAATGCATATCAGTAAGAGAGGGTAGCTCGGACAGTACTGCAGTTTAAATATTTTAAGTTTTATAATTAAGTGTGCTATTGTGAGGTGATGGATAACCATCTTCTGTGAAGTGTTAGAAGATTATTACTCAGTTATTTTGAAACCGTCCGAGTAGTTCTAAAGTTTCATGTACATAATATGCCCTTTACTATTTGAATTTTGTAAATTCACCTATTCAAATAGGTGATATCACTTATTCAAGGAACAAATAAGTGATATAGGTGATATCACCCATTTGTACAGATTTGTTGCGCCCTGCAGATCGTTTCATGATTTAAACAATTGTGCAAGCCTATTTCAAAGTTCTTTCATGCTTCAGGAAGTAATGGCTCTCTAAATGTGACTTTGAATTTAGATGCCTTGTCTTTCTCTCTGTACTTTGCTTCGCCCCATGAAGGTTAACATTGTGCCAATCTATCTTTAAACCTTCCCAGCAGTTTGAAATATATGGAGCCGACACGAAACAGCATGAGGAATTTATGGCTCTCTAAGTGTGACCTTGACCTAAAACTTTGGAATAAGGACCTGGGCATAGGGCTCTGCACATTGTCTCATAATGGTAAACATTTGTGTCAAGTTATTTTAAAATCTTTCCAACAGTTTGGAAGTTACGGAGCGGACACGAATGTGGACGGACGGATGGACAAAGACCATTTCTAAACCCCCTTCCGCTCTTGTAATATTTCGCTTTGTAACGTAAACGACTTTGAAAAAAAAAAGATTACTATAAAGCCATCTTCTTATCTATTTTATTAAAGTACTGCTTGTAAGAAACCGAAACTAAAATATTTTTTCAATATTTAATAATCATTAAAGCTTCAGTTGGATTTGAAGTCAATGAAGTTAAAATAAAAAAATAACAGAAACTGAACATTAATGTTGAAAATGTAGCAAGTTAATTAAAACTTGTGTTACTGGCAAACATATCCACTACGCCAAGCTTTGTAACGGCCTTTTTACTGCTGTCCGACTCCTCTATCATCTTTATCACGGTGATAACAAATGGCAATTATAACTGCACAGTGCTTTAATCAAAAGTGTGTTAACAGTTTTTTTCTAGATTTCATGGTCAATATTTTAATGCGAAGAATTAACTGAAGTTGAAGCAAAAGTTATGCGATTGCAGTCATCTTCCGGGATAAAGATAAGTGCACTCATTTCTGTTCTTTAGAGACAGGCACTTTTGTGTCAGTCATTTACATCATTAAAGTTAAAGCACATTTTTGTTTCCAGAGGTAACTGCTGTTTAATTAGTGTTAAGCAACTTTGATTGATGCTTGGTTTATTTCTCTAGGTTTTCAAGGTTTGTACATATTTTCTATATTGTACTGGTACTAAAGCTCTCTATAATTTAATGTCACTTGAGACCATTGGCATTGTAGCTTTCTGATTATGGATGGTGTTCACATTCAATTTATGTATATTGAAGACATTACCTACAATTTCTGTATTTCCTAAGAGTGATGCGCTTGAATAATTTGACAGTGACATATTTTGACATTTTTACAGTTGAAATAGAACTCCACTACAATCCATCACAATGATAATGTGCTTGGAATCACTTAGCTCACTCTTCCAGAAATAATTAGTGTCTTTTATGTCTTCCTATCTCATCTTCTTTCAAAAACACCTTCTTAAAGGGGAAACCATACACTGACAAAACGGAAATATATTTTGGCACACCAAACTAACAGGTTCAAAACAGAAACAGTATGATAATATTAGGTGTTCATACAACTTTTACAGATCCGAAATGTCATTAATTGCTTTTACTCTTTGAACTATATAAAGCATAAATGCTACACCATAATTTGGCAACTTAAGTCAAGTAAAATGACTTAATTTTGTAAATGTGCCCTTCCTATTTTCGATAGTGTGCTTTGAAATCTTGATACATGAACTCAAGTGATAATAAGACAAAACGCTAAACAAAATAGCTTGTCTTATTATTGTCAAATATGCTTTTCTGCGAAATTATAATACTATGTTCATCTTTCTTTACTTAAACAGACCGAGGAAAAACATTTTTAAAAATTACGACAACAAGTTACATTATGACATAGCCACCTAAATGCCTAAAATCCGAAGAACTCCTACGTGTGCATGCATAAAAGATTTCACTACAAGATGCTGACCGTTAATCTTATAAACCTTGAACTTAATCCATAGCTTGCTTCAAGTTCGCTTATAAAAAGATCATGTTTTTCATTCCAGGGATTTAGCCTGAACGAATAACTTAGGTTGATTGATTGTTGAAAAGGAACAAAATCGACCTAAGCTTGAAAATAAGAATATATTTTAACGTGTATCTCAGCTTTTGGTTATTTTCTTCTGTGTAACGTATATCTTATGCTTTGCAAAACATGATGTTTATGGTCAATTATCTGAAATGCAATCAAAATGAGATGTAGAGTAGCGACTAAATAACGGCAAAATACATTTTTGAGAAGCGGTGCATTATTGTTGCTTTTGGAATACTGGCTTCGATTTCAGCTCCATAATACCTGATCTATTTTTTGTGTTTTTATGTTGACGGAGTCCAGAGATTTGGATGACGATATAGCTGAAGTCATTAAAATATCCTGAATGTTTTATCAGATATTTCCTTACAAATTAGAAGTAAAGTAGATGTAGACAAATATGTCTTCAAATAAAGAGGAAAAGGTTCAAGCCAAGTAATATCCATTTAACAACTTACAAATACTTGACTGGCTTATTCTTCAGTAAAAAGAAGAAAAAAACGCCAAGATCATCTGTGATTCCGTTTTAGCGAATTACTTTGAAAAGAGAGCGCGTACTTAAGGTAGTAAAAAATCTAATGATGTACCTTAACCTTTGTCCTTTGTTACAAGTATTAATCTTGAGAGTGCAAAATTAATAAATTAACGGAAAACCCTCAAGAGCATCGCAGAACGGATGCAATAGACGCCCGTCAACTTGTTTCAAACTTTTATGTATTTTTGATACATTAATAATACACTGCACTTCTGTTTCTTACGATCCTCATTTGAAGTGTCAATTTAATATATGTCATTGACTTCAATTCATGCTCTGGACAAATATTCATAAAACAATTAAAGGAGAGATAACTGACAAACGGGATAAGATAGAGTTATGCTTCTTGAACACTGCACTTCACTCTCATTGGTTTTGCAATGCCTTGATCAGATTAAAAGCTGAATAAACTTTCATGAATATCTTCTGTAAAGGTTAAGGAGATATGAAGCAGACAGAAATGCTATGGCTTAAATTCTTGACCTTGAATTGTGCCCTTGACTTTAAAGTGACGGTCATAACATATGGGTTTGCACGTCGTCACAATAGAAAAACATCTGACCTAAGTTCAAGCGGTTCAAGAGATATATAGCGGATAAGAAATTACTAACGAACGGACTGATGGACAGACGGGCAGAAGGGCGGACAGCCAGGAGCATAATATAATACGTCCTTTTGGGCGTATTGAAATAACTCTGAAATGTAGCTACTGTGAACGAATACCTGGTGTAATGTACTTGACATTGTAGGTACCAGTTTACATAGACTGAGCAACAACTGACTGACTTATATTCGAGTGAATGAACATATGAAGCAAATATTTAGGAATTATTACACCGTAGTTAATCAGAATATATCGTAGTAGGATTTATTGACAGGATGTTTGCCTGTAAAACAACATCTCATTTCTCTCTTACAAAGTTTATTCTGGTAATATTTCAATTTTAGTCCTTTTTATGCTTCATGATAACCAAAACAATCATGAATATTCCCAAAGGTTATTTTTCCCCGTTTAGGAGAAATTCAAACTTAACACTGTTTACATTATAACATCCAATGGAATAAATTCTTTTAAAACTTGATCAGGTGTACATGGATCGACTATTCTGCCTTTATTGAACAATTATTATGTCTGCCAAGATGTTAAAAACCCCGTGAGTTCTTTTAAATATATTCATGAAACAACCAAAATACTTAATTTTCTTACGTTCAGTTTTCTTAGAAAGAGTTGCAATTTTCTGTAGTTCCATTAAAATTCCTCAACCTTATAATTTTTTGCATTTATATTGAAACTCCTTACTTATCGATTTCACAGACTTCTGAAAAATGTAACGCAAAACACGTTTACATCCGAAAATGATGAGACTGCGTCAGCTATTATTTTGTCCCTTTACTGTTTTTGTAGCCTGTTTATTAATTTCTATTATCTGGTTGAGTTAGTAAATTGAAATTTATATTATGATGAACTTAAAACACTATTTTGAGACACCTACACAAAACATGCATCTGACTGTATACACAAATCAAAACTGATGCACATGCATGAAAAACGACAAATTATCTAATATGCAATGCAAAATATGTCAGATTCGATATGATAATTTTAGTAACAGATCAAAAACACAAATCTATCTAGGTAAGAACCCGTCTATTCCTTACATCAACTTTGAAATTATTGTTGAAAATATAGAAACAAATCGTTTTTGTTTTATCCATTACAATTTCTTTTCGTAGGTCCATTCATTTCCAAGCTCCTTGTATTAAGTACTGTAACATTAATCAGAGAGAGAAAGAGAAGGAGAATTGACTATTAACAATTAATTTTTATGCTGTCTACTTATAACGGAACTTTTGTTTATTCGTTGATTTCAAATAAAAATAAAATAATAAGTGCTTTCTTTTTACCGTTTACAACCAGCACATGCGTATGACTAACCCGGTTACTATTTATGCGCAGTCTGTAGATAATTATTTTAATGTTTAAGACAGACGTTCTAACACTGAGAAGAAAGTATGTACAAAGTCTTCAATAAACTGTGCTTTGAATTAAGTTTAAATACATTAATGTAATTATAAAAAAAGATAAATTGTACTTTAAAATTCTAAAATGAAATTGACCCATTCTACTTCGAGCAATGTTTCGTAAATGCAAACCCTGATCAGATGCGGTTCAATTATTTTCTTGCTGGTTGAAATACAAAAATAGTAATGATGCTCCTGAGGAATAACTCAGTTAAACAAAATCAGCTGTGATGTTGATAAATACGTTTCTTTCAATAAAACATAATTTATGTCAGCATTAACATTCCAAAGAAACAAACAGATCGTAAACATTATTTAAGTTATTCCAGCCTTTAAGTATTTAAACCATTCAAATCGTCTGTGAAATCGGATATTTCTACCTGACTGAAATTGTAAACAAACACGAAGCCTTCTATTGTGTTACCTGACTGAAATCATAAACAAAGCTGCAAGAATCCATGTAAGACTTCAATTATATTACATTTTTATATGTGTAATTTGATCTAAAACAAACAAACTGATGTCAACTTAACCTATGGCAAGCTGATCTGCACAAAATAAGCTAGCTCCGGCTACGCGTAACAGGAGGAATAATTGTTTTGCAAATTTGTCTTTCATGTTTTACTTACATTATATTTTTCGCCTTACTTGTTTCCCCAAAATTGAGTTTTTGTTTGATGTTGTTGAGAATATATTACGAACTACTTTCAAAGTCAGAAAAAAAAAGAATAATTCAATCTGCTATGGCATGGTTTACCTCTTGCATTGAGCAGTCCCAATATACAATCTCATGAAACTAGAACAATCGGTTATGTCAAGTTAACGAAAACCAGAGATTTGCATGACAGTTAAATGAAATTTCCCAGAAATTCTCTATTGATATTTTCAGATATTTCAGTGTTCAATGCCGTCCTCTTAGAGGTCAATTTTTCAATTTTGAAAAAAAAAAACGTGTGTCCTCGTTTCTGAGGAAAACATTTTTTCGCTATATAAGAACCTGTCAACATCTGGGAAACGCGGTTGGTTGATATTTCTTAATAATGCAAAAGGTAACAGTAATAAGATTGTTTACAAGTTTTGAATGCGTACTAGCATGAACATAATGTGACATTTTTTAAGTATTATCGGCCCGTAATACAAAATATGAAAAAGTAGCAACGACAGCTCCTAAAGCTGCTCGTCTGCAACCGATAAACAACAGTGGGAGCACCTGGACTATCTGAACTTGACTTGATGTTCTTCAAGTGTAGTCTTGCTTAAGACTCTTAATCCGATGAATCTATCGGCCAATACCCTTATATACCCTTTCATGAAGACCTATTTAATCGAGCAGACATAAAAACTGATATGTTGTTAGTTTTCCAAATTATCTTTTCAAATCTTTCGACTTTTATTTCGCTGTGACACAACAACTAATACCTCATTCAATAAGGATGAATAATATCGAAAGTGCTTTTAAATGGATTGCAGTCATTTCAAACGTTATTGCATTATCATTAATCTCAAAAACTGAAATATACCGTTAAATAGTTGCAGAGTCATTCAAACAGATAAAGAAATCATAGAAAAAACAACTGTTTATATTACTTATAAAGAGAAGAAACTTCTAGGCAAGAAATAACTTAGAAAATAAAATTTCCATTTCTTTGATATCAAATATTTTGAAGGCATTTACTGATATATGGCTTGGTGAAATAAGTTTCAAGGATTTCGATTCTAGCAAAAGTTCATTGAGGCCGTCTGGATGCTTTCCATCATAAGTTTCAAGGGTTTCGATTCTAGCAAAAGTCTATTGAGGCCGTCTGGATGCTTTCCATCATTGTAAGAAGTGTCATTTAATACTGTTGTCTTCAAATTTTTTAAAGTAAAATGCTCAAATATGGTCTTTGATACATTGATTGAGGGTGACAATGCCATGAAGACATTCACACTGAGGCCACCAGAGTGACCTCCGACTGTACTCAACTGTCTGTTAACCGTTGTGTTCATTTTGAAAAAAAATATAGACCTATTTATTGAATATCGTTTGTTTTTTGAAAGACATTTCCATAAATTGCAATTAAACTCTCGAAGAAAACTTATGTAAAAAAAGGTTCTTTCAAAGAACTCATCTTTCAGTTCATCGTTTCAATCAGATAAAGAAAATTATCATTAAATTTCATATATTTACGTAAATGTATATGTTGTCTTTCCTAGAAATTTTCATCTTACAATTATCAGCGTGTGCTTCTGTACTTATTTCTAGCAAATTTAACGGTAACACCGTTTTCATACTGGCATTAAAGAAGCAATATGCTGTGACAAAAATTCAAGGTTCATGCCACTTTTAAAGTTTATTTAATTGAACTTTTAAGATTTTAGTTTACAGTCATCAAAAGACTAGTCTGTCTTGAGATAAACTAGATTTATATCTGTGAAGGCGTTTCAAGAATATTTGCATCGTTGAAAAGTAATTAGTCTTTTACATGACTTCGCATTTGGAGACCTGTAAGCATAAATATATTAACGCTGTTTAAATTGTAAAGCCTCTGAAATAAATTCTAACAGAACTTGACCAGCCGTACATGGATTGACTAATTTGCATACAATGAATTAGTTATTATTTCTGCTAAGATTTTCAAGAACACCGTGAGGTCTTTCAAACGTAGGCAACAAACCACCAAACGATACTCTTATTTTTGCGTTCAATTTTCTTACAAAGGGTAGTAGTTTTCTGCAGTTATATTCAAATTCCTCAACCTTTTAATTTTACACTTCAGAATGTTAGGAGGCTGCATCAGTATGAAAGTTAAGGCTAACACTTCGTTTATTATTCTTTGTGGCCTCTTAATAAATTTCCATATCATTTTGGGTGAATAAAACGTTCGGTTTCTGTATCAGGTTTCGAGAAAATTGAAATTTTTATCCTGATATGTTTAAAACAGATCAAAATTGACGCACTTTCTTGAAAAACGACCAATTTTCTGAAAGGCAATACCAAATGCTTAAATGTTTTAAGCCAAAACATTTTCTTTGCGAAGATGATTTCCAATTGGGGTCCAATTTTACATAAAATAATGTATTTTCGTTCCATTTGCAGCTAGGATAGGTTGAACGACTAACTCAGTTAATATACATGCACATTATTAAAAGTAATTATATTATTTTAACATTCCGATTGTACAAACTTTTTTTAAGTTTAAAACAGAAGTTCATAGAGAAAGAAAAGTAATGTATTTCCATAAATTCAAGACCTGATTTAATGAAGACTTGTTACATACTATTTTTGATTATTTTTCCTTCTTATCTTAGAATTATGTTATAACCATAGAAGATTTACGAGAAGCTGAAATATTTAAAACGTATCATCGAAAGTACTAGTTTCTTAAATTAAATTAACCGTTTCAGCGACAGAAATGACCATTCTCTTTGTGCAATGCTTCGTAAGTAATAAGGCAACATTGCAAAACCTGATAAGACGCAGAGCTGCTTCAGATATAATGGTCCTTAAAAATATTGCTGAGTAACAATACAGCTGTAATATTGATGTATACCTTTTGAAATGTTTGTATCGGTAAAATATTTCAGAAACAGAAAATGTAATATATTATAGTATTAACTTTTCAAAGGGAAACACAGATCGTAAACATAATTAAATCTATTCAAGCCTTTCATTCAGATTTGGACGGGGTACCCAATTAAAGTATTTAAGTCATCAAAGAAATACATCAATTCTACTTGACTGAACGCGTTTATAAAAACTTTGTTAAATTAACTGAAAGCTGTGTTTTACAAAAAAAAAGATAAACTTTAAAAAGCTAGAAGATCCAATATAAGACTTCATTTCTAACAACAACAAAAACGGACAGTATATTAAGTCTTTTGATTTGGTCCATAAACAAAAAATAAATCACTGAATAATATATTTAGGCAAGAATATTTGCAAAAAAAGAGCTAGGTCCAGCAACGCAAAGCAGGAAGAAAACTGTTTTGCATAAACATAATTTCGTTTGCCTTTTATAACATGTTATTTTCATGCTACAATTTTTTACAAAATTAAACCTCAGTATGACTGTGTTGTGTATATGACATTAACTATTTTCAATGTATGACAAAAGCTAATGAAACATCCTATGGTATGGTTTACTTCTTGGGCAGAACAGCATCAATAAACTGTCTCGCGAATCTGGACTAATCGGTTACAAGTTGAGGTAGTCCAGAGATTTGGATGACAGTTTCATTAAGTTTCCTAGAAATTCTGTCTGGATATTTTCAGATATATAAGTATATTTGTATTCATTGCCGTCTTCTAAGAGGTCAATGATTCAATTCTGAATGAACAAAATGTGTCTTTTTGTTTCAGAGCAAAATCATCCCGAAGCTTCTTTATGATGATGATCTGCTTGAAAATATAGAATATAGTCAGATGATTTACTTTTATCTTATTAATTTTGGACAAAGAGATGATTCCTTGACTATTGAACATAATCAGAATAATTAGTAGAAAGTTTCTGTATTTTTTTTACAAATGTGCAGTCTTTTGAGGGTGGAGTACGCTTTACTCCAGTCACATGATGCTGTAAAAAGAATTTGGTTATTCTGGCAACTTCTGACAGATTTTTTAAATCAATCTGACATCATAAAAAATGTAAATACCACACCTTTGAAAATTACACTAGAAAACAGAGGGCATAAGAAATATATTTGATAATGGTGAGCCAGTGACCGTCTTTTTGACCTTAGACGACCGATGATCAATAGTCAAACTTGACCTAAAATACATTAAGATGAAGTCATGATTAAAGAGTTCAAAGTATGGCGTCTATTATATTAACAAGGTGTTTGATTTAGAATAAAGAAGGTTTTCCTTTGATATGGGCTGGTGACCTAGTTTTTGATCCCGCATGACCTACTTGTGAACATTTCCGAGATATCATCAAATTTATAATTTTCAGCAAGATTCATTAAGACTTGTTCTAAATTGTAGCCGTTAGAGTTTTGAACAAGCTAAATTGTTTCGAACACTCGACGGACGAAGGAAAACATTCGACCACAAAATTTCATCGCCTATGTGAGTTAAAAATCGTAATGACGCGACATCAAAATGTGGCTTCTAGAGCATTTACAATATTTTCCTTTGATTTAAGCCAATGATCATGTTTTAAATATGAGATGACCCATATTTGAACTTGACCTAGAAATCATCACGAGGAACACTTTGACTAAAAACCGAGATATCTGAATTCAAACGTGGCTTTTTACGTGTTTAAAGAGAGAGTCCCTTTATCTAAGCCAGTGACCTAAGTTTAAACCTCACATGACCCATAATCAAACAAAACCTAGACATTACAGAAACATTTTCAGTAAAAACATGAGTGTTAACAAGGGTTTTGGCTTATTTAGGCCAATGATTTAGTTTTTGACCCCAGGTGACTCATATTCAAACTCGAGCTTGAACTCAAACAGAAACATTGTGACTGAAAATCATCATGTGTAGCATCTTAGGTGTTTACAAGATTTTCCTTGGATTTAAGCCAGTGACCTTGTTTTTCCTAGATGTCCCATATTCAAACTTGACATAGAAATCATCAACACAAACATTTTGACCTCAAAAGTGACAACTGAAGCTACTGATGTTACTGGAGCTTGGAGAGCATAATAGGTGGCAACAAGAAATTTAATATAGATATTCTTTTTTAACATGAAAGATTACAGTCAGTGCTAAAAAACATGGTATGTCAATATAATTACAGACTTTTTAAAATAATTTCAAAGTCTTACAGATGTAATGAAAAGTGAAAAGAATGTATCGTTCTAAACATTGGGATAATATTAGTTTAACATTACAGTGAATATTTATTAATAAAGGGTAATGTTCTTAGACGGAATCAACCAAATTTAACATTTTGTCTATCATGTAGCTATCATCAATATTATTAAGATCTTCAAGAGATATCGGGCAGACTAGAAATGGGGGGTGGGGGTGGGGGCGGGAATACAACCTAATTAGTGACCTAGACATTATAGAGCTACCTGGTTATGCGTTCTGTTCAGTCTGTCAATTGTTTTGCTGAATCCATATTTCTGCAAAGTAATTTCAAAATCCTACGAGGTGCTAAAGAGACATTGAGCGTCGACGAAATGAGGAAAGAGCACAATCTAAATAGTGGTTTTTTACATAGGACAACGCTACGCATATCATACGTTATGTCCATCATATTGCTAAACGTAATATTTTGACTTGGTAATTGCAAACTCCTCTAAGGTGCTCAAGAGATATAGAGTTGGTACGAAAAAGGGGATGGCGCAACTTTTGATCTGATGTGTGGCCTTAATCTCGGATAAAGCCAACGAAATCGTAAGTTCTTCCAATTATGTTGCTGTGCAAAGTTTCTGCAGGAAAATTTAATATCAATAACGATGTTCAAGAGATAAATGGAGCAGACAAGAAATACGGGACTGACGCAGCCTTTGATCTTTTGTGTCCTTGACCTTTTCAACGGAACCAGCAATACCTTACACTTTTCACGTAAAGTGGCTATAATTTATATTTTTATAATTTCACAATCATTTGTATTGACAAGATGAGAGAGGGGTGAGTAGTGGACTGCCGGTTTGATTACCGTTAAATTCATTGGGGGAATTAAAATTCTTATAAAATTTACGATATATTTTACGTTACATTTATGGGTATGAATACTCTCTGAATGCTTCAAAATAAACAAAATATTCCTATAATTATTTCATATCGAAGAAAATATCTTAAAACCAGCCTCTATCACTGTCAATCGTACTGAAAACAATTGCCTAAACAGGTTGTTTGGTGAAGTTGTAAAAACGTGTTAACTCCCAGGTAACACACTTACATAATTGTTGTTTCTCCATTGAATTTCAAGACTTTTTTGTAAACATATAAAATAGTAACGCTTTTCAAAATAATTTTTATGTTTCAAAAACATTCTACGAGTATAATGTTCAAGAGATGTCAAGTAGTGACACAAGACACTGTAGTACTAATTAGTCAAGGGCAATTTAGGCAGTATTTTACAATATGTGAACATCGTTATCTGCCCCTGACATTGTCCTCTTCTTCAGTAGTCATGCTTCAGAAATTCAATTTGATGAAGGTAGAGGCCTATATAGACCCTTTCATGAACATCTGATTTATACAGCAGACAATGATACATTTAAGTGTATTAGTATTCCAAGTTACCTTTTCAAATCTAAGCACATTTTGTTTCTGTGTGACATAACAAGTAATACTCCTGACAATAACGATAAAACATATATAAAGTGCTTTTAAATGACCTGCTTTTATATAAAAAGATATTGTTCAACTATTAGTCTCAGAAGAAAATACAAGGTATAATAGTTGAAGAGTCATTCAAAAAGATATAAAAACCACATCAAACCAACTTTTATTTTTTGTATCAGAGAAAACACTTCAGTGTCTTTTGCAGAAAAAACTTGGAAGTAAATTTTCCATTTAATTTGGTATCAAATATCTCTTGTGCCATTTGCCAATATAAGGCTTGATAAAACGTGTTTCAAAGGATTCAAGACTAGAAAAAGTTTCATTGATGCCAATTAGATGCTCGCCATCAGTGTTAAACAGTTTGTTAATAAATGTTTAATACCGTGGTCTCCAAACTCTTCAGAGCAATGGACAATGGTCAAACATTGTCTAAAACAGCCTCGTTGACACATTAATGCGTTACAATGACACTGCCCTAAATTCCCGAAAAAAATGAAATTTGTTCGTAAGCTATTCTGTCTGTCCAGGGTTTTAATTAGATATACAATTGCACGTGCTTCTCTAATATCGAAATGTATCTGCTTTCATTCCCAGATTCTACAGCCTTCATATATAAAGATGGGCTACGATATCAAAACATGACAATAACTTGGTTTTTATACTGCCATCAAGGAAGCAATTTGCTGTGAAAAAAAGAAAGTTTCATGCTACATTTCAAATTCATGTAATTGATCGTTTAAGATTTTAGCGATACGGACCATATTAGGATTGGTCTGTTTAGAAATAAATTAGATTTATATCTGTGAAGGCGTTTCAGAAACATTATTGTATCACTGAAAACTGATTAGTCTTTTATTCTGTAAAGAGAAAATGACAAAATACCGGCTGACATTTCTCTCGTTGACAATGAAATAGATTGCTTAAAATGATTAAACTAACTAAACTAGTATATATGAGGAAAAATCACGTTTGTTCATTATGCTAGAGCGTGTTATATACTCGTCTAAAAACGTTTTAAGAGGTATCTTAGGAAATATCAATACAGTGTGAACTTACTGTTTTGTTAATGTTTGGTTTGAAGATGTAGAAATTCCATCAGTACAAGTAACATCCAAATTCATAACTGTTCGAAGCAATTTTGTCTTTTGTGTAAGAACTTTTTTATTCATATCACAAACTGTTCTATACAATGTTTTGAGCACCCTAATATTCTTAAACAAAGTTATACAGCATTAATCCTAAAAGAATCGTAAAAACATTATAGATCAACATTCAACTAGTTATGTCTTCGCCTCCTCCCCACCCCAACACTCTCTAGGGGGAGACATTTGTTTATGCCCTGTCCACCAGTCCGTCTGTCACACTTCGCTAACGTTCGATAACAAGAGTACCTTTTGACCTATAGTCTTCAAATATCATAGGGTGATGGCCCTTATTGAGTTACAGAAGCCTATTTTTGGGGGGATGTATGTCAAAGGTCGAGGTCACAGTGACCTTAAATGTGAAAATCGTGTCCGCTCAATAACTAGCGTTTTATTTGACCGAGTGTCATCAGACTTCATAAGATGATTGTTTTTATTGAGTTACAGAAGCCTATTGATTTTGGGGTCAACCGGTGAAAGGGTAAGGTCACAGTGACCTTATATGTAAAAATTGGTTTCCGCTCAATAAGTGGAGTGCCGTTTGACACAGTGTCTTGCAACTTCATATAATGATTGCTTTTAAAGAGTTAAAGAAGCCTACTGATTTTAGGTTCAGCCGGTCATAGGTCAAGGTCACAGCAATCTTTAACTTGAAAATGGTTTTTGTTCAAGTATCTGAGTTGTATTTGACCCAGAGTCTAACTTCATAAGATGACTGTCCCTAATGAGTAGAAGAAGCCTATTGATCTTGCGGTCAGCGGCCAAAGGTCACAGTGATATTTAACTTGAAAATGGTTTCCGCTCAATAACTTGAGTTCTATTTGACCCAGAGTCTTCACACTTCACAGGATGACTGTCCTTGTTCGGTAAAAGAAGTCTATTGTTTTTATTGTCAGCTGATGAAAGGTCAAGGTCGCAGTGACCTTAAATACAAAAATGGTTTCCGCTTAATTACTAGAGTTCTCTTTGATCCAGTGTCTCCAAACTTTACAGTGTTATTGTCCTTGTTGAATAGACGAAGCCTCTTGATTTTTGGGTCAGCTGATCAAAGGCCAAGGTCATAGTGACTTTATATGTAAAATTGGTTTATACTCAATAATTAGAGTTCTATTTGACCTAGTCTCTTCAAACTTCACAGGATTACTGTCTTTATAGACGATTATTGTTTCGGGGGTCTGTAGGTTAAAGGCCAAGGTCACATTGACTTAAATGTAAAAAAATCTCCGATCAATACCTCGAGTGCCATTTCAGCCAGACTGTTGAACTCTTTGTTTTTGCAGTGTCAGTTGTTCACCTGTCACACTTTGTTTCCATTTGATACATTTTGACCTGAAACCTTCAAACTTCATATGATACTTTATTGACTTAGAGTCTTCAAATATCTATTTTCTCCATTAAGGTCACTACGACAAAGGTCAAGGTCACTTACACTTAAATTTGAATTTCCTTTCAGTCAATAATGTGCATACTTTTTGAGTGACCTTGACTAATAAAAATATCTTTCGTGCTTAAAAACTGGAGCACGTTTTGGCCCATAGGCCTCAAAACAGATAGGATGATCGCCATTATTACAAGATGTGGCCTTGTTTCTTCCATGTTATCGCTGTTTTATCCTGAAACGAGCAGTGTTTTGGGAAATAACTCTGGCACGGTGTTCTTTAATATAAGCTTTCCTATATAGGTTTTGTTATATCTCTTCTTTTGTAACATTAGTACATCTTGTCATATCACGGCCTTTTTCCAACATACTCATTCCTGTTCGCCAGTTCAGAATTCTCTTCCTCCCGCAAGCCCACCTCTGTCAATTCTTCTGTTCCCCTGTTTCAATGATGCGCTGGGGGAGACATGCGTTTTTTACAAAAACATCCAGTTTTGTTTGTTTTCAAGTATCAGATAAACAATCTCTTCTGTTAATTACTCAGTTTTTATAATTTTCTGTAACTACCAAGATCATTGAATTTTCGAACCTTAAAGATCTTGTACAACCATCTTAAAAGGCGATAATATTTAAACAATTAAGTTGTTCTGTTTTTAACCAGGTTTTCAACGAACCTGGTTATCAGAAAAGGGTATGGCGTGCGGGCGGGAGTCAAAGTTTCAGTTCAATAACTTTAGTTTGGACTGACCAATCTTAACGAAACTTGGAACATAGCATTCCTGCATAGAGGCCTAGCTTGAAATTTTATTTGGGGTCAGTCGGACCAAGGTCAAGGTCACTGTTACTAAAATAGAAAATTGGTTTCCATCCAATTACTATAGTTTTGACTGACCAATCTTAACTTAAATTGGTATATAGCATCCCTGCATGGAAACCAAGCTTGGGATTGTATTAAAGATCAGTCGGATCAAGGTCAATGTCGCTGTAACTTGAAATAGAAAATTGGTTTCCAGTCACTAACTTAAGTTTATATTGGTCAATCCTGACCAAATTTGGCATATAATACACTTGCATGAATACCTAGGTTGAGAATATATTTTGGACCAGCCTGGTCAAGGTCACTGTTACTTAAAATAGAAATTTGTTTTCGGTCAATTACTCAAAATTGTATTGGTCAACCTTTACCAAACTTGCTATATAATGCACTTGCATGATAACCTAGCTTGGGATTATATTTGGGACCAATCTGGTCAAGGTCACTATTAATAAAACTAGAAAATGGATTCCAGTCAATAACTTAGGCTTGAAATGATAATGTTGACTAAACATGGTGTATAGCACCCTTACATGAAAATCTAGCTTGGGGCTGTATTTCGGATCTGTTGGGTCAAGGTCAAGTTTACTGTTACTAAAATAGAAAATTGGTTTCCAGTCAGTTACTTAAGTATTTATTGGCCAATCTTGACCAAACTTGGTATATATCACTCACTACCTTAGCAGTGTATTTAGGATCAGTCGGGTCAAGGTCAAGGTCACTGTTACTGAAAATAGAAAATCAGTTTCTGTTAAATAACTTGGGTTTAAATTGACCGATCTTGATGATATTTTGTATATAGCATCCTTGCAGCATACTGACACCTGTATGCATTTTACGCATTTTACATTTAAGGCTTCATACAGAATTTACATATATGTTGCATTGCTCAAATGTTTAATAATCATATAGTCCTTAGTTTTTATGGTATAGTTATGGAATTTTAGGAGTCCTCAGTCATGAGTTCATGGGTTTAGATCAGGTTCATAGTAACTGGTGTCTTTAAAATAAAAAATTTTCTTTTGAAAAATTATTTGGTGAAACTTCGTCTATTGGCGGCGTATCTTGTCTTAATTTTGACATTAAGAACCAATTTCATTTACCAAGATGAAGAAAATATACTTAAGTAGGATTTACAGATTGGTTACAAATATTTGCTTAAATCCAATCGGCTTATTAGAGTCCAAAATCTTCAATAAATAAATAAGTAAATAAATAAATGTGTAAATAAATGAAAATAAACCAACAACAAAAAACGGGCCAGATACTAGGTGTTTTATTCACTAAATGCAAATTAACCATACCCACTTCAGAGGTCACGAGACCTCATGCAGATGTTAAGTTGTTCTAGTCCGAGGACATAGTAAAACGTAAAAGAGTGATGCAAATACCAGCTAGGAGAGCATGTGCTGTCTCAATACGTTGTTCGATTGCCTGACAGCAGTTGGACTACATGGCACGGATTGACATTTTTCTATTTTCATTCTCACGTCATTTGACGGATGGTGTGTAGGGACGCCATGTTAAAAATATGAAAATGGTAAATATCATTATCGATAGAAGATTGTGTTAAAACTACACGCTCTATTTATAAACATTTTATAATACCTGTAAATATCGTCAAGGGAAATATAAGAAAAATAAAAGAGCTTTCATCCTTTAAGCTGCGGAGTAAACGAACCCATATGTTCCTGTCAGATTTCGTATAAACGAAAATGCAAAACCAGATGCCTTCATTATAAATGCGCGTTGGTTGATTTACTTAAACATGCAATATACGAGATTTGTTTTTCGCGCAAGTGAAAACAAGACAAAAATGCATATTAAAAAGAAAACAAAGAAGTTTGAAAAGTCATTAACAACATGCTTTACCTTCGAAGATAAACCTCTCGTAAATGACACGTTAATAAGTTGATCGTAAGAAAATTTCAGAATAACTATTCATCATATTAGATAAAAAAGAAACAGATAACACCATATTATTCAAATTCAGAAATGATTAACGGAATAAGATATACAGTTCACAGTTGGTGTTGAAAGTGATCCTACTTCTGTTAAATTAGTTTCATGCAAATTAGTAAATTTAGTATTTTTCTGTTACAATAGGTATCTGGTTAAGTTTAGACAGTCTTTCATCCGTTCTTTTGTTTAACCTATTGGTATTGCCGACCCGCTGACACTGCATGGTAGCATCAGTCAGTATTGTGTTGAGGTAAAGAATGGCATACATATAACTGAAGCTGCCTTTAATGTTGATGTTTATTTATTTATTTTACGGTAAATAATATTTGACGAAGTCCGACGCTCTGACGGTGCAAACTACTGAATTGCATTATATATTATATATATAATTATTTCTTTTTTGAGGACTCAATGATTGATTTAAACGACAAAGTATTAAGGTTTGTTTGACAGTGTTATATCTTATCTGGAAAATATTTTAATCAACAATTGTTTTTTTTCACAGCGCCGCTATCTCTGATGCCATACCTATTGTTAAAAACATAGGAAATTAGGTGCCTTTTAGATAGAATAGAAATAAATAACCGTTGATGCCACTGACACATAAAGCAGGGGTTAATTAACGTCAGCGGTAACAAAAAAAAATGCATTATTCTTTTGAAACAAGCGGGCTTTTGAGATAAGTGAAAACTTTTGCTGAGATTCGTTTGATTATTTATATTATCTAGTTGTCTGTATGTAAAGAAAATTGATTATTTCAAAGAAAAAAATGTGTAAAATATTGCCTAATATATTGCCTAAAATATAGCAAACAAAATTTACGGATTGTTCACGAGTTGATTGAAAAAAATTGCCAATTTTACTGTGGAGATAATCACTGTGTTTTCTTCATTTTGTACGTATAACGTGTTTCTAACAAGATGAGGTATCCAAATTTTAACTGACTTTTTAGGCCAAATAATGACATAGAAACTCTTTCCAAATATTACTGCAGATAATGAGACAACTAATTCATCCTGGATGTCATATTATATTGTAGTGCTTGTTTTTGTCTAGGAACATTTGTAGGATGTTTCTATTCTTTCAATCAATTGTTTGTTTCAAAAACAATTGCAGTGATGAAACATGAAATGCAAAGCACTATCTTGATGCTAAATACTTTGTACCTCATGAATCACGTCAACAACAGAACAAACTTGAACTCTGTTTAAGAGGTCAATGACATGTTCTATTTTAGCAGCAAAAAGTTTGAGTAGTCAAGCATGGCAAACTTTAATAAAAAGTATTTCGCCACCGTTGAAAACTGTCGTTAGGTTAACCAAACTATAACGTTATAGTCTATGAGATCAATTTGGACAAAAATAAAATCTTTCAAGAAATTAGATAAACAAACCATATTTTGACATATACTTTGCTGGTGCATTTCAAACTCAATATTAACTCGAACACCATTTCGTCTATAAAACTGTACAAGTATACAATATATATATATAAACGTTGTTATAACTATTTGCAATGATTTTGCAAGTTATTCTAAAATAAGAACTTTATCGTGTTGCTGATTTCAAATTACGCTACACACTCTGAAACTAATACCACCTAAATGGCCGAATAAAAGGTTATATCAATAAATATTTCTTCTTTTTTTGTAATGAAGACAAAATGCTCCCTATTATTGCATGATTAATGAGTGTAGAACAGTCGCATTAGACGCGTAGAAAATAGAATAAAACCTTGTTGTCAAAACACATTCAATCTACCAATTCTGGAAGACCACGAGTTGAGTTTGTTCGAGTATATTATATTGCCACTCCTTCAAACTCCTACTAATTGTTATGGAGGCTATTCGTTGCCAAAAATCGAGCCTTGTTGATCTGAGTTGTACAGTTTGTTTTCTCAACATAATGCAATTGTATTTCTTTCTATGTAAACTCCAGTGATGGATTCATGGACTGATTTTGCAAATTTAACACTGTACCCCTCCATTTCAACACACTACATATTGTAAAACTACATAACAATCTGTTTTTAAATTACAATAACAATTGTTCATCCTTACTTTGAAACATGCAGAATATACTCATGTAACCCACAAAAGAACAGGAGGTATTTTCAAATGCTTTCTAACATTACCCGAGCGTAATGTTTACATTGGCAGACTAGTATGATTCGTTTGAACACGTTTCTGTAAGCCTTAAATGGATAAGCTCCGCCTAATCTCCGCCCACTTCACTATCGTAAATAAACGTCATTTTCCTCTCAATTTCGGTATTTACTTTGATGTGAGATAAAGACATTATGCAGCTTTTTTTTTTTATTTCAGGCATAGCAACATAATAATTTTAAAATTTGAAACTTCATGCTTCCTTCGTACTTATCATTATTTTGACATTTCTTAGACATAAAAAGATTTTGTATTATTATTTCATCTATTTTATGATCCTTTTTATTACTATGATAAAGAACTTTATCTTTTTAGTTATATTATTGATTTAACCATTAACTTTTCAAGATATAAAAATTTAATATATTATACAAAAGACACTTATCTGTTTTAAAATTTTCAGAAATTCTAAACTTCTAAAAACTTATTTAAAAGTAATATTGTTGTTTAAATATTGTCTGTTTCTTCATTTAAATGCGAGATACATCCAGTCGTAGTTTTTCTTTGCAAAACATGGCAGTTTTGCATCGATGAAATACGGTCACCGTACCGGAGTAAGGAAGGCAAAATTACTTATGAACTGCAACGGCTGCTCATCTATAAGATACCTGATAACTACACGCAATAATACAAGTCGTTACAAGAGAGACAATTTTAAGCTCAGTAAGCTCAAGTTTCAGCAGCTGCATTTAAAACTGACATGTAGCCATTCAAATCCTCCAGGTTTAGAATAATATTAGTAAACGAATCTCCATATAATAAATCAAACTTTAGAAGAGGGGGTTACAATGTGGAACTCGGGAAATGACAAGCAAAGAAACAAATAACCTTTGATGCAAATATGTTTTGTTAGGTAATTTGATACTGCAAATTCAACTTATAGTCTTATAAAAATTATCTTTCAAGACCCAAGTAGACAAGATTTGAATCTAATGTCTTTATTCTTACTTTTCTCTGTCTTTTCTATTCACACTAGAAAACAAACGAAACATCCGGTAAATTACTACGTTCTTGAAAGAATGATTGTTGTACTTTTTGTAATTATTTACATAAAAAACTTTAAAAATATCATGTTTAAACAGCCGCTACTGATATGGACGTTTTTTGTCATCATTATTACATTTCCCTTCCTAAGATTGTCGAGAAAAAAATTGATAAACGTTTGTATTCAAAATAAACGACAATGTCTGTTCTTGTCAGTTTTCCTGTAACTGAAAATGTCAGATCTGATCTTTACAGTTTGAGTCATTTTTCATATAAAATGTTTCATGAATATCAAGCAAGTACAAATTATTTGTAAATGACAAAAGATGAAAGGAAGACTCCTTTAAACCTCTAACAAAAGAAGCGACTTAGATGTTTAAAAAAATTCAACTACAAGTACCAATCGTATGGAATAGAAAGAAACATTGAGTTTCAGCACTGCTCAGCAAGTCAAGAGAAAATAAATATGTGTGCAAATAGGAAATAAATGTTCTGAAAAGTTTTAGCATGATGACAAATACTCCAGCTACTGATTTAGTACATGAACGTATTTTTCTTTTCTTTTTATTTTCTATGGTTTCTATAATGGATTTGATCTGAGGAAATTCGTGTTTGGCTGTAATTACATCATTTCTAGAAAATGCTGTATCAGTTAGAAGAAATATCAATGTACAATGTCGTTATCTTCTTTGTCACTTTTTAAAATATATAAAAAAGTAATGTCGTTTATTTAAAGAAAGGACAAAAGACTGACACATAGTTATTTGATGCTGGCGACACAAATAGGAACTTATATAAGAGTCACCGGGTAAAAAAAAAAGAAAAAGCTTTTTATAATTGTAACAAGAACCGGTGTTATAAGAATTGCGAAGGTAATTAATACTGAGAACAATGCAAATATATCGTCATATTACGTTACATCCTACAGAAACACTAACAGCTCTCCATTTACACTTTAAACACTCCATACATCAATTTGAAGTTGATAAATGTATCTAGAAAGTACCATTTTTTTCAGCATTTTGTTCGATCAGCATGCCAGTATCACAACTGAGATAAAGATTGATGGAAATTAGTAAAGTAAATGAAAAAAAACATTGTTGTTTAAACTTATCCTTTTCAAGTGCGTGCTTGTAAAGAAACCTTAGAAAATTCAAAATGAAAAGGCAATAACGAAAACATTGATTTATATTATATAAATTTTCCGTGCTTGATAGGTTTGAGACATAAAAGAGTGTTTATACTAAAATTAAGATTATGATTACCTCATAAACATTTTCAAAATGTCACGACTGATTCTAGAAAGAAATAAAACATCTTGTTAAAGGACAATTACTATGTCATTTCAAAGTATTGTTTATTTTCTTTCATCATTTGAAAGCTCTTTCTATTATTTTTAACAAGAGGATCAATTCTTGAATCATTTAACATTCTGTTCTCACAAAACATGGTTGCAATTTCCTGTACAAAAAGGGTACATCGTTTCCTTGATATATTTACATGTTTTAAAAGGTACTGCAGCATAAAAACAGATCTGTCGTTAAGTAATTAACATAGTGTGTCTCCAATTATCTAATTTCAAGAAGAATTCGTACTACACGATACCAAACTGGGACAAAACACAAAGTTTGAAGTTCCTTTTATTCAGAAAAAGTATTTTATCAATACTTTTTGCTTTTGTGCATTAAACCAATAGATTTTCTTTTTTAATTTCCAGCTTGAATTTCAAGTTTGGTTGCTATCCAGATATGTTAATTTAAAGAAAGATAAACTGATTATTGCAGATGCAAACTTTTTCCATAAAGGCATTTTTGACTTTTGCTTAAACATAGCAATAATCTATAGAGTTGTTTTTTGTGTTGTAGTGAGACATATTTCATACAGTTTTAGTTATCACTAGAATCATCATGTTAATTTTGATAATAGAACATTATAAACGACATTCTGTCGGTTTCTCTGTTTCAGTTCGAGAAGTGTCTTTGAGTGACATCTATCTATGTAAATTCAGAAGCTGAAGACAAAATAAGTATCCGTTGAAGTTATACCTTCATATGTATCTACCGACGTAGGAATAATGTGTGTTATTAAAGATAGCCAGCTGTTTATAGCAGCAGGGTTTTCTAAATATAGAACAAAGTTTATTCCACTCTCTTATTGGACGAATAAAAAGTGTATGAACGGTTTAATGTTAAGGCTTTATATATCAGACAATAGACTTCACATACATTTACGTAAATATATTTGGTATAACTAATAATACGCAATTAAATCGGACATCTCTTTATATATAAGCAGCCGTGATCTATATATAGGACATGAATATCAGACGCGACGAAACCATGTTGTGTTACAGCACGTATTTTACTTATAAACAATGCTTAATCTTAACTGATGCTAGACATAATCAACATTTGCAAAATCTAAAACGAACACTTAACATTTGAATAAATGCTGTAGAGATTTTTTAATCTTCTTTACTTACATGTTTCACACGTTTTGCTACTGTAACAAAGGACTTATCGCTTCTTGCCGCTTTTCTCCTGTCTATGCTGCGCACAATTCACCTTAATTTACCACAGCTGTAACAGTTTTCATATCAACTGATATAACAAAATCGTCTTTCAGAGGGAAGAACATAAAAGGCAATATTAAGAATTGTCTCATTTTGTAAACTTTACCGCAGTTATAAGCAAACAATCAAAATAATCATTACAAGTGTCTGTTTTTTTGTGTGTTTTTTTCAAAATTCCGTCTAATTAGAATGTATTCAAATAAATCATGTATAACATACAAAAATAGAGGTACAGTATGAAGTTATAAATATCACATCGTTATGTCTGAATTTTATACATACAAAGAACTATCTTCTGTATACTAGCAAGGTCATTTCATAATTGTGACTGCTACAACTTCATAAAGTCAAATAAATTTAAATCACTTTCCGACATCATGAATTAAAATTGAAAACGCTAATAGCGCTGAAAGAAAAGGGTTTTGTGAAGCGACCATGCGACTTCGGTAATGACAATTGTTACACACTGAAAGCCCTGAAAGCCAAGAAATTTTTCAAACTGAGGCCCATCACACGTTTCTGTTGTTTTTTTTTTTTCCTTTTTTTAACATAAGGACATAAACGACACTGTAAAAAGTAAATATTAAATCAAAACTCCTTCAAATCTATACATTACAAATACAAAATAAACACCAAACAAACATCCTTTGACAGGGGTCATTCACGCAAGAAGCATCTCAATGTATGTACAATTTTCTATCTGTTTGGAATTGATTTTCTAGTGTAGTTTTCATGTATCAAAAACTTTGTGTTTTCCCAAGTGATCATGGATAAACTGGATGTCTGTATCTGTTAAAAAAAGTATTTCCAATATATGTGCTTCAGATTTATACGGGAACTGCTACTCCTGCTAATATTTACAGTGTAAATTCCGTACCCTGTTCCGGGCGCCACCGCATCTCTGTACGAATTTAAGAGCTCCTGGAAATCCCAACAATTATGTAAAACGAGCTGAGGTTTAACGTGAAGTGTAAAAAAGTAGACCTCTTTTTGCAAAAGTGTGTAGAAAAAAAAAAAGATTAAAGGCTTTTAGATTAGGCTTTGTGAGACTGTTTCACATTATCCTTACAAACCTAAAACATGCTATATTATATCAATTTAAGATAAATATATAGTGAACGTTCGTGGCTGGAATTAATTAAATTTTCATTATGATTTCAGTGTTTCGACTAATTAACTAATTGCAGCTTAAAATTTGTATGTCGTTCACAAACACATGATGTCAAAGGCTATGACGTTGAATAGAGTTAGATATTCACAGAAACATCCAAAGTCAATTTAGAAAAAATAGATATATTATTTGTCTTTTTTTGTGATTTTTATTATTACAAAAAATAATAACCACAGTTCGATCAAGGTCTTACAAGCTACTGCCAAAGTTCCTATAAAATATATTAATTAAGTGCATTCGAAAACTTCTTTAACTGAATTCGTGACAGACACTGAACATAAAATCATTTGGTGATAAAATTATTTGATCATTTTGTAAAACGAAGTGTCGCTCTTGACAAAAACGACCCCATCAAATGGTTCAGGAGATTCAAAGATGCGTTTTATCCGAAATTCAACTTCAACAGAATAAATAAATGCTTTAAAATTTTTCAGAGCAAAATTTAATACAGATTAAATACCATAACGCTTCCATGAACAGAAAAATCATCGTCTTACAAGCGAGTACATCAACTGCAACAAAATGTGTATTTAAAATACACAAAAGTCTGTTAAAGAAAAAACTAATATAATTTATGTACTTTGAATGTTATTCGATACTGTCTAGTTTTCGAGATTAAAAAAAGGAAAAGGCATAACAATTATATTGATTTTCTTTAATATATCAAGCTATGTCTTAGCATACACAGCCTTTTCGAGCAAAGCAAGACAAGAACGTCTAGTAACTAGTTGCTACACACAAAGTTGCTATAAAACAACTCAATGTTATATTCTTCTTACCATATGTGTTGGCAGTATACCTATAATAACCACAATAGTATTTTAAAGAAATTCTAAAGAAATCTTGTATAAACGTTTTTCAGACAAAAGCGACAAGTTCACATAAAATTATGTCTTTTTTAAACGTAAAAAGTTTTTCGTAATCGAAGGTGGTCAGCTATTGAAATCAGTAAGATTTAGGGGGGGGGGACACATATTTCCCATGAGACGTCGAAAAAAGCATTTTGCATTGTCAATACATTTCTAAGAGGCAATATCGTTATGTCTTCAAATGATGACACTTTTAAAATTCCGGTGATATTTATTGTGGATCTATAATTTAATAACAGTAGTTAGAATCATATGTATCTTTTAAAGTGTTTCTTATGAATGATTATTAACATCTTATGTTACAAAAAAAAGAAAATAGAATCAACAGAATTAAATAAAAACAAATAAAGCTCTTTCATTGTGTTGCAATGCATATTCTCCCTTGAATGTTGTTTATCTATAATTTGGTGTTAATAACATTATGCCTATGTCCCAATTGTGAAAACGAGCGGAAGTTATTTGCTGACATTATGAATTAAATTAATAAGTGAATTCAAATATTTTGTAATCTCTGCACGACGAAAATGAAATCACTCTGCGTTTTTTCATGGAAAAGATGTTGATAAGTAAAATTTATTGGCGGATCAAAATAACTTAAAACACCTGCTGATAAATTGTTTCCTTGAATTCTTTGAAAAATGAGATTAGCTCGTTTCAGAAACAATAACGTCTTCTTTCATTTCTTAGCGACTAATAAAATTGTCTTTCTGAGACGTTTATGCCAAATTGTATTATTGCAGCATAATCAGATGTACATACCCTAAACGTAAACCATGATATATTGCAGGTGTTTTAGTGGCTCATTTTCTAAAAAAGGAATTTCAAAAAACTTAATAAATTAAGAAAAAAGAATATATGATAAAATTGTCTCTTTAGTGCACACGGACAAAACAGAAGTGTTCATTTAAATGAAAAGCGAAATTGTACAAAAAGGACTCTCTATATAAAGACTAGTATTCATGCATCCAGTTTACCTATTGCACTTATTCTAAAATATAAAACCGGTAAATCTTGTTAGACTAAGTTTATATGACTTTTAAAGATTATTCGCTGTAACAGTTTCTTTGTTGTTGTTGTTATTTAAATAAACAAAAATAATTTTCTCAGTTAATTAGATGAGTCCTGTGACATAAACATGTGTCTGCCTTGTTTTAGCTTTCCGAAGCCAATAAAAATTACATAATTATTTTTACAACAATTTTTTTCATACCGAGTTTCAAAAAGCTTAATCATGTGATTTCATGGCATTTCTGTACATTTTCTAAAATATTTGTATGCAATATATTTCAGACAGGGAACCTAATATCGTATTGATGTAATCTAAACAATGTTGATAGAGGTCCACATTTAAAAATATTAAAAGTCAGAATTCTGTTCCTTGTAATTTCTGAGAAGATTTTCATGGTCGTTTTTTCGTTTTGCTGACATAACAGCCAGATGAAATGAGTCATTGTTAAATATTTTCGGAAGTACAGGCTTTCTTAAGTATGTATCACCGTTGCATTATTTGGTATATTTCAAATGTTTCAGCAACTGTTGTATAATTCACTAAATAATACAAATTCATCAATCATTGAATCATTATTTATTACATAATAACCGTCACAATAAGCCTAACATACAATATGTGTACCGTTAACTCGAAATTGCTCGTAAAATCTAATTAGTATTGTGCTATCACAGATTCAATCAGACAAAACAGATTAAATGCTTCTGCGGAAATGCTCAGTTTTCTTGAACATTGTCCTCTCAAACAGCATCCAGAACACTTTAACTCAGTGCTAATCAAATCTAAGTATCAATAACAACCCAAAAATCCATCAACAGAGTAAAAGAGGCTTTACGTAAATTCAGTTTGTTTTAACAATGTTCATGTCGTTATTCAATTATGATTATGTCGGAGAAATATTGTCGCTCTTTTTTTGCCAACAGGAAGTCCAAGGAGACAATTACATTTTTGTTGCGTAATGTGTGCTTGAAAACTCAGAGTTTCAATTAAACCTTACAATTTGTAGAATTTTACTTGTCGCTGATCAGTGTAGAACAAATAAAGACCCCTTGTTATAAATTTATAAACTGTTTATTGCTTTCAGATACTCTTCCAGAATGAAAGCATTGTCATAAACACACGCGCCTGTCTAAAGATAGGCAGTAAAATCCTTTGTTTAATGGCTTTTTTGTTTTGAAAATAAAACTAGACAAGGAATCGTCATTTTAACACTTCGGAAGAAATTTCATTTTGACATAGTCTAAAAAGTTATTAATCACATCTTTACAACACTTTACTGCAATTTTAAAATGGTTCGTAAATTTAATTTATATGAACAAACAAAGAAATAGCTGACAAGACAATGAAACATTTAATGCTGTGATCAAGGCAAAGCCTCAGAATAACTGAGAAAATTCTTCAAGGTCGATTCCTGCCCTGATGGTAATTTAGTCAGCAAGTCAAAACAATCGCATTAAAATTAAAATGTCCATGCGGTATAATTATAAAGCATACAAAAGCACTCAGCTGTATTTCAGCCTACGACTGTTAATATTTTGCTTTTACCTTACATGGGTTTTCATTAGGGTAGGTCCATAATTTGTCTGTTCAGCAATGCACAAAAGATTTTATAACTGAATATTTATTCTTTAAAATCTTACAACACAACATCCACTTTAATCAATGTATAGGAAGTGAGAAGTAGCACTATGCAGCAGTAGGCAAAACGTGAAGTTGGCAGTAGCAGTAACAGCAGTAGCAGCAAACAAAACGTGAAGTTGGCAGTAGCAGTAACAGCAGTAGCAGTAAAGAAAACGTGAAGCTAGCAGTAGTAGTAACAGCAGTAGCGGTAGGCAAACCATGAAGTTGGCAGTAGCATTAACAGCAGTAGCAGTAAACAAAACGTGAAGCTGGCAGTAGCAGAAACAGCAGTAGCAGTAAAGAAAATGTAAAGCTGGCAGGAGCAGTAACAGCAATAGCAGTAGGCAAAACGTGAAGTTGGCAGAATCAGTAACAGCATTAGCAGTAGGCAAAACGTGAAGTTGGCAAAATCAGTAACAGCATTAGCAGTAAACAAAACATTAAGTAGGCAGTAGAAGTAACAGCAGCTGCAGTAAACAAAACGTGAAGCTGGCAGTAGCATTAACAGCATTAGCAGTAAACAAAACATGAAGTAGGGAGTAGCAACAACAGCAGTTGCAGTAAACAAAACGTGAAGTTGGTAGTAGCAGTAACAGCATTAGCAGTAAACAAAACATGAAGTAGGGAGTAGCAGTAACAGCAGTAGCAGTAAAGAAAACATGAAGTAGGGAGTAGCAGTAACAGCAGTAGCAGTAAACAAAACATGAAGTAGGGAGTAGCAGTAACAGCAGTAGCAGTAAAGAAAACGTGAAGCTGGCAGTAGCAGTAACAGCATTAGCAGTAAACAAAACATGAAGTAGGGAGTAGCAGTAACAGCATTAGCAGTAAACAAAACATGAAGTAGGGAGTAGCAGTAACAGCAGTTGCAGTAAACAAAACGTGAAGTTGGTAGTAGCAGTAACAGCAGTAGCAGTACTGCCAACTTCATGTTTTGTTTACTGCTACTGCTGTTACTGCTACTGCCAACTTCACGTTTTGCTTACTGCTACTGCTGTTACTGCTACTGCCAACTTCACGTTTTGTCTACTGCTACTGCTACTGCCAACTTCACGTTTTGCTTACTGCTACTTCTGTTAGTGCTACTGCCAATTTCACGTTTGATTTAATTTCTACTGCCATCTGCACTGCGTACTGCTACTGCCAACTTCCTATTAGTCTTTAATCAGACAAGTCATGTGATATTTGGTGAAAGTATATAAAAAGTGTACATTTTTCCACTTTATAAACTCAAAAATATCTTCGGAACAAATTATAGTATAGTCTTAAAGTTCAAATATGTATACACCTTGTAGCTGCTTACTCTTGGTGGAAGAAAACAAACATGCCTGTAAGGAGAATGTAGATTATACTAAAGAAAACTGTAGATTGAAACAAAGAAAAAGTGACAAATATAGTCAACAGTTTGCCTTTTCAGCAAATGAATGTATGATTATGACCACTTGTTAGATTACCTGTAACATTTATCAGCAAAACAATCTGCTTGCAAACTGTAATAAAGTAAAAATATCAATATTGTATTCTTCATATTAGACTTCATTAAGTTAAAATATTTTTCTTTCAATAAAGTACATTTGTCAGACATATTTTTTAAATATACGTTAAATGATATCACAGGTGGTCTGAATATGTATAGGAAAATTTTAACAAAAGAAATAAATACTAGGAGTAGCAGCAGCCAGCCGTTTGCTGAAAGCTTGAAGTATCTTAACATCTTCAGTCAATAATTCCGTATCTACAAAGGTTTTTTCGGCATTGTTTTGTATGACGAGAAGGTTGCAGTTGACATACAGTGCACTATAGTCTTGTCATTAAAAGCAAAGTGGAAAAAAAACAGAAGAATCACAATAAAGAGACCTTTTTTATATAAAAGCTATTCACTTGGTACAAAACCAATTTTAAAACATCCATTTTACAGCCAGCTAATCCTCAAATTTATTTTGCTAAATACTATGTTTATGTTTTGGTTTGCGTGCGTGCTACTTTAAGCAAAAAACTTTTGAATGAGCTGCAGAATTCTATCAAAATGTCCATTGATTATGAACGAAGTATCTCGAGAAAAATAATCTTATAAAAATGCGTTCAATTTCAAGAAAATGAAAGGCCAGTAAGGTAATATTTTTTTTCCTGCTCCAATAAGTAAAACTGTTTTAGAAGCTTTAAAACCAAAGAACCCCGACTGATAAATAGTTGATAAGAAAAACGGTCAAAGAGAAAATATTGTTAGCTTATTCGACTCGAGTTTTAACAGCTGGCTAATAGTATTATCTCAAGCCATTTTGCAGCTATTGACATATTAGATCCAACACGAAGAGAATAATGGAGACCAGCTTTAGTTTCCAACAAGAAAATCTATAAGACTTTAGAACTGCTTGTCCATTAACCTGGAAACCCGAGTGAGTTGATGTCACATGAGTCAACGCCAAGCAAAAGGCACAAAGCTTTCTTTTCATACGCGTTTTGGTGGTCAAAAGTTAAACTAGATGTCAACAGTAAAATCGATTATTTGACATTGTAAACTTACACAAATCAGAATGTTTCATCCAAGGTTTCGTTTCGAAGAGAACATTTTTTTTTTATCGTTTTCTGAAAACAAACCGAAATTCTTTAAATGGCGTTGACATTATGAAGTAAGCTTGACTTGACTAATCCGCTCAATAATTTACGCAAAGTTTAAAAAGCGTTTAAAATAGACAAATTGTCAGCTTTAAGACGAACTGTCATACAACAGATTCATTAGGTTGAAAAAAAAAACCTTTTCGTTAAGACTGTGCATGTATTATTCAGACTTTTCTTCTAAACATATAAGTAAAGGGAGACCACTCGTTTTAATATTAATGTGAAGTCACATTTAGATCTAACCATTATAACATCCTCTTTCTGTGTTACTACGCCTTATCATTGGACTGCTAACAGTTTAATAACTGAAATATAAATGCAATATTAACGGAATAAAACTGAAAAAACTTTTATAAACTACATCATTCTATACCTCTTTCGTCCTTATCTCCTCATCTGAATAGCTAGGAATGGGTAATTTTGATATTTTGTACTAAAAAACAATAATACAAATAAGAACAGGACGAGGAAACAGCTCATAACTGTGATAACTGTCTGATAAAAGTTAAAATTTCCTTGAGTTTGCTGACCTAATTGCCTTATCAATGCAGATGATACCGGACGGAATAAAACACTTCTTAAGAGAAAATAACCAAACACGAATGGTCTACATTAAAGCTTTGAAAGCATTAATCACAAAGTTACGCAAAGTTGTGTGCGTCATCGAAGATGGACAGCTGTTTAAATCAGCGGGATTCTCTTGATAAAGCAAAAACATAAATTTTACTTGCCTCATTAGACAAGGAAAGAAACCCGGATACTAAAATTGCATCGTTACAATAGTCTAAATGACCGACGACACGTCATTTTAAGGTATGTCAAATTTGTCCATCAGGTTCCACTTCAACATTGTATTACATTGTATCTTTGTATGTAGAAAGCTAACATCTTCAGACAATAATCATGGGATATCATTTTTCAAAATAAGTAAAAAGGTCAATTTCCAAAAGAAATTATGTCATATATGTCATCAAAGGCTGGTGGTAATAACTTGTCTATAATTTCTTACCGAAATTCGCTGACAAAAAATGCAACGAGTGAATGATGAATATGTGGAAGTATCTGTAGTACCTTACCAAATTCTTATATTCCGTCTATGTAAATACGGCCCTTAGCATTATCCCTCACTTACTAGTACATCAAAATGAAAGAATAATGAGAGCTGTTTTGATAATTGTCGTATTTATTATTATAAAATCCTGTCCTGTTAACAAGTTACGTGTTTATGTATAATGATAATAGTGTCTTTTGAGTACTGACCGCTCTGCCGCTATCTTATATGCAAGTTGTAAAAAATTTAGTACAGGTCAACTATTCAATCTTTTGTGCAAAAGCTCCTAGCCTAATTGTTTTAAAGAAATGTTTATGTTTTTCCTTCTTTATGTAAAACATGATTCCACAAGTGACCCAAATGTATTTTAACAAATGAGAACAGAAAGTTTATTGTCGTAATAAAAATGTTTTCTTGACCAAAAACACGATTATAATTACGATATATCATACACATTGAGTCAAATGATACATGGCAAATATACATACATATACCTGATACGAGTACAACCCTAATTATTATTAATTTTATACGAAAACCGTACATGAAGTGTTCCGTCATATAACGGTAAAAAACTCGGTTGTTATACACAAACAAAGTACAATCAAAAGTCAGTTCAGAGTCATCAAGGCACAACAATAGCTCCACATACAATGTCAGTGAGAGGCTGTGGTGTCATATATATTATTGGATAAACTACGTTATTTACATTAGTATTTCTTATTACAAATGCTTGAGATATAAACTTAGCTAATTTTGCTAACAAAATTTTGTTTACCGAGTTCATCATTTCGACAAATTTAAATACACTTGGATTTCATTCAAAGTTCTATTCTTAAAGCGTTATACGTAGGACATTTTATAACAAAATGATACTCGTCTTCAATAGCACAACTTTGGTTGTGGTCCACTAGACAATGCCACACAACGTATTTTCAAAGTTCTTGGCCTGTTGGTTTAAGACGAGACTATTTTACAGTTTTTCATGTCTGTTACCATAGCAACTACAGTTCTAGTGGAATGAAATGCTTTGAACAATTGTGATAGAACTTGCAAGGAATGTTTCTGCCATGTTTATCAACTTTGGCCAAGTGTTTAGAGAGATGTTGTTTAAATCAAAACGGTCACAAGATGATTGCAAAAGCTTTGATCAGGCTATGCCCAAGTGAGCTAAAAAGAAAAGAAGTATTGGCTTTGTCGCCTCATGTAACATTAGCTGGTGTGTAAGAACTAGAGCAGTTTCATCTAAAACCCTTTTAAAAGCTCTAGGTTTGTTATTGGAGATTTCAAGAAACAAATTCCAGAAATATCAGAAAACGATAAGTCTATGGAAATTCTAGGCCATTAATTTCCAACCCAGAGTGACCTGATGTAAATTCAGAAATGGTCGGCATATAGGAATTCATTTTATTTTATTATACTTTTAACATCTGTGTTAAAAGTGTTCATGTGTTTTCTCTAAAATTCTTGGCAATATAAGATAATCAAAATCGATGAAACTAAAATAAATAGTATCAAAACCTCTCGATCTTATTTGTGGGCAATATTAGTTCAAAGATACAACTTTCAATGCACTTGTTTGAAACTAAAAATGGTTATTTATGGTAAATATGATCAAACATTCGGCTAAGGAATACTAGCAACCAGTAAAGACCAATGCACCCAAGTTACTTCTTACAAGCAGTAAGCTTACAGCCGAAAAAGAAACTTAAAGAGGCAGACGGTCTAGATAACGGTTCAGAGCCGAACACATAGGACCTGTTATTATTATTCAAAACAGTTTACTGGTTTAGTATGGTGGACAGAACCATTGGCTTGAAATTGAGGAAGGGCCCCGACACCACTGTAAAACAAAAGAACATATTTGCTAATGATTGTGGCTTTTTTTTTTCATGAGAAATAAAAGAAATTCAGTTCAAGTAGCAGAATTGAAACAAAATGAATCAAAAAGAAGAATAAAATATCGGTCGTGTTTTTATTCAATTTCATTAAAGTAAATATAGCATAAATACTGTAACCAGTGTTGCTACTTCAAGCACAAAAATATTCAAACAAGAGCCATGATGACATGGCCATCCCCCGCCGAATGTATTTGCTTAGTTATCGTTCTTGTGCACAGCACCCTTCCCCCATGAAATCTATCAACCTATGAAGTTTCAAGTTGATATCTCAAATACTTTTTGAGTGATTGTCCAAACAAAAATTAAGCATGAAAATAACAAAGGACAATAACTAAAAAAATATAAAAGGAAGAGTTATCATTCTTTTGCACTGCACTGCACTCCTCCTAAATAGGATATATCTACCTATGAAGTTTAAAGTTCATATCTCAAACACGTTTCCAGTCTTGCTCCGGACAAAATTATGCATGAAAAATAACAAAGAAAATAACTCAAAAATTATGACAGGAAGAATTATCATTCTTGTGTACTGCACTCCTAGCGGAGATCTACCAACCTTTTAAGTTTCAAGTTGATATCACAAATACTTTTCCATTTATGCTCCGGAAAAAATTATGTCTGAAAAATATCAAAGGGCAATAACTTTAAAACAATGAAGAATAGAGTTATCATTTTTATTCACTACACTGCACCTTAATGAGAGCTATCCAACAATGAAGTTTTTAGTTGATATATCAAACACTTTTTGAGTTATGTTCTGGACAAAAATTAAGCATGAAGAATAACAAAGGGCAATAATTAAAAAATCATTAAAGGTAGAGTTATCATTCGTGTGCACTGCACTGCTCCTAAATGAGATATATATACCGAGAAAGTTTCAAATCGACAAATACTTTAAAGCTATGCCCCAGACAAAAATTATGCATGAACAATAACAAAGCACAATAACTCAAACATTGTGAAGGGAAGGGTTATTATTCTTCTGCAGTGCACTCCTCCTTAATGAAATCAATCCAATTTTGAAATGTCGAGTTGATATCTCAAATATTTTTTGAGTTTTGCTCCGGACGAAACATATGCATAAAAAATAACAAAGGGCAATAACTCAAAAATGATCATTCAAAATTATCAATTAGTATCATTCCTGTGCACTGCACTCCTCCTTAATGAGATCTATCCACCCATGAAGTTTCAAGTTGATATCACAAATGCTTCTCGAGTTATGCTCCGGACAAAAATGTGGGACGGAAGAACAGACGGACGGAGACTATTACCATATCCCCCGCCGGCTTTTCGGGCGGAGGATAATAAGCACATACATTCTTTACTGTTCAATAAATCTGTAACATCTCAAGAGACGGAAAAACACGAAAACTCCACTTATTTACATTTAGAAATATGAAAACGGTTTCTGGGGAATTATGTCCCCGAACATCCTAGCAAATGAATATATTTTTTCACAAATGCAAAGCAAAAGCCAACCTCATTACTATGATGCAGTATAAAGTGCTGACTTCAATGTAAAAAATGCTTTTTGATGATTATAATAAATATATATAGTGTTTGTCCCCCTTCTCCAGCCAAGCAGAAAGCAAAGACATTTAAATTTCTTCAAGAATTGCAATTACTCCACTTATTTATGAAGAACGATAAAAAAGTGAAATATCAAAATGGGAGGGACAAATACCAGTCGCCACGCTCACTCCCTTCGTTTTCTTAATGATCAAGATTTCACTTCATAGCCTCTTTCTTATAATAATAATGATAATAATAGTAAAATGGCAGTGTCATAAAAAAACTAAGCATAAATAATTTTTCAAATTATAATGAATGAACAGAAACACCATTGGTGACCTCAATGTTAAGAATTTCTGGATTTTTCTGTCTCACGTCTGATTTTGTTTCTTTTTTTGGCATTCTAATTATCAAAAAAAATAGGTTCTTTATTGAAGCATGAAAACACAATACACGCTTCTTCAGTTGTCCTTTAGCAATTTATAGGATGATTCTCAGATGTTGCAATGTCAGCAGAACATGAAAATACACTTTCGTAAATTAAGTCTCACATCAGTTCAGTAGTAAATACTACAATAAGCCATCGACATTGTCACAATTTCCATCAGTCTTTTTTTTAATAAAAATAGCATTCAATGGTGGTCTTTTTCTCAACAGGATATTCCAGGTCACGATTATTTCTATACCTTTTTGTATATAACATGACATTAGAACAGACGATTCTCATTGTTAGGCAGTATAAGACACAAACATTGTCTGCAATAATTACCGTTAATGAAAAACATAACAAAGAAATAAGGGAGCAGATGCTTAACAAGGCTCCTTATTGGCAATAAAATATAAGAGACAAGTCAAATTGCTTATTTGGTGCCAAGCAACTTTTATATGTCTAGAACTGTCATATTTCTTTTGAATTAATACAAAGTTTATAAACCATATGTTCAAAGAAAGTCTTGAATAAATATATTTTTTATTTGCCGTAATACCCAACGTACTGTTATGGAGGGTTAGTATCCATTTCAGATTAATAAACTAACTTAAATCATCATTTAGGAATGAAATAAAAGGAAGCTGCCATGAAACTGTTTGTTACCTATTTCGAAGGACATAACAGAACCATTTTGCCTAACAAACGTAACTTAAACGGATGTAAATGCATCTAATAAACTTCCTTTCTGTCATTACCATAAATAAGGTTAAACATAGTTGTACTCTTTGCACGTATTCTTGTGAGCAGCCGTATTGCGCCCTGTCTCGTAACCTCTGTTGCATGACAACAATATTTTTTTTCCTGACAAACTAGGTTGATATCTCCGGTAGAGCATTGCTGATTAAATGAAACCTTCATCGTATCTTACAAAATAAGTCTTTGCTAAACCTCAGATTATGTTTACATAAACTTAAAAAAGATTGTGATTTCTTGTACTACTGATGAACATTTCAACCAGGTGTATATGAAACAGACACAGAAAAATGAGAAAAAAAATAAGCATTTCTGGCGGTGTACTTTCGGTCATAACAGAGCTTTTGCGAGACATGAGAATTTTTAGTTCTCTGCTTAAAATACTATAATTCCTTAGTTACTATGTAATATTTAAGCTCAAACGCAAAGTTTTGCAACTAAGAGAATTTCTCTTTATCTGTTAACGTTGTTAGTATAAAATAACAGTGCCTTAGTGTATACCGGTATGTTGGCGCATATATACGGTACCATGTTCAGATGTGTGGTAATTTTACCATTTTATTTAATAACATAAGTGGTTGCAACGCCTTATCGTGGTTTGTTCGCCGATATACCACGATTTGACGTTCTTTACTTTATCATGAAGAAACTTCTCTTTTTGGCGACAAAATTAAGATGACGTCATGATGACGTAGCTTTGTACTTCTCTGTCCATAGAACATCACACAGTATCACAGAATGGAACATGTCGAGCAGTCAACAAGGCGACAGCTTTTTAAGCAGTTAATGTTACACAAGAAACTAAATTTAAATAAAACATTAATTAAATTAATAATCCACCTTCTATCCCTCTTCAATCCAAAAGTAAATGTTTAATTCCTGCAAAAAAAAGATTCCGATTAAATGATGTAAAACAAGAAAGCAATGACGTCTCTATACAACTCACTAGAGAATCACTGTCCGTACTGAAAACGTTGTGTCTAGTATGGTGTTCTAGAACAGAGCTTTATGTGTTGAACATTGTGACTGACAGATGAAAAATGAGGACATAGGTCAGTAATGAAAAATGTCTTGAAAACATTTTTGTTTGCTTGGACAGCATCTGACATTATATAATCAGCAAAAAATATCACAACTCAGACAGATTTGTTAAAGAATAAAACGCCTAATGATTTTTTTTGGAAAATTTAAGTCGTACTACGCCATATCAGCAAAAAAAAAAAACAGAGATATTGTCACAATAATCGTCAGTATTTTCATGAATATAAACGTGGTGGCTGACATTTTTTTATCATGCCATTACTATGACAACTGCCTGATAAAGCCTGTCTGAGAACAGCAACCTTTCTCAGTCAGTGACTTGAGAACACTTTTCCATGCTTAAACCTATGGAAAAGTCAGAGTACATCAGATTTTTCAAGCACCTCCCACTTTTTGCCGAACTACTTTCACAATGTAAACAGCTTAAAGCATTGCAAAAAATAACAGATAAAACAGCCTAAATAAAACATATTTATTTTATGCCAACCAATGAAATACCAAGTTCTATCAGTGAAATATATTCCATATCAGTCACAGTGTGACTGATATAGATTCTATATCAGTCACTGTGCGGAACTACTTTTCAGTAACCACAATTTGAAATTTTACAAGTAATATAAAAGATATAAAAATAAATTCTAACATAAAATCCAGAGTCCGACTTTTAAGGAGTCATTGTATGTATACAACAGACCGATCCATTTCGAGAATCCTATGCCATTTCGTTAATTATACGTCACATACTTCAGAATACTGACGTAGGCGAACAATTTATTTCCCAAGACATAAACGCAGGATGGCACTTTACGTGAAAACTTAAATTGAATACACTGGATTTATGCTATTTGAAAATGTGATGACGTGTATTGCTTCTTGATCAACCTATGGAAGAATTTAGATCTTGTAAGGGCATTTATTTAGGATGAACCTCTGCATTGGCGCTGAATTTTGATTCGTCATTGCACAGGCCATATTTTATATGAATGCCCTGTAAGCAGCAAATGTTGATAGTAAAAGAAGGAAAATGAAGAAGAATATGCAGGTAGATCTTTGTTTATTTCTATGATTTGTTTGGTAATTAGGTGTAGACTAAATAAATCGTTAGAATGCAACATGTTTCTATGTGTCATGTATAATTCAAGATGGCGGACTGTGTATTGAATTTGAGTTTCACGATCATGTATTCATACGCGTGTAAGCAAAGAAACAGTTCTAAAAAATTTTTGGTATTAGCTTAAAATAAATAGAAAATTTGTTTGTTTTTCGTAGATATGGAATATATCTCATCGTGAAGTGATACAATTAAATATTTTCACGAGCGCGTAGCGTTACCGTACTTTCAGAAATCAGCGCCCCGAATTAAAATATTGAGATGCAATATCATAATAGTGGCATGATAAAAAGAATAACAGGTTACTGTCTTTTGAGAAAGGGATTTCTCAGACTCGGCTAGATATGGTCCGGAAGGGGCTCGGCAAGCCTCGCCCCTTCCAGGACCATATCTAACCTCGTCTGAGAAACCCTTTCTCAAAAGACAGTAACCTGTTATTCTCTATATCTCAACTGGATATTCATAATCACGATTATTTCTATCTTCTCTTATAAAAAAAAGAACATACCATACTTCTAAAAATTCTCATATAAAAAAAAATAACAAGGCAATAAAGGAGCAGAATGCCTTCTCAGAGTTAACAGGAAATAAAAAATAAGACACAATTAAAATTGCTTATTTGGTGCAAAATTCATAACATTTAAATAGTGTCATATTTCTGTTCAACTTATACAATGTCTGCGAAGTTGATATTAAATAATATTATGTATTTGTCTGGTTATAGGATTTCTTGAAAACATTACTGTATTCTTCATTTCGTCATTAAATCCTAAATCACAATTAGGAGTGATAAAGTCCTTTCCTGCTAAACAATAGGCAGACAGAAATAAACGTTTAGAAATGAATTATGAACGAATTCCCCGGGGTACCATTAAGGTATATTAGGAAGCTGACATAAAATTGTTTGTTCACAATCTCGAAGGCCGCAACAGAAACATTATACCATAACAAATATTACTTCAACGGATTCAGCTGCATGTAATAAACATACTTCTTTACAGTATTATAAATGAGTTAAAACATTGAGTCGCGCGCTGTCTCGTAACATCAGTTAATTGTTTCTGTCAAACTAGGATAGTATCTCCAGTAGTGCATTGCTGATAAAATGAAAACTTCAATATATGGTACAAAATTAGTCTGAGCTAAACCCTAGCTTCTTGCTTTATAAACATACTAAAATAGTGTGTTTTTTGCTACTAATAAATATATTAACCGGGTTCACACACACACACACACGCACACACACACACACACACACACATATTGTTTTTGCTTTGCATTCGATTCTTCAATTCTTTATTCATTTTACAGTTTTACAGACTATGAACTAAAGCAATCTACCAGGGTGTTTCCAGACACCTGAAATCTTAAGATTTCTACACCAGGTAAAGCCGGATATAACAGACTATACAGTGGTACTAGAAATAACCATCAAGATCAAATGTGACGATCACAATACAATCTAAATTGCAAATTTTGTCATAGATACTATTTCAAAAATGATAGAGAAAAAAAGAGTAAAAACGCTGTTAAAATTAGTGGATTCATAAAGACACTGCCAACTTGGTATATGTGCAAGGCAGATTCACCTGGAATTGAGCATTATGGACACAATGAAGTGTCACATTTGACAGTTTCGAGGTGGCTGAACAAATTCAGGTACGGACAAAACTCGCTTAAAGATTACCCACAATTGGAGCGCCGGCCAACAGCAACCTCAGAAAAGTTAATACAAAAACTTCTAACGTTGTTCGGGCGTGTCTCACACTTCATCAGCTTGCAAGCAGGGTTGGTATTTCACCTGCATTTTTTTTTGAAAAGCGTAAGTTAAAAATGCGCCGCATCACAGCAAGATGGATGCCTCATTTGCTGGTGGACGAGCAAAAGCGCTCTCGAGTTTGATTCGCTATAGATCTCTTTAAACTGTACCGAAAATATGACAAGAAAAGATATTCCACTCTTGCGACATAAACTAGACATCGTTACTTTAGTCATTTACGATTTCCTTTAGAAGGAACAGTACAATTCCTAAGTATATTTCCCATTTCACCTCATTCTTAACATGCAGGGTTTATCAGCAAAAAGCTTCTTCTTTATATTTTGTTCTTAAAACGAGACAAAAAGCTAAGTAATTTCTATAGACATAAGATAAATGTGTCAGGAAATAATAAAAACTTAACAAAAATATTGTCAAAGTTTGAAGATGAATTCATATAACTGAAAGTGAAATGTTATCGTAACTAGAAAGAAACAACAAGGTCCATATATACTGTAGAGTGCCTTTCTAAAATTATAAAGTTGGCCAAAAGTGACATATAATAATTTATAAAATAAGAATCACTTTGATCCAGTGTGTTGTTAAAGAAAAAAAAACAGCTATACTAGAAGATATATTTTCTGTCCATCTTAGACGCGGAAGATCTCTGTGCTTCTTCAAATTTACGTGATTTCTAAGCATTTGCTAATAACCTGGATCATTTTATGAATATAAAGTATTTTTTCACAAAAGTGAACAAAATACCTGCAGTGAAGTAAACAAAACTTTTCATATATCAATTGTTGTACCACATACGTTTTTAAGTTTTCTTGAATTTACTTTTCCCGTTTAAAAGGAACAAGACTAATACAAAACCGAAGGACTGAATTTTAAAATTGTTTCAAACTTTATCTTACAGAACAAAATAAGGTAAATATAAACATATGTTTGGGATTTTATGTTCAATATTTCGGTTCTCTTTTGAACAAAATACGTCGTCATAATCAAACATGAGTATAAAATACAATACTGCTACGTTGTTACTTTTTCATTCGAGTTCTTCTTGAATACAACAACATTCTGACAGAAAATTTACGTAGAGTACATAAAGTTAATCAGAAAATATTTAAATTACTCAAACTTTAAAGGGCATGTACTTCACCTTTTTTCAGTTTAAGAGGATCAGTTTGAAATCATTTCAATACTCTTTCCTAAATCTCTTCAAGCACTTTTAAATACTCTTAGTCTGACAAGATTTTGATTAAAGAGCTGTACCCGCAAAATGTGACGTTATCTCGATAATTTCCACGAGAAATCGTATGCCATTTATAAAAAATATTTTTCAAAACTCATTTAATGTCATTCAGTGTAACATTTAATATCTCAATGCTGTATGCTGCATGTGTTTCAGATTGAAGATTAAAGATTAAAGTAGCCGTATACGATCAACAGTTACCTACTACTAAAGTTAAGAAACTGGTATATTAAATCCTGCAAACAGCTAGTTTTATTTCAATGTTGGTACTGTAAATTAAGAAAGTTCGGTTAAAAGCTGTTAGTAAGTCCTAAAATTCTTTCATCAAAATTTGAGCCAAAAATACCTTTGTTCTCTCAGAGAACTTTATCTTGTCAAAAAGCCTTCTGTTAACTGAGAAAGGAACTAGCAGTTTGTATGTGGTAAGAAGTATTTTTTCTTCTTCTTAAACCACTAACGTCTTATACTCTCTTCTGTTCTAGTCATTAAAGAAATTGCTGACTTCAATTATCTGATTACAAAAAAACTGTTTACAGCATTAATAATAACAATTTGCCTAAGTTTATGATGCCGTTTTAAATTGTAACAAGCGTTTCCTTTCGCTCAATAAATCTTGCACCTTGCTACAGCCTGTATAAAATGACATCACATCATACTCAAACTTTGTTGGTATCGTCTGCAGTGAAGTGCGGTGATCAAAAGAAACCTTAATTCTAGCTTCAAAATATGCTTTGCCGAATTCCAGCTTTGATTTATTGAAAGAGGAAACGTTTTACTTCCTTGTGGAACAAAACATCTGCAAGTGCTAAAACAAAGTTTATGACGTGAAGTAAATAATGAACGCAAAAACAAAATATTATGAGATGCATCTCCGGCATAAGAAATTAAATATTTACCTAAGAGACGGTTAATGGTTTTTCTATATAACAAAAAGTTTAGATGTCAACCACATTTTTTTTGTGAATCCAGACATTAACAGGAAAGTTCTCACAAGGATTTACTTTGGTGTGTTTGTTCAACACTATTATGATATTTAGAACTGAATTTCCACTTTTAAGGAAATCATACAAATGCCCTTGCCATTTTCAGAAAAATTGATTTACAACACTGTCTGCGACCTTCAGATTTTGCGCATCCGGTTATTTGACTGCATGTACAGTAATGTAAAATTCTCCTATTCAGAAAATATTGTCATGACCTATGCCTTGAACGAGTGCACGTGCTTAAGTTGCTTTTAAATCAATTTGTCTTCCGGAAATAGACAATAACCTCTTTAAATATTGATTTAAACTTAGAGATAACGGAGCTTTAAAATTTTATGGCATGTCTTTCTTTTATTTTTATTGTGACAAAACACTGAGTGAATAATAAGCAATCTAACGCTTAGCTGAAACAAATATGTTCGTTCATCACACTAACAAGATTTTTTACTTTGTAATTTTAGATGCATTTCGCTTTCAATAAAGAGGCTCTGACGCCCTGTGATTATTGTTTCCCTTTATGTAATTTCTAAACGATAGCTAAATCAATTTTTGAGTAAATCAACAGTTTAAAATAAGGATACTTTTTTGTTCAAAGGGAGTCTATATGTATTTCAAATGTTAAATGAAACAATTATTTTCAAGTCAGGAAAGTCCCGCACCCAATATTCAAATGTCAAAATAATCTAAAGCTAAATGCTACGATACAGTAAAGCACTTTAAAGACACAATTGTAGTGGGTGGTTTTAACTTTACAATGCTATGCATGCATATACAAAAGGCAATAATGTTAAACTGTTTATCAAGCTTCACTTCCATATGGCTGTCTCAGACATTCGCAATTGGTGGCCGAATGGTTTGTGCGTTGGGCTACGAAGCTAGCGACCCGGGTTCGATTCCGGGTAGCGACTGAGTTATCGACTGATTTCCCAGGACTAGGTGGTAACCTAAACGGGTACTGTTTCCAGCAGTATCGGCCTAGACTGGGGATTGGGGAGGTAAAATACACGCACCGTGGGCTCTTCTGGAAATAAGTTGTTCCATCCACACCAGGTGGGGACTTTCGTTGACTACCCACGTTAAATAAGAAACCTTTACCTTTTTCTAATATTTACCTTGATCCTTTAGTAAAATACGTTTAAAAAGTTAAGCAAACATATTCACATCTCCAAATCTTGTCAAGTAATAACTATAATGAGTACAGGGCGCCTAAATAAAGCAAACTGACCACATCATCCGCCGATGCATACAAATTAATATGTTCATACATACATACAAAACTAAGTTGCTGCTTACCTTTCACATTTCATCAGTGTTGTTGTCCGCCTTCGTCAGCGGGTGGTGAATTAATTCCTGTTATAACTGAAGTACGCGGAAATTGGCAGACACTGTGGCAAAGTAGGAAAGCTCGTCATTCATCATTCTACTTACTCTAAGGGCATGGGTTTGAATCCCGCAATCTTTTCCTTCCGTTTCCAATCCATATAGAAGCATAAAATTAACATGACTTATGCAATAGCATTTTGACTTACCTTTATTTCTGAGGAAATATATGTTTATGCTTAAATCATTATGTCATTATTTTTCATATTTTTGAAAATGAAATGTTGTTACTTGCAAAAGATATTGTCCGTGACCATTCGCAAAATAGTTTGTCATCTGTACAGTCATGGTGGGCTGACGTGTTCAACACAGAGATAAACTTTAAACTTGAAATAAATATCCTCACTACGTAAATAATTTACACTTTTTGCACACTGGTTAGGATATCCTCGTTTTGCCAATTGGTTATGCCATCCTTGTAAGTTGAACGAGTCCATTTTCAATTAAAAGGTTTTCTGGTATTTTTTTTATTCAATTTCGTTCTATTTAGGGAAGAGAGTCATTGATGCAAACAGTGTAGGCCCTTATCAGACGTTGCATATTGTGGCATCTGATCTGGGTCTGCACTGTTTGCCTAGGTCTAATTTCGTAGACGCTAATAATGGGTTAAGTAACGGACTTGTTCGTGCACAAACGATAAAATCATGAGGGCCCATTTACAAAGACATGCTGAAACGCGTACAACTCTAAAAACAGCATGTTTTTACACCTGATTCACTTTATGAAAACATTGTCTCAATTATTTTGGGCTTAATTAATGAGTTCCAGTTTTAGCGTTTTGGGAATAATAATACTGAAAGTAACTTTCAAATTAAAATGTCGTTTTTCTATCCCAGGCAATTACGTTATTGATCAGAAGTACCATTTTAATAAAATGACTAATTGAACAGATTTCAAATTACTAGGTCAAATCTTAAAACCATCACAATTTTCTACAAATGTTAGATCCTTTTCTTTTCAAAATAATTGCTCGACCTAGATATTAGTTCAGAAAAGTAGCTATGCCTGTTCCTTAGTCTCTTCTGAACAATAATGGATGCCAAAACAAGTTGCTAAATAGGTCGATATTTAAAATTTATTACCCTTCTCAGTTTACATTTCATTAAACTCAGTGCGAAACATATCTCATTAGAATACGAGTTTTATTAGACTCTAGACAGTCGCAATAATGCAAAAAAACTGAGGACGGGGAGGGGACGCGGGGGGGGCACACTATTGTTATTCGGAGTGAAATGTCATTTTATCATTGAGAATGGCAAAGAGAAACAAACAATGTAATAAGACGTACAGCTTAAAAATGAACAACAAATATCAATCTCTCGATTCACATAATGGTACACAGCCTTGCAAAACTACCAATCCTAGCGTTTTATATAAACTGGTTTGTGTCTGATAATGTTCTATTAAACGGCGGCATGTGTTAATCAAACTTATTAAAGCCTAAAGGTGTATCTAGAATCTAGATTCCTCTTGGATAAAACCTGCATTCCCAAGCAGAAAGATTCAAAAAGAGCCTATCACATTATATGGATAAGTTTATTTTAGAAACAACTGTGAGTAGAACCGGCATTTTTTCTAGACTGTTTAGAATTGTTTTCAACTTTATTTTATTAAACAGTTGTTTCTAGGATTTCGTCTAGTGCGGTTGTCTCTTTTCACTTTAATTCATTTATTACAGAGTAAACTACACTGTTGGCAAGATAATATTTTATGTCTTTTTGTTATTTCTTTAATTTTATAAATTAGACATAATAAAATGATATTAATATCAAGTGTGCAGCTAGGCCAAGAATTCCTGTTCTTAAACTATGTTTTTATTGCAGGACATTGTTTTGTTCTGGCATACAATGTTGTAAAATACTTAAGTTTAATAACATTTTCAATAAAAGATTAACAGAAAGTGGACACAATATTTCAAGAGTCATTCACCTAACACATAATTTTTAACAGTCGTGTTGATAATTAATCTATCTTTACACTGCAAATGAAGAACGGACTATATAAAGAAATGAAAGCAATACTGACTTCGTCCATAAAAAGATAGCAAATTAGCCAACAAATTTTCTGGTGGAATTTTAAAGGGCCAAAAAGGAAACAAGTATTCATGGTACTGCATCAAATATGAGCAAAACTGTTGTTTAGTCTTGAATTTCTGGCATTGTGATTTAAAAATGTGAAACAAGTATAATCGGTTGTTCTTTATGAGTAAAACTTTCAAGCATTATTGCTCTTACGACAACTGCATTTTAGAATTTGAATCGTTAAAAGCATAATTCTTATTATGATAAGAAAAAAAAAGCTTTCTTCTCAGTCATAATGTGTTTGACAAAGTATCCTTTAGCATTTATGTTGCCCCATGGACTAATATCTGTTTATGCTTATTGAAACAGCATTATTGAAACCTTTTAAAGTATTCAAGGTGGAATAGTGACGACACCAGTGCTAGGCATTTCAAACTGTAAGGTAATACACAATGTGACTCAAAAACTGCAAAACTGTCTTCCTGTCAATGAAGTGTTGATTCTTGTGATTTATTTCAAAACATTTTAAAAACGATTATATAGTCAAATAACTGTGTAAAAATATAAGGCTAGCAACTATTCTGAACATACCAGAAGGGTCTTTTATGGATATTTGATCCTGAATCCTACCGGACTTCACGGAATCATTTAGTTCCTTTTTCTTTTGGTTACCAAAGGAAAAACTTACAATTGTTCTTTTTTATATTATTTTCATTTCTGATAATCATAGCATACCCGTCTAAATTGTCGCATCAATTCTTTTCTCCTATCAATGCCATAACCGCCATATGGAATCTGACATGCAGTTTAAGAAACAAGCAGTATCCATTCCTGAAAGACTAAGGCATGTTAGACTAACTTTATTCTTTTCTGACTCCCGACATCTGTCTAAGCAATATATGCTTTCGTCGAAGACAGGGAAACCCGTGAATAGCAGTATGGTTACTTATCCCAAAAAATAAGAAACAACAAGTGAAAAGAAAACGAACTGTTTAGTACCTACCCGTAAAAAACTAAAGAATGTTTTTCTTTTTGGGGAGGGAGGCGGGGTCTGTTCGGGAGGGTTAGCAGCAAGTACCCTGTCATCGATGAAAAAACGAAAAGAAATGATTTTTTGGTGGGGCGTCTGGTGGGGCAAGTACCTCTCATCCCTAAAAACAAGAAAAAATGGTGGGTGGGGGGTGGGGGGTAACGGTTGGGGAAGGGGAAGTACCTACTTATCCCATGTAAGTAAATAGTTAAGTTCTAGGCTTTGCACTTTCCCATTTGAAGTTTTTTTTCCCTATATATTTGAAGGTTACTAGAGGATGCATCACATTTAATTACAAAGCAATGTTTCAAGCTGTTTTAGAAAAGAAGATATTCACAATTGTTCCTATATAACTATTTATAAACCCTAGGACGGGGCCAATATTGACCCTGGAATCATGATTTATATGAACTTGGTAGAGGTCCACTAGACAATGATACACACCAAATACTAAAACGCTAAGCCTTATGGTTATGAGTTATCAGCTACATTAAAGTTTTCGTAAACTGATACAAAAAGGCTGAATTTGATAAATATTTTAATTTCTGTAATTAATATGGAGCAAGTTTTCATCACTTATACACTGTAACTTAAAGGCACTAAAGTCTGAAAACCTAAAACTTAAAGCTCCAAGTAAGTATCCAAACTTTTGACTTTCACTTAACATTGACATCGTGATGTCGTCCTTTTGAAGAGACTTTTCTCAAATAAATTCAAAAGATATGTGTTTCAAATTGTATCTGTTGAAACCACAAAATATATTTTTATTCTATTTATTCTAAAGATAAAACTAAAATCGTTTTAGCCATGCATCATGAACCTTTTTCATTGGGGCACTAATTTTTATCATTATAAAGTATTCTAACACGATATGAAACATTTCCTATATGATCATATACCAGCTATACTTTATTATACGATAAAATATATGTGGCTATTATGATTTCCTCCCATGTAATGCATAAAAAAGATTTTTCTCCATTGTTTTTGTTTATTTTTTTTTTTTGTTTTAGACAAGTAACGGTCTAAAATGTCAGCTTTACATCAGTTTCTACATTCCAAAGCTTGCACCACAATCTTTGCTTGTTAATTAAATAAAAATAACAATATTTACATTGAATACAAAAAAAAAATGCAAAAGTGCACCAAACGTTATAACAACGTAATTTACGTCACATTAGTAAAATGACGTTATAAGTTATCTCAAGTGGTCATTCTTTGTATATAATTATGTTTAATTTTGAAGCGTTTTTGATGCAACATATTGTTTTCAGTTGTGATTTCAAAGAGTATGAGTCTGGAAAATTGTTATCGATGCAGTTATAAGTGTGATGCTAAACTAAAGAAAAACGGAAAGCGCATTATTAGCCAAATTCTCTCGCTTTCCCGTCGTTCGGATGCTGAAAATTAAATCACTCATGCTTCGCACTCGTGTTTTAATTTCCTACGCATCCGAACTCCGCCCATATTTTATTCACCGATTAAATATAGGAACTTATTTATTATTTATTAAATAATATGACTTGTACTTTACCACTATACTTTCTACATTATCAAAATTCAAAATGTTCACTCAAAGAGTACTATCAAAATATAACATATCGTATCAAATTCTGTTTTGAAAAAAAAGAGCTGTAAAGTTGCAATTATCTTTTTTTCTAAAATAAAAACATTTGAAGAGATATCAGTATTAAGAATTGTGTCGCCAGATCAAATAAAATGCACGTTATTGAAAAAAAAAATTCAGTAAAATCTTAACAATGACAGAGTGCATTTTTAAATATGTCTCTACAATGTCAATTTGATCGTCTGCAGCTGAAAGATTTTCACTTAATTTGTGAAAATGTATGATCCCTTTATGAATCTCTTTAACGTTATCTGCATGACAGGATCGGCTTTATCAAAATTAGTTTTAGCATTTACCCATTCTAACGTTTTGCTTGAATTCAGCTTGTGGCAGTTAGGATCTAGGTTTCTAAACAAACGCCACCTTCAAGATGAATCTAAAGCGAGTGTCGGTTCAGAACGATTTACCTCCGTCATATTATAAAGCTACTTATTATATTTTACTTATCAAAATCAAATTTCTAGGAACCTGAACAAAACTGAGATTTGCAGACTAAGTGTGGTAGAAAAATAACTCAAAGTTTAGTTGGCAGCAAATTTTTATTTTATGCCAAAAGTAAGCTCACCAAGTCTGCTGTTTTGAAAGGCGTTACTAACTCTTTGTGCTAATATTGGTGTATTTTGGTTCATTAACTCTGTATCAGTGATTCATCAGAAATGTCACTGCAATTTAAGTTGATGAGGATGATGAAACACTCACTGATATCAGTTTTTATGAATATCTAAGTTTGACCCAAAATCTGTGAATAAGTACCTTTAAATATAATTTTAACAGTATTGCACTGACTCTTCGGAAGACCCACCTTGCTTGAAAATAAAGTCCTTGATCAATTTAGGTTTTGAGAGAGCTCCAATATAGACATTGTGTATTTGAAGCACTGACAGACAGATACTTTGATTTTTAGACATTTTCCTTCATTGCCAACATACCAAAAAAGACATTCAGCACCGAACGTTTTAATGCTTGATGGTTTTAGCTAATTAATTAATACATTTTCTGACTGCAAGTCAAAAATTCTTTCGGACTCAAAATACTATTTTCTGCAACATCAAACAAACAGGCTTCACAGATAAGAAATGTTTGGGAAAAAATCACACGAGAACTGTGTTGTACTGCGTATTGCCTTTCCTCTTCTGAAATATTTTTGACACATTATCTGTGTTTTTGAAGAGATTACATGATTAAGCCGCCAATGCTGATTTAAATTAATAGCAAAGGTATTTTAGCGTTGACACTTTAAAAGGATGCGATAAGAAATAATCGTTTTGTGCTCAATCATAACGCGTGAAAATCTCTGATTTTGTGCCTTCTGTAACCGCTTTATCAGACATCCTTGATTACAGTCGCCATCTGAATTTTGACATGACTTAAGTAGCTTCGAAGAATGCAGTCAATCCATAGAATTGAAATTATAAGGTAAGGAACTGCTATGAAAAAGTTTTCTTCTGCAATTTGTTGAGAACACGTAATTCATCTGAAATCAGACACTCGGTTTCAGAGAATTCAGTTTCCATTCTTAGAACCAAGACATGTAAAAGAAATGTTACAAGACACTAGGTGATTTTAACAGCGTTTACCTGAGATACATCTATACAATCTGTACAAGTAAGACTAAACGACCACGTACAATTATTACCTTTAAAGTAATGTCCTGTTCAAAGTGAAAAAACATCGGTTAATATGTCACAGTACTCAACTTTCCCCCAACTTGTATCACTTCTTCGTTTTTTTTAATCATCTTACGCTGTCATTGAAAATATTCAGAAAATCGAAAATTTAAAAGTAATTTTGAAATTTTACTTTCAAATTGACACATTCACATTTTAGAACTTTTTAGAACAATTCTCAAGAAACTCGTAACAACAAATTACACACAATTAAACCTGGAAAAAATAGCTCTTACAGATGATACAATTCAAGAATCTTGAACCGCATTACAAACTAGCTCTTAAGACATCTTAGTTCTTATTATCTGTCATGCCTTTACATCATGTTTCATGAATTAAACCAAGGAAGTCTCCTTAATTCTTCGCAAGAGCGACAAGTTAATAAATTTGTTGCATTTTTAATGTCCTGATATTTTAAACATTCCTTTCTGTACGGGTAAGGTTTTTTATGGAGTAAGGAGAGAATTTGTCCTTCTTGAAAATAACATTTAACTTTATGTATTTGTTAGCTGTTACGCTGCCTACTCACAACAGTGTTTGCAAAGCCGGTAGCGTCTATAAATTGCCGACAGCTTCGGTCAGTAAATGCCATTTCCTTGCCTAATACATATATAGATCAAACAATAGATGTGACTTTAATCCGGAACAAAGCGTCTTTTTGACATTTCTAGAAGGATCTACTGATAACCTCATAAAACTGTCTGGTCCTGAATCTTAAATAATTCTTATCCTCATACAAGTGATAAATAATTAAATCAGAGTTATAGTTTACTGATTTTATCACTGTTACCCGTATTAACCTGTCTTAAAGGATTAGCAAATTCATATTATTTCTGACAAACTTTTTCATGGCCTACAATCTTTATTCTGGCCTAAAGCTGCTTTCAGTTCTTTTTCTTTTCTTATAAACTCGGTTTTTAAAAATGCAACAGCTATTCTCTTGGCATCAAGATGAGATATTTCAACTTAGCAAAGCTGTAAAAAAATGTTAACAAAGGAACTCCGTTAGACTGAAAACTAACTTAAGAATTAAAAAGAGAGTTCATTGATTAATGTGTTTTGTTCTCGTATGTCATTAGCAAATTAATATAGAGACAACCTACGTTTTAAAAGGTCATGTTCAGCCTCCATTGTATGTATCTATTTCCAGTCTCCATAAGTATACCCGTGCAATTATCCAAAACTAATTGACTTTTCCTAATATAAAAGCTGTTGACTCTAAAGATGAACAATTCTATTCGGAAACTAATTTAAAAAATAAACTACAATGATCTCTTTTGTAAAAGATATGAACCAAGCTATTTAAATACCCATTCATTAACAAGACCAAACTTTGACTGGTCTTATTTGCAGGACTTTACTGCATACAAAAACCGCTATGATCAACCTGTGAATGCTTTGGCAAAGAGGGTTACACAAGCCAAATCAGAGCTGCTGCAAAACTGCCGATGTCCTGCTATAAAGAACAATACATATACACACAACAGCTGGCTTAAGAATGTACGAAGGCAAGTGGTGGCTGTATCTGATTTGTGTTCGGAGCTAAAGTCGCAATAAATTCGAATCGGAGATTTAAAGCAAGACCAACGTTATACCAAATTTTCTCTACAGTTTACGCAGCTTTACGTAGAATTTATAGAAATAGGAATAAAAATTTGTCAATAAGAAAGATGAAAACTGCTTCAAACTTGCGACAGCGGGTTATCTGCCAAGCTTCTTGTCTGAAACAATATGATTAATGGCCTTGGAACGTCTGGATTCAGGTGAGATTCAGAAAATATTTTTGTTGGTTAAATATTGAACGGGTCACAAAAAATCATAAACTAATGCTAAATTATAATATTACATCTATTATATACGAGACAGACTTTATCACTTATTCAAGTCAGTCTGAAAACGAAACTTTGCAAAAGGGTAAATCAATAAAAATAGTTTGAAAAATACACATTTAGGCATTAAGTTCCAAGTCTTGATATTATTGCATGTTTTAAAACATTTCTGGTCTTTTTAACAGTGTCCCTCACATGTGAGGAAGTAGTCAGTCACTTGCGGAGGAATTGGTAAATAAACTGGTTAGATACCCAGGTTGACTGACCGCCGGGATATGACCTAAGCAGTTTTAAAACTGGCGTTAAACCTCAATAAACCAATAAACCTTTTTAACAGTGTAACATCGATTACTATTTTTATTTTATTTTAAATTATTACAACACAATTCAGTTATCTACACTTGTATGGGAGAGTGATAAATAACAATTTTTGCTACAGCGTATATACTGTACTTATACTGTTATAATGATAAAAACACACTTGAATTCTATATTGCTTTTTCCAATTATATATGTGGGTCTCTGTTAGTTGTTACAGAAACTCATATATTAAAAAAACATAAAATGTTTTAGTACGTAACCTAGGTTTGCGTACACAGATCTATGTAATCTTAACAAAACGTAAAAAGGTCAATGTTTCTCTGTTTGTGTTTTTTCTTGTAAAAATGTTATAATCGGATTAACTCTGTTAAGACTGTTATCATCAATAATATGTTATTACTAATCCCATGAAATAAGGAGGAATACAACGATGTGAATAGACAGACTATAAAAGTGATTATAAAGAGCATTCACAATTCTCAAGGATTCTACTCAGTAACCTATTATGGGCATTGGGCAAATAAAAGATGTGTTGTATGTGGTGGGGGCGAGGCAGTGATAAATTTCACTTGCAAAATAAACTACGTGCATCTACCGTGACTCAATTTTTATATAATGAACAAATAGAAATCTATAACAGTAAACACTAAACTCACCGTCTGTTGGATAGGCAGAGCTTCCAAGGCTTGAGATGCACTCCTCCTGGTTTTTTATGCTCCACGGTGTTTTCATTACTTCGTTAAATATAGATCCATTGTAAACCTGTAAAACAATGGTAAATTCTGATGATTCAGTTTCGTTGGACTGGTAGGAAAGAAATTCACAATAATATACAGATATCACTATTGCAAGAATGTACACAGGCATTTATCAAACCTTTGGTGAAACAAATCCATTTATTATAAAAGCTTTAACAATTGAACATATTTCAAAGATAACATCATAATTGCCTCTCAGGCAGCTGCACATATTTAATTATATTTTCTATTCCATCTTTGACAGTTTGCTTGAGACAGTAAGAATTAAAATGTCGCCATTATTTCGATCAATATTATGTTCAAAAGAAATGTCTGAGCAGTAAAATAAATGATTTAACATCTTTCAAATTATTTATAAGTTAAAATACAGAACTCCCTTCCATTTAATTAGTATCAACACGAATATTTGTTCCCACCTTAAAAAAACTTCAACTGAACTACAACTTGCTTAACAAAGCAGGAAACAAAAAAGTATTATATCTAAAAACAATATATCGATTATTCCTCTTACAAAATGGCATTCACATTCCAAGAAGTGATTAAATTATATCAACTTAATCAACCTAGCTTTAATATAGAGAAAATATATCAATGTCCACCTAATCACGTCAGCATCTGTTTTAGCAACACTTCCATTCCGCGTGACAATTTTCTCAGATAAAAGCTGCCGCAAATATCGACATACAGTGAATTTCTCTGCGTGATAGAGTCGAAGCGTTGACCAGTCGAAGGTCTGATAGTTCGCAAACAAATTTAAGAGATATTTAAATCTCATTTAATGTCCCAAAGCTTTTCTTAGGAGAAAATAGCATCAAACTTATTTTTGGAGACGGCAGTTTAATGAGGCTTGTAGTAAGCTATTTAGACGTTAGCAAGACCGGAAGAACTTTCTCCTTCAGCGGAAACGCATAAGGGTTCGCAACATTTTCAATGTCCAGAAATAGCTTTGTCCTTTAAGGTAACAAACATTTTTGTATTTGTTTTAATGACAGTGAATGTTTGTTATTTCTTCTTTTCACCTATTAGCATACTTTCTTATGGCAGTACCGGAAAGGACCTTTTTGTAAGACGAAAACAAAATAATATATTTCAGTAAGTCTGATTGAAGTATTTTATTTACTACTTATAAAAATAACTGGTTTAATCGGAGAGATGTCACCAAATATAATGTTTGTGCGACATTGTTGCTAGGTGGAAAAATGCAAACAAGGGCAATAAAAAAAGTCATGTGCGACCATGCGTACATTTATCAACTGAAATAAATATATTTTGAAAGTTTTAATATGAATTTGTTTCGAGTGATTTAAATAAGCTGCAAGCTTTCTTCACAATTGAGCTAAAATAAATAATGCTTAATGTTTTTAATGTTTAATGTCTGTTATCTGTGCTAGATACTGATCTCTATAAAAATATATTTTTTTATATAATTGTGAAATCCGAATCCATTTGCAGAAACATTGGTATAATATTTATTTATAAAAATATTTTATTTAACTTTCCAAACAATCTAAAAATATTTTCCAATTGAATATAAGTTGCCTCTCAAAACATAACGTGGTACTGTGTTTACTCTTTGCTTGATTCCTTACTGAGTACTTTTGACCTAAACAAATACTGGATCCCAAAACTGTGTGCAATTGTTTATCAGCTTATTCAAGTGTTACAAAAATCTAAATGCTTACCTCCATTAGTACTTCAAAAAATGTCCAGAAAGTATTATAAATGGTCGGTTTCGACATAAATGATTCAATTTGACTTACTATCAATCTTTAACTTGCACCTGAAGTAACCTTGGCTTAGACTGAAATTAATTACATTCTTTCAACCACAGCAACAGTTTGAGTAGAGAAATTAACACCCTTTACGGACTTCTCTTTCTCTCTATCACATTTTGATTGCATATTATATTGCTATAAATTGAACTGTTGAACCAACTATAATACAAACGTTCTATCGTTTATCCAAAGTCCTGACATATTTTTATTTTTATTTTTTTTTTCGTTTAGAATACAATTTGTTTAACTCGTCATTTTCGACTATATTCTTATGATATAAGCTAAAAACGTCATTTTTAAAATACATTTCAAGACGTCTTGTATAACAAACATTTTTTTCTTAATTCTTATGTAAATTCAATTATTGAATTATTCAGTTGCAGAATGATGTTTCACAGCACATTATTCGCAAAAAGTGTGACTTTAATTTTCGGCAGATTATAAACATGGAATGTGAAAGCGTTAGAAAATGACTTGGGAAAGCACGAGAAAACAGTGTTCATTGTTAGAAAGAAAAATCTATTCATATGATCATTGCATCGAAACGCTCTCGGTACATAAAACATTTTGTAAACACGCCAAAGATCTAGCAAAATGTCCCATCAATTCAAACAGGTCTTTAGAGAAACACCAAGCATAAGGAATGTGTTTTACTAATCATGTAATGTAAATTAGATGGCCATGATAGACCTTAATTGCTCACCAGAGTGCAATGTAACGGTGTAATATTTGAAATAATAATAAAAAAACGTCAGTGTTGCATGCCATATTACAGCTTTGGACTAATTGGTTTCTGAGAGGAAGAATATAAATTTGTTCCTCTATATTCCTTTCAAAACGTGAGACCTCATTGTCGAGCTGATAATAAAACGTGTGTTTATATATTGCCAGAGAAGCAGCCATTTTTTACTTCTAGATTTAGAAAATATCTAGTAATCAAAATTTATTGTCGTAGTATGTCGTAGTATGTCGTAGTATGTCACTGCATTATCGAAGGCGCGAAACTTTCTAGTTGGTAGATGGAAGTCTGGCGCAAATGACGTGCGTCTCACCATAAAACTGAAAGTGGAAATTATGCATGCTCTCGATTTTTATCACGATGATTTTTAACATATTACTAAGAATACGCTATAATCACCCTTTCTAAACCAAAATATTTGACAAGATATAAACCGTATTTCTTAATGAATGATTTATTTATCATATGTCGTTTTCCTAATGCACATGCTAAGAACAACGAAATACTTCATTAGCTTAATAATGTTCAGAAGATTCAGAGAAGTCCTGTTTTTAAATGAAACAACTATGGTTGTAATTTAGTTCATGTCGCCGACTTGTCGTCATTCGTTTTGTCGAAAAATCAGCGTTTTCTATCTTTGTCAGGCGCCACTGATATATTTACTATCAGACAAAGTTCATATATGTGTAGCTGATAACTGGTTAATTACTTGATTATCTGTACTCTGCTGAGAGCTCAGACAAAAGTTTTCCCTAGTGACCCTTTGTTGTCAGTATGTTTTGTTTTATTCATGATTCCTGCCTTTTGCATTTTTTTTATTACTCTCTTAAAAAACAATCATTATATGTAACTACATGTTCTGGGAAGTCAAGAAATCACCAGGAATGTTTGCTCCACTCTTGTAGACTTCTATATATATATAACACATTCTCCTATATATATATATATATATATATATATATATATATATATATATAACACACATTCTCCTATATATATATATATATATATATATATATATATAGGAGAATGTGTTATAGTAATATCTGCCATGGACATGGAACATGAATTTAAAAGTTAGTTATTATAAACTTGTACGGTATTGCCAAGCCTATACATATACAACAAAGAGTCGACTTACTCTATGTTTTATCGTTTTTTTCTGACTTTCTTTTGTTTCTTAATCATTGACCCTAGGAAAATCGTAAATTCTCGTATAAAAATAAAGAATGTCTATTGTTTGAATTTTAAATGCTTTTCAGATGAATAGTTGTAAGATGTAAATATTCTGTTATTTTAGTATAATTTATCTTTGAAACTGTATCTGTAAGACTTTCTAAATGCAAACAAATTTTGACTGATTAGCATTTTCCCCATATTATCAACTTCCTCAATGTTATGCAAATTCAATTATCAGTTCCACAGTGTAAGTGAATGTAGTTCGCAGCAGCCTGTTGGAGTCCTGAGAGGTTGTTGAAGTCATGTAGAAATTACGGCAATAAATTGACAAGGGCAATGACATTAGCAGTGTCATACAATAATGTTTTTTTTTCTAAGACAACGCTTTCACGATATTGTGACTTGCTTTTCAGGCATTTTGAAACCGGGTACAAAATCGCAATCAGAATGGGAGAACTCACTTTCAACAAACACAAGTCCATTCACAACTTTGAAAAAAGAAGTCATAACGTACAATTTCTAGTCTAAATCTTAATAAGTTTACAATAAGGCTGAACAGTAAGACCAGACTACGTACAAGACGCATTTAAAAGAGGAAATACTTACTTAATATGGCATGAAGGTAAAGATATACAAGGTAATGCAATTCTTAGCTTGAAATTTTATACAATTTTTAGTAAGCAATTTTATAAACATTATAATTGTATCAAATTTTATTTTTATGTTACACAAACAATGATTGTTAGAACAACAGGCAGATATTATTAGAAAAGTCATGTTCGTTTGTCAATAATTGAGTTTGATTCTAGTCCCAATACAGGGCTAGTACATAATTATAGTCACGCAACAACAAGTTTCATAAATGATAAATGTCATTTGTTGATCTTTTTTCAAAGTATAGAATAGATAAAAAATGTTCTTAAATATAAATGATATTTCATTTAGTAGGAAAAGAATGGGTAAGATACAATATCAAAACACGCACACCTACAAGTTAAGGTTTGTGCAACAGCAACAAATATTCGTTTAAGATTTTTAGCGTTATTATTCTTCTCGCATGTTCCAAGCTGATAATGGGATACACGCAATTGAATACAACTGATTATCTTCAGTCACACTTTAACATTTTAGTTAAATGGCACTGGCACTGTTTGACAGTTTGCTGTCGACAGTAATTTCGTTCTGCGGTGTTATTACCAATAAGCAAAAATAAAGTAAAAATAGGTAAATGAAGGTCTAAACTACAAATATAAACATTAAATAATTAAACTCAGATAACTTAAATGTAAAAATGTCTGGTCTCCGTTTCAATAAATGAAAACCAGGATAATAACTTTGTGACCATAGTGGTGCAATAGAAGGCTTCGGAGAATTAGCTCCCTGTTTCGTGTACATCTTGTATATTTTACAAGTTAGAATACTTAAAATAAACAAAGTTGTGTGGGTTTGTCGTTTCCTGTTGAAAGAACTATTTATAGCATTGTCATTCTGATCTATTAAAAAGTTTTTAGTGCTTCTAAACGTTCACTAACACTCAAAAGATAAAGTAATCTTTTCCAGACAAAAGTTATCGACAAGCTCTTGAATTAAATGGATATCATATAAAGTCGCACTTTAAAGATAACCTAAATAACGATGTATTTGTCATATGTTGTCTGTTTCGAATAGGAACAGACGATTGCTTTGCTGAACATACGGTGTGCAGTAAAACGCGACAGACTATGCATTAGATGAAAGTTTAGACACTATCTCCGCAGTTTTGACAGGTAAAATGAGAAGAATACATCAAATCATATTTGGCAAACATTAAAAATAATCATTGGACACTTGTAAGTTTACCGAGTGATACACGTTGACTCAAGTGACTGCTTAAGCAATAAAACGTGAGGTACTTGATAACTAATTATCTCTACAGCTTAAGAAACTGAGAAGAAACAAAAACATATCTATTAATGTAACACCTACCCCTTGACCCCAGTGACTCCGAAAGAGATTCTTTGCTTATAATACATGCTACCATCTCATCAAGTCTTATTATATACGTGAATTGGAACTAAATTTAATCAGCATCTGGTCTACCCCTTGACCCCTTAAGCAATTCCAAGATAGTAAATAATATGTGCTATATTATAACCAAGTTTTACTAAAACAGACCAAGTGACCCCAAAAGCAAGTTAACACTGATATATGTCACCCGACTATTATTTATTTATTACAATTCATCAAACTGAGCGCCAACCAAAAGTCTATTTAAGTAAAATGATCTACCTCTTGACGACAGTGACCCCGTACACAATCTTTATTGAGGTGATATATGCTACCATCAAAGTGTTATTGTGGCATAGAATATTGAATGAGCATCAAAATCTATTTCAAAAACAGTGAGCGAGCCACTGTCCTGAGTATCCCATTAAAAGCAAACCAAAGTGGGCAAATGATATATGCTACTTTACACCAAATCTTAATACAATAGGTCAACTGTAATATAAATATTGAGCGGAAACTAAAATCTATTTTTAGTAACAGTGAGTTTCTCCTTGACCTCCAAAAGAAATCTTGCTATATGATACTATGCTATCAACTATCCTAGTTTGGTTACAATGCATTATTTGTAACTAAAGAAAGTGAAGGGCAACAATTGACTGACGCCATTCGCCCGTCAGAACAGCAGCATTAACCTTATAAATAGTTTTTGAATTCAGCTTCGTTAAAAACTTAGTTAATAAACCACCCATGTTGTAAAAAGCATACTATAGTCTATAAAGAAGAATTATCTTCAAAAACATAATCGTCGTAGACACAGTACAAAATTAATGCCCTATAAATATGAAGTGCTCGGACATTGGCGAATATTGAATGTAATCGAATGTCCAATTTCTAAAACATTAACAAAAACTCTTGCCAATGGGTTTAATGCTAAAAGTGGCAATATCATTTTCAGCTAAAAAAATAAATACTTAGTCATATTTATTATTATCTAATTCCATTAAGTGTTATTGTTCATGGTAAAAACCTTTTGATATTTAATTCACGGTGTATAATGTTATCATTATTGCATTATTTTCAGACTCAATTAAACTAACAATTACGAATTTTGACCTAATATTTCATTAACCAATAGCATACTTTATTCTACAGTTAACAAATCTAGGTCAAAATCGATTAAAATAAAGCTACGCCAAAAACTTCCTATTTTTAAAGTTAAAGATCATATTGTACTTATTACCAAATGTATAAATAACTAGCAAACTGTTTGGGGGGAGGCGGGAGCGGGGGCGGGCTTTCACCTGTTGTGTATGTAATTATGAAAAACCTTGCGAATGTGTGACCTAAACCGGATTCTTTCTAGCATAGCAACAATACGATGAGCTGAAGTGTAAGGAACATCTAAACAGCTCCTCATTCAGCCGATATAAATAAGTTTTCGTTATAAAAATAGTTGATTGCTGAACTCCATTTGATATTAATGTCATGTCTCTTGATACCACTGATAAAAATAATACAGTCCTGTTTTAAATAGAATCTACCAATATTCTTGTATTCCTCGTCTTCACCAAGCAACAGTTCTCTAACCAAAAGATTCCAGTTAGGAATAATTCTTGTACGATTGTCTCCCTTTTATCCTCTCAGAAGTAAAGTATAATTCCAAATATTGCTGTAGACGACGAAGAATCTTGTTCATCATAACATTTGTAATACAATACTGACGTTGTCACTGAAGATATGTTTTAATATGAAAATATTGTGTTGTCCCTTACAGCATTCTGTTACGGTTTTTAAGCATGTGAGAATGTGTGACACGTTTTCAGGGAATGTTACTTCTCATTATAATTAAAATCTAAAAGACTAATGCTTTCTCCTCTTTACAAAGACACCTTTTACATAACATGGCCGTAAAACTTGAAGTTTCGTTTTCGAAACAGCAAAAGAAAACCCAAGCTTAAGAGTAATTGGAAAAAAATACCAACGTAAACATGTGTTGCTTAAATAATTGCCTTGAACTACTTAATGTAGACGTACATTCCTAATGATTCTTCAAAAGAATTTGCACTCAGGAAGAAACAGGAAGTTTTTCAGAGAAGCAGTTTTTTTTATGTCAAACCGGTTTTACATTGCCGACTGACTATTTCAATAAATCCAAATTGCTATTAGAACATTATACTGATGAGACATGCTCAAGACAACATTGAGCGACAATGGAATAAAAAACTAAATTTTATAACTATGAAAAAATAAGTACATACTGTTTCCATCTTTAGGATCATTGGAATGAAATGAACACAAGGATTCTTTATGTTGTTTGCAAAATCAATGTTACCTATTAAGAAATAAGACATATAAAAGTGTACTCACTGAAAATATTTTCAGGCAACTAGCCTAAACTGCACGGTGAAAACTACCTGATATCTTAATTGTTTGCACGGCACTGACCACTAGCCACGACCACAAGATATTGACTTCTTGGTCAGAGCCTTCTGCTGAGTAATAACTTCACAGAAAACTAGCAAGCTACTTGATGTTTTCATTTCAACTCTTTGAAAGAATATCTTGAGCCCTTGAAATAAAATATTATTGGAGGTGCGCAAAGAGTAAAAAACAATATGAAAAACAAATAGCCTGGACTCATAGCGGAAAAAATCGTTTCCTATTCCTAAGACAGCGCTCCAAAAGGAACAAGGATAAAGTCAAGTCGCCGGTTAACGCTAGCAAAAGACGAAATTACGCCGAGACAACACGACAATCGGCCAGTTTTTGCTTCGGCGCTAGCAAATGAAATATATCTGAAACAAAAACATACCGAAAGGCGACATTTCACGACAGGAACGTGATGAAGGAAAAGGAAAAAGACGCCGGTGCGAAAAGTCGACGCTTGGCGTATTCAGTTATTCAGACATGTGGATTTGTATTTACAGTACGTGTCTGTTTTTAAATACCCATTAAAGTACAATACAATCCTTGGCCATATTTATGTAAACCACATAAGAAGATAATGATTTATATATCCTTACGAACAGGAAAGTCCGTAACAGAAAGATGCAATGCATCTTAGAATACACAACCCAGAGTGGAATTAGAACTCCGATATCCCACGTAACTGGCCAACACTCTAACCACTGAGCCAAAGAATCGATTTCCTGACGCGATTGTAAGTGGTTGTATGTATACAATTATAGAAGGTGTGCACTAGACCGTAACACATCGACTCTTCAGAAAATCATCATTTATGATAACGAATGGTGTTGTGTATTTGTAGATCTGATGATCAGACAGGAAATCTTGAAATAATCCTTTTTTCTAATTTAATTTTTACAACTAAGTCCAGGAGAGCTGATCCCGGACGAGCCCCCATCTTACGAACATAAAAGTCCGTAACAGAATGATGCAATGCATCTTAGAATACAGAACCCAGAGTGGGATTCGAACACATTTCTTAGTGCAACGAAGGCCAACAATCTAACCACTTAGCGAAAGAATCGATTACCTTACGCAGTTGTCCGAAGTTGCTAATATACAATTATAGGAACGTATGAACTAGACCGAAAAAACTACGAAAAAACTTAACTGACGCTTTTAATTGTGTATCAGCTCCTTGCGATCCAGACCTCTTATTATTATCTGTCTAATTCTGCTTGCGTTTTAGACACTCGAACAAAAACATGTTTGTTTGTTACAAAAAAATGTCTACACGATCTAATCTTAATTTGCAATCTGAGTGAGTCATGCACAAATATCAAAGTCATAAGCATTAGAAGAATGATATAAACAAATCTTCTTGACGTAATTGTTGACGTTAATGAAAATCATAAAGTTTTAGTCGAGCCGATGTTTCTGCAATCACCATTTTATAAATGCCTGTTCGTGAGAGACAGAAATATTCCGTAAGCGTCGTTGTAACAGTTTAATCAGTAAATTCATGTTTTCAGAGAAGCATATGTTAGGACTGATTACTGTTTTTGTCTGTATCAGTTCTGAGATTGTGTGGTTCAATGCTCAGGCGATTTTCAAGGATAAATGCTGTAATCAGATTATAAAGTCAGGATAACACACCACTCATGTTCCGGAGTCTAGTTAGAAGCAAACTGTGTGGTTAAGTATTTTATTATGAGTACTTTGATATTGCGTAATATAATGTAAGAAAAGCAAAAACAAATTGAATAAAGTAAAATAAAACAAATGGTACGGCGTTGAACTTTGACGTCTTCAGGAATCATGAATACTCATGCTTATTGTTTTAGTGTTGCAAATATTTGAGAAATTTATGTTCATACATTAAGATATACAATTATGTCATATTTACAGGTAACTGGTTCATCATTAAACATTTTAGCGTATACCGCCTTTGAGTGAAATTCTTAAAGGATGAGTTTTGTGAAAATATTGTAAGCGAGACGGAACATATGTCTTTCTTCCTGTTGTCAAAATACAAGAAAACTGATTTTTAAGTACTTGCGCGATAAAATAAATTTGCGTCAGTTTTTGTTACAATTTCTTGCAAATATGTCTTGTTCAAAACTAATTATTCATGCAGCAACCATAAGATCTGCTACTGTCGCCATAACGAATTTACATATTTTTTTCCTATTTCTTGACTGCTTTTTGCGCAGGATTACAGTACCTCTATTGTTACACCGTGATATATTTATCTGGATAAGCTGCAGCCTCTGGACTTCCAGAGAAAGCCATACCTAGAGTAAAATATTGATGATTCTATTGGTCGTAGTTGTAGAAGAAAAACTAAAGAAATACGACTAAGGATCTGTTTAGTCGCCTGATATTAGGTAAAACGTGAGTCAGTGCACCTTTTTGTCGCCTGATATTATGTAAAACGTGAGTCAGTGCACCTTTTTGTCGCCTGATATTGTGTAAAACGTGAGTCGATGCACCTTTTTGTCACCTGATATTGTGTAAAGCGTGTGTCAGTGCACCTTTTTGTCGCTTGATATTATGTAAAACGTGAGTAAGTGCACCTTTTTGTCGCCTGATATTATGTAAAACGTGAGTCAGTGCATCTTTTTGTCGCCTGATATTGTGTAAAACGTGAGTCAATGCACCTTTTGTCGCCTGATATTGTGTAAAGCATGTGTCAGTGCACCTTTTTGTAGCCTGATGTTATGTAAAAAGTGAGTCAGTGCACCTTTTTGTCGCCTGATATTATGTAAAAAGTGAGTCAGTGCACCTCTTTGTCGCCTGATATTGTGTAAAGCATGTGTCAGTGCACCTTTTTGTCGCCTGATAATGTGTAAAACGTGAGTCAATGCACCTTTTGTCGCCTGATATTGTGTAAAGCATGTGTCAGTGCACCTTTTTGTTGCCTGATATTATGTAAAACGTGAGTCAATGCACCTTTTGTCGCCTGATATTGTGTAAAGCATGTGTCAGTGCACCTTTTTGTCGCCTGATATTATGTAAAAAGTGAGTCAGTGCACCTTTTTGTAGCCCGATATTATGTAAAAAGTGAGTCAGTGCACCTTTTTGTAGCCTCATATTTTGTAAAACGTAAGTCAGTGCACCTCTTTGTCGCCTGATATTTTGTAAAACGTGAGTCAGTGCACCTTTTTGTTGCCTGATATTTTGTAAAACGTGAGTCAGTGCACCTTTTTTGTCGCCTGATATTGTGTAAAACGTGAGTCAATGCACCTTTTTTTGTTGCTTGATATTGTGTAAAGCATGTGTCAGTGCACCTTTTGGTCGCCTGATATTATTTCAAACGTGAGTCAGTGCACCTTTTTTGTCGTCTGATATTGTGTAAAACGTGAGTCAATGAACCTTTTTTTGTCACTTGATATTGTGTAAAACGTGAGTCAATGCACCTTTTGGTCGCCTGATATTATTTCAAACGTGAGTCAGTGCACCTTTTTGTCGCTTAATATTATGTAAAACATGAATCAGTGCACCTTTGTATGTTAATTGTCAAATCAGCAACACTAAATTTTATTATAAACTGTTATTACTTGTCTCAAACAGCTAGCTTTTGAGACATGTAATTAATTTACAATTTACAACACGGGGTATGTTTGAACATATCTATTAGTGTGGTCCACAATTTATGTTTTAACCTTTATGACTCCTCAGCTCAACAGTTGCATTAATATGTTTAAGATCGGAGAATTTATTTTTTTTAAAAATCGTATACAGTCAAAGGCAGCAAAATTTATGTACATTATATCTTATCCTCTTTGTATGTATTTGAATTGCTGGTTGAAAAAAATCGGTCTGAACAATACAACTTGAATGAATCCCTCCGTATAAATTTTATTCTCTTTTTCACTTTCATTTATCTTAGGTAGACAGTTGACATATTTTCATAACAATAAAAACTGAAAATTATTTGAAACTTTAAATCTTTAAAGCCATGCGGAAAATTTCTCCACTTACACTTCACTTGTAAGCACTAATTTACCATTTAAGATAAAAAAAAGTGCTTTGTAGATAAAAGGAAAACCGTTCATCAACAGACAATTACAAGAGCTTTTATCTGATGTTGTCACAGAAAATGATGCAAACATAATGATCAAACAGTTTATCTATGTAATCAGTACAATAATGTGCCAAAATACTTCAGTAAGATTAATTGGCTCGAAGTTCTATATCTGTTAAGTATTTGTTTTGCTTCCCTTTCTAGAAATTTGACTGAATGAATCAGGATGGAAAATGTTAGAGATCTGATATCAGCAACTGCGGCAAATACTTAATGTATTTTACAAATCTCTACGTATAGCATACAAACAGAACAGAAACGATTCTTAGACTGTTTTAAACGGATTATCTTTCTATAAGATAACAATACAATTTTAGTCTATGAATAGACACCAAGCATTCTGAATTTAAAACGAGTTTCTGATTTTATAACATATATGTCCTTTATGAGAACAAGAAATACTTTCATATCTATGACAAACATGATTTTCAATTGCAGGTATTATATGAACACTTTTGGAGTGTTTTACAGGAAATAAAATTTTGACCGTCACATAAATTATGTTGTAATCGTATATAATTGTAGACTAGACCAAGTAATTTCTCGATACAACAGGTTTTGTGTATTTGATTTATGCCAGATTGGCTGAAGCGGTAAAGATAACAACTAAATGCGTAAAAAAATAATTTCTTTTGCAGTACAGACTGTTTCGCGAGAAGATCATTAATTTTGCTTTTTATTCTCAATCTACAATTTAGTATATCTCTAATTGATATGGTCAAGAACGAAATATTTTAGGCAGATCCGGACAAAAAAAAGAATGCCTAAATACATGATTTGTAATCATCAAGATATTTTGGATCTGAACATTGTAGTTCCTTGAAGTGTAATTTTTGTAAATATGATAGAAAATGAAAGGAGCTTGAATGAAAGGAACATACAAGTGTCAGCCTATTCTAATGCCATTCAAAGTTTACTTTACTTATCTCATTATATGTAGTCGTTCAGTACCGATCTGGTTTATTGTATATTTCGTTCGTCTGTATTTCTGCGTTGTCTGTCTTATTCAAATGCTTCAAATGTTTCATCACAAACGTTCTTTTAATATTTTTTCTGGTGTGCGGAAGTATGTACGATTACGCATGGGTGAGTGGTTTCAGATTTCAACCATTTGCTTCTTTTTTACATACAATTTAAAAAACTTTATCCACCTTACAAAAGTATGAATGTTTGATCAAAATTTCGAACATTATTACACAAGCTGTTTTAAGCATTTGTCTTCAGTATATTTTACAAGGTTTGTACTGCATAGACGTTTTAGATTCATGATACCTTTATGGATATATTTGATGAAAATTAATCAGATATTATGGTAAATGCACAAATAATGACATAAGATATAACTGCCTCAGAAAGTAATATACATGTATTCAATGGACCAAGCAAAAAAATACTACTTTGTTTGACATACGTCAAAAACGATAGCTTTCTGTTGTTTAGTAACAAAATAACAAGTACGTGCCTTTCATATCTCAGCAATACTTCAAGACTTCTTTTTTTTTCTGTTTATTTTATTAATATTATCATTATTATTATTATTTCATAGGCAGTCAGTTTTCATATTCTTTAAATAAAAAAATACATTCATCAGAAACATTCGTCTGACAAAGTCGCATGCATTAGTAACGGCAAGAATATCAAAGAGTTTTATTTTCCAACAGTGGTTTTTGGCCATTTATTTGACTCTAATCTGTATTATCACTAAAACATAACCGCAATATTTTCAAAACAAACGAATATTACTATATGATTGAAATACAAAATTAAACTTTTGTGTCAGATTTTTAATCCCCTGACCGTAAAGGTCATATATAAAAAGTCCACATTTCGTGTCCGTTCTATAACTTTTAAACTGCTACAAATGTGAGGTCAAAATATAGCTGCCCATTTACCGCAGAAATCATTATCCTATGTCATATTTCTCTCTTCACACTTGTTATCAATTCCAATGTTATACTGCGGCAGGGGATATAGCTGTCCTTCAGACTGCCTTGTTTATTTATAGACCTCGTGCTTCATTAGGTTACTATACCTGTTGTTTTATTTTCTTTCAACGGGGTTCTTGACAAAGGGCAAATGAGGGATACCACCTTAGTTCGTCGATTTGGCCGTTGATAGCAATGCTATGCTTTGAACGTTTTTGCTTTGTTGCAATATAGGCATCATCGAACTATGTGGAGTTATGTACTCACGAAGAAAAGTTATAGTTCTACATAATAACAACGCTTGATTGCAGATTGTCTAGACAGGAAAAGTGCTACTTCTTGACAAATAGATCTTTATTTATAATCTATATTATTAAAAGAATAGTTTCGCCGTTTTGTCGGAGAAACAGCGCGATCTTAAGCTATTCTGATCTGTATCGTCAAAATACTCATATATGAGAATCTAAAAGTGAAATTTTTAAAACAAATACTGATATGTACGAAAATAGAGAAAATAGCCAAAAAGGTACTGGGAAACACCTAAGACTAAAAACAAAAATGCTACAAATAGATTTTGTTAAATTAACTATATATAGATTTTGGTAAATTTAATCGAACGATTACAGGCTTGCACTCTGTGATGTAACGAAGCTGAAATTGATAGTTTTGAAATTTTTTAATGAATTCAAATCAGCCCCTGCAACGCTTTCCGCCCGTCATGTATGAAAACCAGTAAACCAGTATAATCGGCTGATTCAGTGGGAGAACATAGGGAACGGGTCTTTGATGATGGGTCCATCCAAAATTATTTGATGGATGGACGTTTTGCCGCCTCTCCTTGCGTCACTCTAATTAAACTCCTGGGAAATGTGCTAAGAAGCAGTTGTTTTTGTAGCAGGCCGTGTATCCTTCAGGGCTATTGGGGGAGTCAAATTACAGAACATATTCTCAATTGTGTATTGCACTCAAACTAATTTCAAGAAGGTACTTAACATGCTAATGGATTGAAGGAATGCATCACAACTGCACATGCATAACTTGATCTTTATTATCCCCGCCGCATAGCGGTAGGGGATATAGGAGTGCTCTTTGTAGGTCCGTCTGTACGTGTGTGTGTGTGCATCTGGATTTCGTGTCAGCTCCTTAACTTCTAAATCCCTGGAAGGAATTTCATGAAACGTTGGTAAAATGTTCAATCCATCAAGACGATGTGCAAAACCTATGTTCCAGCCTGGCCGGCTCAAGGTCAAGGTCACAAGTGGAGGTCAAAGGTTTGAGCGACATTAAGCAGCAAGCCAAACAAGTGATGGTACCTATGTCAAATCACTGTTAAATTAAAATAGGTGTTACTTCCCCTGATATTTTGATAATGAACCTAATAATGATTTAGGACGATACAATCTTATGTTTGGAGGGGAGAAGGGAGGGTGAAAAAATCTATGTTTCAACCGTGCTGGCTCAAGGTCACGGTCACCAGTGGTGTTTAAAGGTTTTAGGTCATGTATTTCGTGTCTGCTCCATAACTGTTAAACACATGGAAGCAATTTCATGCACTCTCCCATACACAGACATTTTCCTGTCATGGATTGTACTATCTCTTTAATTAATGGTGAGACCAGCGTGGAACATATTTCATACATACATAAACAATTTGTTCAATTCACATTTCCTTTTCAAAATCAATATGCTAATGCACCGAGGCATATTGCTGTCCATCAGACTGCCTTGTGAAATATGTCTTTAAAGAGGGTGGCAAACAATTTTTGAAAAGTCACCAAGGTGGCACAACGATTACTCTGTGAATCACGAAATATTAAATACATTATCTACATGATTTACACATCCGTGGTACTTTACTACAGTTATAAATATGGTCAAGCCTGTTGTTGAAGAATAATTAAACTGGAGTTTTAGGAATCATTTCCGTATAAAAGCATTTTGAACATGTTACGGCGGTTCACTATTCCAATTTACACGCATTTTTTAACATTCCGGTATCGAAAACATTATAAAAGCTAGTAGATTTGTCAGTTTCCAGATAAATAAGATCATGTTCTTCTCTCGCTACAGGCATGACTTTCTAATGCAAATAGGTAGATTCTCTAAGCCCGCGCTTGCGACGGTCTTCATCTAGTAATTATAATATTTCAGGTGTAACTTATCTTTTCTTTAGCAACTGCCATTTAAGTTTAATCTGAAGATTTATTCTGAAGATAATCACTACTATAAATATTAAAGACATGCAGTTTTTTGTCACTATCTTGATAAATTAATTGCTAGCAGATAACATGCCGTGAGGAATGGACGTTAATGGCGACGATAGAAATCATTGTTCGGCGCGAAACAGGAAATTGTACCAGACATCTTGATATTTCAATTTACTTGACAATTTATTTAAAGAGACTGACTTACAGAATTTTGCTGATTTGTTTTTCTTTAAAATTTAAGAGAATTTAATATACTATGGAAAAAACATAATACAATGCATCTATAGACCACGAAAAATAAAAAAAAAAAGTTTTGATTTAACCAGGATTGGAACCCACGACCTTTCGGTCAGTAAAATATAGAGCGACTATCTAGACCACTGAGCCAAAGCGCCAACATGTTACATTGTGTCAAGGTTTATGTTATAACTAAAGTATCTACCCCGTGACTAACGGGGTAAATTTTTTACCGATAAAAGAGTGTTAAACTTTATACTTTGATGTTTTTCTGTATCAAAAAATGAATCAGTAACTTAGTTTAAATATGTTCTTCACAACTGCAGCAAAAATTTCAAGATGTAAGAACATTTTCTTTTTTTTCATCGTCGGCCCATCTGTGAGTCAGTCGCTTTAAGACTATGATATAAACAAATATAAGCTAAGAACTGAGAAAGAAGTCGATTTACTACTATTTAGCACTAGAAATAGATACTGACAAGGCTTTTTTGTGAGTTCGGCGCGACACTATATTATGCAAATACATCTCATTTGTTGATCACTTTTCCGGCAAAAGTTTATTCTACTGCAAATATTGTCAATTTGCACTGTTCAATCAACAGGACGTCTCACTAAAAATTTAAATGTCTTTAGCTTTTAATTCTATATATAGAAAACAAACTCAATTTGTGAAGATATATCTTTTCAATAGGCTTGATAGAGTCTTATTCGTGCTGCGGAACACTGAATCTAATTAATTTTAACTAAACGTTGAAAGGGCAAAGATAACATGCATATACAAAATGGTGTTCATTTAAATGTTTAGTAATTATATCAAAATTAAATTTGATTTGTCTGTATTCCCCAGTAATCATAGACAGGATAAAATTAAACTACAGTTTCAAAACAAGACAGCATAATCTTATATTTAACAGACGAATAAATTTGACGATTTCTTTCTTAAATTCTTTTGAACAATGTAGTTTTATCATGATTATGGTCGATACAGTCTAAACACACATGTAGTTACTTTTACTGTTATGGTGACTGTTAGACTGCGGATCAACCTCCATCTTCAGCTTGGTGCCCGCCGTCGTAAGATGTTTCGGCTCTTAACCAAGTACAACATGGTGACAGGTTGGCACACAGATCACTGTGTGGAGGTTGATTGCTTCCAGCTCTTCTCCTCTCTTCGAGGCCACAGCCAGCTTGACACACGCTCGGCAGCTTGGCTTAGTTTCAGAAACACCCTGCATTTGTCCCTGCCAGTAGTCCCAACCGCTGTCATTAGGCTGCACACCGATTAGGAAATGAAGCCTCTCACTCCTACTTCGATGAACTGCCATGCACGCCAGCCTCGTTGTTTGCATTCTTGCTGAAGCTTTGTGTACTTTGTTTTTTTTATTCCTCTCGTAGGCTTCCTCGCATCTTGACTCCCATGACATAGTTAGCTCGGTGGTGATGAGCTTCCCTTCCATTTCTCAGACCAAAGTACGATATATGGTCTCAAGTTGGTTTGGACAATACTTAGGAACGAACATTAGTCACTTCCCTTTGTCAACACTCATGTTCCATCCGGTGGTGCTATCTAAGATAGATGTTTTCTGTGGATGCTCTTTCTTGGCATTTTCGCCTGGCTTCACAAAATGGATGTGACCTCGCTGGTGGTTACTTCTGCGCTCCTTCTTCCTTTCAATTTCTAGCCAGTTAGCCACCTCTCTGAGGACTTCTTCATATCGCCATCTTTACTGTCCTCGTGTCAGGGATGTAGTACACGGTATGAGGACATGCTCTAGTGTATCAGGTCTGTCACAAGGACTGCATGTTGGGCCCCATCTGCAGAGGTTAGTTGGGATGGTAGTAGGTCATGGACATACCTGAAAAAGAAAGACAATCTAAGTGGCTCGTACTTCCAGATGTCATCCCAGGTCAACTTCCTGTCTACGGTATTCCATGATCCCAGTGCCCCAATATCCTCTGCTCTTGCTTGTCTTGCATTCTCCTCGGTTCTCCTGACTTCTGACTGGACCATTGCTCGCCTCTCATTCTGGCCTGACCGGCTCCACAGAAGTGTTTTTGTGGCACCTATCCCTTGGCGTCTAACCGCAGTCAACCCGACAATGTCCTTGTGCTTAAGTGCGCTCTCTGCCTGGCTTAAGACTCTGTTGCTGAACACTTTCTGCCTGTACGGGTAACAATTCCTGCTTCTCTGATCAGCTCGTCTGGAGAGTCTCTAAGTGTCAAAACCAGTCTTGTCTTGGCTGTCTTGAATTCCTCTACCAGTGAGGAGAGATGGAATTGAAGCTTGCAGCTCTTTCCGTACAGTCCTATGCTGGTGAAACGTGGAGGTATTCCTAGCCATTTTCTGAGGTGTCGACTGGTTATACTCTCCATGGCTTCCACTGTTGAAATTGGTACCTCGTACGACATCATTGGCCAGATTAGCCTTGGGAATAAGGCGTGCTGGTATGGCCAGGCTTTGAACTTCCCAGGGAGTCCGCTACGATTGGTCTTCCTCGGACCGTCTTTTACCTGGTCCTTTTGCATCTTGACATAGGGCTTTTCGTAACAGAGTGGATGTCCTGACCCTATACACGAAGAACAATTCTGTCTGTTGTACTGCTATTCTTTATGATGAGAAATCTGGACTTAACGGCCTTGAACTTCATCCTGGCCCATGAAGCGACGTCTGTCAGGGCTGTCAGCATCCATCTAGCCTGTATGTGGGTTGTTTTAGTTAATGTGAGGTCATCCATGAAGCCTCGGCTGGATGGGAGGTATATGCCTTACCCCGTCACGTCTTTGGTCCGCGGGTCACTCTTTGGGAGCGTTGATCAACAGATTCATCCCAATGATGAAGAGTACCACGGAAACTGTGCATCCGGTGACTATTACGTTCTCCAACTCCTGCCAGTTTGTCAGCTGGTCACCAACCAAGTACTGGTGAACGCCATTCTTTTCTTGGTCCTTTCCCGTGTCTTTTTCATTGTGCTCTCAGCTTGCCGCAGAGATCTCAGCTATATGCGTAGTGTGTCTCTAAGCTGAGACAATCCAAGTCGCTTCATTGGTGAGCTGGCCTGGTATTTTCGCTTAAGCTCTCTGACTTTACGGCTCAGGTTTTCTGTGCGAGATTGCCGTCTGTTTGGTTTTGGTGGCTTCTTGCATACCTTTTCTTCTTCAGTTCTAAACCGTCCCTTTGCTAAGGAGTAGTCTTGGGTGGTTAGGGTGTTTAACTTCCGGTCCACTGGTCCTTGCATGGATGTTTCGAGGATGGTCTCTAGGGCCTCGTCTAAATGTCTCCGTGATGTTTTGTCTGATGCCTTTGGCCATTTGATCCTTCGTTTTCTGTGTCTAGTGACCGGGTCTTGGTGTGGTTAACCCAGAACAGTCTCATGCTCTGCTTCCTGACGGCAATCTGTCTGAGTCTGGAATAGATCTAGGAGCGGGTCTTCTTCATCCACCTCTGGGTCCAGGAAGGCATCATATGTTGTTTCCTGAACAGAGAGTACTCCTGCGTCTCACTAGCCAAACTGACTATGCTCTGTCAGGGTGACTTCACACGTTGGCAACCAGATTTTACTTGATGTATGCGTAGACCTCGCTGGTTCTTGCAGTCATTTCCGCATGTGCAAGTTACTGTCCCTGGTTATATAACCTGTCTGATTTCGCTTGCGTTTCTAAAACAAACTTTGAGATGATGCATTCATAAACGTTAATTTCAGTTAACAGCACACACAGTTTTACATCAATCAATCAATCAACAGTCAAGCAATGTTTATCTCACAATTCATGATAAACAGGACAATATGAGATATAAAAAATATATTCAATATTAAAAATGTGAGGCATATATACGAGAACTATAAGGTGTATTAACTAAGTATTGTTCAAGATGAAATTCATCTATATACAACCTTTATTTTTACATTTACTTGAATGATCAATCATTGAGTGCATTTCATTTAAAAATAAGTCAGAAAGTTTCTGTTTGACACTTGCGACCGAGCACTTGTGATTTAGAAAATCTTGTTATGTCAAAAAAACAAATCTAATGAATATATATCTCAAATATACTTCATCCGCTAAAATGGTTGTCTACTTACATTTGTACGGTTGGTAAATTCGGTAAACATGGTGTTATACAAGAAACGAGAGAACTTAAACTCATACGCAAGCTTTGACCAAACAAAAAATCATAATTTTATCTATATCAATATATTTATCTATATATTAAAATTGACTTAAAACCAGTTTCTCCATACACCTTTGGAGCGCTGGCTTGCAGACCAAGTATATGTTTTAAATATTTAAGGTGTACTTTTTCAAGAACATTATTGTTATCATACCCCCAACATTCACAACCATAGAGTAAAATATGTTTAACAGGCTTATTAAATCAATCTATTTGCATATCTATTTGCATATCGAACCAGATGCTCTTAGACTTTTCTTATCAAATAGTACATAGCTTTGGTAGCTTGGCTAGCGATGTATACAATGTTATAATTATGAGTAAAACCTCACAAACCCAAAATGTAATGACGGTTATTAGCTCGATTAATAACTTATTGACAGGTAATTATTTACAGCCGACGAACCTTATGATTTATATTATACAAAAGAACTTTTTGGTGAGAGGCAATTAAACGAACTTGTTATAATCAACAATGCATAATTTCAGTGTAAAGTACATACAGTATTTTAATACTAGCACACACACACGTGTTTTTTTTTTCTCAAGAATAAAATAAGCAAATACACCTTCCACATTAGACAGATTACAGTTTTGTTAGTATCATAATAAATAAAATAAAACAGTGACTTCTGTTGTTGTGTAGCACAGTGCTTCCTCTAATGTCTTAGAGCGAATTCAAATATATCTTGCATTCTGAAATATTTTTTTTAAGAAAGTCGAAATGAATGAAAATATTTGTTCAAAAAGGTAATAAGAAGTAAACCCTGATGAATAATGATATATCTGGTTACGAACTGACATAATATGTAGAAGCGAGAACAGAAATACTGAGCTTACAGTTCTCTTTCATTAAACAAAACAAAGTTTTTACGGCTGAGATTTTCAACAAATAAGCAATTCTTACGCATCTATCAACAGTCTTCCATTTAAGTATTACCGAATATATTTGTAATTTAAATATTTTAAAATATGTTATAAGAAGGAGTTTGCTTACTTAATGCTTATAAACAATTGTACTCACAGTAAAACTTCTTATCAGATTCATATATTCTTTATCTCTCTGTTATATCCGGAATCACTGAAGACAAGCTGTAACTCTAAAGAACTAAACATCTAAATCCCAACTCAATTCTTTATACCTCATTTCTCTTTAAGTGTAAGGCTGAAACAATGCCCTTTTTTTAAAAAAAAGTCATCTAGTCAGAAAAAATCCACATTCTTATAAGTGTGGGCGTAAACGAATCACAATACCACGCAGCCTTGTTCCTAATAAAATGTTCGAGGAGCAACAATCTGATCATTAAATGGTGCCAAGAAAATTGACAATATTCCTTATTTTTGTCATGCCCGCTATGGATTATCATCCCAATATTAATGTTTGTTTAACAAGGAATTAATTGCTCTTTCTAAACGTTCAGTGGTATACTCACAATATCGTATTGACGATATTGATTCATCATAATAATAAAACAAATAAAAAAGGCAGACATCTTTTTTATGACGAAGGACCTGATCTGTCGCCTTTAACCGTGAGTAGTTTGAGTCAGTGCGCCTCTTGTATATTAATCATCGAATCACCAACAACCATTTTGATTTTAGCCCATCATTTCCCGCATTCCAGGCACAAGATCACAGAAGGATATTCATTCACTTGGAGCAGTTATCTATGTGAAATTTACGAATTGGGATCCATGTTTTGGGACGGACCAGTCAATAGAAACAAGTATTGAAGTTTTATGTTTTACGATTAACTACTATATTTCATTCAAGATGGAAAGACTTTGCTTTGATCTGTGTTGCAAAAGAAAATTTAGCGCAGTGCTTTCATTGCAGTCTTCTCACCTTAAGACGTCTACATACAATTTATTGGTGTCCAAACTTATGTGACCTAAAAAAATGCAAAAAGTCATGAATTAGAAAGTCCGCCATCTTGGAGATGATATTGAAACTGTATAATATTTTCTTTAAAATGTTGACATATACTCACTCGTAAAAAGTTACGGATATTTTCTACAAGAATTGACGAGTAGGTCAAACAGGTTTGTTCGCAAATATATAGCGGATGAGACATCTTAAATACTCTTTAGGTTTTAGTTTCATTTTCAGTTCCAGTCGGAAGCCAGCGATTTACAGGATAATTTAAACCACCGCCTTAACGAAGGTTACGTGACCCGTCCGACATTTAAGGAAATAGCAGAAGCAACTTTAAACATACTGATACACTCATTAACGATATATCGTGAATTGTATTTCAGAAATATACTATATATTTGTCCAAGTATTATGTTGAATGTTTTATTCCTGGCTTGAACATAATCTAAACTTTGTGTTAAGATATAGCTCCTGTTTCTATGGCCAACTCTTTCGCGATGCCCTGTGGTGTTAGAAATACCGTTACGTAATGTTAACGTGAGATGCTGTCTTTGTTTGAAAAGTCACCGTTTGTCTTGCTTGATAAGACACAGTTAAACACTTATATACCGAAAAGTGCTCTTGAAAGAAATACCTGCAGGCAATAACACGTTGCCTTTATTTGTGCCTTAAGTTGTTATATGAAATGAAAGAACAGTCATTCAAGAACTTGTAAAATGTAGCATCTAGGTGTTGTAATATGAATCAGGATAATTGTTTTCGATGCTTTATTTCTTGTATTTAGAAAGCTTTTTTTAAGAAGTATTGATCAATACCATCTGATAAGTACAACATTTAAGCTTGTATATGCAGAAAGTTAAAAGCTTATTTATGTTATTATATGATCATGTTTACTGTCAGAAAAAATAGAGGCTGCAAGGAATACGATATTAAGATTTTTCTGTACGGAAAATTGCCAGTATTATATTCCTATATGTACAATTGGAGCGGGGTTAGTGTTATCCAGTATTATGTAATTCTATGTTTTGATTGGCTGTTAGAAGATCCGATTATTGCCGAAGCATTGCGTATTTTTACGATGTACCACCTGTTGAATCAATTTGCGAAGTTGTGTTATTCCGGAAATCTTCGGACAGAATCACGGACAGAATCACGTGACTGTCTGGTAATATTGTATAGGAACATTGAATGTTATTGTTTTGAAATCTATTATTATAGTAACAAGTAACTGGTAAGAGATACAGGTAACTTTTTGAAGGCTGGCCAAAATATGGCGGTTGATAAAAATGCAAAACATATAATTTTGTAATTACAGTTACAAAGTCATTTTTCATCAAACAATTCAATATTTTAAATCATTTGAAAGGTCTGTAAACTCATATTTTACATTTATAAAAAAATATTTTTCGAAACTGTTCACTTTCTTCTTGTAAATGGTTAAACTTAGTGCATCTAAGGTGCTAGAAAAATGTTGAAAAAATGCTGAAACGACAGGACCTGGTATAAATTAGTTTAGTTTTCTTTTTTAAAAGCAAAAATTCAAAATCTGCTTATATTTTCAAAATATGAATTTAAAGAGTCTTCAAATGATGTAAAATGAAACAATGTTTTTGTTTAATGTTTTCAAATAATAAAATTTGGCTCACAAGGAAAAAAAAACACCTTAAGTTAAAAATTCAGTCTGGTTCCCGGTGGTACTTTGCTAAGCCGTGACTGTTCCTCACCTGGTCTTTAATATGTTGAATTATATCAAAATAATCAAAGCATGGTCATACTTTATTATCATAAGTGATATAACAAGTATATTAAATATACAAATTTTGTATTTCTATTCAAGCATGTTTGTTATTCTGTTCAAGCATGTTATTCCATGAAATTCATGTTATTTTGTTATTTAACAAAACAAACACTGTTTTAGTATCATAATTATCACTATTAACATCAAGAGATAAATGGAAATAAAAGGTTGAACAAATATGTTGATTTTGTTCTTCACAAATTGGGCATTACCTTAGTTATAATTTGTCTGAACAGACAGGTTCTCAATTTAAAGATACAAATTAAATTTCTTTTTTTAGCATCTGCAAACAAATTAGAGTGCTGTAGCTTAAAGTTCCTTAAAACTACAGTAAAAACCGTACACTCAAATGGACTTATGTCCATTTGAATTTTCCTTGTTTTATTTTAGAATAACCCTTTTCCTCATGTTTTAAAGATTATAGAAACATTTCTATACTCTTCCGGTTTCGATTTTTTCTGCCGTATATGAAGTCAACTGCCTACTTTTAACTCGTTTGTTTGATATAAAGTACACGTTAGACATACTTCCTGTCGCAAATTTTGTTAATACTTCCCTCCATTGTGCGTGCGTGCGTGCGTTCGTATATGCACGTGGGTGCTTATGTGCATAATTGTTTATTATCATTTTTTTCACAATTCAAAACATAATACTTTACTACACACTTATTTAATGTTCTCGTTGCAATTGTTCTTGGAATCAAATCATCAAAATTACTTCACACATGTATTTATACGGGGGACAATTATCCTCCCCCTTTTACGCTTAGTAAGTAATATTCACCATCTGCAGGAACTGATTCCATCCTCTAAAGACCACGAAACTTGTACTACTACACATATATTGCCCAGTCAAATTGTCTGGACAGGATATGTTAACAATACCATTTATTTACACTAAAAGACTTCATTTGACACTTTCAATTTTCTTAATGTGCGAAAACTAATCTTTTGTATCTTAATTGTCTGAACAGCATAATTACCTTCGCTCCAAACTTGTAATTACTTTTTTCTGATTCTGATTGTATTCCTGACACTAAGAAAAGATAAGGTTATATGTCGAAATATATATGTTCAGAACTTGTTTGATGAAAAGTGTTCTTTATTAACGTTCTTGTATGTACTGAACTGATTAACTGTTCGAAATGTGAAATATGTCAAGGTGTCAAATACCTTTTTTCTGTTCAAACGTTTAAACAGTTCACTATTTTCAAGGTTGAAAACAACCAGTTTTTTACATTTTTAAATAATTAGCTAAATCTCATCCAAAGTACATTTACCATTCCATAAAACTTTTTAAACCATTGGTCAGCATATCGAAAACAGTTTTTATTGAACTTAAACATAAAAAACGTACACGTTTTTGTGGACAGGTTTCTTTTATTTATGATTTGGTAATGAGTATTTTTCACGCTATTAAATATAAAGGGCTTTTATATCAACAAGGTGTATGTAATATCTTAAACAGTTCATATTCCGCGTATTAAATGTATAATAAATGCTAGTATGCTCAAAGGTAGTTTACTCATACTTGCTAACATTTTGCTATTGAATAAAAGTTAGCTGTCCTTTGAGTCTTTTGCCAATTTCAAGCTCAATACTAAAGCCAAAAGGATCATGTTAAAAGAATAGTTTAGAATACAATAGGAAATATCGTCATTTTTTCTCAAAACTATACATAGGGTAATAGAAGATCTGTCAGAAAATTGTTTATGGGTGGAAGTGTCGCAAAAAAGCATTTCTTCTAACAATGCTCGTATTTAAAGATTGTTTGTTTCTTGGTACATTTTTTCCAATTAAATACGGTTTTACCCCAAGGACAGTGTGGATTAACGTGTCTAAGATAAAATAAATATTTCGGACAAGCTAGATGTGTAAGATTGTATGGACGAGTTTACACTGTTAGGTGAAGAACGAGACTCGTCGGAATACCTGTCAAAATCAATTAAAACGCCACCCAATCTGTTTCTTCCAAACTCCGCCTTTTACCTGTCAAAAGTGTCATTCTGTGTACGAAATGGAAAAGCGGTTAGAAAAAAAATATCGAGTGCAGATTCCCTGTAGCAACGCAGCGACAATTACGACACAACAACTTTGGCACTGCCCAGACACTTTTTTCTGGCTGCGGGTAGATTGCAAGACGCAGTTTTATTGACAGGTATACCTGAGAAAACTGTCTCGCTGTGATTGGATGATCAGTAAGTGACAGTTTAAGCTACTGAAATAAACATCGTAACATCACTTTTTACCGCTTTTCGAATACGTGAAACTCTAATCAGTTTTGAAAGCGGTAGTATAAAAATACGTACCTCTAATCCACATCAGTCAGAAATAAGAGATATCAATTAATACGTAACAAACAACAAAACTACTTTGTTCGCTTTAAAACCCATTTAAACATTCAAAGGTACATTCTGCTAAATTGTGCGCAACAGGATTGACTTATTTGCCACAATCATGTTTCTAACGAGCACTCCCAACACTCAAACGGCTATAACAATACTACACTTACCGTTCCATTAGTTTGATGTTGCGTCGTCTCAATGCAATCAAATTATGAGCATGTGATTAGCCACGAGACCTTACGGGATCGTGTAAATTTATAACAAGCGTAACGAATGTCCAGTGTCTAAAAGTTAATGACAAAGAAAGGTAAAAAGTATACCAGTACAAACACTCCCAACAAGTTGAACAGTACTACAGGGAACGCACATATTTTTTCGCCACATTCGACTTAAAAATAATACCAGTCTGTTTATACAACGTCTAGTACAGACAAATTAAACAATGCGTTTATGCACCTAGTTCACCCAAGGCTGGCTTGCCCGGAGATAATTAAATTTACAACTCGTCTAGAGAGGAGCACTTTAAGAATACGACATAATAAATGCAAAATACTAATGATATTTGACAGAAAACATAATTTGCACCCATTTGAGTTGTACTCCTGTATAAAGATTGTTAATAACTGACCAATCAGCACACCATATTTAGGTCTGATTCTTATTACCTTTGAAAGAGTACAGTGAGTTGAGGAAAGTATACGTTATGATCGACAGTTAGTTATTACCTTTAACGTGTCAACAGTGACTACTTTCTACATATGAACTGTAGAGCCTATTTTCAAAACCAAGAAAGAAAACCAAAACATTCACTCGATCAAAGTCGACGTTTTTCGCAAAGAGAAACTCCTATCATAATCTAGTACAAGTAGTATAAGTAAATTTAAAGCAGATAATATTTTTGTTTCTGTTTATTTCTCAAACCCTCATATCATTTGATTGTGTTCATAGATTAACATGCAAACCTCATTTCAAATCTTATTTTTCAACATTTTCGGAATGAATTTAAACTGATTTGAGAAGAAGTGAATGGAGTTAGTATCACAGTTAAAGATTGTTTTCATTTTATTCCAGTGTATATAAATACATCATCCTATAGCCGAATAAGGCTGAAAAATATGTATTGATCAGTTTTATTTTATTAAATCTATGGATTTTATACATTGTTTGTGAAACCATACGTGTGATGGAGTGCTTGATGGAATTTGATTGTTTCCTTTCTGAAGTCACTTTTCTTAGTCTTCTTTGGCTTCGTAATATCTTTTACCGTTCTATCCCCTATTTTGTCAGTCTTGAAATCAACTAGAATTACCCAAAAGCTGACTAAGGTCAATATTAAGTACACAAAGATAAATGCAATCAGAGAGGCTGTTATCTGATGCTCTTTACCGTCTGTACGTGTCAAAACACCTTTTCAATGATTTTATACATATTTTTGCTTTGTAAATTTAATTTTTTTTCTTGTTTCATATATTCTGCCAAGTACTTTATGATATTTAATATACATTGTAAAACATCTTTTTCGCTCAATGTTTTTTATCATTTATCTGTTACGTATCACATATGACGCTAGACAATTACTGGGTTAAAATACCAACACATATTCAGTTCTTCAATAAGGTACTAAAAGATTTTTTTTTTCATATCTATTGAGTTTTAGAACACAAAGAACTTTGTCGAAAGAAACAAAAGACAGGAGCTATAACCTTGAAGACAATTTAACATTTATTCTTCTTTCGATTTGTCCTTGCTTCATAAAACAGGTTTGTGTAACGCGACGTGCATTGAATATAGAAGTAATATAAAATAAATAACTTAAGTACATACTAAACACTAAAGATCTTTTAAATGATAAGTTTTTTTTCTTACAAATAGTCTTGTTTCAGCTAAATATCGGAAAGGTGAGTATTGTCAAGTGTTTACAGTGTTATCAACAAGCTCATATAAAATACCGATTTTTTTAATAGTACTGACTCTTTAAATACATTTTTACATCAATCGGAATTAAGTTGCAGCTTTCTAAACCTGATTTGTTTGCCTTTGATCTTTGAAAAAAAAAACGAACTGCATTTTGTAGGCAAAGAAAAAATGACTTTCGCCAAAAAAAAATGTGGATGTAATGATAAAAGGACATACACATATTGTACGTTATATGAACAAAAAATGTACCGGTGTACTTAAAGTAGTTACTGACCGCCTGAACCTCGTCTAAATCTATTATGTTATTGACCGCAGACACTTAAAAAGCAATCCCATGCTATATTACTAGATAAGCTACCTACAAGTGAAGTTTTTCATTAATGCACTGCACCCGTTCTCTTTTTATCATCCGAAATATGTAGAGAAAACAATCAACCGACAAGATGACTCCTATATTCTCTCATATTTTGTGTGGGTATGATAAATATTCCCTCGATATTAAATCAAATGTCGTTTTAAGACGTACTCTAAATAAAACCTGAAGATAGGTTAAATAAATCACACTCAATGTCCTTTGTATGACAGTCCCTTTTCCGTGTTTTGTTATTTTAATATGAACAAGCAAAATTAATATATATATATATTTCCAGGCGGAAGATAATTTGTATCGGCAAGTTGTAGGAAGGAGGCGACAGATGAAGAGAAAAGGCTCGACAGATTTATTTAAAAATTACAAAAATTACAAATTGTTTGGTGTGTGTGTGTGTGTGTGTGTGTGTGTGTGAGAGAGTTTCTTTTCCCATTGTTGGGCCTACTGGTTACATCTATGTGAGCGTTAAGTGTACCGACAACTGACATGCCTTATTCCCCTATTATCGTTTACAATGATCCCATCAAGTTACAAATAAATCCATCAACTTTTATGGGACTAACTAAGGAGACTTAAGAGTGTGCAGCTAAAAAAGAGAAATGATATAGTTGACTGCAACTCCACCAAACGTCAAATTGTCAACAAAATCTCTCAACAGTTACAGATGTATGTTCCGGTACGTAATGATTGAGAATAATATAGAAAATCAAAGAAGAGACTTTTGATTTATTCTAGTCTCAGTTCTTGTACTGTGCTTGTCTTCTCGGTCGTATTTTATCTTCGATGATTGACGTAATCCATTAATTTTGCAAATATTCCGGACAACTAAAACTGACGATGAAAAAAAATAAAATAAATGAAAACAGTCGAGGGTTGCATCTTCTATGCTGCACTCTCTATCAACTCGGGTAAAAAAAAATCCGTAAAAAATATTACTCTGAACTTGTGACAAGTATTGAATTTCAATGCTTAGTTTTTTTTGAGGCTGGTTAAATATTCAGAATTGTTTTGACAGATTTTCTAAATTGATCGCCATGTGAAAATATTATTTTCGCAAATGCAACTAACACTGATTTATTTTACTGCATAAATTTTCACTTTTGTTATCTAAAAGCGTCACTCTGTAGTCATAATATAGCACAGAATGACTAGATTGCAAATTAAAAGAAATTATTTGGATCTAGAAAATTGCTAGAAGACGATTAAAAAGATTTTGAAAATTAACAAGAAGTTGTATGTAACATGCACATCTTAGTCACATTTCTTTGAACGCAGTTATCACTATTTGAAAAACATAACAACTTGAAATTGCTTTTTGCAGAATTGAAAAGTGCATGAGTGCTCAAAACAGAAAAGCGTTATTATAATTTAAATGGTATGCTAATGTTCATTCTTCCTTCTCCTTCTGTACCGGGTTATTCTATTGAATATATTCACACTCTTTTACAATGCTACCGAAATAGAATTCTATGTGGTCTTCTCAGAATTTATTTTTTCACTTTTAAGAAGTCGATTAACAGTTAATTTCAACTGCAAAACCTCACTAAGAAAAGTTTTATGACATATTTAGTACACCTACCTGATATTTTAAAGTGTTATCATCTCACTGACCTGATAACTTTAGCCACGCTCACAAGACTGACTACTTGGCCAGTGTCGTCTGCTGGGTCTGAGTCCTAAAAACACTAGCAGGTTATTTGTTGTTTTTCCCCTTTGACTCTTATGTACTGACATCATATCTTGAATTCTTTAACAAATATATGATCAGCACAAAATAAATCGTGGATTAAAAAGGAACTAGTCTGAAATCGAAGCGTAGTCAAATTTAGAAAACAGAAGGCGCTACTATTGTTGTTCCTAGACATCGTTATTAACTTAAGTGCTTTTTTCAACATTAACGCATTTACTTGTACACGTTCAAGGGTAGATTACTCGTTGTCCAATACGTTTAAGCCCGAACATTATTGTCAAACACTGACCAATAAAACAGAATATTTGTAGGAGTCAGAAACATAATTCTCCACATTTCGACCTTATGATCGTGAAGAGGAAAAAAATGACTTAAAATATAGCTGACTTTCAATACTGACTCCCTCGTGTTGTACATATTTTTGTGAAGGTAACATTCTGCTAACGATAGGAACAAATGCGTGTATATTTCAGTATTTGTAAGATTATAATGGAAGTCTATTAAAACTGATATTTGATCTAACACAAATCAAATAAACAGATATAAAGATGGAATGGTTTCATTAATAAAAACTTGAGAAAGGGTTTAGCTGTATACGAGTCATATAATTGCAAAAAAGAAAACACGTTTCATTTTTTACAAGCCAACCGAGGAAGAAAAATAACTTTTATTATGAAATACGATACACAAATGCTTTGAGTTATTTTGAAAATTTGAAAGAATGTTCCATTTAACAAGAACTGAGAGACAGTACGTTACAGTTTTGCAACCAATGCCTCTCTTGAAATTATGTTGTACGACTTTGAACTGTGTTTGCGTGTGAGTTGCAGACCCATTCCTCAATATTCCAACTTCTTTGTTTCACGTGTTTATTCTGTTTGCACTAATTTGTAATATTGCATATATTGTCACTTTGCTGCAATGTTAGCGTGACTGGTACACTGAACTTTTTTTGCGACGTTAGACTTGTTTGATTTTTTTCTACTTCTCGTTCTTTGTACCGGAAATCCATATTACATATAAATTGAAACAAATAAAGACACTCTACTCCAGGTTTTGTTGTAACTGTTGGGTAATATCCTATTATCACGATTATAAAAAGATACTGATTTCAACATTTTAAATATGACGTAGTTATTACGTTCTATTATTGCTATAAAAAGTGAGAAGCCTGGAGTACACTTAAAGAAGTCAAGGACATGCGCTTATCATCTACTAGAAAACTTCTCAAAATATAAAAAAGGGTCATTGTAGGCTGACGTAGTGTTTTATATGAAAAATTTACAAGTCTAAGTATTTTTCAAATATTTTACGTAGCCTGTTTGTTTACAGTAGGCAGTCTGACCATGTCGAAAGAAAGTTTTGCTTTCGAAACCGACTGACAAATATTATTGTCAGACAAGGCAAAGGCAAGACGTTAGCCTGTCAAATATCTGTGTGACCGAGCAAAGAGTTATAAGACGTCCAAACTTTCAGATCTTTGCTGTAATGTTACCAAGACTGGTTCACTGAAACCATTTGTCTGCATCGTCTGGCCTGTTTTAAGTTAAATGCGTATTTTCTGTCTGAAGTTGAGATTTCACATCAATAAAATTTAATTTGACTGTCTGATCCGGATTTTCTTAGCAATATCTTATGTCAATATGGAACTTTGTTCATTCATAACAATTCAAACAGTGATTATTTAAAAAAAAATGAGTTTTTAGTATACTTATTGTGCGTTTTGTATGCTTGCTTAGCAGTAAAATGAGTATCTGCCATATGATAACATTGACAAAATCATTTGTTTGTCATTTAGTATGGATATAATATTATACAATATAACAGACAGTTTTACTTAGAGATAATTACGATTTGCATTTTATTATTCATACACAAATATTATTATTAATATTATTTATACATAAATATGTAAGTTGCAGTGAAACGTTTGCAAAAGAGAAGACTGCTAATGTTTCACATGGCAAAGTTAAAATGCTATTATACAAGATGACCCTGTTCATATGACTATACCATCTGCAGTGTAAAGCTTTTCCTATGACCCCAGATGCAAAGTCTGAATACTCTTGGTTAAGGTCCACTAGGGATGATCCCATGGGCACAGTTTGAAAATTCTTGAAAGAGGTCCACTAGACAATGTTTAGTGCAAAATATTTGACCTCTAGTACTTTCTGTTTCACAAAAGTTTTTTTTAAATTCGACATATTTCTATGCCCCTTGGGCGGGACAAATAGTGTGACCAGTGAAATAAGTTAGATAACATTGATGGTGGTTGAGTAGTTAATGTTATACACTTAATTTCAGAGATCTGGATCTGGTAGTTTTAGACAAGAAGTTTCGTTCTAATTGCCATAAAAACCAGAGTTCTGCATACAAATGAATTCTTTGAAACACTTCATCAGCTTAGAAAAACTGGTTTAGAAGAGGACGTTTGAAGCAAAAGTTGACGACGCACAACCACAAAAGCCAACCTTGAACACATTCTGCTCAGGTCAGGTACTACTGTTTCCGAAACTGATCGATGTCTGTATTTTTGCAGAAAAAAAATGATCTTCCAATATCGTCCCAGTTTTCAGGTTTAGCGTTTCAAGTACAATAAAATATAAATAAAAATATTATTACTTCTAATTTGTTTTAGCTGAAGCTTCAAATCTAGAATTTGTTAATTTATGCTAGCAAAACTTATGATTTTTCTAATAATCATTTGATAATCAGTGTGTCTAGACAGGACACTCAAACAGAATGCAAAGTTAGAATCAAAGAATCCATTTATTTGCAATACAAGACCTAATTTGACGCCAATAATTGACTTCATATTTGAAATACATCTTTTGTCTGTTTCTCGGTGAACCAGCACAAATATGTTTGCTTCTTAGCCTACTTTTATTTGTCTGGCTCGTCTTGCTTCGGACACAAAGTTGAGAAAGGATATTAATCAAGAAAATTTGTAACAGTAATTTTCTTGAAACTTATTTAGTTGTACGGTTAAGGATTGGGTAGTTTGTTTCAATGTATACTTACGTCCCATTCTGAAGTTTCATAAATCCAAACTAATCAAGAACAATATAAAACAATTCTTTTAGTATAGAAGAGTTCAAGACCTGAGTTCGATACAAAAATGTAAAACAAATATGGTGGCTATTTTGGACTAAGCATTTTGTCCTATGCAAAAAAAATACTTCATACCCTTAAAGCATATTTCTTAGCAAAGAAATCTTTCACTTAGTAAAGACGCACATATTTATAGTTCTTTTCTCACATCAGTCCTGGCATCTTAAGGGAGAGCAATCCGAGACAACTTATGAAATTGTTTATCATTTTTGTACAGTTGCCTTCAACATTGATCGGTAGCTAAAATTGTCAGACGAAGGGACCAACCAACAGTCACATCCCGCACATATTTTGTTTGACTGTTGGGCCACAAAAATAGGATACTAAAATGTACTTTGTGTCTTGCAATATTCAGTGTGTAACGTTAACATTTTTCTTTTTTGTTGTTGTTGTTTCTTTGTTTTTGTTTTCCATTTTTTATTGCATTTACCATTCATCAATTAGTTTGTTTTTTCTCAGTGTGTCTAGACATGAAATCTTTATCATTTGCCTAAAAGGAAGCAAAAATACTGCTTTCTTGCAACGTAGGACTTTATTTGACGCTAGCTACTGCCTTTGCATGTTTTGTTATGCAGATTTTGTAAGTTAATTGGAAAACAATTTTGATTCTATGGTGTATGGACTATCTAATACCTGAAATATTTCTCGATTGCAAGAACGTTCTATCTCCGTTACTTTGTAAACTGTTCAATCATATTTTCAGTAAGAGCGTTTATCCTAAATCATGGTGTTCGGGTGTAATTATTCTTCTGCCAAAGAAAGGATAGTTAAACGATCCAAATAATTATCGCGGTATAACATTAACCAGTGTATTTTCTAAAATATTTTCAATACTATTGGATACTCGACTTCGTAATGGGCGGACAACAATAACCTTTTATGTGATTACCAATTTGGTTTCCGAAAAAATAAAAGTACAACAGACTGTATATAAATATGAAAAGAAGACTGTTCACGCAGCATTTGTAGACTTCCGGAAATGTTTTGATTTACTTTACAGAAATGGAATTTGGTATAAACTCATAATGCAAGGCGTATCAACTAAAATAGTTCGAATGTTACAAAGTAGGTATGTGAGTGTTAAAGCTTGCGTAAAAACTAATGGAGACCTATCGAAGAGTTTTGATACATATATGGGACTTAAGCAAGGTGAACATCTATCCCCTTTCCTTTTTATTTTCTTTGTTAATGACATGTATGACTCATTAAGAGGAACCGATGCACCTTACCTTAGATGATATACAGATTTTTCTATTACTTTTTGCAGATGATACAGTATTATTTTCTTACTCTAAGGAGGGTTTACAAAAATTGTTAAATAAACTTAGTATATAATGTAATAAATGGGGTATATCCGTAAACACAGAGAAAACCGTAGTGATGGTTTTCAAAAGAGGAAACAGAACTGCACCAATAGAATTGTTTTATGATAATATACGTCTAAATGTTGTCAAGAATTTTACATACATAGGTGTTAATTTATCTTGCTCAAAAAACCTTGGCTAACCAAGCAATTAAAGCATTCTTCTCTTTAAATAAACTGTTTGACCAGATATCCTTAAAAACTTCAGATAAACTTAAATTATTTGATTCGATGATCTCACCAATATTAGAATATTGGTCTGAAATATGGGGATTTCATCAATCTTAGTGCATTTAAAATTTTTAAAAATCTTTAAGGTGTTAGCTCTCAAACGACTAGTGTCGCAGTATTTGGTGAATTTGGTAGATTTCCTTTTGAAGTATTACGCAAAGTTAGAATAATTAAATACTGGTATAAAATTAATAAATATCCTGATTCACTTTAACACAAAATATTATATATGAAAGGAAGAAATGGGTCATGTAATAATGCCTGGTACAACAACTTAAACGCTATGCTTACGGAATTAGGATTTCCTTATCTTTTCGACAATGAAATATTAGAAGCGAAAGACATACCTATGGTAGTTCAAAGAATTTATGATAATTATTTACAAAAATGGAACTCCGATTTGAATACTTTTTGTAAACTTGAATCTTATAAACTATTTAAGTCTGACTTTAAGGAAGACAAAAATATTTTAATTCTATTGGAAATGAAAACTATAGGAAAGCATTATCCAAATTTCGATGTTCATCACATAAGTTGGCAATTGAAAAAGGCAGATTTAGAAATATCGAGAGACACGAAAGATTATGTATTCGCTGTAATATGAAGCAAATTGAAAACGAATATCATTTTCTATTAGTGTGTCCTTATTATAGTGATTTAAGAAGGGAATTATTGAGCAAGTACTATCAATCCTGGCCAAACATTTACAAATTTCGAAGTTTAATGCAAAATAAGAATAAAAAAAAATAATAATTTGGGCAAATATATCTTAGCTATGAAGAAGAAAGGCTCATATACTTAACTTCTACTAGCAAATTATGATATGCCTTTTATATCAATATAATTTGTTAAAAATTCTATTATTATTATTATTTTCATACACATATTTGTTATAGGTAACGTATGTTACCTGTAGTATATTTTTCACTTTTGATAGTATATTAATTTTAAATTTCCCATTTCTCATGTCAGTTATGTCGTTGTTCTTGCTTTTCTTGTGTAAACACCGTCATTGTTTCATTTTACTCTGTGTTAATGGCTCTGAACATGTATTTGTTTCATGCCAATAAATATTTTGACTTGACTTTGACTTGTTATTATTTCTTTCACTCGTTGTGCGTGTCAGGAGCAATTAAGAATGGACGTACAATAAGAACGCTAGTTACTCATAAAATATTTAATTCCATTTCTTTTAACTTGCTTGTTACAGATCAAAAATTATGTCAATGAGTAATACAGTTTGTTTTTCGTTAATTTGGTCAATACTGGAATGTTCATCTTGATGGATTATTCAGCAACAAAGTTAAAATTCTCTCTGCAAATGATCATGTATCTCAAAACAAAGAAACGATTGTTACAAGGATGTAAGGTGATGGCTCTTGTGAAATAAGGATATAAGCTGTTAAAGTAATCACTGTTCTACAACAGTACAGGCATCCAACGGTAGCCAAATCCCTAATAACTAGCTAGCATACGTAATGTGTCGGCTGATATTGTTAGATAGACTGAACTAAAAGTATACTTTAACCAATCAGTCCTTGCTTATAGCTTACATTCTGTTTGGGGTCCTTTTGGGGGTCGCAATACGTTCAAACTTCCAACCTTGCAGAAGAACAGTAACAGAAAGTATATATTTCACCATGCAATATTCATCGTGTTATGTTATGCGCGTGCTGCTTTGTAAAGCGTTCTAACACCTGTGCAGTTCATAGTTTCCTTATCTGAATGGTGTTAAGGATGTTATGGTTTCAGAGTTAAATATATAATATACTATTATAATTGTATTATAAAAGATCAGTGACTGATTCGTGTTAAATATACAGCTGCTGAAGCAGTGCAAACTATCGCGTCGTCCTTTTGTGTTATTTACCCGATTCATCTTGCGTTTCAGACACAAACTTGACAAAGGCCATATATTAAGACCAAGTTACAGTTATTGTCTTGCAAAAATATGTCTAGACAGGAAATTTTTCACAGAATTCTAAATAGGATGCAAAAATATCATACACTTGTAATTTCAACCTTAATTTGTCAACATTTCATTTGTCCTACTGCAAACCGGGCATTTTATCATGATTAGACAGATAAAAATATAATTTTAATAGTAATGATGTCTTAATTGCATTTTTAAAATGACTATAATTATTTACGAAATATCAAACCAAAGTTAACGTTAAAGACCTATCACATCCCGACTGCATTTTATTTTATTGTCAGTGATGATACATTGGAAGATATTCAAATTAGCAGGATATTAAAACAAATACACATTAAGCTATGCCATGCTCGTCATGTCACGTCACACGCATACTGTTTTATGCATTTACTGTTCAATACTCGCCGTATAAACTATTTGGTTCTTGTAAACTGCTTGCTTGTGAACAGTTTGTCTAGACAGGAAATCATAATATTTACATACAAAGCAAAGATATATGCAAATATACCATTTACTTACCACACTGGACCTAATGTCACCTCTATAATTTACTTCAATAATGATTATATCTTGTTAGAAAGCTTTATTGTGAATCAGCAAAAGTAATTATTTTTATTTTAGCGTTCAATTCTTGTCTGCACTGAACTGCTCGATAGAATAGTGTATTTCGAGGTTTGCATTCCGCTGAAGATAAAATGTTTATACTTAAAGTCTGAGGCTGCATAAATAATTCATACGCGCAACGATTTAGGTGTTCTATAAAAAGTCTTTTTTTACTGACCACTTCTTATCCTCTTCCAGACTTATTTTCTTTATTTGCTTGGCTTATAACAGAGTCGCAATAATGGAAAACAGGTTAATGATGTTTGCATCTGAATTAGTTTTAATTTAATCACTGCTTCTGTTACACTGACCACCATGGTTTAATACCCGATAAATCTCATTACAGGGGTGTAAATTACCTTCGGGTTAATTAAATAGCTTTCTCAGGACGACACTGAGTGTCATTCAGACATAAATAAGAATTTATAACACGGTAGAACATGGTTTAAAATGAGGTTTGTGAGAGACTTAATTACTGAGAATAATGTCGATTAGACATCTAACTGAACCAGTCTTTCTCAGATACTTCTGCAAAAATTCCAA